>OX578234.1:3214290-3857148 GCA_951216915.1 Tetheella fluctuosa | reverse complement strand
GCCAGAGCGCTATTAATTTGTATCGATTTTGTAGTCGATTATCTTTGACGCGCGATAAATCAACGTCGGTTCTAATTTTAATAATAGCAATACTGAGTGTTTTAGTGAAGGGGTCTGACTATAAAATCTTGTTAAATAAATTGTAGTTTGTGATCGCTATTAAAACACAATTTAAACATCCGTAGTTTTATCCATTTGATACGCTAAAGGTTTTTATTTTAATTTCAAATTGACGAGAGGAGTACGCCGCGCCGCTATTTTGTTTCTTATTGCATAGAATTTGCAAATCTATTACAGATAGACTTCACACGTCACCCATGTACATACTTGTTTTGTATTTAGTACAAAATTACAAAAAGACCGGCCAAGCGGTTGTCGGACCATTACAAAGTGGCAAGTTTTAGTTTTCATTTTTTTTTATTATTTGGCTATGGAATCTTAAAAAGACATTCCAAAATCTGGTCGATTAATATTGTTTTTTGTAATGTATAACTAATGTGATTCTTGTTTTAGTAAAATAGAGGAAAGTAGTACCATAGTTACTAATAGGCAGTAGGCGTGTTTCACCTAATGACTAAAATGGCTTAATTTTTAATCAAAACCATCAACAGTTGTCGGGCACACGGCAACCTGCTATTATTGACGCCTACTCTTTGTTAACGAGTGTTGCCATTACAATAAAATAGGACGTCATTAATTTAAATTGTTTAGTTTGCATATGAGCGGTATTTTAACCATTACACGGTTCTTTCTATAATTATTAGATTAATAAAAATTTGAAACTATTCTTATGTATCTGATTCACGAAGTGTAAGCTGCAATAAATATTCTTTAGATTTTAAAGAATCCTTAAAATCTAATGCATTAAAATCGAATGCAATTGAGTACCGAGTCTTTAAGACTTTGTAAAGATGGCATTGGCCCTGGCATTGGACTAGGTTCACTAGCTGAGTCTGCCAGCTTGTCTGACAAAAAAAGCAAAAACAATAGATTATAGAGAGTGGAACTACATAAGGCCCCAAATTTATTCTCGTGTGGAATAAATGTTTTATTATTCATATTGTAATAAAACTTGGGATGGAAGGGTTATCCATCATTAATGTCATTAAAGTCATTAAAATGGGCTCAAGGAAAAAAATATTGGAGATCTCATAATACAATGACTCTTCGTAGAGAAAGAATTTTAGTAATTAGGCTGTTTATTCCCTTGGAGGATTCTTGGAAAGCAAGCCAAGTGCGTGTCAGACCACGCACAGTGTGTAAGGTTCCATAGAATTTACAAAGTAGCAAGTTATCGTTTACAAAGTTAATTTTATCGGCAGCAAATATGTTTGTTTGTTTATGTTCATAGTATTTCTCAAAGACACTGTGAAAGGTATTTCTGCGGTCGTTAAACTCAGAATAGCATGTTATCGAAAATATCCCATATCTCAAAAACTAGACAGCATATATTTTCAAACCAATTTTGGTTGAAAGTTTTCTACTACCTTAATTTTTTTCAGAATTTTCCATTCCATAGTTGAAAAGTTAGAGGGATGATGGGGGCACTTTCACAACTTTAGAATCTCATTAACTTTTAATTTAAAATAAGATGACATTTTTGACGACTTTTCTATAGATACCCCACACGTTTATGTCCATTGAATCTTTTTTATCCCTCAGTTACATGTATGTTGCCAGCCCAATTTTTATGAAATGAATAGGAACAAGGTAGGCAGACAATAGCAACTGTTCTTTCTTTATTTGGCAGTAAGCTGTACCCAAATATAGGTGCTTCATGATAAATATACTTTTCTTAATGAACGTTGAGCATTTATATTGTTTAAACTCTTTGGGTCGCGAATAGAACGCGCAAGTTCCAACTCCATACATATATGTATATATTAATAAAAAAACAGGAATTGATATTCAACTTATTAATAGCAGATAAAACCACAACAATGCGCATGATCTGTGTGTATAATCTATTCGTATATTATTATGTGGAACTATCGTGCTAAAATAGTACCAGATTCATCCTAATAGTTAAATCTCAAAAATTTGCTGCATCCCAAAAGTCCTAAACCTATTCTATTGCTTTTAAGCTATTGTATAGCTTGTATCGCGGGCTTCGGGCGCTAGGAGTAAATATGTTCCTTGGCTTCGGGCTTTGAGCGCCACGGCAACCGAATCAAGAAATTTCGTAACGAAAAACCTAACACAACCCACACACATATACATACACGTTAAGCGAATAACGTGTATGTATGTATGTGTGTGTATGCTGTTTGTGAGAAAGTATAAAGGTGTATAGGTATATGTATATTAATATCAAAGAAAAAAAAAGCCTAAATAAAAAAAAAAATATATAATTGCATAAGTTTATAAAAAATGCTATGCAATAGCTTTACCGCGTCAGTCCCCGAGTGCCACACATATTTTTTTTGTTTTCTTTTGTCTATATTAGCTACGTGTGTGTGGTCACTCCAGTCCAAACAGCCCATAAGCCGCACCCAAAAACAATTACACAAACTGGTATCAGCTGAGCTTTAGATTATCGGTATACACATCTCGAAGGGTAGTTTGTCCCCTAGGCTGTATAATTTGTGGCTATACCAACTCTATGCCATTATATTGTAATAGCATTTGAATTGATATAACCGGGGGGCGTGAGACTATCCGGTTTTATTATTTTATTTACGTGGTCAATGTTTTGTTTTGATAAGCGCCGTTACCGGTCGGTTCTAGAGAAATACATGGTGTAACTGGTGATCTTAATCCTACTAAGGATACTATGAATCTGTTTTAGAGGTTTCAGGTGACGTCCTAATAATTTATTAGACATAACAAAAACAAGAAATGTATTCAGATTACATTTGTCGGCAAATCCTCTACAATAATCTTACCTAGTTACTTTTTTTCAAAATCGTCTCAATTTCTTATTTAAACTGCTTTAAAAAGTTATAAATTTCTGAATTTGACCCTTGCAACATATATTTTTTTCTATTACAAAGTAATGGTTTAGAGAAATCACACTTTAACCAATCCGACAGCAACTACTTATCTGTCAAATAAAAAATATATGCATTCAAAAAATCATTTGAAATAAATTTACCGAAACTAAACAAATATCGGTATGTTTAAAGCCTCACAAAGCTAATAAAAGTGGCGTCAAATTAAAAAATAAAATATGTATTGGAAACTTCAAATCTCACACTTGAAAATAACGTACAATATATTTCATTTATTGCTTTTCTGATGACTAAAAAACATTATTTCTTTTCTGATAAATTCCGCAAGAACACTGATTTTAGGGAGACTGGAGCCTTACGCGGCGTCACCTTAAGTGGACATACAAACTCACATACCTACTTACTAATAACAGACTTTATAAATAAATATTTAGTTAAAATACTTCTCAATTAAAATGACCCTAAATGAACCTGAAAGAAACAACGATGACGTTCACAAAAAGTTATTCGCGTACTTCATTTCCAAATGCGAAAATAATGTCCAAAACGAATATGTATTTGTTCAGTTGTTTAGATTTTACATTTCACTATATGAAAACATTTGAAGTTGCCCTCTTTACGATTGTATCGTGAAACAATAGCTAAATATACATTAGAAGCGTGAACAGGTGTACAAACATCATCGCTCATGAAATAACGTTCTACCAACGATTTGGGACCGTTTTAAGGGCAGTTTTACTGTCCAAATGTAGGACAATTTATTGGGTAACTTTCGCTTTTTATCTTGGACTAGAGTCCAGTGGAAAAGAGTTAACACTGTTCAGTACAGTATTTTTTTCAATTAGTGATTTAAATCAAATGATTTTTTAAAATCAATGTACCGAAATACAATATTACAATTAGAAAATCAAACTTGATGAAATTTTGTAGACACGCACTAGCTTGACATTAATATTATACTTGTTGTTTGTCTTCTCCAATAGTAAGTAATTTGTCAAGAAAAGTACTTACTTTAAAATGTACTTTTCTGGCTTATTATTTCATCAATTTGTAACTCTTGGTATCTGATACTAATTATATCTATATCTAGTAGTACCTACTTATTTATAAGACTACTTTGTTGGAAGCCCAACCTACCTCGGACAATTTTATACTGTTGAATACTGTTGATATTAAATAACCGTTTTTGATTGCGCATTTTCTTAGCCGTTAGTTAGTTAACCAAACCGCAAAAGGTCTTATAAAGCGGCGGCAATGTAAATGGCATTTTGTTTTATTGTTTACGTTGTGACAGCAGTTCTCTGCATCTTAGCACGCTTTCCCGAAAGGCCTCAACATTTGTGTTTCTGGGATATGATGCTTTGCTTTGCTTTATGGGCATCGTTTGTGCGAAGGCAGCATGACCGCTTGCTTGACTTGTGCATTTCTTGTTTGTTTGCACATTTGTAGTTTTGTTACTGTCTTAGGTCAAAATCTTCTGTTAGAAATATCTGAATGCGAATCTGTTTTGTTCGTCTGTCGACGCTGAAAGGTGTTTTATTCGAGAGGATTACGTGAAAAAGGCGTTGATAAAAATTACTCAAAATCTTTAAAAAATGGATTTTTGTTTAAATGTTCTGGAAAATCTGCCAAACCGAATACTCCTAATTTTTCACACTTGCTTCTCTTATCAACCGGATCTTCGTTCTACTGTTTTGTAACATACATAACGTCTTTTCTTTCTCCTATACGCTTTCCCATGCATAATGTGTTACAAACATTGTACTAAATAAGCCTAGATACGCATAACGTCAGTATTTACCGTCGCATTGTTTTATAAATTACGTTGGTTCGCCTCTATGACATCGTTAACAATACGTGGAGGCTCGTAAATTGAAATAGTCTTGGCCCTACCGATTCTAATGTTCAGCTTTACAATTACCCAAGGTACTGCTGAATAATGTATTTGGCCCAACAGTTAACTCTCGAGTCTAATGCTAATTACACGTACATTCCATTTGGTGTCATTTGGAACCGAAATTTTGTGATTTAATCTGAATATTATACAGATGTTTTATTGTAAATTGATTCGTTTCTTAACGGTTACTTTTTATGCGTTGCCCTAGTGACATATTATATTTAATGTTATTCGATATTTTTTTATGATTACTATAAACGTATGAAGCCCTTTCCAATATATACTGCGTCTGCTATTTAAGTTAGTACGGGTCTAAAGATGAGGTCTGAGGAAGTTTTCTATATATCATAGTTTGTATTTTATACTTTGACGGGCCAGTTGGCGTAGTTGGTAAGATACCCTATCTATCACGCCGCTGGTCGTGGGTTCGATTCCCACTCAGGACAAACATTTGTGTGCATGAACATGTCTGTTTGTCCTGAGTCTGGGTGTAATTATCTATATATGTATGTATTTACAAAAGAAAAGTAGTATATGTAGTATATCAGTCATCTGGCTTCCATAGTACAAGCTCTACTTAGTTTGGGGTCAGATGGCCGTGTGTGAGGAATAATGTCCCAGAATATTTTTTTTTTTACTTTGATTGTAGATAAATTTTTACTATTCATATAAGAGTCAGTTAAGTCAGTACTAAGATTATTCTTAGCCCGAAAGAACATTAGGTCACAGTGGCGGTACCTTCATACAAGCCCAAAAGCCCGGCTTGCCTAACTTATACCCACACGTAACAAACATCGAATAATTTGAATTTCGCGCTAAAAAGTTCGCGCGGTCATACGATGTAGGTAAACTACCCCGAACACAGCGGCCGGCGGCCGGCCGGCTACGCTCACTACTACACGCGCGCCGCTTCATGCGTACAGCACACACGTTCACAATATTCCACATCTTCCATCCCGCTCGTACGCACGTCTGCAAAGCTAACGCAAGCCCAAAAACGGCGGCTTGCACATCTCTCTTTCTAACCTATGAAAACTACGTATAGTGAAAATAGCGCTACTTTGTTACGAAACTGCACATTAGTATGGACGGGCGAAGCATTGATTTACCATGAAGTTGTCTGCAGATTTTTGGCGCGAGTATTGCGCATGCTCGTGTACTTCGTAAAATAGCTTCGTTTCGCTGCAACTTCAGTGCATAGACATTGTTTGTTTTGGATTGTTTGAGTTGAAAGAAAAGTTTTGTTTGTTGTCGATTCATTGCAATACTTACTAGATAGTAGATTTGTGAATGGAAGAAATAGTGCGTTGTGAGGATATGAGGTGTATTAAAGCGTTACTCGACCAGGGCAAGGTAAAATCTTTGACTTTTTCTCAAAAAAAGTTTCACCAAAACCAACGCCTGACCTGTGTATTTCTCAGAGCAAGGGACACAAACGTAAATTCAGTAGATCTATTTATAATACAAATTGGATTGCGGGCTGTTCTCATTTGAAAAAGTTGTTTTGCTGGAGCTGTTTGTTTTTCTCGAACGATACAAATGTTTGGAATACGTCCGGTTATGACGATTTAAATAATCTATCTAGAAGTAGTATGCCTTCAGTGTGCTTTGGTTAACTCGCCTCAAGGATCCTCAAGGAGCAAGTGATAGTTGAAGACTAAGATTACTGATTGAAGAAATAACAAGATGGATTTTACGTCAAACGGTTAGAACCCACAAAAATATAGGTTGGGCTTGCCCTAATCTAAAGCCCTAGGCACGCCACTGTTAGGTCACTTGGGATCTTAAGGCAGAAGCTTATCATGATAAAAAATTCTTTATATCTTGTTTGAGTAAGTTGGTACTATTGGTTCTTTTTTACTGTTTCTACTACACTAGTTTCTGCCCCGCGGTTTCACCCGTGTTTCTGAGGGATCTTATGTGATAAAAAAAGACAAAGATTTTTTTAATTCGAACCAGTAGTTCCTGAGATTAGCGCGTTCAACCAAACAAACAAACAAACTCTTCAGCTTTATAATATTCATTGTTGGATAGCCCATTTATTGAGGAAGGCTATAGGCTACTTTTTATCCCGGGAAAACACAAGATCCCTCGGGAACACGCGTGAATCCGTGAATAGTATAGATTTGTAACTATACCTACCCTTTTATGTATATCTTATATGCAGTTTCCAGCACTAGAAGGTTCAAATTATCGGGTTATCGGTAAACTTATATACCTTTTGTAGTTGTTATTGCTAAGGGAATTAAGTGTGGAAACTACACGGTCTACGGCTATTGGGGGCTTATTAAAGGTTATGGTCAATATAATGTACAGTTAGTCCAGTCCGGTTCTGGTCGGTCCGCCTTGCTTATGGCCCTTACATACTCCCCTACCAAATTTATTTGTTATCTAAATATTATTATGATGATAATTTCTTAATTCTACATTTGGTTTGGGATTATTGCCTTATTGGGTTCTTAAAATTCCTTTTTGTTTCTAAGTATACCAGTAGTAGATATGTTTTATTTCTATACAAAACTCTTGCAATTTGTTATGAGACCTTTTTTTTCAAGAATAATTAAATTAAAATTATTTATTATACTCACCAATATCCGCCGACCGTGTTGTTTTACGATGGTCGTTTCAAAGCGTCACACTTTTAACTAAAACAATTTAGATTTTAAAGTGAAATACCACTTTACGACTGATTTTATGACTTTTATTAAGTGTTTCTATTCACATTTGCACTTTGCATCATTTATTTCATAAATACTTTACTAAGAATTTTACAATTAACTGTTATAAGTAGTAAATAAGTTTTTACGACTTGTGAAAGGAGATGTTTGGCTTGTAGATTCGCTTATAAATCAGAAAGAAGATATTTATCATACTTCATTCGATTCAATTTGAATCAATCTACAAAGTGGACCAGAAAATTTTGCTATTAATAACTTTCCTGAACTTTCATTTTTATTTGGCATTAGAAGAAAAAGTGATACTTAATTGATTTTAATCTACCACCTATCGTCTACCTATTCATAATGTCTATGGTTACTAAGTATGTCAGCTTTTCTGGTTATGGTTAACATACATTCCGTCTCGCGATTTCACCTGCGATCCCCTATTTTACCTTTAATTTTGAAAAACCTTGGGATTCCTTAATATGTAGAACCAAAAATGCAAAATTTCAAGTTTCTTGATTCATCGGCATGAACTGTGCGTTGATCTGTAAGTCAGTTACTTTCTCCTTTTATATATACAAATGACATGATGATAGACTCCATACAAGAAATATTATTTACATCATCTTTAGAGCGTAGGTACAGTACAAATCATAGTTATATCGAAGATCAACTATAGTAAATTGGAAATACCAACATCATAAATATAGGCAAATTGACATCGTTTAAATTCGTGCACCTAAAGTCAAACTTTGGATGAAAATCGAAACCATTCGTCATTAGAAACTTTCCCAAGCTGTCCCAGGAATTTCACATAGATGAATGATTGGTCCGTGATCATTTCAAGCAATTTGCAAGACATTTCACACTGACCGATAGCCAAAGGCCGCAACAAATACCGTGTCAGCTATCTACTAGCAACATCGGGCCATGGCAATGGAGGCTGAGCTGATAGCCGGCTATTAACATAACACTTGGCGAGGAAGTAGGACGATGCAATGTGTTGCTAAATTAGATGTATTAACAGAATTGTGATTGTTGCGGTATGAGAGAGATAGACAAGCGGTTGAGTGAACATTTTCTAAATTCTAAGTACCTTCAAATATCAATTATGTTTCGGTTTTTAAATCCTAGCAGAGCTAATTTAGGGTTTGGCAATTTGTGAAAAAAAAATCGACAATATAGTGTGATCCAAAACATTTTAACTGACTTGCTGAGTTTCTTGACAGTTCTTCTCAGTTGAAGGTTGGTTTCCGAACGGGTGGTGATCGTCCATAAAGTGCCGTCCTAGTATCTAAACTGAATAAATGGCTTTGACGTTAAGTCCCACTAACTTAAAGAATATTAATGTTGCAAGACATAATATCGATTACAAACTTATTATAATCTAAGGATCTTTAGACCTTTGCTTGGGAAAATAGTTCCATTATCGACTTAACTCGTGCAGTGTTGAAGCCTCGGGGCAAGTCTCAGGATCGATGGTGCCCTTCGATCAGCGATTCGCCACGCATTTCCTGCAAACAGCTTTATCGACCTCCGCCTCGTATGATCTTTACTATTTACTGTTACTGTAGTCGTAGGTTTAACTGTAAATTATGAAGCGTATTATTTGCTTTTCATAGTGTAGGATATGTTTTTTAAAATTGAGTGCTTTTGGGTTTTTACAAGTAGTTATCTGCTTTTTACAGTACATGACAAGCTCTGCTTCGTTTGAAATCAGATGGCTGTGTGTGATAAATGTCTAAGAATATTAATCAATTAGTCTGTGACGATTGTAAGGTACGTGAAACATTTAACCATTTTTTCAAAATAATGCAAATCCTCCTAACACAATATTCATTCAGAGAGATCAGGTCTTCGTATAGCAGTTCTTTATAGCTTGCCGTGACAAAGGAGTTATAAATACGTCAAGCAAGATCGAAGATTGTTCCATAAACATTTGTGCTTATCCAAACAATGTAATACAATCTAAAATCTCGATTTGCAATTGAGTGAACCAATTCGCGAGATAACTTATAGTCTACGATGGTACATTTTGATACCACTCTCTGACTATGGTGATGTTTTAGCTAGGAGATTATCCTCAATTTCTACATTATCTGATTTGAATGTTGACAAAAATTTATGCATCGCAAATATGTAATTAATTGTCTTGTCAAATGTCAACAAACGTTTATAGAAAGCCAAATATTTATTGTACATGAGGATTGGAATGAGATTTACTACAACATTTTTTTACTATGAATGAATACGCTTGTGTTTTACCACAATCTCATAGAATAGGAACTTGGTTACAAAATAGAACCTATCGTTAAAGGATATAAGCATGATTATTATTAGAGTTCAATTAATGAGCTTAACACTTTTTTTTACCTTGTATAGGCTTGTGTTTGTGATGATGTGGCTCAAGGTGGAAAGCAAACAAAGCCTAGAAGGAACTGGCTCTCAAATGCAGCTGCTGATATACACCGGTAGGTGTTTGACGACAGATTTTCAACTCGAGAGTGGTAGGCGATTGCAGTATTCGAACTATAATAATATTATAGATTTGTTTCTGTAACAAATGTTATTGGTCCATTAGTTATAGAATAAACTAACACACACGTGTTTAGAAAATGTCACATGAAAGTAAAAATGAAACTAATGACCTAACGGATATGGCATACGACAACAGAACCGTTTATCACGTTATTTATGGTATTGTTGCTATTACGGTAGTTTATGGACAGAACAATCTGCGATCAAATTGAAATGGTAAAGTTATTGGAAACTCTGAAGTAGATAAACGTTACACACGAGTGCAAGATTTATAAGAGCTGTTTCACACAAGTGCACAGTTTGGTTTGTATATTAATTAAAATACGATTTTTTTTAAACAGTAGTGAAACAAATAAATAATTACATTTATAATTGGAATTATGTAATAACTGCATGATAAATATTAAAATGTTAAGTGCTGTGGATTTTGTAAATAAAAGAAATAAAGAAAATAGGAGATCACAAGTCGGTTTTGGTTTTTGTTAAAGTTAATTTTATTTTTCCATTTATAGTTTCTTTTGTATTAAATACGAATCAAGATTAGTCACTTGTCGACAATATTGATTAATACATATATTTATTTATTAATTTTTTGTGATAAATGTGTGAAAATTAAGACTCCCGACGCAATCGGTCTATACGGTACTTAGAATTACTAAGAATTATCCCCTAATAACTCCTAAGGGGCCGTTCAAGTATTACGTAAGCACTAAAGGAGGGCGGGGGCTCTGTGATTTGCTTATTTTTGATGACATGGGGGATGGGGGGGTCTGGATGGTGATTACGTCAGCAATATTTATTTATTTACTTTTTTGGAATTTCCGCAAAATGTTACCTTTTCACACCTCAACCGCTGAACCGATCGCGATGAAATTTGGTCCGCAGATAGCCTATGATATAGAGAAGAACATGGGCATGACCGCGAGGGACAGCTAGCTAGTAGCCTATAAATTCCTTATTTCTAGACTTGATAACTGCTGCTCATGAATCAATAACCAGAAAATATTTTGTACCAATGTTTACGTAAGCATGGGAGGGGGGGGGGGGTAAGAGCTTTGCTTACTTTTGCTGACAGGGGGGAGGGGGGGGGGGGTTAATGATTACATAAATTCTGCTTACGTAATACTTGAACGGCCCCTTACAAGGAGTTGTACCTTCCATAATAACTCAAAGGATCATAAGTAGCGGTATAGACAAGCCTATAATATTTAAAATATTATTCACTAACTCCTAATAGTTATGGAGTTATATTTTCCATCTTCAGCTCAGCAGCAAGAGATGATGAGTACCAGACGCAAATACTTGAATAGTTTTAGAAAATATAAAAAAACACATTATGCGTCCCTATAAAATTTGAGGTTTGATCTCGAATTTTCTGGAATCCCATCATCAGATCCTGACTTGGTACCAATGGGGCTACCTGGGAAGTATACCCTTTCAAACAAAAAAAGAATTTACCAAATCGGTTCAGGCGTCTTCAAGTAATCGGGGAACATACATAAAAAAAGATTTCGATGAATTGAGAACCTCCTCCTTTTTTTGAAGTCGGTTAAAAATAAGGTTGGTTCCTTTCTTACATATCCAAAAGAATTCAATCGGTTGGAATCGACATAATTTTCCATATCGATTTTTTTTATAAAGGCGATAAAGATGTTGAAGGTGATGGGTGATCTTTGTATTTGAGCTGGTATTAATAATGATCCTACCATCCAAGAGCCTGTACCATTTTCCATCAACAGGGACCTTTTTCTATCACATAGAAGTGGAGGGAAATTCTTAGACCCACGAAATAGTCAATAGAGTACCGGTAAAATGTCAAATGTTCCATTGAGATGGAATTAGGAGTAATTCACTGAGGTATCGCTGAACAGATCACGATTTTTACTGGTATGAACCAGTCATAAGGAGCTAATTGTTTCTTTATTTATTGTTCCAAGTTGACTGCTCTCGAATTAAACAGCGGAGAACTCGTAAATTCTCTTCTCCTTAATCTAGTGCAGATGCAGTCTTTATGATGCTTTAAATAATACGCGATATATAGAGTTTTCTTTCATGTTCAAATTCGTTGTGGTAGAAAACTGAACTGTTAATCTAAGATAACGTAAAGGTTGTGTTATGAGAGGAATGTGTATCTATCAATTAGTTAGTGTTTGGAAATAGAACTGAAGTTAAATGCCATGTTAACTGCACGCGATGAAGTCGATAAGTGACGACACGAAACGTTAATTTTAAACGCACATCATCGCCTTAAATTTAGCTTAGAACTCATTATGAATGCTGTTAACATTGCATTAATTGTCATGTTACAAATACATTGCGGCACTTCAGACCACTAATAATAGTCGTATTCGCAGAAAACATGCAATGTATTTCGTACGCTATGTTTAATTGGCTGAGCAGGCAGTCTTATACGTTTTATTTACGAAGAAATAACTTTGACGCAAATTAATAAAACGCTTAAAAGGATGTCCTGAAATACACGCGTGGCTGGCATCTTGCCAGTTGCTACGGTCATGTCTCAGATTAGAACTAACATGGATGCCTTGCTTGATAACCTTATACTACTATTTTCATATATTTTCCTGCACCTGTGTGGGCTGTAACCTATTTAAGAAATTCATTATAGGAATATTACTAGTTTTTGAATTTTTTACCTAACTTATTCTGACTTTTTGGTATATTAGGTTCACCTCCCCGGTTTGCTATCTCGTTGACTTGATTTTTTAAATTCAAATATAGTTACGTTTATTTATTGTGTAATTCATAATAATTCACTGACTACGTCTACTACTTGCCTCATCTCTCTTGTGTCATTTATACCTTGCACACATCGCATCCAAGTCTATAATCCCCTCGATTTCTTCTATCCATCCAATCTCTGGTCTGCCCATAGTCAACACTGCGCTTTTCAGTTATTGACCATGATTTTCAGGTTTCTTGCCCATCGCATTTAGAGTTGAAACTAGAATCGCAACAATATGAAATAAATCGCCGGCAAATCTGTTTGTTCTCTATGCCTTACGTCACGCTCCGTTGCCTGTTGTGCAACTTTCATATCTAAATCATTATAATCATCCTTGCCTTCCATACATAGGGCTACATTTCTTTAGGTAACTTTTATATATAATTAAATAAATATTAATTCAAGCTAAAGATACAAGTAAATGCGGTATTCGATTACGAAATAAATAAGATGCGCTAACATCGGTAGACAATTATTAATTACGTTCAAAGCCCTTAAACATTTGAGGTCAACGCTTTTGTTTGACCCGCGTGTCGAATCTTTAATTTTATTATTTACTTTTGTATGCAGTAATTTATTTAGTTAAATATACGTAATACCTTCATCTACATATGGAAGTCATAAACTTGATGCTTTGCTTGGAAGTTCCGCCATAACTACTGAATCCAGTATGCAAGTTTATTGGTACATCAATGCTACTAGATAAGCTTTTCTACATTACAATTGAAGACTATAGAATCTGTCTCTTTCATAAGATTTAATCACCTCTATAAGATTCGATGTATTTTTTATGGCATACGTATTTTAGTAAATTTTTTTTTGCAGGTATCTTCACAACACCTTATCAACAATGGAATGTTTTGATTAGGTAAGTGATTTGACTGCTTGTACTTAATTTCAGTATTCATTACCATTAGTGATTATTTACTTTAAAAGTTCATCACCATTTTTAAATGGTACATAATTACCATAGACGGTATCATTAATGGTTCTCTCATTTCTCACCACACTGTCTGCAACCTGTTCTGATCCTCTCCAGTTAGTTAATCAGTGTTATAAAGATGTCAAAACACCGCGAGTAAAGTCCAGCGGGTCCCTGGATTTCCCGGCACCTTTAAATTATACTAAGTAGTCTTAAATTAGATCGAATAAGACATTCAAACTATTTCAATCATATATCATTCGCATTGAAAATCTATCGTTGTGTTCCGACAGCACTTGAAACACTTGAGTTGAGAGCCGGTTCCCTTCTGGGCTTTGTACGCTTCCTTCGGCCTCATCATCACCATGGTGGGATTGTGGTTAAATACAAGACTATCTATAGTTAAAAATAATATAGTCACGTAAACTTACAGAAATTTAGAAGTGAACCGTGAATCACATCGTCTTTGCCCACGGTTCAGTTAGCCCAGCGATGGTTGGCTCGAAGTGGCTCAAACAAACTCATTTAACGCTCCGTAGCTCACCAGAATTACTTTAGACAATCTACTTTCGGATTATTATGACAATTGCAGTGTAAATGGTGTAATTCTTGTGGGAATTTTATTTAAATTTACTTTGTATCATGTAAGTATCTGTAAGTGTATTAGTGGGGCTTTGTTTTTTTAAATCACTTCAGAATTTTGATGATGGAATGAGATCGAGCTCTGCTTCGAAATAAAGCGAATATTGGGCTTTCTTCTCTTACGGTTCGATTAGGTATTATAATTTGTATCCCAATTATATGGTACAACAGTCAGTACAACATTTTCTCTTCTATATCAACCTTCGTCTTATAAACTCAATTCATACAATCCATACCACAACAATGAGTGTGAAGAGATGCTTTTAATGTGTTGAATGCATATGGCGTCAATTCAACTCTACATTGGTATTAAGGTTACAAATGTAACTGGCAGGTTGGTTATCATAAGACGTTAGCCATGCTGTATTTGAGTGCTGCGCCGATGTCATCCAGGTGGTTTACAATCCTGCCTGTAACGATGTTTGCTACTATGCTCATAATTCGCCTCCAGTTTGAAAGTGGTACAGTTGATGGCAAACGTGCTTGTTAACGTGCCGTGAACGATAAACGTTTTGTTTGGTAAAGCTGATATATCGAAGTTACTAAGTGTATTTATCAGACATTGACATTCATATTATTTACCGTACGTTGAATAAATGTTACATGTTATTTCAGTACAAATACCCACCGCACCTTTATTTAAATGTTCTAAAGTTTTTACAGTGTCGTATGCAATGTTGTTTGACTACACGGAAAAGCTTTTAAAAGCTGTTTTATTTATGCGTTCTTATTTAGAATCAGTTTCCTATTTTTACTAATAACAAATACTCTTAAATATAAAGAACTCTCTAATTATCTGATTCAGATTGATTGATTTTGTAGTTATTATGTGTAAGCTCTGTTCATGTAGGTCGTGGGTCGAATCCTACCACGAGCTTGAACTTCCGGTAAAGAAAAACATCGTGAGGTATCCATAGCACGGTTGTAGGGTACTTTGTAGTACCCGCCTGGCTGGATACCACCTTCCAGTTGAAAATCGCCAAGGACCTACCTCTGTGTTCTAGCAGCTGCACTTGAGAGCCAGTTCGTTCCTTCGGCCACATACATAATAGAAAAAATGTAACTAAACTTTATTTTAATCAAAACATTCAGGTTAACTATTTAGTTACCCTGCCATCTTTAATTTGACCATAGATTATGTAGTTGGCGAATTGAGCAATTTACAAACTTAGTAATAGAGGCTATTAAAGAATTCGGTTGCGAGGACAATACGGACGGATGGCCTTGTAGAATTTAGCTGCGACAGTTCATTGACCCGCGTTCCAAATAAAGATGGAATTCCAAATGCTTTGCGTAAAGACCAATTTAGCTTGGGCTAAGTTTTGTCTTTGGTTTAGTTGCGACCATAAGTATCAGAATTTCCGTTCACGCAACTGTTTGCTTAAAGATCTACCTCTTAAATTAATCTGAAAATCTTTTAAAAAACAAATTTACTAATATTCCGTAGTTAGAGACGGTCGATATATGGTTTCGCTCACCTAATATTCAGTCTAGTGATGAATGAAAGGCTTCCTAGGTTTCTAACGAACAGACTTTAGCTGGTTACTTTATTGAAACTTTCTTGTATGTACCTATTCTATTTATATTGACCACCACGCGTGGCATTAAAATGCCTCTATAGCTATACATAAGTATATATATATAAAATAATTGCAGTAAATTGGAGCTAAATTGAATAAAACGCTGTAGAACACGGTAAAGGAGTTAACCACCAAAATTAGATGGCGAGATGAATCTATATCTTTGAGATATCTACTGTAAGTTACAACCTCTGCATTTCCAACAAAATGGGCTACCGGCCAACGTTCCTATTCATGTCAAAAACTTAAATCTCATTGCCTAAATAACAATAGAAACGCAACAATAGGACTAAAGAGCAATTATGCCTACTGGTTATCCAAACAAGACAAGAAGTAATGAATATGTATACGCTTCCGACTCGTACGCATTCGTAGGTGTCCGATTATGATGTAAGAGTGGAACAAGAGCCGTCCGAGTGCTGATCATAACTCATAGATTATTTAGTGTAAATGTTGTATTAAAATAACATAATTCAACGTTTCTCAACTTTTTTTTATAGTAACCGCCCCAGGTTGACACCACCCCCTCAAGTTGAAAATGCATCGCAAAACACCTACTGGTGTTTTCCGGTAGTTGTAAAGGTTTATCAACACATTGGAAATTGGTATTAGTAATGTCCATAGGTAAGTGTCGCCACTTACCAGCAGTTTAATCATTTGGCAGTTAGTCAGCCTTCTGACATAAAAAAATATTTATAAATTTATTGCATCGTTAACTTTAATAATTTAGTAGTTAGCATCGTGGGTTATTTAATTGTTTACATTGTTTTTGAGGGGCAAATTTCTGAAGGTAATTATTAGCTATAGTTGTGAGGGTTCTCTAGATGTGAATTTATCTTTACTTTGGTATATCCTTATATTCACTTAATTCACAAAGCACAAGAACATAAGCAAATAGAAAACTATATAGACTTAGAGGAAAGTCCTGTGTCTCAGGACACACTTGTGTCATATCTGCATTCATCTATGTCTGGTTAGGTTTAACAGACATCTGCGTGGGCGCTGCTGCAGTCAGCTGCGACTGCCAATGTAACTGTCGTCTGCGGAGGCAGCGATGACTCTCATATTGTCTCACCCGTTATGTAGAATACTGATTTTTACATATTTAAAGGGAGTAAGAAGATCCGGTTTAGTCCATTCTATTAAATTTTCAACTCTATGTTTACTGCGTTATTATATATTTTAAATGAGTAAATTTCAAAATATTTCATTAAGACAAAGTTCACTAACTTTTAATCAATTGTTCCAAAGATTTCTCAGGCTCACAGGATACCTAAGGCTCAACTCCTTCCGGTTCGTTGCCCTTAGCATGAAGTCCCCCTCCCTGAAACCTGGTTTTGGGTCTCTTCTCGCTTTCGACGCGATTTAGAAAAACGGCGAATTGAATTAAATACAAGTGTGTAGTTAAGTATTTGGAGTAAAGTCAGGAGGGTTTATGAATCAGTAGTTCCACAGATTCGAACTATTCTAACTATTTCTCATAGAGTTTTCAATGTTTGCCAATCACAAAAAGATGGGGAAGCTTATAAAATCCTTATATCTGCTATCATCCGTTGACGTACGTCGGTTAGGTACACAAACACATATTACCGTAGTTTATCGTTTGCATTAGCTCACATCCCAAATTAATCCTTCAAAATGAAACATTTATCATAGTTTGACGTCAATGTAGTGTCTTTATAGATAGCTAACTAATGTTATGAAATAATCAGGTGCCGACTAAGAATAGAATATTCTGAGAACATAATTAATAGAGCTGACACGTCAAACGCATCATTAAATTTCATAGCGCAGAATAAATAAACGTGAGACACAGATGAAAGACTTATTGTCAGTTATTGCTGCTTTATTGACTTTTGTTATTATGAAATTCTCCGGAAATAAAACCATTCTTCAGTCTCTGTATTAAAAATATTACACGATTGAATAACCTAAAAAAATATTCACTGTAATACTGAATATTTGGAAGTTCAATATCGATGTGCTTGCTACATTTACAAAGTCTGACTTCGTCGACGACGAGAGAGAGAGAGAGAGATGGCATAGTCGTTGAAACATCTTTGACATGACATTGTTTGGAGAACAAGGCAACATTACCTTTGTCACTGTGTCAGTACTCAAAACAAGATAGCACTATATATTGCATGGTATACATACTGTTATGTAACTCGACAAATTATAAGAGAATTCATTTCACATAATAACTTGCCGAGACTATCATCTGTATCGTACGAACCCCATGTTTACATAGATTTCTCCCATGATACCATCACACTAGGTGATAGTCACCGTTTATTTGCAACTCCTACTTGTCTCTTCAAATGGAACTAACGTGTATTTAATGCTTGTGTTTCAAGCACACGCTACGAAGATATACTGACTTTATTTTGACTATTTTAGCTATTACTTAATCCTATTCAAGTTATATGTAAGTATACGTAACAAAGTTTTGTTATCTAGCACTATAGTACATACTTTATCATGAATTCAGAATCTTAAACTTTAATGACTTTGCTAGGTTGACCTTTTTAGTGTCTAAACTTTCTGATTTTGTGGCGTTGTAAAACCTCTCAACTAAACTAAAGGCTGTAACTGATTTCCAACACACGTTCCACACAGTTTATAGAGTGTAATAAAATGTTTGAATCTTGTCATCCGTAAACATGCCATTTAAACTGAGGAATGTGGCAACCTTAATTGCACGATAATGTGAACAAATCACTTGTACATAATTATCCTACATTTAAATTATTGCTTTGGGCTATGTTCAATATTAACCAGAAGCTCTTAAATTTAAAAGAGTGCAAAAGTTTAGAAGTCTACAAAGAAACGGTAGACTAATAGTAAAATTGGCATAAGAATCTAATGATGTTCCTATAAATATTTCCATAGAAAATTGTTTAGCGATAGTTTGGTAAGAGTTGCGGCAACCCATAATGTGGCTTCAGCAAAGCTTTTTATCTTCAGTTTTATAAGTACAAAACGAATTCGCTTTCCTTTTAATGTAACATTAGAATCAACTTTAGGTGTCCCTCTATACACCGCCTCTTACAAAACCCCTAATTTTGTTTTTATAAAAAGCTTTTCAATTACTTGAACACCATATATAAATATAGTAATACCAGACTCATAATATCCATGTGTGAATAAAAAAGTAGGACCGGAAACCTCGAGATGCGATCGTAGTTTCTGCAAAAAGTGATATTTACTTTTTTCTTGTGGATCACTGACTGTTTGATTGAAAATTGAAAGCGTTGCCGCTATTTATTTATAAATTACACTTACTTACATTTATGTATTTATTTTTATTGGTTTTATTACTTACAGTAGACATCGAAGTACAGAGTTCAGTTCAGTTTTACATTGTTAAGAATTCAGGGTATTCTATTTATTTTTACCATATTTTTTTATTTCCATCGTTTGATAATAATTGATAAGAAATAATTCCGGTATCTACAAAACCATTTATAACTTCATTACCATATAACACTGTATATTTGTCAAGTTGTTTAAGCATTCTTCTTCGACTGTACGTAATAACTTCAGACATTTGTTGTAGCAAACCCCAAGAGCATGCATTTAAATAGATCAGTTTACAGAAACGGCAAAGCTTGATTAATGAATGGTATATTATGCAAATAACCATGCAGCCTAGTTGCAACTGCATTCCAGACTTGGCTAAGGCAGAATAGCAACGCAGATGCGAATGGGTGACTAATTTTGTACCTCATTTTATATACTGGAAATTGTAATTTTTCTAATATTAACATCGGTGATCAGCTTACATCATTGTCATCGGCAAGTTCTGGTATTTCGTTTAAACATGTTATTATTTAATTACAGAATAATTTATTTTGAAGTAAAACAAAATCTTAAAAGGATGCTTTTTAAGATTTTGTTTTACTTCTGAAAAATTCTATCACATCTCAACAGTATTCTGAACTGTCTTGAATTTTGCATACTTTATACGGCTCGATTTGATTATCAATAATACCAAAGCGCACCTTTCCCGTATATTTCAAATATATGGCATAATCAAATATCTATGTAGTGCTGAGAGCTGTCGACAACCTGGTAGTCGTAAACATTTGTGCAGTGTTTGCACTCTGATTGGAATCAAATAGAATTTCGCCGGAGAAAGCAGTTAGCAGAGTTAAACAGTTGACGGGACTTGTATGCATGTTAAGGGTTTATTTAAGTCGTGGTTGGATGTGGTATGACATTAAACTTGCATTCATTACTTCGATATTCAACTAAATTGGTATCATGTTGTCTTGTCAAACTAAAAGTTTGAAATGGGTAGAATTTAGTTGCTAAGTTAAGTCTACGCTTTCGGAATCCGCATCAAATTTAACTCTTACTGAATCCTCCAGTAAATTTATAAACTGCTTCTCTAATAAGGCATCTTCTTGAAGCCTAACTCACATTTACAACAGGTTATAAATTCATAAATACTCTACAATCTGATAACAATCTGCATTGTGTATAAAAATTGCGTCATAAGCTTCTTCAAAGCAGTTGTGTTGTGACACATCCATATCTTCGTTTAAACTGGTATTATTGCTTCCATTAATTCAGCCACATGTCACTATTTATTACGGGATTTGTACATTTGTATAGAATAGTCCATGTTCTTGAGTAAAGGGGGAAATGTTAATAGGATTTGTGTGTATTGATCGCGTGAATTATGTTGTTTTGATTATCATTTTATTGGCCGAGCTTTATTGTCAAGGTAAAGTTATCGATTGCATGTGGAAATGTAGTCTTTATGAAGCATCGTGTTATGCTACTGAGTACTGAATGGTTTTAATTGAACTTTAATGGATTACGATTCCCTATTTTGACAAGATTTGGTGTAATACCTATAGATAGATCCAGTTAGTAGTGCAATACTAGTAATTGTATGCTCATTAGTGCTCTATGTTGTTTGAGAATACTAATATTATAGTATTCTTACGTAATAATATATATACAACAAATATTTACAATATATAAAGTACAAACTATGATATATAGAAAACATCCTCAAAGCCCTCGCTGCTGTCGATAGGCAAGGTTCCCAACAGGCTGGCAGCGTTCCCTTTTTGGATGGCCAAGCTTATGCGTTGGCGGAAAAAGCTCCCAGCCCGTCGGTCTCCCGAAGCCTCGATGAGCTTGGATGATAAAATCAATTATTATTATTAGTGCTCTATTATTTTATTTACTGGACATTTTGCAAATTAGCGTTAAATGAACAGTCTAAATCAAGCACAAAATGCAAATTTGTACTGAACAAGGAAACTCAGCAAGTACACAATACGAGATATTTAGATCGTCGATAAAGCTGAAGGAAGTCAAAACTAGACCCATACCATAATCAAATAACTTTCGCGGCGCCCACGCATATTGTCTTCTAAGACTTATTAGTATTTAACCATTGCCCTGTACTTTGTCATGAGAAACACTTTCACCTTCCACAAATGTCTGTTAAATGACCAACGGGGTGACATTGAGATATTGTTATTAAAAGCCCTTCAATCGACTTTAACTATGAAGTAATAAGTGCAATTTCAAGATTCTGAAAGATTTATTTAAAATATTGATTTGAATGATTGGCAATGATGGGCTTTCATCAAAAGACCTTTAATTTGCTAACCATGGCAAATAGCAAATATGCTTAGCAAATTATTAAACATAGAAATAGTTAAGACATTGAGTACTCATAGCACTGGGATGGGTTTAATATACCGAGAGATCTAAAATATTTGCTAACTAAAATAGATTTAAGCTTTCTGATGGCTCTGTGTTATATAGGTTAACATTGGTGATGGGAGCAAAGAGATTAATTAATTAAGCTAATATGAAGCAATATGATTGACAATGATCCAAACACCCTTGTCAAATGCAAGCAATAACGAAAAAAGCAGATAAAAGACCTAAATAATAAATAATGTCACTGTACTGCAATTACGTTGCGCTCTATTTGTTATCGCATCATCCTCACTTGCGTAAAAAGTATCTAATACCGCAGCTACAAGTCGAGTAGGCAGATATTCAATAGTTTGATATAATATATCATCAATTGTTGCCGCCAACCTTCAACTTCCATTTTTGATAGAACAAATTTAAAACCTTTCTAAAATCATTGGGTCAAGGTGACTGTTGACTTTTTTGTGTAGTGATAGTTTATTTTGGGCAGCTGCTATTTATTTCGTAGGTTTTCAGTTTTTCTGAGGTAAGTAAATAAGAACAGGAACCAGAAAGTCTGCATTTTTTTTTCTAATTAACAATCGAATATCTACTAGCAGTCATTTAGGAATCGCGAAATTTTGTAGTAGGTTTTCTTTTTCTGTAGGTACATATTCTTTTTTCTAATTTTACTTAAATCGAAATTGAAAATGTGTACTCTACTCACCTATATTTCTCGCTTCTCTGTTCAAATGTAGCCGCTATGATTTCTTGCATGCGCGGGAGTGCCTTGCGATACCAACCCGTTGATTATTATTTGCGTGCGTTACACTAGTTACCTTGCCTTACTATTACCTCTAAATAAATTATTGTGGCACCTGGACAACAGCTCCGTATACATCGTTCTTTAAATATTAAGGGAGCTTAGGATTTCTTTGTCGTGTTTTGGGTGTATCATATCAAAGGAAAACGCTTATTAAATTATGTAGTCAAGGATAGCTTGCCTTAACAAATAAAAAAATACTTAACGTAGTACCTGCCTGCCTAAACATGCCGCGATAAGAGCACAATGATTTTGTATTGATGGTTTTTATTCGTTACTCTTAAATTTTATCCGATAAATCTTGAGTTCAGTTTGAATCGGTTGCAAAATTCCAAACGCTTTACTGCCTTATTTGTCCGTAATCGGACTCGACACTTTCTTGATGGATTAAGACAGTATAATATTAACGATATCAAGCCATAAGTGGTTATCTAGATCGTGTGCCATGTGGCTCTCACAATTTCTGTGCCCATCAGCGAACGTGGGACTGATATGACAAAACCGTTGTTTCCGAGTTAAATCTAGACATTCGAGAAAGCGATTGTCTAAAGGTAGATCACGACAGAGCCGATGTGTGCCTTTCCCATTAAATTGCGATACACACTGATATGATAGGTATCTTGAACGTTTAAGGTATAAACGTTTTCTTGTTATGGTGTTTCGGCTTTCTTTTGTGGTTTCTAGCACAATTCTTAATAACTTCGTCATTTTGACCGAGAAAGACTTTAAATTTCCCTATTATTATTACAACTTATAATAAACGCGAAAGTGTGTTTGTCTTTCACGCAGCAACGGATCATTGTAAATTTTGCATATTGACCGGAGAGTGAGATAGACTAGACATTTATCCCGGAACGTGGATGAAACCGCGAGGCGAAAGCTAGTCTTCTATAAAACTTAGTATTAGTTCTACAGTTCTTAATATTAATTGCCATTATTAAAATAACATTGAAGTAAAAAGAAACATATGTGACATTTAATAGGTTATATATCTACTCGATGGATCAATATAAACTGAAATAGTGGCCCTTAATGCCAAAAAGGCAAATTCTTAAACAAAGACTATGTATGTAGCAAATGTGCTACATAACATAACATTACATAGAACGTAAAATGTCAGTTGTACACATGTCAACATTAAGGCACGTTTAAGTTGAAGTAATGAATAATTGGTCTCATGAATATATATCGGTTGCGCGCACGCACCGGAGGCTGCAGTCTCGTGACATTTCAACTCTGTCACCTGCGACATGTGTGTGACAATGTTCTTAAATGTCACGCTACGCATACTGATGGAAGAAAGCTGGTATCTCTTAATGATGTTAATTATACGATGTTAATATTGACAAGCGCGTGCACATCTTTAATGACGGCAAATGAGCTTGACTTGGAAATCTTACTTTCTTGTCAAAACAAGCTTGTTTAAGATTTTCAAAAACGTTTGCTGTTACATCACATTCTCTAAATTGTTATTATTACTCAAGTTCTATCCGTACTTGTTCTGGATCTTTCTTTCGCAGGATCAGGCTTATTTTAATATGATATTGAACTCCTGAGCACAAATACCCTTTATGTTGGAAGAGAGTTAATGTTTTATATGCTACGATCGCAACAAGAGTTTTGCAGACAAGGGTTCAACTTTCGCTAATGATCCCAGTTAAAAGATTAACCATAAATTTATTACATTATTATGTTACGTAATGTCAGCATACTTAACATCGAGATCATTTAGCGATAGTGTCTTGTTTTACCAATGAGCGTAACTGCAAACACCACACCACATACTTTCTTCGGTAACACAAACCATATCACATATGTTATTGAATTAAATTGTATCTATAACAACTGCATCATTTGGAATATCTGTATCACTTTCATATTCAATTCTAAGACTTATTTCGATGATACTAAGATTTACAAGCCAGTTGTTGACATCGGGTTTATTGTTGTCGATGCGGTAGGCTGTTGTATTTGCTTATTTGAACTGTCACTTTCAAATCATGTAACTGTCAAAAAAGAAAATGATTACAAATACGATACTTGAAATCGAAAGTGATTTACCTTGGTGTTGAATGATGTAAGTGTTTGCTTTCCTTATTTTAGTGTAATCGAATCATCATGTTTATCAAGCTTTTGCCTTAAAGCTACAATCTTGTCCTGTGTTGCTTTGTCTTGGTTTAGCACTGTTTAAACTACCTTTGTGATTATTCTAATTAGATCAATCAAATAAATATAATGAATAACCCAGAATGGAAATCAGAAATCTTTTTTTTATAATCTAAATATTTAAATATTGATGTAAGGTGATTGTGAACTGTATATTGTTTCCCTCAATATCGACACATAAGACGCATAATAATGAGAGAAATATGAGTTTTTAGCCATCCAACTGCACTTCAAAATCATATAGAAATCGACACTGTCGACTCAGTTTAGTTTAAAAAGTTGTCCTTAAGTTAATCGATTAAACTAGAATTTTCACCAACAATATATAAATTACCGTCAACTCCCTAGTTATAATAGCCAGCTCAGATGTTTTTCTGACTCTCCAGAATGTTTATGAGGGGACGTCAAAGACGTTAATGAAGAATTTAATATAACAATGTACATTTGCTATGCTGTATTCAAATCACGAAATTATACGTTGAGGAGTTGACAATTAAAATTTTATAGAGTTCATTGCCATAATATTTAAATTTGAAGGCATTGCGAATACAAAATTTGCAAAAGTTTATGTACCAATATATTGGTATATATGATCATCACATATATGTGATCTGGAAATAAATTGCCAATAAATCTAAATAAGGCATTCCGATTTTTCGATTTCAAAGCTTTGTCTTTATGAGACACATTTCTAATCATCGTCCATTCAACCATTTCATTTCCTTTGAAAGCGTAAATGCGGAGTAAGTTAACTACATATCTGTTCACCTCTAATTCTGAATGAATATTGACACTTTCAAAAGCTCTTCCTTTGATTTTACCAGCAAGACAGCTCATTATCGGCCATTTTCCCTTTAGTACCGGATCGCGTGACTATTTTGAGGCATGGTACGTCGGAATAATCCTTGGTATTCAGTATTTGTTGTGACTAAGGAATTAGTAAATATCCCTTTAACTGCCTTTATTCTGTTTATTATCTCTTTATGAGCCACGTTGTTTTGTATATATGAGAAATTAGACTCTTCTAAAGGAATTAGTTTTGTGTGATGAAAATATATTTTTCTTTCGTTTAGAGATTACAAATATTACAATTTTAATCGGTATACGATAGCAGAATTGTCTCAAACTTATTAAAAGCAGGGTGCGAAATTGAAAATAATTAAACAGTCTAGCTGTCGAAGAAAATTCTGAATACTATGGTTTTAGATAAAAATAATTACAAGATAATACTTAATGAATTAACCTTATGTTAATGACGTCAGTTAAAGACAATTGGGTCCGAAACAGGTGCAATAGTTATTTTAACTCAAAAGTTTATTGTATTTTCTATGGATGAAAAACGGGAAGCCATCACTATCTTTTAGCTTCTTCGTTTTTTAATTTGACAAGTTCCATCCAGTTATAGACGCGGAAGACATCAGCTAATTGGTGATGATGAATTCAAAGAAAGTTTCGTGAGGTTTAAAAATGTCTGGTTCATTAAAATAGACAGCAGTTTTGAATAATGCGTTTAGTCCGACTGTCTGTATAGTATATGTTTTTTTCGTAAAAGATTTGCAATTTATTATTATTGATTTAAAATTGACTTCATCATTAGTGGCGGTTGTTATAAGTGATATTTCATTCAATAAATTAGGCCAGTTTACATCTCAAATGCATGATGTTATGCAAGTCTACAATCAAAATAATGGTTATCATTATGATTTATAGGCTGTACGTGTCGATTAACATTTGCAATTTCATTTGACTTCGTAATATCGATATAAGATCCATAAATTATCCCAACTTACAAAGGAATTTCGATTATATAATCAACGTAATAGGTTAATCGAATATCACAGTTTGTTTGACCCTAGAAAGGGAGAGAAGATAATTTATTCTTCCAAATGTGAACGTCAATCAAGTCATGGAGGAAATTTGGATTGACGTAGTTCGCCATCAGGTCGAGTTACATCAAGAAAGCTTTATGTTACATTTTCGCCTCGGTCGGATACATTGGTATTTCGAAACAAAACATTAAAATGTTCATTTGAACACCGTAAATAATATCTTTGATGGCACATTTATTTTTGTTAACCTGGTTTTGTGACGGATTATGCAATAGGAAATTTTATGTATCCATCGTAAATTCTGTTTCGGAAACTTACTTCCTGTCAGTTCACCATACAAATATCCACATATTCAGTTGATCTCTTCAAAAGGGCTGAAAGATTTATTCAACATCATCTCGGGAGATTTAATGATAGGATTTATTATGGCGCCAGTGTGGTTGACTCAACCACTGTGATGTGTTATGTACGAATATGCCAAACCATAGTATTTGGTATTCTGTTTTATATCTTCCGCATTCTTTAATTGACTCCTATTTCTGATTTACTTTCGTTTATGGCCCGTTACGATCAGATATTATAATAAACACAATTTTATTGCTTCCTGAGATTTATTATTTTTATGCGTTAACCTCTTTACTGAGTTTAGGAATTATCTGTTTATTTGTGAGATTCTTACTTCGTGGGGTTTTTGCTCAGCGATACTGTTAGTTGCTATTTGTTCTTGACTAAGGAGGTTTTGATTAATCTTTTTAATCTTAGCTTTTCCGCGCGTTTTCACCCGCGTTGTCTTCCTCGATGAATGGGCTATCCAACACTGAAATATTTTTCAAATCGAACCAGTAGTTCCTGATTTCCAAACAAACAAACAAACTCTTCAGCTTTATAATATTATAATATTAGTATAGATGAAATAACAAACAAATTACTTACGTCTATTAGGTATTCAGGCTTTTACAAAACATTCATGGCTGAAAATATAGATTAATAAAACAACTTTTACTAATATTTACCCACTTGAGGGTTGAATTCTTAGTGGATGCTTAGGTTATATAAAGAGCCTGTATGCAAAAGTGATCTGTCAGTCGATTTCTCTTTTTATTCAAGATTATGGAAGTTATGATACCTGTAATCTTTTAAATGTTCCATTGGTTGTAGTTATTTTTTTGGTGCCGTAAATATATCTTCAAGTGGTGTTAATAAAAAAGGTTACGCTTGTTGATAGTTGAATGCTAGTCATGTGTAGTGTATTGTGTAAGCAACGTTAATGGATATATGAGGTGTTAATATTGTATACAGTACTGTTGAAAGATGTTATTATGTTATAATAATAATAATTTCATAAAAACAACGTAACACCTATAACGATAAGTATTAATAACATAAAATAAAGGTAATTAGAAAGTACGAGTATAAACACAATAATGTTTATGACTATGTAACTAACAAAGACTACATATGTTCTAAAAACTGAATTGTTATGATTATAAATTCAATTATAACAAATATAATGCAAAAATATTGTTTAAAGCCTGTATCATCATCAGCTTACTTTTGCTCTCAGTTAGTGTTGTATAATAGGCCTTTTCAAATCACAATCCACCTCCTCATCCGTTGTTCTTCCTTCATCTGATCGCCATTTTTCACTAGCTCTTGGATATTATGTATCGTCTTGTATGCTAGAATTTCCGTAATTAGTGCTGATTAATTCTTTATTTAAAACAGACTGCCATTTCGATTGAAATTCTAAAATTACATATTAGTATTTTATGCAATAGTTGTCACCGATACATATTATTGTGTATTATTGATAAATAATACACAATAATATGTATCGGTGGAACATCATGGAACATCGGTGCTACATTTGTGGAATATCTTCCACAAATGTAGCTTGACACGATTTGCCTTAAATGCATTATGTCGGTCATCGTCCTCACAATTTTTTAATGAGTTTGAGTCCAAATTCATAATTTGATAGGTTTTAACTATTAATTTTGTTGATGAAATTTTGAAAAATTTGAGGTTGCGAAATAACTTTCTTTTGTTAATTGGATTAGAAAACTAATTGTTTCAGAAAAACTGCTTTTCTATTTTCATATGTTAGCTACCAATCGCTCGTTTAACCAAAGCCATATTTATACGATGTGTTCCGACTAGTTCCGACAACTTGGCGACAAGATCTTGCAATCTCTATGGCCGGCGGAGCTTGCTCCATTTATCTTCTTCAATTTTAGATAATTTTCAACTTTTGTTGGAGAAAGTTTGGCTGGCATGTAGAGACTGATATGAAGACTTTAATGTTACTTTAAGTTTTTGGTCTATTCGACTTCGGAGTTTTATGATATCAACGTAATGATTTGGTTTCATTTTCTTTATGAAGCTTGCATTTTCTCATTCACCTTGATAGAATTTATATGTATTTTTTATTTCATCCGATACGTAACTTTTCTACAAACTATTAATTAATGTCTCCTACCATAGATAACCAATCGAATCTTTACAAACAACATCTCATTTATTCTAGATTAGTTCAATGTTATAAACAATACTTATAATGTACTGCCTGTGGTAATGGGTCGTCATTTATATTACAATGTGAAAGTATCACAACGGAAGTTGCAACTGATATGCTTATGATTTGTTTCGTTCATTAGATGAATGTATCTCATATTTAAAGATGTATTGTATCTTTATGTGATCGTAATCATTCATTGTATTCTTAAAGATGTAGTTATTGATGTAGGTAGAATGTATCTTGAGTATGTTGTAATTACCTATTTTCACCAACTAAATTTGAGGGTGTGCATAGTCTCGAAAACTAAGGACCAAAGACCAAGAAGTTAAGAATTGCTTAGTGAAAATGAGCAGTAATTTTAGACCAATAGTAGATTATTATTATTTTTTGTTATAATATTGTTTTAAATCATATTTAATGTACTTTCAAGTGAAGTCGATGATTTTAAGGCGATAATAGCTCAGTGGTAGTGACGTCGGACGCCGCGGCGAAGATCGTGGGTTCGAATCCTACAATGAGCTTGAGCTTTCGGTGAAGGAAACCATAGCACGGTGGTAGGGTACTTTGTAGTACCCGTCTGGCTGGCTACCACCCTCAAGATGAAAATCTGTCGCCTAAACACCTATTGGTGTGTTCCGGCAGCTGCACTTGAGAGCCAGTTCCTTCTAGGATTTGTGTGCTTACATCATCACTTACCATAGTGAGATTGTGGTCAAACACAAGCCTATACGAATGTAAAAAAAGGCAATTTTGCTCTTTTAGTGCTAAACGTAGTAGGAATCTAAATAGTTTAAGTTGGTGGGCTATTAACATTTATGTGCATGAACTGGTCTGTTCAGATTCTGGGTGTATAGATATTTGAGAATGTAAGTATACCTACATTTAAAGGATTATTCTTGTATGTTCAAGGTGGCGGGTAAAAAGTGAAGGAAGGACCGGATGATTGGGAATGGCTAAATATCTAGCAGTGGGATGTCTATAGCTATGGGCTGATGATGATAATAATGAGGCTTCCTTATCACTACGAGATATCGGTGTGAAGATTAAATTCCATCCCTCCTTATATTTTGTCTTCTTTTGTTAATCATAATATATTACGCAATGCTGTAACATTAACTTGATTTAATGATTCTTAAAGAACTATTGTCAGGTATAATGGGGTACAAATGAAATTGCACACTTGTTATCCTTTGTAGTGTAGCGACAACTTTCGTTTTCGCCTATCTTGATTAATTACATACGATAATAACTCGTGGATTTACTATTTAAAACTAACCCTTTAGTATATCTTAGGGTCTTTGAAATACGACCGCAATTCGCTTGGCTGAGGTTTTTTTTTTACAATGCTCTTACAATACCCGAACTTGCATCGGTTAAGTCATCGGATATTGAATGATTCTGCTTACTCGCACCAAATAAAAGTGAATGCAAAAAGCACTAAAGTATAAAAAGTGTGACTAATTTTATGAGGTGTCCATGGGAATTGTAGTAACGTGACCATTCATTTATAGTAAAAAGGTTTGCTATAAAGATATGTTTTATTACTTATTTTTTAACGAATAATTTAATGGGATTACGTGTTAGCGCATTATGTTTCGTAATTGTTATGATATTAGAGTTCATTTTATTATTATAACCTATTGCGTATGCAGACAGCCATGTATGTTACTATATGCATGGCCTTTAATGATGATATTTTTTATTTAATGTTTCATTAAAAACATTGGTTGTAGTTCCCCAAAATTATTCACCACCGTCCTTGTTTCACCACCCAATCTTAGCTAACAAGTAGATAAACAATATGATAGGTACATGTCACTTATGTCACATCACTGGTGCAAGATCAGCCTTGGCACAATGTTTACCATAACAGCCATTCAAATCGTTTAGTTGACGCTTGTCCCAAATCGATGTTTGTGACGTGCTACATGGTTCTTACATCTAATGATCATTGATCATCTATAAATTATAACAAATATTAAATGATACTCTGAAAAACCATAGACTATAAAAACTCTTCCCACAGATAAATTTCGACAAGTTGGTCACTATGAGATGGCTGTTTAAAAGTGCTTGTGAAATTTATTTTGAATTTGGAATAATTAGTAATGAGATTTAACTATTTAATAAGGGGCTTTAATTACGTATGTCAAAAATGTGATGTAAATGGATGGCCCCTAAGAATGGAAGCAAACAATCTTCCTAATCGATTAATCATAAAAATTAGGAATCAGAACTTGAAGAGGCATATAGCCCAATCGATAGATCAATATTCACATGATAGACACTGCGAGTTATTTGACAAAGAAAGTTGCCCACAATTACATCACAATCAATGTGCAACCACGTGTAAAGTCTAGCGATCAAGTGCAATGGTGATAAAGTCAACATTCCGGCATGATTTAATTTTACCATCAGTCAGTGAGAACTGAGAACCAGGCTAGGTGAGATCAAGTGGATCGAAAAGTTGACAGTACAACAAGTCATCTTTACATTTTTTGTGATCTAAAAATTACTCAAAATTTATCGATAATAATACTTTTGCTAATGCATTATTTCATATTCATTCAGTTTCTTGGCTTCATTGGAGCCCGATTATCGCGTCTTCGACATCAATATCGCATTAGACATTGGCCGAAAAATATGGTGGATATCTTAATATTACTATACATTTTGACAGAATACCGTTATGTTTTTCGCCAAATGCCTAATGCAACATCGATGTCGCAAGCGCGACAATCGGGGGCCTGAAGTAACTTGTCCCCGGATCTCACTAAAGAGAAGAGCCTCCAAGCCTAAGAAAAATAGTGAATTAAAAAAAAATATGGAATCGGATTAGCTACATTTTGTATTTGAGAGAAGCTCATGGAGCGCTCCATACGTGAATGAAGATACTAAACTTAATACTATTAACGATGTTGACACTCGACAAACAATGAGTGGGCTTCGTCTCGCTTTGCGACACTATACTACTATTGTGTAACTAATCTAACGAGACATTAATGTTGCGTAATATTTGTTTCAATTCGAAAAAATGGGGGACATTTTACTTGTTATTTGTATTTGACTTACTGTGATAAAGTTTTAAGTGTTTATTTACTTTGATGTTTTATTTTGTTTAATAAGTGAACAATGTGTATTGTGCAATGTCTGTCTTTTAGAATTTGAGGTTACAGAAACATTTTTTATTTTTATTTGAATAGACTTTACAGGTACTTCTGAATTGTCTGATTTATAATCATAATTCTTTAATTTCTCATCGATTTATTCGTAACAGTCAAACGTTTACCAAACATTATAGGGCTTGTAATTTATCATCACCATTTAACCAAACGCTAGCGCAGGCTAATAAAGGTTAATAAAAACCTAGGTCTGCGCCTGCGCCTGGCGGCGAAACAAGTGGCTAACCTTGTCGCATGCGGTCTCAGACAAAACCTGATTGGCCACATTATAGATAGAAACATTTTTATACCAAACATCCTCTCGTTCTAGTAGTAATTATATCACAAACCGGTCTATATGCGACTTTTAAATATTTGTTTAATGATTATATTATTTAACAAATTGTCATACTCGTTCATAGTCATGATGTCAAAATTATATATAAAACACGTCCTTTAATTTACTGTTCTGCATCTAAATAGCTTATTTTTAAATGGTGTACTTAACATTTTCAAAAACACGTCTATCTTGTAGTGTTTCTCCATTGAATCATTAATTACAGAACAATAAATGAGAGAAATATATACCACGGCAGATGTACCTTCCCCAAAAAAATACACATGGCATTTGATGTCACATTAGCGCTCCCAAAAACAGTATTTAGTAGCTAAAAGCTATTAAAAGTAGTTAAACAGCAGCTGTATAACTCCTTTTGCAATTAAGTCACCTATACTCATTTAATAAGCAGATGGGATCTTATAATGGAGGTGAAGAATGCACATCATGCATGGGTATGCTTCATATTTAGTTCTTGTTTCTTTAACTATTTATATGATGACCTTTAAATATTCAATGTAAAAAGCTGTTTATATATTTTTGTAGATAATTGAGTGTTTTCTGCAATTTGTATTCATCCTTTACAAGAGAAGGTCTTAAAAAATGTAGGTGCAGCTTTGGCTATCCGTGATATGTTTTTGGGTATAATTTCCGAACAAATTGCAGTCTATGTAGTAAATAAAGTATAAAAACTATTCATTCGTAACTGATAAGCATCAACCGTAACCAACAATCCATAAAAATATGAACAAAATGAACCAAAGATTATAAAAGAATCGAATATAAATTCAATCAAGATGTTACCATTTTGGTGAAATTCATGGTATTCGGTCAATGGTGAATTGGGACAATCGTGTGAATGATTCGGCCTTAATGCTGACATTTATTAGACAATAGATCATTAGTGCAGTCGATCGTGGATCGAGAAAATAACATGAACTTCTTTTATCATGATCGGGTAGATGTAAAACTCTTACAGAAAAAATGGACATTATAATAGATTCACAGTTCAGTTAATTTCAATGTAATTAGTATGAAAAATGTAGCGTAACTTGACCTAAGTAATCAAGTCAGTCAAGGGCTTCACCTTCAATAGTAATGTGTAATTAATGATCTATTAATTCAATTTCATTTAAACTTTGTTATTGAAATTACAATCTCATTAATAGACATAAAAACTTTAAATTATTTTTATCAATTTGTAAAAAAAAACGAAATGGATTTAACCACTTATTCGTCACATCTACTGAAGTATTAGTGAGTGGAAACAACATAATTGAACCAACTGAAAAATAACAGAATCTCTTTTTAACCGACTTTTATATTCTGTCGTAAGACTACTTCTTTATTAACAAACCACAACACCACTTTTATCAGAGCACACGGAAACAGAATTCTGTTAAGTGTTAATTCCGAAATAGGCTACCAGGAAGCGAATTCTAACTGATGTTTGTGTAAAAGTGAAGCTCCAATACTGTTATTTACTGCCAAGTCATTCTAGTTAGTTGCCGGCGTGATAATAATATAGTGTTAGCTTTCTCATGGTGTTATTTTGAGTAACAGATTGCTTGTACTTCTACTGTCTATTTAAACGCAGGTGGAAATGTCAACTGTATAATTTCAGATTGTAGTTTTAAGGAATCTAGAAACTATTTTCTTCACCTGCTGAAGTTCCCAATACCTTGTATGGCAGCCAGCTTGTAATAACAAACATACAGTCTAGAGTTTTCGACCTGTTTAAGTAGAATGGTCTTATCGATATGTTAGCGGTACGGTAAGTAGGTTCTAGTATAAACTTAGAACTTTTTTGATATTATTAGCTTAGCATTGTTGTAATCTTTGGAATAAATTGAGTTGAAATTAATATTATACAAAAAAAATAGTTAAATAGTATTTGAAAGGCCACGTGCGCAGCCTAATTGCTACTTGTCTTGTCTACGCTTTACAAGCAATAAATCTAGTCGTTTTAAACGATATTGTTTTTGAGCGAGACGCTATGTGCGATAACTACATCCTTTTCTGCAACTGTGCAATCAAGTTAGGTCACGCAGAATGTATTGTATTTAATCAATGCATATTTAGGTCAGTTACTGCCATGTCGTTAGTTACTTTTAGCTCAGATTTTCATGATACAGCTCGAATTTAATCAATATTTTTGTTTCTGATTTTGACAAAGCCCATTATTATGGTAGGTTCTTCAAGGTGTCTATGGTGGAAAATTTTACGAAAACTCCAACTAAATTTCACTCATGTTTCCAGGAAATGTTCACTCTCACGTGGACGGTGTTGGGATACACGATGCAGCTATTTATTGCCGTTCAAGAATCCATTGTTTTGACGTAATATGCTGTTACAGCATGCGACTCTTTTGAACTTGTCTGAGTTATGTGTCGGTTACCGTTCAATACTGTTCCTTTGTCCATTACTGCATTGCCGATACGTCAGTGCACAATACCTGGGTAATGTTATTCCTCAATTCCTTTCATGTAGCACTTTTGGGAGCAAAATTAATGACTAAAGGGATTCATGAATAACATCATTACAATATCCACATCCAATCCAACCACAGCGAACACAATAAAATAATTTATTAATTCTTCATTAGCTATTATTTCTTGAGTTTCATTGCTATTGCCCATATAATCTCAATTTGTTTTATTTACGTAATTTTCAATAATCATTAAGTTATTATTGTAATGAATAGCAACCTTGACCTCGGTTGATGCGTAGGCGCATGGTATCGTTCGCACGCCAGGCTTGCTTTTATGTAATAATGCTCCTCGAACGAAATGTATATATCTAGATGTACCTAATTAAGAGATTGTTATCGCCTCACCAAAACCCTGTGAGTCAGTCGAACACTTGATTCCCTTTGTTTCGTACCGCCGTTTAAATATAATAAAGATAGTTTGAATTCAGTTCATTTAAAGACGAAATTTACTGTAAGTAAAGATTTTTTTAACACTCACCATGTTAATCACGACTCAAAGTCTTGTTGTCACAGAATTAGACCATTATGAAACTTAAAATATCCAATTATTAGTCTAACATGATTTCTAAAACTGCAGGTGTAAACGCAAATGACTCTGCAAAGAGACCAACCAAGTAGGACGACTTAATTGCTAACTCAACAATCTATCAAATGACGGTTGCCTCAGCTAATTGCATATTCAACTGCGGTATCCTATCCTATCTCTCCTACTTTACTTTCATGCACTGTCATCAGTTGCATCCATGATCTATAATTTACAATTACACATCATCTTATGAAGAGCCTTATTCTTTGAATAAAACGAGCAAAACTCGGGACAAATCATTACTTGCTGTAGGGAGATATTTATCGTTGAAGATTGTCCGATTGAGCGAGTCAGCATTTGTAATTAGCGATACTCTCATGTCTGGTACAATCTTTATCTGCGCAACATTTAGATGTGGAATATCTTGAACTTAATACAGCTCATTAATTTATTATCTTGTAAGATTATCCAAAATTCTGGACATGTCTAAAGCTCGAATAAAATATCTTTGTTTGCTCAGTATCTAGTGTTATTTTTTCTCTAACACGAGACGCGTGTCTTATCTTTCCGGTTTCACGCCCTTTATTTTTTGTTATTTTTCTACGAATGCTTTTTAGTCTCGAGCTACTGCACAATCGCATCTTTGGTCGAAAATACTTTTCCATCGACTTAAAATATCGTCTTAGCTTTGTTTTTGACTTGTCTTTCGAAACTGCTGCCATATTTTACGATTCCTTATTTATCGCACGTAAATATTATATGTTGGTTATGGTTTCCAGAGAAACGACTTTTTATTAGCAAGGAGGCATATTATACACAATTTATAATTCCCATAGCTATGAGCCAAGAATCCAGTTGCGATGCTATCGGCACCTGATATGTGGTATTTAATTCAAGTTCCAACGTAGGCTAGACTTGTAACATATTGTTACAACAGTATCATATATTTTTTTATAAGAATAATATGTCAATGTGGACTAAGAAGGTTTTTTGTCGTGGCGAAAGTCGTGGGTTCGAAACTTACTATGAGTTTGAGTTTTACTAAACATTTACCAATATGTGGCTGCTACATTGAGAGCTGTGTATGTAATTCTTACTTTATGTGCTTACCACTTTCAGTCACAATCACTTAAATACCACATGGCGTGATTGTTAATTCCTAATACCAATTTTAGTCGGTTATTAGCACTCATTTACTTTTTATCAATAAAATGTCACATTGTTATGAAACGATCAGCAAAATTATTATTTAACATTTAATATATTATTATGTAGTATGTCCACGGTATGTCGGAAAGTATTAAAGAAGCTACAAACAATATTCCACCATATACGTGCTAGATAACTCAACTAGAACGCACAGTTTATTGGACGCAGGAATATGTAAATACAGAAAAACTGGTATGGGATACGCATCAGTACTTTCGATTATGTTTGCTGGTTACTGGTCAGCCATGGCTATTTTTAGTTCATAATCATTTTTATATCCCGTCCAACCATTTCAATTTCCACTTAAATTAATGCCCATTCCTTACAGGGTTTATTTTTAAAGATGCCAATTACAGTAGCGTCTTTCATTATAAATTCTACAGCCGTTTAATCTCATGGGTTGTAAAAGTTGATCTTTTATTTCTATGTCTGGTCGTCTGTTTTATATTCGTTTATCTGATACTATGTTTAACAGTTTGCTGTCCATTTTACAGACTCGTCCTTTGCTTTACAAGCCTATTCTGAGAAGTATCTTGAGATTTATGTTTATTTGCATCTACATTGCCTTAATTTGTTCATTGTTCTAAATCTAGTTAAGATTTTAATACCTTTTAGTTAAGGAATGTGCTGTTCTCTGTTACTTTTAATGTTTTTATTGTAACCATATGTGATGAGGTTAAATATATTTATGACTAATTCTATCCGTGCATTATGGTTTACATTTGCCATAATTTCATTAACCAAATCAATCTCTCTGCTGTTTAAATCAATCGTAGCTTTATCGTAGTTCTAATCAACGTCCTTAAATTAGAAACGTTTATTATCTACGGTAGTCAATATCCATATCAGGCCGTGCGATATAAACTTCTACTACGTAATCGTTGTGTGCAAACTTGAATGTCATTTCATGAGAGCCTTGTCCAGGTGACTTGCCCATGTATGTAACTTGCAAGTTTATTTGCAACTTCGCAAACCTTCTGATTTAAAAAAATACTCTTCGCCTACGGTGTTGTGTTTGTCAGCAGTGGTTTTGATTCGGTTGGGTAAAAGTTTGAAGTCCATTCGGCTCGGTTAGACGCGTCGCGTGGTTGCGCACCGCGGTGGCGGCGGCACTCGGCACCTCCCTCAGTTTGCTCGCGCTGCCCGCGCAGCTTGCTCGTGTGTTTACATTCTCGCTGTTCCGTAGTAAAACCGACTTTCCGATACGAATTTGGAACATTTTGGACCGGTAATGTCGGTTTAACTGTCGCTTTTAAACAGCGAATACTTTGCCCAAATTTCGCACTGCGATTGGGACTTGCGATTGCTTCACTCTGTTACGCTACTGTCTTAACAGATAACTGTGAAGAAACGTGTGTGTAAGCTTTCAATGGTGTGGATTGAGCAGATTTTGTGCTTTATCAGTGCTGTGTGATTGGATATGTGTTTAGTGGAAAGTGCTAATTCTGCTGTTTGGATCGAGACATGTGATTCGTTTCACTGAATGCGAGACAAAAAGTGGTTTTGTGATCGAGTTCATGTGACTACCGGAGTATTGATACGCTGTGCTTTCCCCCTGTCCAGAGCTTGATTTATGGTATGTCATGTCATTCACTAAACTTGGTGTAGTTGGACATTGAATGTGTCGGATATAGGGCATCTCACACTGATACCATCCAAGTATCCATTAAGTTAACCATGCCTGATGTTTCTCTTGAGTTCATAAGAACTTAGTATTTTTTTATGAATTAACTGAGGTTGACGCCATTAAAATATTCTACAATCATAATCAAAATTAAATTAATGACAACTTGTGGTATGGCCTTCCAAAAAAAGCTTGACGTGTAGGTAACGATCGTTATGTTAGTCACGGTCAATCTTTGACGATATGGAATCGTAAAGGTGTGAAATCTATCACTTATCAATATAACACAAATGATAAAATAGGTGCTAAAATAAATCGAAATTGTTTTGACAGTGACATTGAGTCAATCGATGAAGAAGAAAGTGACATTAATAACTTTATATTATCAAACGAGTAGACACAGCGCACATTCATCATGCCAAAACCAGAAACCGTAAAAGCCGGCAGATTTGAAATTAATTAATACGAGTTGAGGAATGAATCGACAGTTTCAAATGTTCGCGATAGTGGGTCATGTTGATTATTAATTGCGAATCAACTTGAACAAGTGGGACCGCCATTGTACGCGAAACAAACTGGAACTTGAGAAATCCGTTCACTTTTAAATCTAGACAAATATATTGTTCTCACCGATGAAATAGATCACAGAGCCTACGAATCGCCGGTCAAGCTTGATTAAACATGAGTTACAGAAACACATAAATACAAAGTAATAACAATAAACGATTCTGAAGTTGTAGGTGGAAGTGTGAGAATGAATAAATAATAGCAGACCATGAAGTTAAAATGTACACAGTATTCTTTACATAAACATCTCCTTGGTTAAATGAATATGATGGAAGTATTTTCTGCACGTGAAGAATATAAATTTTAAAGATATAAATCATGCTTTATGTTCTTTTCCTACATTTGAATTAAGTTTAAAACAGTGCCCTAGAGAGTTTGACCTCATAGATTCAATTTCTGGGCTTAAAGAGTCACATCGGCAGCCATTTGTGCTAACACCGCGACCTTTGCAGCACGAACTCTGCAAGATATTGTAAATCGTGATGTACAATTTAATACTGCACAATGATTTCTATTAATTTTTATGAGTCGTGACACAATGGATGAATCATGTGAACGTGAGTTTATGACTTAACTTAAACAAGCGATAACAATGTGTTAATATACTTCGTTACATCATTTAATTTTTATAGGTAATATAGGTCTGTGTAATTAGTGCATTAAAGTATCCTTTTACTGTCATGCAAGTTTTAATACTGAATACTTTCATTCCATTCTTTCTGTTCTTTCTTCGTAATATTATCCTTCGTTATTTTGACCTCTCCTTTTATATAGGCCTGATTAAAACCATTGCTTAATAAGTATCTTTTTTTCTGATAAGTAACTTCATCGTATGTTTTACCTCCACTCACCATACTTTTCTTGTGCATGTCATGATGTTACACATTTCCTCGGTACCTCGGTCGCGATCGCCTTTGATTCTAATCCGACTCATCGATGTAAATCATCGATTGCCCTTGATATTGTATCGTGCTATTTGGTTGTCGTGTTCTATTGGTAATGACCATTTATGATTCCAGGCTTTTAGCTACATTAATTTATGTGATATTTTTAATATATATTATCTTTTATTTATTTATTCCAAGTGATTTGTTGAAATATCAAAAAACTATAGTGAGTCCGAGTCTGTCCGTCTGTTACGTTTTCACGGCTAAACTGCATTTAATGAAAATTGGCGTGGACGACGGAGGTCAAAAAATATGATAGGTACTTTTTATCGCGATTGAAACTGCGGCGAATATTTAATTAAATATTACTTAATTTTACATTACCCATCTTATCTCTTTACGTATTACCTCTTCAGACATATTTCAGATAGTGATATCTTTTATTTTATCATATTAATTGTCATTAGATATTCTAAATTCTTCTTTTATTACTGCCTTGAAAGTGAAAATAACGGAAACAATTCATCGTAATGCAATGATCTATCACGTTGTTTCTGCAAATACTATAACTTCAAGCTGGCTGCTAGTAAATCAAAGTTATCTACTTTGTTGTTCAGTTTATGTTTATTGTAGTTAATAAATTTAAACTGTTTTCTGTCCGGTTTGTACTTGGCAATGAACTGGATTTTCTTCATCAAATATACATTTAGTTATGAAATCTACATACCTCGATATGTAATAACTTCATTATGTATTTACCTTTCGCTTTTATTAACTTCTTTTATGTATTTTTAGTGATAAACTTCAAGGATTTTTACACAATCTTCATTGTTATTACCTAAAATCACGTATGTTGCCTATAGAGGTGTTTTGTAAATAGTTTTCTAGCTCCGACAATTCTAAAGAGACCGTAGTACCTAATTAATCATGTAAAACCTAATATTTATTGTTGAATTCAAGAAAGAGGCTATTGCGTTACATTATAGGACTAGTAATTTTATTACATGCTTGTCTGTCTGTTTGTTTGTAACGTATGCTCTCTTATACCATTCGTCCGATTGCAATGAAACTTTGGTTTCGTTGTTGTGCGCAAGCCCGCTATGGTTTCTGACAAAAAAGATACATTATAACGCACGCCGAGGATTAGCTAGTTTGGTATATGAAATATTTACTCCGTAGATTTGAACCAAATATAAATAAGTTATGTTTTATCAAAATCAGAGAAGGTAATTACGCCCAAAAATTGTATTATTCATTAAATATACTACTGTTTATATTATACTAATTTTATTTGTTGGATCTCGTTTTAATGATAAAACAAGTTCGAGCACGGAAATCATAAAACCGCAAACAAAAAGTTCATTAGAATTAAACTGACAGTACTGAAACTTAAAGTGATGACATAAAAAACTGTGTTTATTGTGCTATCGTGATTTGTTCTTTGCTGTTCGTGCCTAGAAATACTAAGTTTAAATTCAAATAGTTTATTTGTTAGTGTTCTAACATATCTTGTTAGAGTTAAAAGACAATATATATATATCATCTAAAAAACGCTTATCCATCGTGAGGAAACCACTCATGGTGGTAGGGTACTCTGTTGTACCCACCTGGCTTGCTTCCCGTTGTCATGATCGTTTACCCACAAAAAAAAAACATTATAATGAAAAGTATCTATTAGTTTTTGAACCAAAACTATAAGTGATAAAAATCCATCGTCAATTTTTATGTTGCAATTGTGGATTTTCTGTATCATGTTTTCAGGTGAAAGATATGCGCAACACGAACAGAACTTATCTGTATCTAGATAAGGCAATTACTTTGTCTATGAAATGTTTCATCAGTTTTTCTACTTTTTTATTTAGACGATAATTATAAATTTTACTGTGCCACGCCTTTAATTTCATCCTGGCTGATACGCTTATGCGCGTGCGCATCGTAATTACACCGTGTGATTGTAATCGATGTATTTCAATGGGAGATCGCTTTAGAAGCTATCGATATTTATAAATCTGAATCGATATTCGATTATTTATATCCTACATTGAGTTTAATTACAGAAAATATTGTTCTTGCTTGTTATTGCTTACATTTTCCCAAATTCCTTAGAAAGATCGATTACAAAACCAAAGGCTTCCCAAACAGGGGTAGAATATTTATAAGTGCCCGTGAAAACTTACTAGGAAAATCATATTTTTTACAGTCAATCTCCTGTATTTAATCCATTAAAAACCACAGAAATTTGATAAAGCTATATACGTATTAACGGATGGGTGGGCACTAATAGACATTAGACGCTTGATGTTCTACTACATAGGAATTAAATAGTTCATACGTATTTTTCATTGCCATCAGATAACATGCGCATCACATTACATCCTTAAAACTTATTCTTGAAAAAACTAAGCAGTTGGCAATCTACGTAGATGAAAAAAACCAAATATATAAATATATATAAATAGTCTCAAATTAGATACTTAACGCAAACGTAGTATTCTTTAGAGCGAAACGACAAATTTTCATACTAATTGTTTTATTATGCCTTGCGTAACACAGGATATGGCGCCTACAACAATAGTGTCTGCTACTTCCCTGATTTTGACTATGCTTTTTTTTCCCTATGAATAGGCTTATTTTGACCACAATCTTACCAAGGTTTGTAATGATATGACAAAGCACACAAAGCCCAAAAAATAACTAGTACTGACTGACCAATATGTGGTTAGCGACCGATTTTTAAATTGTGGACTTAGATATACAATTGTGGATGATTATTCTTTTAAAGGAAACCAAAAAGTTTTTGGATTTAGAAGGCGATCGATTCGAATAGAGTAGTGCATCTTGAGAAGACATATGTTTAGTGGTATACTGCGTGAGTGCATGAAACACATGATTGGACCACTGGTTGGCCAAAAACTATATATCTATGGAGCAATGAACATTTGCGTGCTAACATTTTTTGTCATTATTATTTCTACCACTATTTTACGCTCCGTTGATTTCATGCTACTTTTTATCGCCTGTCATAACAGATTATGCACCAATTTGGCGAATTGAGTGCGATGATTATATCAATCATCAAATTAATTTAGCTCGGTGTTAGTTAGATCGGTGTCACTCAAAATAACTTTAACAATATAAGTAATAGTTTGTATCTACATACGCATTGATGTACAGTACGAGAACTCATAAATAAAACTGCAGTATTAATTTTATGGGTTTATAACCATAACAGTCCGACTTATATCCTGTGTGTGAGTCAGCTTTACCGCCCGTCACACGTCCGCTCGCGCTGGAATCAGCGATGCGAATGCAAAGCGCTATGTGATTTGATTGGCCAAAACTAAAGTTCAACAGACGCACCCTTTTCCGGTGTGTTGCGTACGCACATGCAGTTTTAAGCGTCGTTTTGTTTGAATTACCTTTTCACTATGTGTCACGTATGAATTATTGTCTGGCAGCCAAATCATTGTTTACATCAAATAATGTATTTGTTTATAGAATAGCTAACTTAGCTTATTTTTGTTTTGATGTTTATTTACGTTGTGGGCATTTTTTGTATTTGTTTTGTGCAACAGGAAGTGAATTGTAACAAAGTACGTATTTTTACCTATATGTACCTGTATAAAATGTCTTTCTTTGCCATGCATCATCTGCTTGTCTTATCAAATGGGTGCATGTGTCTGATTGCCCATCAGAGCTGCAGAGTTGCTTTTATTTAAAATATTTTCCACTTGAAAGCACGTACATGTTACCTTTTTGCAATAAATTTTTTTTTTGGTTTCATTACCATGTTTACCATACTTTGGTTTTTTCGATTTTCAAAATTCTTCGACATCATTTGCTCGCGAGTCTTAGAGTCTGTTTGTATTTGTAGAAATTTTGTATGTGGTACAGTGGTTGTAAATGAGGCTAGGGTAAAACCATTTTCTCTCCACCTTCATGTTTTTACGACGGATGTCCGTCCATCCGACCGTCTAGTGATGATTGCACTAGGTGGAGTGAATCATCTCGGTCGTAAGGAAACTCGTTAGGCCGATGCGCTGTATTTTTAGTATTAGTTATCTATTTGTTCGTGTATTATTTAAAATTGTTGTTTGTCGTTTGTTTCTGGCGATAACTTGTATCAGCGAAACATGCTCAGGATATTATGGCGGTTAATTTTCAGTGGTTATCATTGTTGTCTTGTATTATAATAATGTGGTCCCATTATTTCTAAACTACCTTTCTTGACCAGTGACATGTTACGTTATTTAGTATAACTACCCTCAATTTAAAATCAAGTCACGTTTTGTAATGTAAACCTCTTTTTTAACAACATTATTGACAGTCAAATCCCTTCTAGGCTTGGTGTGCTTATCACCATCGGCCACATAAGCTCTTGTCATGGTGAGATTGTACTTAAATACAAACCTAATAATAAAAATAAAACACGAAAACCCTTTCCCTTATGTGGATTAACAAAAGTAAAAAAATAAAGCTTTAAATTTACGATGTTTCATTCGAATCTTATAACCTCTCGTAGAAACTAGATACACTTACCTAATCCCATCGACCGAAAGCATCAACCCATTACTTCAACAATGTATTCAATAAGCGTAGCGATTAAATTAATCTAATGACCCTGAGGGTCGATCGAGGCGTGGGCCGATCGACTTCACTTTCTTTCTTGATTTATGAACACCACAGTGTGTATTGTGATTTGTGATGTGTAATTTACTGCGTACGAATAATTGTCCACTATTTCCCTGTAATTACTTTTATAGGCGCTTGTGCAGGCAGGCGACTTTAATTTGAATTATTTTATATAGGCATTTATTTTTAACTTTTGCTCGCGAATTCGCCCTTCAAGCAGCTGTTCACTCAACCTCATGGTTTCCCGTAATAACTCGAATTAAAAGCGACGAACAGATAGTTAGGCAGAGAGACGTTGTGTTCAATAATTTAATTTAGAGATATATATGAGAGTATATATGATAGGAATAATTGATTCCCTTCAAATAGACTCTTAAACTAAAACTACATTTTCACCACCATCATTCTTGTGTCTTGTGGAGTTTCTCAACATGTGATAGAACTAGGTTTTAACTTATTTAATTAGTTTAAAATAAGCTTGAAAGGTTTATTTCAAACTAATAACTATGAATATTTTTGTCATCAGTGAGTGAATAATGTAGTTGAATAACTGGCTATATCGCCAGAAATTATTACACCTTGTAAGTTTAAAACTATAATAAATTTTCTTTAATGATGTTACTTATAAAATAGTCCAAAGTTCCCGTTAGTAAAAGTTGACTATCGTTTAAAGAAAGAAAGAAGAAAGAAAGAAAATATATTTATTTTGAGGTACACACAACACTACACACACATTTAACATAAATGAAAGAAAATGAGGAAAATTGCAATGTTGTGTCACATCAAAAATGGTCAGTGACTCAGCAAAACACTGTTAGCCCGTTGACGAGTAACAGTACTGATTTTCAGTCACTGCCATAAGTGACGTCACGCACACCCAGACAGAAGACACAAAATAACAATGAACAAAAACAATGAAACACAAAAGGAACACAAGCTAATAAATACTGAATAAAATATAAAATAACGTAGAAGGTAGTAAAAACCGTAAAAATAAAATAAAAATACAAACACAGAAAAAGTAAAAATTACTTAGCAATATAAATTAAAATCAATACAAAATGAAATAAGAATTGAATAATTCATCACATAACATATTGCTTAGGACTTATATGTAAAATTTATAACTAACACGTTTTAGCAGATATAAAAAGATAAATAAAAATATTGGAACCTGAAATAGTTTGTTAAGACCCATATTATAAATTATTTCCGCATTCGTTTGATTTAAAACCGTGTGACTTGAAACTAATTAAACATTACTCATTTTGAATTTCTTCCCATACATTCTTGTCCTCATTTTTTAAATAAATCATTTTGGGTTAGTGTTGCACTTAAAAATCCTATTAGCTGCATATTGTTTTCTTTCTAGAATTTTTTATTAAGCATATCATGCAACTTATATAAAGCCTTAAGTATTTGTGGAAGCGTTTAATATCCGGTCATAATGGCATATAGATTGTATTATGGTTCCCCTTTTAATGATCCCATAGAGGAAATCCTTATACGTATCAATGACGTCATCGTCATATTTCGCATTTTTTTTTAACTTTCATGTCACTTATTGATTTTGTGTACAGCTACCTATAGAAAATATTTTAAAATCTCAAACTTGCTGCTATTAAACCTGGACTTCTCAGTAAGTATTTTTTGAAAATCATTACTTTGTGTTCGTTAACATTTCCTTCAAATTTATTCCGCTCCCACATGACAAGCCACTCTTCTTCATAATTGGTAATTTTCACACGTAGAAGCTGTGAGGGCGTTAAACCAATTGTTTGTTTCAAGTTTACTCGCCGGTTTAGTCACTAGCATTAGTCGAGTCAACAGCTTAATCAACGAGCACTTACATTGAACGGTACATCACTACTGGATCTAATAACTTGCAATACCATCTGGTAAATGTGTCAATAGAAGGGTAACCATTTTTTTTTTTTTTCGTGACATATTGATTTCTAGCTTATAATTTCGATCTAGCAGTTTTATTTCCTATTCACAATATATATTTTATGCCAATTGTGAAATTGCCGGTTTTCTTAGGTCCTCGCATAGTGTCCTAGATTTATCCAGAAATTTCCAAACGTAAGGTAACCCTAGTCACATGTGACATCACGGATGACTTGTAACGCCAGTAACTTGCTGGTAACACAGTATTTATACCAGTTAACCCGTGGACCGTGTGAAATCTCTAATTAACGTCTATTATCGAATGAACAAGCCATTTATGGTTTGTTGGTGATGCACTGGGCCCGTTAATAGGCTAGGTGTTTATTTCTTTAGGTTTCTCTGAAGTCAATAGCGGTTCTTGCGACATAATGGAAGAATTTTGTTAACTGTGTCGTCAGAACAGGTTGCAACAAGGAGTTCTCGTCGTTTATCCAACTGTTGATGTGAATTATTGGCTTGGGTGACATTCTTGTTAATTTGAATAAGCTCTTCAGGAGAGTAATTATGGTTTAAATTGGCATTATAGGCTCGAATGACACAAGGTATCATGTAATACTAGCTTCTGCCCCGCGGTTTTATTCTCGCTCGTAGGGCTCTGTTTTCATGGGATAAAATAATTCCATATATTCCTGTATCTATATGCCAAATTCTTTTCAGCAATATTACGAAGATGTATGTATAATGTATATGTTAAAGTAAATTAAAAAATGAGAACATTAGTAGACAAGCAACAATATTAAGAAGCTTTTCCAGTCTTAACTTTCGGCTACTGATATGAAATTGGATCACTGATTATTAACTAGTCTAAGTAAGCTATTAAAACTCGATATATTTTTTTGCTATTCGTTATCTCGCGATTGAATCCAATTAGTATTGACTATCGATACAAAGATCGATATAATCAGTCATTCTATGGTGAACTGGTTTAGAGATGGGAAAGCCTGGGAAATTATAGAGGATATGGGGAAACTTGTATCAGTGCGTAGTCGTAGTAAATGATTTTATGGACTGAAGCCAAGATTAACGATCGTTTTAATGTGATATTTAATATGAAAATATGCAATTACAAGACTTAATATAATCCAGCATAGTTTATATTTATTTAATCTGGTATTAGGAACAGTTATTTTAATATTTCATTTAGATTAGATTGCGTTTATGTTAATTGATTTTTACCTCGTTGAATTTATTCTATTTTTGTAAGTAACTTGATTTCACGAGTTTCAGAAAAACACATATTTTGTTGTCATTCTTTAAGTGAAACTATCGTTAAAGCCCACGAAATACAATAGCATAGATTTCTGATATACAGATAACTTGTGTGTCTCTAATAATTTTATTCCTCTGAAACAATACTTTGGTGAAAGCTAGCTCTCCTATAAAATATATGCTAAATCGTCCATTGTCTTTGAGCTACTCACGCGGTAAAGGTTTGGTCTCGTCTTGACCCCAGTTTGACCATAAATAGACTCTAAACGCGGCGGCCGCGCATGAATGGCCACCGCATTTTTTTTCTCTAGGCCGTGGAAATCGTGGCCCGTTCGGTCTCCATTCAAAATTTTGAACAGCTGTCGACGCCATGTTGTTTTGTTATTGAAGATAATTGATGCTACTTGAGGACACTGGAAATGACTTGCATGCGGGTAAACTGTATTGCATTTCGATTTGGTGCTTGGTGGACAGAAATTATCGGTGTACTTATTAGAAACTTCTAGGATTTGTGTGCTTACCACCTTCGGCCACATCATCACTTACCATGGCGATTTTGTGGTCAAACACGTGCCTATCTATAATTAAAAAAAATATTGCAAATGTTTTTATTTAACATATTTCCTAAGGTCCAAAATCATACTAGGTTACCTGGTGCTTAATTTCTTTATTTTCAATTCCGTAACATTATACAAAAGGTTAGGTTGCACCATCCAGTCACTTAATTTGATTCATCGGTGTAACACAGGTGATTGACAGGGTGTTATGCGCAAGAGCATGATATCAGTTTCTTTGGCCGACACGCAGACATGTGATGTCATGTCATTGTACCGAACGGTACTATAATGGAGGTGGATCTGACACTGCATTTAAGATTTCCGTTAAAAAAAAAACATATACATAGGTAATTGTTTTGTACTCGAATTAAGCTTGCCAACAATATTCATGCATTCTGAAGGCTGACAATGAATTTTATGTCCAAAATAATAATGCAAAATCCAAATTATTTTTCTTGAAACTCTGTTGACTATAAAATCATAGTTTTATACAAAAAGTAAACGTATTTGTGCTTGTTGTAAGATTCTATTCCAATCTTTTATCTTTAGACAAGTAGGCGACAATTTGAGATAATAACAAATTAATTAAAATTAATGAGATGCTATTTATCTTTCCAGGTAAGCATTACACGGTTGATTGATCACGACGCCACACTACAAGTAGTACTGCTGTTGAAGTTATGATGTAAGGACCTTGTAACCTACATTTTGAACAAGAGGATTATGATGATGAAATTGGCATGAAATGAAGGCAATTTTTATAGCATAACCAAGAACCTAAACTGAATTATTGGCTTTGACTTTAAATAGGACCTACTTGATGACTACTACCCTAACTCTCTTCACCTTCTTTCAAATGTGTGGTCACTACTTTACAGCTTTGGATAATCTAGGTCACTTCAATCGGGCTATTTTTTGCCGACACCCACGATGCTCCCGCGGTGTAATCATGTGTGATCAAGCGTGACTACAATTTAATGTTGACATTTGTGTTAGAATACAACCAGGTGGGAGACTTTCCTTAAATGACGATGACGCAAGTGCATCTCTATAAACAACTTGTAAAACGTAACATAACAAACCTTTCTTCAAAGAAAAGTTATTCCAAGAAAGAGGTGCCGTATGTTTGAGCGTAACCACACGTAGTGTTTTCCACCTTGTCATGTAACTGTTCTTCCCGGTTGAAGGCTTAGTTCCGAAACCAGAGGTAGCTTCAGTAGCGAAGTCTTTAAGAAGTGCCCTAAATTATTGAGGTGTCAATTTAAAGAAACATTCAAAAATATCAGACTTGAGAGAAACAGTCTCGTTTCTTGATCATCATAACCTATTCCTTCATCATAAGTAAATTTGTATCACAAATTTCAATCTAAGTTGGTCACTACAGCGCTTTGGGTCTCGTATTTCATCAACTGAGTCCATACTCAATCATCTCTTGTAAAATAAAATAAGGCCACAAAACGTGTCGTGTGTTTCCGCCTTTACAATGATCGCGTGCAAGTGGTGCGCAGGCGCCGCCAGCTCTATAGATGTGTTCATTAGTGCTCATTAATCATTATTAGTGCTAGAACAGAAAGCAACGAACCTCCTCCGACTCGATCCCTTAACGCTATTATAACCTTTATAGTCTTTGGTTTATCGTCGATAATGGCTTAATCATCTTTGGAAGGTGATGTTTAAATGATATGGTGTATGAGTATTTTTGCGCGTTATCGTGTTTATCTGTGAAAAGGAAATTTTAAGCGGATGTTGATTATAGCGAATTTCTGTTTGTAATTAATTCCTACTGTTTTGTGGAAAATGTTTAATCAATTTAATTATGCAGTAATTATTTTTATGTATATTCTTGTAAGTATTCGTGTTCTTTGCTGTTGAAGACTGAAATTATCTTGAAATGCCTTTATCGGACTCCTTTTGATGGTTTCTGGTGAAATTAAATTTCAGTTGTCCCTAAAACGATGCAGTTTCTTTATTAGGTACCTAATAATATTAAATAATAACCAGTGATATTAAAAAAAACAGTTTCTGCCGTATTGCCGGGTAAAAATGTTTATTTTAATCTTCAATATACATTGTTGTACTAACCTAGTTTCGATATGACTACATAATTGAAAAATGTCTAAACAAGCTAATTCCAATAGACCTACTTCGGTATACTCTTCAATTTAATCAGTGCCGGTCATCACCAACCAACATTATTTTCGACAGCGAAAGTGAATCCGGCTTTGAATAATTTTCGCGAAGATATTGCGCACAGCGTGAGTTCGCGGTCGACCGCCATATTGTATCGGTAAAATAGTATTGTTGTCAAAATAAATAATTTTTCACTCCAATAAACAACTTGCGTTCGAATGTCGATCTTATTCCTTTAGCAATAAAGAGAGTTTATTTTTTAGGGCTGGTACTAAAATTTTGTTGAACATGCCGCAAGCTCTGATGCTATCGTTACGAATCCCAAACTTACTTTCGTCTTTCATCGAGTAGTCTAATAGCGAGGGCGTTAGCTCACACAAAGGGTTTCCAAACTTTCATTTTTATTGCCACGTTAATTTCATTCAGTTATTTATGGGTACATGAAAATACGTTATAGAATCAACGTAAAATGGAACGTTATTGTACAAGTGATCGGCTGTTCCGTTTCACGTAGTGAAAAAGTATTTTTTAATTAGGTAGTTGATTGATATTTTGAAATTAGCAAAAAAAAGTAGTATTGCTCTTTTGGTGTTTAAATGTGGGTTGACTTTACATGGAATTTAACAGTATGTTGGATGTATATTTTTTGGGAAAATAAATTATGCTTCACAAAAGTACAGAGATCATTTTCAAAATACTTAAGTTAAAAATAACAATAAATTTTAATATTCAGCACGGTCGTCTTAATAAAGGTAGGTTAACACAATAAACCAATAAAACCCGTTCATTCAATGAACAAAACGTTCGTTCTATATATCGCGTGGTGTACGAAAGTGAAATTAGCAAGTTGAATGATTTCGGCCAGCCGCTCTTAACCTGTTAATTATTCTCTTTTAATGTTTTTTTTTTCACTTAAGTTGCTCACACACTGACTCAATAACATACACTTAAGGCGTTTAACAAATACTTAAGAATTGATTTATTAATCTGTTATAATCCCTTCTTTATAAGTCTACGATTCCACTAGATATGCGTAGCGAGGGATGTTTTACCCGCCATAAGGATAACCATCAAATCTTCATTAAACCTATGACATGCTAAGCTGTGAAAATATTAACTACTCAAAACAAAATAGAGCCGATATAGATTTTTGGACTAGGGATTCATTAATAGTTAATTAAACAAAATCAGTATTATTGTTTTTTCATATACACTGTAACATTAATTAATTGTACTAATGAGTAAGCTTATGAGTTGTTTAGTAACAAAATTTTAGAGCAACTAGAAGTGGACCATATTTTGTTTTGAATTGTTTATTAATCCTATAGGTGGATTTTTCTTGCGCATCGCATACTTGTATACCTCACCAAGGCTGTGTTTTGAATCACGTATTGACTAAATATCTTGTATCAGACAGTCTACAAGCTTCTTTACTCACGAGTAAGTTCCGCTCATAGTAACATTGTACTATTTAATATTCTGTAGTGGTACCATAATGCGCCGTTAGCTATTACATTATTGAATCATTAAGCTCCGTAGATACTAAACCTTTTAGTAATATTGGTAATGGGGATAAGTTATACAGTTAACCGGTTCACTAAATTGTCTATGGTTTACGATAACTTATCTATGTAACGTACATAACCTGTGCCATACTGTTTAGTTTTGTTGCTACCGGCTTAATTGATCAATTTGTTTATGCTAATATTTGGTTACGGATTTCATGTTTTTAGTATGTCAAGGCTTGTTATTTGCTTTACCTCGATATTTTGAAAATATATCATTTAATATAAAAAGAGGTAATGATTTCCAGATGTCCGAGCGAAAAGCATGCTTATTTGTAATACATTTTAGGTTCTTTATTTAATTTGTGTTGTTACGTTGTCTACATAAGACAATTTGACTTAGTCAGGAAGTTATAAACGGTCTCAGTGGAAATAAAATACTCGTAATACTGCACCAGTAATTTGAATAAGTTAAGTTAATATGCAAAAAGGTGTTAAATTGCGTTTAGCTTCATAACTTTATACATAAAAAGTAACTAGAGGGAAATGGATATATACATTATTTATAATAACATAGACTATAAAGTCTTAGTAAAGTTGATATCCTTACCTGGATAGGGAACGAACGGAACTCTGTTGTTGCGACTGTCTCAGGCATGAGCCAGTATAGAAGTGAACATATTTTATGTATTTTTTGGACCCAAAGTTGAACTATGTATCTACTAAGAATAGTACTAATTAGAATAAAATTTTAAAGATAATAGGTACGTGTAATGAGACGTGATTTGTATAATATACAGTCGGCTCTAACTATGTGGTAGAATCGAAATAGCTAGCAACATGACATATCAAAAAAGCAAATCAAACAGCTGAAATCAAAAATTTAGAACATATCGTAATCTTTCAATCTAGCCAAATCGTCTCACCTTTTCAGACAGACAAACTACTCAAGATTCGCCTAGACCCAACTTTCTACCGATAGATAAAAATTAAAGTAATCTGTATCTGACCTGAGCTAGGAACGATCAGACAGAATTATGAAGATTGGCGTAAGTGGCACAAAAAATGTAGACCATTGTTCATCGATGGGCTACGCTTGCCAATTTAGATTTCGATTATTTAGAATCGATTTAGCGTATTCGGGTTGTATTGTTGGTGATGAATGAACTATAAGGAACCCATTTGTGTAATATCCCAGAATATTTATTTTATACTATATTCTGCCCCGCGGTTTCACCCGCGTTCCCGAAGGTACTTATGTTTTTTCGGTATAAAAAGTACCCTATATGTTATTCCAGGGTATGATCTACCCATGTTTCATACAAATCCATTCAGCCGTTTATGCGTGATTGAGTCACAAACATTCAAACATACAAACATTCACATTTATAATATTAGTGGGAGAAAAAAATCTATGAGTAGGTACTGCAAAATAGCTCAAAAATCACTTATAGATAAATAATAGCTGTAAATCAAAGGGCATAAGTACTTCAATAACCTATATTTCTTATCAGTCAAGCCACCAGCTGCCATGTCGTAATATTTACTGCCGCGAATGTTCTCACGGCGCCCGTGGAATTGATTCAATTGAATGATTTCTCGAAGTGGATACAATTGGTCACAGTTTGTTTTTATTCGCAACTATTTTGGTGCAGCACTGAGATTCGGATTAATGAGACAAGAAATAAGAGTTTAATCCGTTTACACCAATAATTAAAGAATCCGAATAACAAAGAACCTACAGCCAATACCTGAGTTAGAGATTCTTGCGATGAGTTTCTAATTGATCTAAAATTAAAATAAGCAAATTTTTTTTGACCGATATAGTGAAGTTTAGCCAAGTCTCGCATTACTTTAGAAATCAAATAACCATAATTCTGTTACCTATTTTCATTTACTCACTTCTGTCTTATTAATTACAATCTTTTTAAAACGTTTTGTCTTTATTTTGAAAATATATTTTTGTCTTACTGGACTTTATCAGCTTGATTTACGTTCCGTTATGGACACTAATTTAGAAACTCGATTTGAGTAACGATAATTACAAAACAGAATTATGTACAGTTGTTGATTGAAAATAATTGGAATATGATTTAGGTCTTATGTAATCTTGTTGTTATTTATTATTTCCAGCTAAGTATCGATACCAAATACTTATGGTATCTGAGCCATTTAAATTATTTGAGATATAATTTTAATCGGATAACAAGAGTTTAGTGCAATCAAGAACCTGATCGCTATAGGTACTAAGTATCTACTTCAAACTGATTTACTGTTTTCATTCATCTATTTTCATTCCCCCTACATATCTTATCGCCGAAAAGTAAAGATTGGATGATATACATTTTTATTGCGTTATACCGTTAATGGATACGGTAGATAAGAATTTATGATGGCCTTTCTTGTTGCTACTTTTACTATGCATCCGTTTTTCTTAGTTTTTATGAAGTTTTGACTTTTCGAGCAGTATTTTATACAAACACTTTCTTCTCACTTGAAATGAAATTGGGCTTAAACGTCTAAATAGTCTAAGTTCTACTCCTCCAATTGTAAATATCTCCTTTATATGGTTCATACTACTAGTAGTTAGTCCAGTAACTTTTTTAATTGTAGGATTCGAACCCACGACTTTCGCCGCAGCGTCCGACGTCACTACCACTGAGCTATCATTGCCTTAAAAAAAGGGAAAAAAGGGTTCTTTGATCTAGTTATGTCGTAAAAGATTTATATTTCGAAAGATGGACGTAAAATTTAAGTATTCTTAGATAGTGTTTATATCATGAGTATCTACTTCAATTGTGGCGCCGGCTTTTGGTTTTTATGTCCCACATACTTTCGGTTTGAAATCCTGATTTATATGTCTACTTAAAGATAAGTTTGAGGTTTCTTTGAAGAATATTAAAAAAAAGCAAAGTTTGGAGGTTTGCGTTAATTCTATTTTATTTCATAGTCCTCTCATATAAAATTACATATAAACTTTCTTTAAAATCAGTAAACTTTAAATTGTAGTTTTACACTCCAACAATATGGCTTAAATCTCACTGGAAATAACAAACACTTGCCCTTTTTTGTTATAATATAAATAATTTCGTTTAAGATCCCTGTTGAAATTTTCACATTTCCTGTCATTTTAAATTTAAATTTCGCACAACTCCATTGGTTGTTACATTATTAGTTTCCTCCCTGCAAAGCCATGACTGAAGGCGAAACAAATCGAACATTTAAAACGACGGCGTATCTGAAGCGAGAAATCTTCCCTTTGTAGAAGCGTACAATAACTTGAGAAGTACTGAAATAACTTGGTTCACACCTTTGCACTTCGCTTTAAAATTGACTTGTGAAACGCACCATTTTATTACTCAAATTTAACAGTTCTGTGTACATTAAGGTTTTCAAAATAAGTAGATGAGTATAACTGTACAGCACTTGCTATTTAGCACCCAAAGGCAAGCAAGGCAACAATTAAATGAACTGCTTGGTCAATTCAATAGTTCTCTTCATGCGCTCACCACTTCCGGCCACAATCCAAATAATTTAATTAATATTAAATGCAAGTTCAATCAAAAAGGAAAATTGCCCATTCTCCATTATCACTGCGTAATTAATTTAATATTTCCGCCAAGTTCTAACCCGTTAATTGCATGTGTAATAAGTTTTGTATAACTTGAACATGGATAAGCTGAGCACGCACAATTTTCTCCTATCACGATCCCAGACCTCATTGAATTGATTGAATGGGGTTACCGGATTGTATAGTATTACTGGCATTACCTAAGTATTTCCTCGATTAAGTATTGATGAAAGTACCTACTTCTAGTTAGGTACCGTCTCGTATTATATATCAAAACATAATTAACAAGATTTGAACTTCAAACTTATATTAAATAAAATTCAGATCAGATCTCGTTTGGTGGTGAAGAAAAAAAGTTCAGCGCTAAGAAGCCATTAACAATCCGGCCCTGTCGTTATATCAACGTATATCCACATTATTTATCCATCGATATATTCATTAGGTACGTGGGCTTTACGATAAAAAAAAATATTTTCTCTTTTATAGTCATAAAATATATGAACGATTATTGCATAGCTGTTGAAACATGATGAGTGATGTAAACTTTTCCTTATTTATGTAACACTAGGCACTGCCCACGGGTTTGTACGCATCTTAAGGCAGAGTTCGACGACCTATGGACATATCTTCTTTACTTATGACCATAAATAATGCATGTCTGATAGAAAAAAACGAACTGTGGTTTATTCGTGGGCGTTGGATCTGGTTGTGGTCACCCCATTTTGGCAAGGCCTATGTAATGTAATGTATATCACCTATGTCTAGCAAAGGCGACGATAGCTCCGTGATAGTGACGTGATTAAAATTTAAGTTCGTGTCGATACTCGCTCAGTTAAGGCTCTAACAGAACCAGCGTTGCACTGCTTCGTTTGTGAAGTGTAACTTTATTCTGAGGTCTCAGACCTTTTGACTCCGCGCAACAAACTTATTAGTTAGTATGTAACTATTAGTTTATAGACATGCACATATGTTGAAACTTTGTGGGTCATTAAATCGTTTTTCTTTCTATACGGTAAAACGACGTTTTCGCAAAATATTTCAAGTGTTAAACTCGCACTAAGTATAAGCGCGGATACTTGTTAAAATACCCAAATGCTATACCTAGGACTAACCTTATATGCACCCAAATGCCCCACCCTCCAATAGGCTATTTATTATGTGTACTAAAACTAACTCTCATTTCAGTTGAAGTTGATCACGATAATTTCGCAAGGCTAACATCGAACTGACCTCCTTGCCTTATCGAGGGAACTAAGTGAACTTTACCAATGAACTGGTTAGCTTGGCTTGCAATGAATTGCGAAGTTGCAGGCGGGGTTGAAGCTGCAAATACTTGCTATATGTCACTGGAATCTATACATAAAACAGTCTTGGAATCTGCAAACCTAAAATTTGATTCAAACCAACAATTAACCATGAGACTGCCTGAATACATAATGTGCTAAGAAGAAAATCCATGATAATGGTTTTAACAGCTCAAATTCTGATGCATTTTCGTGATCCCGATACATGAACTATTCCAACTCTAACTCCCCTTCTAGAAATTGAAAGAGAAGACCCTTTCTTTACCAATAAACATAACTCCGCTAATCTAAGTAATCAATTAACTACATCCACTAATAAAGATCTAACCGCGAACCCTCCGCAGTACCTATCAGGAAAAGGCGAAACCAGTAGAATTAATTTGATTACGAGATAATGTGGAAATATGGCCGGAGGACGGTCTGGTATCCCTGTACTGTAGTTAACTGAACAGGTGATAATGTTAAATGTGACTTTCACTCGCATGATACCGCCTCGGGTTTGTTTAAACTGCCATTTTGAGAATTAGTTGGATAGTCTGTTTGAATTTGTGCTTTGCTATAGTAGACATACTGTGAAATGAATTGAGTTCACTTTGTCAATGTTTGGTAAAAATAAAATGTTTTTCATTTAAATTCATTAATTCTTCTCATAGTTAGGGAATGTCTGAAACATAATTTCCCATTTGTTTCAGGGCATCAATCTTCGCGACTAGTACAAAGTAGGTACTACTATATTTCCACATGGCATTACCCATTTAACGGAATGCGTATCATAATATCATTATTACTGTGATTATTACCGACATTATTAAAGTAATATATATCTACATATTTGATAATATTTAATTACAGTTTTATTAACAGCAATAAAATCCTACGTGTATGCAAAATTTTGGAAAGTGCAATTATTTTGAACTGGATAACATTCAGAGCAGTTCCTTGTATTTTTTTTTATATAATACCTGATAATATCGTTTTATGTAATGAGATTATAAACGATAATGTATTTTGGATTGTAATTAAAACATGGCATCGATATCTCTTGCAATTTTTATGCCTTGCGTTGAGCATTCTTTAAAATTTACTATGTCCCTACTTGTAGACTTTAGCAGTCATATTGTATTTACCTTGGGAAGGGCTATCAAGTGCAGCTATCGGAACACAGCGGTAGGGGCTTGGCGACAGATTTCCAACTTGAGGGTAGTGTAGCCAGCCAGCCAGGCAGGTACCTACTACAAAGTAGGTACCCTATATACCACCGTGATATGGCTTCTTTATGATGTTTTCTATATGATGTAAACCTTCGACCTTCGTCACACTATACTCTGCCACTAAACTATCATTGTTTTAAAGTTGTTAGTTTTTATGGTTCCGTACCCAAAGGTTAAAAACAGGACCCTATTACTAAGACTTCGCTGTCTGTCCGTCCGTCTGTCTGTCACCAGGCTGTATCTCAAGAACCGCGATAGCTAGACAGTTGAAATTTTCACAAATATTAGTATAGTATTTCTGTTGCCGCTATAACAACAAATACTAAAAACAAAATAAAATAAATATTTAAGGGGGGCTCCCATACAACAAACGCGATTTTATTACCGTTTTTATAGATAATGGTACGGAACCCTTCGTGCGCGAGTGACTCGCACTTAGCCGGTTTTTTAAATATTCGGTACCTACCGATCACCTGATCGGTAAGCCCCTCGTTATAATCATTAGAATTGCCTGAGATCTTCAATATCGGAATTTAAATATTCTCTTTGCAAAATTATGAATTATGAATATTAAATTATACTTTCCAGTAACATTTGACATTGACGGGCCGGTTGGCGTGGTTGGTAAGATACCCTATCTATCACGCCGCAGGTCGTGGGTTCGATTCCCACTCAGGACAGACATTTGTGTGCATGAACATGTCCGTCTTGAGTCTGGGTGTAATTATCTATCTTCTTAACATATAAAATTCTTCTGTATGTGTGTTTGTCACCTAACTCCTCCTAAATGGCTGGACCGATTTGGGTGAAATTTGTGTGTATGAGTGGATCGCTGGATGGTTTGAAAATACAATTGGACCCGATAGATGGCGTCGTAATCAAGTTTGGACAGGACAACGTCTTTCGGGCCTGCTAGTATAAGTTTATATTTACAAAAGAAAAGTAGTATACATTATACAGTATAGAGTAAGAGAGGTAGAGCATAGCGATATGTCGCTCAAAGAGCAAAATATTACCTTACAAAATACCGCAGCCAAATAACTTATAGTTGTGTTCCTGCGCGTGAGTAAGGTCGTCAGAGCTAATCGGGGCGGGGGGAAGGGTCGGCAACGCTTGAGTGATACCCCTGGTATTGCAAGCGTTCATAGGGTACGGAAACCGCTTACCACCGACAATGTGGTGTAAAAAAAAAACTGGCTTCAATAATACAAGCTCTGCTTAGTTTGGGGTCAGATGGCCGTGTGTGAGGAATAAAGTCCCAGCATTTATTTATTACATTTTACCCCATATTTTCATTAGTGTCGTACATACTTTCAATATCGCAAGTGAAACACTGAAACCTTACAAATCACTGTTATATTTATTTTCACATAACAGCATTAACCCTTCGTAAGTAGTACCTACATGTATTTTATTACATAACTAAATGTTATGAGAAAATTGATCGTATATGTTCAAGTAACGCGTTCTGGGACTCGTGGGAGTTTTTGATGCAACATTTATGAGAACTGGCCGTTTCTTTTACCAGATCAGTGAACATAGAAGCGTTAATAAGCTGTGGCACTGCTCATTACTACGTTATAATGACAAGGTGTGACTTATATCTTGCTAAATAAATATAGTTAAAAAACCGGCCATGTGCGAGTCGGACTCGCGCACCGAGAGATCCGTACAAACTTATAGGTATGTAAATAGTTCGTCCATCACGGGAATCTTAACGATAAGATATGGATTGAGTGACAAATTTAACTTTGTCGTTGGAAAACTGTAGTCCCCATAAATGGACATAGGCCGCGGTCACTACCTATAATAGCAAAACAAAAATTAACAACAAAATTACGGTTTTCCGATTTATTCATTTACTTGTGCAATAATACAATGCTTCTTACATGATTCTAGGTCAACGGTACCTACCCTATAAGTTTTGGTTCCCTTGCGAGTAGTTGTGAGTCTCAAAATATGCGGCATAAAAAGCCATATCTTTTGATTGCGTTGACTTAGAAGTTTGATTTTTTTCGCAGCTCCAAAAATTGCAATGCTGAGTATTTAATTTTAATTTCAACTTGATACCTCCAAGAGTTTCTGAGAAAAAGGTCTTGACAGATAGACAGACAGAAGGACAAACAGACAGACAGACTAACAGACAGACTGACAGACAGACAAACAGAAAGACAGACGGACAACGAAGTGATCCTATAAGGGTTCCTTTTGTCCCTTTTAAGGTACGGAACCCTAAAAAGTAGTATTTTTGTACAATTTATTACTGTTAGGTCCAAAACTTGGTGGGTTATATTTGAGCTCCAAGCTCATAAGTCTTGTTTTCAACGGTAATACCGCATTTTTATGTCTTATTTTAACGACGAAGAAGTTTTCTTTTCATGAATACATGCTAATCTAGTCTTTGGGTTGGTATATATAGGGTTTTAACTGTTTTTTCTCCTACTACTTTCCCATATTTTGAGTTAGAGATTCATTCACTTCCGAAGAAGTACAGAATTACCTTTGATCATAGCCTAGTCTCTAAGTTAGATACCTACTGCTTTTACATTAGTTTATTGTCCATAGTTCTCATCAAAATTATCTGTTAAAGGCATTACAGAAGCTAATATTTTTTGCAAGTTGCAACATCTGGTGGATGACGTCATCGGTGCAGTTGCAGTAACATGTGTGTAGTTGAGTGACAGACCAAAAATTTTCGCTGACCATGGGTTGACCTTAGTTTCAGATCGGTAATTAAGGCTTCATGTTACTTTACTTTATCTTGTGTTATAGCTCTGATGATAAATATGTAAAAAAAAACCAATATCGTTTAATACTAAACTATCCCAGGGTCTTTGCGGTGGCTGATTCATTTCGCTTGGATCTTGAAATTATTCCTAATCCTAAACGCTAGTTGAAATAAGTTTTCGTAACCTTTGTTCTATCTCCTGTGTCTAAGTAATGACTTCTGTTACTCTGTATGACAGCAATAGAAATAAGGAGTAGGCATCTTCAATAGTATGCAACTGAAAGGGATTTCTTTCTTTCGAAGAACCAGGATCAAATACTTTATCAGGGTTGTGAAATGTTAATGATATTTATTGAATTTGGCTTTCATTTCCTGGACATTTATTATATTCAAGAGCCCTACGTAAAGCATTTGACGAATTAAGAGATTTTATGACTCTTCTGGTCCCCGAGTGACTAAAAATTTAATAGTTTTTTTTTTGGCTAAATTCAGTAAATTTCATGTAATTTCAAATTCATATTCAAATGAATTCAAGCCATGAAGAATGTTAAAACATGCTTTATGTTGATATGATGATAGAATTTTGCTTAAACAATCGTATGTTTAATAAATACCTGGAATGCTACCACGGAAGTATGAATCAGAAGGTTCGATGCGCGCGAGCGTCGGTTTGCGCGTGTCTGACATTATGCATTCCATTATATTTTACATGTATGTATGTATATAATCACGTATTGTCATATGATAGAAGCTCTCGGGAATGTTTGTGCAAGATCGTGAAATTACGTCCTTTTTGCATGTATTAAGAATACGACCCGAGAGAAATGAGTTTATAAAGATTTAAAAAAGTTATTATTGTCAGATTTTCATGGTAAGCCTTTTACTAAAAATACTGCAGATATTTACCAACAAAGTATTAGATATAGCTATTCATTTAAATAAACGAACACTAAATTATCCTATAGTTGAATCACTGAAAACGTGTCGTTTATTCATAACAATAGAATGATAATCTCACAAGTTTGTTTTACTTAATGAATAATTATCAATTTATTGTAGATTCATCGAAAATAATGAGACCGTTTAAGAATTTAATGTTAAAAAGTCGTTCGGAAGTCTTTAAAATACTATATGAATCGCCAGAAGCATTGCAATAATTATAATTTACCTTGTGGAACGCTTAATAAAATTTTATTGTTCGTTATTTATGTTCTGATCCATGTATGGGATTTTGTGAATATAGTATGTATAACCGACTTTACAGAATAAACATACAATAGTGGGTGTAGATCTTCAAGTTTAAGTGAGTCATTTAATTTGACTTAAACTATTTTACGATTATTGTAGGCCAAGGTTTGAGATAATAATGTGTTAGTTGAGGTAGTAATGTAGTGAAATGGTGTTGCCAATAAAGTAACGATACATATATTAGAAACAAGTTAATAGATGTAGGTTAGAATTTATAGGTTTTCGATTCCTACAACAGCGTTATTCCCTTTTCAGTGTGACTGAACTTACCCTAGATAAAAATTAAGTACCTTATTTTTTTAAATGACGATTTCTAAAAATGAAACCTAGCCAGATCGATTTATCGCCCCCGAAACCCCCTGCATACAAAATTACATGAAAATCGTTGGAGCCGTTTCTGAGATTCAGATTATATTATATAGGTATATACTTACAAAAATTGCTCATTTAAAGGTATTAGATAGATAGATATGAAAATAAACAAAAATATTAAGCTTTTCTAATTGTTATGATTCAGGTAGTGATAGTAAATGGCGTCTTTGAAGTAATAAGACATAGATACAAAATAATATAAGTGTATGTTTGTTTCTCAATTACACTACTGGTATGTCGAATGCATTGCATCAAACTTGGTACAAAAGAAGATAATACTTTTTAATCCGGTATAAATTTATATACGACATTGCGAGTAAAACTATAACATACCTATTTGTTTCAGGTAATTACGTTTGACAAAGCTGATTGTAATAAGTCATGCACCAATCAAGCGCAGTTCAGTGAGTACCAACAAAAATACAATGGAAGATATTTTTCTACAATTTCACGCCCCATTTGTTTGAAAATAAAATGTAACTATTACTTGCCGGAGTTAGATGGGCAATATTATTATTGATACAATATATTAGTCTGGATAATTTTGTTAATCTTCTCGACCTTAAGAAACTCTCCTAATTATGTATTTTCAAAACTTCGGACAGAATCTTTTTCCGACTAAGTCTTTTTCGGGATTTGATATTAAAACGGCTTGAAAGTTGAAGAAAAACTAGTATCAAATAGAAAAGTGACCTAAAGTTAATTATTTTAAGATCTATTATTGTACAAATATGAATGCCAACATACAAACGCAAACGACACGATACATGATGACCTTCACTATCGATCACCTGGTTTAGTAATATTTAATCTGTGGTAACATCGATGCAACCATCGCCGAGGGTTAGGTAATCGATATAATCGAGACTGAATCGAGACTTCATTTACTAATTGTTGTATTCGAATTGCAAATGTATGGATAAATAGTCGATGAATGGGTATTGTATTGAAGTATTGAAACATTCAATTAGTTGTGGCTGAATGAGCATGGCAGTATCCGATACTTTGAACAGTCTATTAACATCGCATTATAAGGCACTAGTATCGTCGATAAATCATCAGTCATCACATCTAAAAGAAAAGCTTTGTAAAGATGCATATGCAGATTTATAGCAGGATACTGCTTCAAAGATCATCAAATAAGCAAATTGGGAGGTCTAGGAAAAAGGAAATTGAGGACTTAGTCTATGAGTAGTATGGTATAAAATTTATACTTATTACTATTACAAATGATCAAGTAATTTGATAAAAAATACGAGTACGTTTCAGCGGAATATTAAATCGGAAACATGAAACGCTAAAGAATCTGCTGATATGTGAAAAGTCATTCCCACCATTAACAATACGTGTGGGTGACACACGCGATATAATTGTTGATAATATAGCTATTCACGGAACTTGTGTGTGTGAAATGTGAAGTGAAGCAGGTGTACAACAATGGGGAATTAGATCAAGAGCATGTAATGTGGGTGACTACATATATAATAATCACCCATTGGCATTGAGGACTATTTCTTTTGGTTCCGGTGTTTCGTAGTGTAGTTGGCAACTTCGCATTGCTTTGTTTAGTAGTAGTTTAGCGGAATGACCTATGTACTTAATTTCTCTTTATTTTTAAGAAATCAACAAACAAGGGTAGTAATCGGCTAAGGGTCTTCGTAGTACTTTTACTTTATAAAGGCTTGTGTTTGCCCTCACTATGGTAAGTGATGATATGGCCGAAAGTGGTAAGCACACAAAGCCTAGAAGGAACAGGCTCTCAAGTGCAGTCCTCGTTACGGCATTCGACGGCACTACCACTGAGCTTATAATAAAATAAATGAGCCTTAATTTTGAATTAGCATTGAAACTTATTACGAAAGGCTTCTCGCGTCATTTTCGTGGGAAAATCAAAATGGCCGCGGTGCATTTGATTTCGCATACCGAAAAGTTAGTACTTTGAATATTTAACACTCATTGTAATTCTGCAGTATCATTCATTCTGTAACGGTTCGGTTCAATATGTAGGTAAAGAGCGTATGTACTTTGTCGTCGGTATCCAAATGGTCATCGCGTTGTGGAACTGTGAATGACGCAACACACTAGTTACTAGGACTATTTCTTCTCGAACTTAATCTTGGTTGGATTTGTACAGAAAAATAGCGAGTTTTGGAAATGTTGGAATAATGAGGTGCCTAAAAAATAACTTGGTGTACTCAAATATTTTTACTTTAGAAACCTGGAACATTAATATTTAATATTCTATGTGCATTATTATAAAACTGTTGTTGTTGTTATGTAACGTTCAAAATTAGAAGACATTTAAATCCTTTATTTTTTTTTCTTGTGCAAATTGACTAGCCATGTTTTTTTAAATCCAATTTCAAATCGTATCTCCGTTGAAAGTGACTATTCAAGGAGGTACAAAGACAACTTAAGATTTAACAGATTTTTCTTTTTAAAGTGAAGACGGCATGTAACGAAGACTATTCAGACCGGTAAACTTATGCACCGGATATAAAAATCACGAATACACAAGAAATTATAGCTGTTTTGAAAATTAACGCTACTCGCTCTAATTATCATTTTGACATAAAACTTGTTTCTATTCGTTGATCGTCTCAGTCGTGTCAAATGTCTTTTGTTTCTGTTTGTACGCTTTCAGTAATATAAAACCGGTTTATGTTGTCGTCTATTTTATAGCGTAGTATACAAAATACAAGATGTTCTGCGAGTTTATTGAAAAAAAAATATAAACAAAATTTCGATTGTATTCTTTTTTCAAACTTCATTAAGTGACCTAATTGATATTTTCCCTACTAACGTCACAGTTCGAATTCAGCTTTGATTTTGTGAAAACCTATGTACCTAAGTATAAAATTAATTTGAATTACTCGATAGGACCCTTGTCACGTTTACCATAAGTTACCAAGCCAATATTGGCAATCGGTTGCAGTCAACTAATTTGCATTTTTTCCTTATTAGTCATTATCTAACTGTTGAAGTAGTAGGTAACTACAATAAAAATGAATCAATAAGGTGACATATTTTCCTGATTTACTTATTCGAAATTCAGTAGAAATCTTGAAAATGCTAGCAACAAAATTCTACTTAAATTGGAAAATTTCAACACTACCAATTTAAGAGCTGTAAACCTAATATAAAATATAGGCTGCCGTCGATATGAAAATGTCTAGACAGAGTTAAATACCTTGTTTATTTGGACGTTGAACTTAAACAGCTGTACCTAAATGAGACTACTTAAATTGCCCTAACGTTGCTTGGCAGCTATAGAACTAACAATATCCTCAATACAAATATCATAAATTCTAATACGGTCATCAAACGGACATTAGTAGGGTTGTCACTGTTTGTAATAAAAACCGGCCAAGTGCGTGTTGGAACACGCGCAGGATAGGATTTCGTAGTCCGTATCATGTAGTACATTCAAAATCTAATACTGAACATAATTGATTAAAAACGATAAGAGCAACATCTCTGTTCCACCATGTACTTAGGGGAGGTACCCTAAAAATCTTCTACGATTTTACTTGATATGTTTATTTGCGTCATAGATATGTATAACAATGCAAAATATGCTTGATATCACTGCAATGCTTGATATCACTGATATTCTTCGAGCAAAATGACCATGACAGACGGACATGATTAAATTATAAGGCTTCCTTGTTTGACGACTTTATTATATGACTAAAACTAAACAATTCGCCTTCGGGAAAGTTCATTGTTCTAACCCCTAAATCTGCAATATAGTTCGTCTAAATTACAGATTTATGGCAAGCTCAATGTTGGAATTGGCAACCAGACAACTCAGTTTTGTTTGTCATGTGGTAACCCTGGGTAATATTATGAAACAGCAGGCAGCGGTCAGCGGTGATTCATCCACACCAGGCTCAATTACGTACATTCACAACGTTTTCACTGTTAGTGTTAGAACAAAATAAGTATCTATAAGGCAAAATGTTTGAACATTATGACTGCTATATAAAGCGCTTAGCGCGCTAAAATTGTATCGTTGTTGTTACTTGAGAGTTGCGATAATGTTATGCTAGGTGTTAACTTTATTTTTAAGTCTGTTTGTATTGGAGTTAAACTGTTCTTTATATCACCCGATAGGAAGAGTCTTACTTCAGTACTTCGCATAGCGTCTTTGATATCATCATGACCCATTATGGTGGGTCTCAGGGCCAAAACTGAATGCTTTGACTTATGTTGATTGTTAATCCAATGAGCCCTTTTCTTAAATGTTCCTCATTAGTCGTCTAGCTAAGACATATGCTGTTCTTTTCAGATTGCATGAATAAAAAAGACACTAGCAATACTGTAAAGGGCACATAACCTCGACTAAAGTAATTTTCTGGAGACCCGCATGTCACACACATTCTGTATGATCTAAAATATTCAGCAAACTCAAGCTCGCAATTCGTGCATGCATTATAATGATACCTTTCCTCAACCATTTCGTCTGCCCCTATAAATAACTTATTATACAAAACCTGTATTTGTGTCCTCTACTGTTATTTCCTCTGAGCATTATTTGCTGATAGCACGAGTGTCGAACTTCCTTCCTTATTAAACTTGTAATAACTGTATGCTAATTAATTATTTAATGTTGTTCAGTTATTCTTATTGAATTGGCCACTTTAAAAAAAAATACTAGGCTGTTTTAGTACTACATCAATCATTTTTCCAAACGTATATTTACGAGGCTTTGTTCTGAGGTTTACTAAAAAGAAAAATATTAACCTAATTATTTTTTCTACACCTAAATTTGGCGGGTATTCAATTTGTGTAAAAATTTGGTAAAAGAGTTACCTACTGTCATATTTCTATAGTACGAAATGTATTTTTGTAGAATCGAATAGGTCTATTTTGTGACGTAATGCTCCAACTAATTCTATAATTAAATTTAAAATTAAACGAGGTCTATATGTATTATAATCTTCAAGTATGTTTTCGATTTTCCAATTATCCACTTTCTCAAGAACTTGTTTACCCCAGCTTATCGCGACAGATGTAACCAGTGCAGTGTATGCACTTCAACTACAGCTGCGACTTGCTAATCTTCAACATGAAGTCCCTGATGTGAGTGACAGATTAAAGCACTGGGAATTCCTCTTCAAAAATTAGCTTGCATGTCTTTGCTGACTCGTAAACTAATGAGTCAAGTGTGCTCTAAGTTTAATTATTGAAAGACTCAGTAAGAATCAATAAAACCTTTACAGAATGTCCAAAAATAGCCAGTAGCTCTGACCATATTTTTTATTGAATACAAAATGTGTTTGGAATTTAAATCAAATTGTTGAGTATATTGTGTACGATGTGAATATAATACCTCGGTGATGAATCGATATGGAACTTTTGGCACCTACAGAACTTCATGCATACGTCGTGTACATCCCTGAGTTTAGTATCTTTAATTTAAGGTGACGCCGCGTTAAGCTTAAAAATCTGAAATTCAACGTGCTGCGTCCCGCTCCCTACTATAGCGACCTCTCATAGTAAACCCGCGTAAACGGAACGGGCGTATGCGACAAAATGGTTTTTATTGTTTAATTTAAAAACTACAAATATATTTCATAAAACCTAAGTACAATTTATAGTATCAGTTTCAATTAATATATGTAGAAATTTTGGAACCTCAAATCGATCCTCAATGTCTGTAAAATTGGAATGTCTTATTTTAAAGAGGTCTTTTTGATTAATTATTTTGTGTTATAAAAGTTAACCAATCGTGTTATGCAACGTACAAAATAAAGTCAAAGACATGATGAATTCTTACAATAAATTTCAGTTCGTTCGCTTCAGTCATTGTTGAGAAAAATCGGAATCCTTACAACCAAAATCTTCAAGGCGTCGCCTTAAATCATTTTCTTGAGTAGTCATTTCCTAATGTCGGATAATCGGATTATCAAAATAAATCTGAATAATTTTTTGGGAATTACCCCATCATTATGAGATCATAAGCTGTATCTAGGCTGTTCGGTTGCATGACATCCAAATAAATCCAGCTTATCGAAAATGTCTAGTAATTACTAAATTACTAATACATATTGACATATTTTATAGTCAAGGAAACGTTTATTAAAAACCATACCTAGATTATAACGGTTTACCAGTAAACGTGCCTATATTGCCAATGTATGCGAATTATGTAACGTTAAGTTTACGGCATAATGAACCTTATTGTTGATAAGTAGGTACATGAACAATGAACGGATTATTTTATTTTATAACACTTGTAACGTGTTATTCAAATAGGTAATAATACAATGCAGCAGTAAATTTTTAATGCTGTATTCGAGCTAGCAAGATATCGATCTTTGTTCCGCGAAATTTGAATTCAATGAAATAATATCATGTTTTTTATTGATACAATAGTTGCGACATTCTTGTGTTACGTCAGAATATACTTTTTAAAAACCAAACCAGAAATGTCATAATATTTACAACGAGAGCCTTGAAACAATTTGATATCTTGCTAACATAACTCAAAACAATATTGCGATCATGATTTATGAAATTATATTTGAGATTCTACAGCTAAATTCTATATTAGTGACTAAAACAAAAGTTATAGGTAAGCAAATTAGTTACCCTCGAGCCTAATATTCGTAATTCCCTTGTCTCTAAGTTTTACCGTGATGTAGAAAACGTTGAACCTCGTTCTAAAATCCCTTGTTCCGCGTATCAGGGTATTAACATAAAAAAGTGATTCCAACTCTGTGGCACAAGCTAATTTGAAATTCGACAGGTGACTTTGCGTGTTGTTTAACAATTGTCACGCGAATCCTTGCCGAATCGGTCATTCGATTCTGGTGACATAATAAAAACTAGATTTAGCTTTATCTTTATTAATTGTATGTTCTCAATTTACCGCCTACAATGTTTTAATTTTCTCTTTTTGAAAATCCATCCATTGCTAAGGAATTATTGTGAAATGCCATTTATCTAGGTACTTAATTAGTTTACAGCGAGTGCTTCTTATTTTAACAATTAGACTCTCTTGTACCTTTTATCATGAGCTATTTCTCACTTTCTTGTGTGCAAAAATTCAATGTACCTTTGCATCTATACGTGTTTTTTTAAAGCTAGCATACCTTGGTATTTTCCAAGCACTGGGCACAAGTCTAGCATTTTAATTGGAAGATAGTCTCTATTTACCACATGCGTGAAGATTGGAATTGCTTACATAACAGTTATTTTACAGCTCACCTTGAATTCCTGCATCGTAACAAAACGTGTTCAACATTTTGTTTCGCATTTTATCTGTTCTAACATCTATGGTAAACTAGTTTCATATATTTCAGTTAACTTTTGTTGCAGTGTTCAAATATTATCATACTATTATTATGTATAGTATTTGTTTATATTTCATAATAATTGTGTTAATTACTCGGATTAACTGCTTTATTTGGTATAGTTTATGAGGAGTTTGGAGGTGGTGTTACACCTGCCTCTATTTAGAGATATTTCTTGTTAACGAAAGGAATACTTCGATTGCTTTTGCGATAAGGTTGTCTGTGTTATTTATATTATTATTAATTCTCTTGTATCTATTGATGTACATAATAAAGAATGTTACATTCATTAATTGTTTTTCGGGTATAGTTACGAGAAGATAATGGATGTATATATAGGTATGAATTGAAATCAGTGAGGGCCCATCAGTACTTTATACTATTATCAGTTTATTGTTATCACTATTGACGTCATTCATTACCGTGTTAACGCTGAAACCACAGATATAGTGACATATACCTGTGGCTGAAACCTGTACCACCTCTTTCATAAGTAGGTTGCAGTAATATTTAAAATCGAATCACAGTAATACAGTCGGCCAACGGACACGTCTAGACCTAATGTGTCTAGACAGAGCAATCGTGCGGGGTTTGCGGGGTGAGAGAGGGGCGGTAGCGAGCCCAAGCTGCCATACACTCGCTTGGGACACAATGTAGCAATGACGAATGCCTATACAGAAGCGACATTTCGCGTGACTTCAAACGCGATGGAGCACTGTATGTTTTTTACCCTGTGGTAATATTATAAATGCGATACTAACTATCGCATTTATTGTGGTGTTTGTTTCTTTGTTACTTCTTCACACTTAAAACGGCTGGACCTATTTTGATGAAATTTGGTATGGAGGTACCTGACTCAGAAAACGCGGGTGAAACCACGGGGCGGAAGTTAGTAAAATATATTTTATGTAAATTTTGCTACCGTTGCGTGCAAGCTGCCATTCGACGGGTTAACTGCAGTAAAATGTTTTCATATTTTATACTGTCTGCTAAATCGAGGGTGAGGGTTGACTTCTATTACCCCCAGGTATTGCCAGTGCTTGTTAGTTTTTGAAGTTTACACATTTTTGTTTTGTTATTGACGTTTTGGAAGGTTGCCAGTAGGTATTTTCCAAGGAGGGCAATATATTAGGTACATAAATGGTTTAAAATCATTAATTTTACTGTAGGAAACTAGTGGAATTACGTTTTTAGTTATTGTATTATATTTAATGCCCGTCAAGCTAATGTTTTTTTTTATAACAAAACATAAGTTATTATAATGATAATAACATCATTGAACATTCAATGGTTTATTATGAAGAAACTTTGGTAACAAAGCGACATTATCACACCAAAAGTTTCGAAAATGATTAATGAATGACAAAGGTGCGTTACACGGGTCAAGTGACAGTAATTTGTCTCTGCCGCAATATCATTTGTTACTTCTTTATGACATGCATGAACTCTGCTGAGCATGACTCGTGTGTAGAAGGCTTAATCTTGTAAAATTCAAATATCGAATGTTAATTTAAAACTCTATTATCTTTCAATAGAGTTTTTGCAAATCGAACCAATTAATATTTTAATTTGAGAACGCAACTCAATAAATAATAAAACAAAATGGCGATCATTAGAGCTAATACTTTGTTGCAATTAAACGACTGTATCACCAATTACTATAGTAATCAAGTGTTGCATGGAGTTGAATGAAGATTAATGTGTGCTTTCTAGTGACCATGTGAGCAAAAGTTACCGGATGTATGCGTATTGAAAGATATTGATGGGTATTTTTAGATTTAGGTAGAAAGTACCTCTTTGCGTGGTAGAACACTCAAGTCTCTGACCGTCTGCCTGCTTGTCAACCTATTTTCATTTAAAAAAAACAGCTTTTTGGCGATGGTCGACAGGATATACCTATATTTAGCAATCAATACGATATATTATAAGATATTTTGCAAGTAATACTTCCTTCAATCTGGCAAATTTTTGGTACTTTTGTCTCTGAATTTACTCTGAATTTTTCAAGCTTAAAATTGAATGTTTCAAACGACTGATTTATGAACATTATTAAATTTCTACTTATTACACAATATTACCCATTGTTTAAAACGATGTATTATATATATTGTTAGTTATAATTAAATGTAATCAATCACACTGCAATGCGGGTGAAAATCATAAATATTGAATGTAACAGTTTGTTTTACTCGGCTGTTTTTAATAGCTGTAATATGTTAGATATTTGTACATCTATTACCTTACTCGTCTACTAGTGTACTCACTGTAATGACTTGCGCACGCGCTCGCTTTACTCGAGTGATGTTCCGGGAAATCAGACGTTGTAAACATTCAAAAGAGAGACTTAATGAAAAATAGTCGTATTCGATTTTGTAAAATCTATCTTTCTTATATCTAGACAAAAGGCGCCTAAAAAAAACCTTATAAGTAGGTAACAATTATTCTAATACATCTTACATATTCAAATTGGACATTACATATTATGTTGATTAAGTATACACAATCTGCATAAATACGATCGTAGCATGACGTTTGCAAACCACAATTTTCTAGTTTTATTAATCGACATTCAAACCAAAGATCATGCCAATAATTTTTTGAATATTTAATTAAAATAATTTACTACCGGTTAACTACTAAACGGTATGATTTCGTATAAATTATTCAAGATTTAAAGCCTCTGGCCTACCAAATATTTGCATCGAAAGTGAAAATGAGATTTTATCTCTACGAAGTGAATTCGACTTTGACAAATAGTAACAAGCAATGCTTAAAACTTATTATTTTAAGTTACGTCATTCATTATGTTTCATTCAACGAATCATGTAAGTTGTGTACAATAATTAATTCGCCGCTTTAAGTAACAATTAATTACTTTTTGTACTAATATGTATAGTCTTGTGTTTGACCATAATACCACAGCCGAAAGTGATAATGTGGTTGAAGGTGGTGAGCAAATAAAGGTGCTCGGCGACATATATTTCTTTTTAAATTTATTGTTCACAAGTTTTTACAGAATAATAAAATTTCACTATAGATACATGCCTCAACATGAGGGTGGTAGCCAGCCATGAAGGTGGGTACTAAGTACCCTACCACCCTGCTATGGTATTCTTACCATGTTCTCCTTCATTGAAAGCTCAAGCTCATTACAGGATTGGAATCCGCTACCTTAGCTACGACACGTCTCTATGTAGACAAGAAAATATGCTGTTTTTGCATTTTCTTTCTTTCTGTTGTCACGCGTAGAAGTTGAATATTGTAAAATTATTTCTTGGCCCCATTACGGTTTAGGTTGTGAGTTCATTGCTGTTAGTAAATCAGTTATTAGCACAGTACCCGGAATTTTGTACATGTGTCATTCCTTCTCGACGATGACGTATCATCAATATAAAGGAATAAGACATGGAGAGCAGAATGCTAAGTTGACGGCGAAAGACAAGCAGTGAAACTAAGAACTCCTATCTATACCTTTTAAAAGTAATTTTGTGTTCTGTCCTTGTATACATAGGTATTGAAAATTCCATTCAATAGGGTTGAATTTTTATAACAGCAATCAAGTTTTCTTTTGTTTCTTACGTATGATTATTTTCAACTCCAGCTCAGTGCGTCTACGAATTTGATTAGAATCAGGGTGAGTGATCAAGGCATTCCTTTACGTAAAAAATATGTAGTTTTTTGTTCAACTATCGTCGGACAGGATTCGTCTTGCATTACAAGTGTTATTCCGTCATTATTGCTCTTACAGGATGTTCTTTAAAGTGCCCTTCTTTTCATGTCGTTATTTTTCAAGATTTGAATATTTTTTTGAGACATAAAAAGTGATTTTTAATAAAATTCAAAATTAATATAATGCTTATGAAATAAATGCTTGCTTTAATAATTCACTTGACTTTGCTCGCTTCCCATTTAAAAATTAAGCATGTAAATATGAGTTAATCCGTTTTGTGACCTATTTTTATTAGAATAGAGAAAAGATAGTATTTCTTTGCAGTTCGTGTACTTGGCTCTATTTGTAACCCTAAAACTTATTAATTTCAATTTAGGATATCCAAGTACAGTTATTATGTGTGGCCTGAAGACGTAAAGGTTAAGTGTGGCCCCTTTCACTTATCTACATGAGCATCTTAATTGATTTGCTTCAATGAAAGCTGTAATTGCGTTTTGTGTGTGGGATGTTTTAGTATTTGCATAAAACCATGACTTTCTTTAGAGTCACACTTTATGATTAAGTATGTATTTATTTATTTAATATTTCTGAGTACTGTTACAACCAAATGTCATCCTATTAGGCTATAGCCAAAATATATGCAAAATCAATTTCTGATACACTTTCAAATAAACAACATTTTCAAAAAACGAACAACTTAAATAGAAGAATGTTTTCCGAAACACCTGTATAAACAAAAGTGTATCCTGCCGTGATATGCTTTGCTTTTGATCCAAAGATAATTACAGCATTGTGGACGGTCTCGGAGACTCGGCTGTATTCGTGTAAAGTCGTGTTTTGATTCGTTACGATCCACAGGTTCAAGACCGAGCTCGGAGGTGGAGTAGGTCAAGTGTATTTCTGTTGTTAATTCCAGCAATGCTTTAATAAGATGAGCTTTGATTAGTTTATTGACTGAAGGACGGATCTCTTTAGATTGGATTTCTGAAATCTTGTGGTAAAGTGTGTTGCTAATTAGACATCATGACATTATCCAACCTCCCTCTTCTGTGGTCTCCCGTCGGCATTAATGAATCTGTCATTGTTTTATTTTTTACTATGGATAGCCTTATTTTTGACCACAATCTCACAATGGTATTACTATGATCATGCTTGACCAGAAACGAACTGGCTCTCAAGTGTCGGACCACACCGGTAGGTGGTTTGAAACAGAGTCTCTATTTAACAATGTCATTTAAATGTTGCTTACGTTACACAGTTGCACACCAAATAAGTGTGTGTACGCAGGCGTTGCGCAGGCGCATACGAATTGTATTTTAATCTCCCAAAACTTAACGCTGTCCTTATAAGGAGCCCATTCAACAACGGCAACTGGTTTTTTTTTCTTGTTATGGTAGCGTGTTCTTTAATAGATTCCAGTTACACTATAAAACTAAAAAAGATAAATAATAATTAAAATTCTTTGATAAGTATATTTTTTTAATTCTCTAGTCTAGTTTTTTATTTTATTTTGTTAATTATCTCAAAATGAAGGTTCTGATTCTTGATTATTTTCAATTCTATAAACTGGCTTGAATATTATAACAATAATAAGATTAAATAATATAACTTAACTTATAATGTTGTTCATTCATAACTTATTACGGGATGTTAAAATAATAATAGCTTATTTATTACTCCATTATTTTAATAATTGATTAGAATTTCACTTTAATAATACGGTAGTGAAGGTTTATTATATCATGTTATTAAAATCCCTTTCTCCGACATCCGTTGTACTTTATTGTTTACGACTTTTTGGTATTGAATTGTTTTTAAATATATTTTAACACTGGCATATGCTAGCGGCTCCATCTGCATGGTTATTTTTGTCTATGACTTAGGTCTGTATTAATGAATGTATTATTTTCGTCCAAGTCTATATCACTGAGGAACTCTTACCTGTCAAATACACAAGGCTATTTGACAGATTTTGTATAGACATACTGTCTAACCGTCATTTTTATTTTTGCTTAACAATTACACGGCGATTATGAAAGAGGTTCTAAAATGGCCTCTTTCCTCCCTAAATACCCTTCCTCATGGAACCCCCTAATTTTAGAACTGGTTTTTATTATGAAACCTGAAAAATAACCGGTTCTCAAGCTTTGCATACTAATGGACAGAGAGAAAGAAAGAGGTTGTGTTTTTATTATTATTATGTCTTATTTTCCATAGTAATAATGTCTCATTAACATTTATCAGTAACATCGAATGAAAGTTATACTACATTATTTAACGATCTGATAACCCTTAAGTATGCGGCACTTGGTAGTGCAAGTCAACAGCGGAAGCGATTACGGTCCTGGAAAATAGGGGCGCCGGGCGGTAAGGTATCTGTACTTTGTAGTTCAAAAGTGATATTTTTAAGTATGCACCAACACATCTGAAAAAAGATTTAATAATGATACTTCCAATGTAGGGCTCATTGTTCCATTTGTACAAAAATAATGTAGTATCTGTAGGAGACGTCACCGTAGTTTTATAGTCTATTAGCTACCTCGCGAAACGTTCAGAATTTTCTGTTTCCGTGGAAACTTAAGGATAAAAAAAACTCTCATATAGAAAAGCAACGTTGTGTAAGATTATCAAGTGAATCCATCGACTATTTTCCTAGTTTCGCGGACACAAACATACGAATGCTGAATTTTATGCATAAAAATATGTAAGTATTATGTCATTAGTTGGATGTCATCGCTACTAAAAAGTTTGATAATTTTAAATGTATTTTATACCGTTGTATGTGTACAACTAAGTCCAGGATGACGAGTTCGTGTGGCTGATTATAGTGTGTCTCTATGGGAGCTGATATTTTTGGAATAATAAAGTCGCTAGGCGTTCCATCTTTGCACCACACCGCAAAACCAGATGCAGTAGCTCTCGAATGATAAAAAAAACCTTTAAAAAATCACTTCCCATTGTCCACACATCATGGGAAGTGTACACAGCTATCAGCTGATACATACCGTTTTGATAGACCGCAAACTTTCTAAGATAAATATCAGTAAAGAACATGCGAATTTAATTGGGTACTGAAATTATGATGAGTGACAATGTAAAAGCTATTGTGTTTTGTGGAATGATAAAGCATTTGGGTTGTTTTTGGAGGTATTTAAATTACAATCCTAACTAATACGAAAGTGAGTTTGTTTGTTACCTTTTCACGCTTAAACCACTGGATCGATCGCGATAAAATTTGGTATGCAGATAGCTTATGGTACGGAGAAGAACATAGGCTGCTTTTTATCCCGGGAAAACATAAGATCCCTGGGGAACGCGGGTAAAAGCGCGGGGCGGAATCTAGTAAAAAATAAGTAGAGGTTAAATATCTAACGTTTCTTTTAATGGTTGATTGTGCCCCTTAAAGTTAGTCTGAAGTCAGCACTACTTGATACTTGACTGTGACTCTTGTCACAAAAATGATATTTTTTTTACGAGCCTACCTATAAAGTACTAGCTTTTCCGCGCGGTTTCACCTGCGTTCCCGAGTGATCTTGTATTTTCTCGGGATAACAAGTAGCCTATAGTCTTCCTCGATAAATGGGCTATCCAACACTGAAAGATTTTTCTAATCGAACCAGTAGTTCCTGAGATTAGCGCGTTCAAACAAACAAACAAACTGTTCAGCTTTATAATATTAGTATAGATTGGATTTTATGGTCTCGGTGAACTAGAGACATGTCTACAAACATGAACTTACAAGAAATGTTAATTAAAATGTTTTCTATACCGTAACGTACTAAAGCAATGATTATGTTTTAATTAAAACTAGAAATCTACAGTATCTTCTTATATAAATAAGATTGATTACCGAAATCCAATCCACAATTTAAAACCGAAACATTGGTTTTGTTAATTCATCTCGGATCTCATTCGCAGCATCTTCGTAAATTGTTTTCGCATTCATTATTTTGAAATTAATTTCGAGAGTAAGTACCTAATCATTGGTTTATTAACTACGAAGCGAAAGTTTAGAATTGCTTTATGGTTTTGTATTGTTTATTTAAGTTCGCACGATGAAGTTGATAAATATATGTATAATCTACTTCCTCACGCTGTAAACTCATTTATCATCCGTCCGTCAGATGTTCATCTTCACTTTTACTCTACGAGCAAGTAAATTAAAAGATTTCATTTAGTAATTCATTCTATTTCGCTTTTAATATATTATGTTACTGATTATTGTATACCGGCAATCTGCGTTCCGGGTGAATTTATCAAAGGGTTCCATAGCACACGCTTTTAATACGGTAGATGGTTTCAAAATATGTGCCAAAATGTCATCAATCATTCTTATATCACTTTTTATAGTATTATCGATACAAATTGTTGCAGCACCTACATACATACGTGATACGTTTACATTTCACGGTTAAACTACCAAACTGATTCTGTAGAGTTTTTTTTGCATTCATATTTAGCACGAGAATCATTGTTAAATAGTTATTTCTATAAAATTGTCAGGATAATATTAAAATTGTATTCCTATACTGTACACTTACAATACGAGCTAAGTTACCGACATAACTCTCAGTATCGATATCGATAGTTTCCAAGAAACAATGCACCTTGCAGCCGAGTGCCCTGAGGCGTCGTGTCTCAACGATTTGTCGTGTAAATCCGCAAATTGGTGTGGAACAGGGAAAATTGCTGCTTTCCATTGCACGGTGGTTTGCCGTTCGCCCTTGGTGACGTTTCGGTCGGAGCAATTTCATTTGTTTCGGTGAAAGCTACTAGAAGTTTAGTTGTATTGTAGGAGATATTTCAAAGTAGTTATGGATATTTTCATCAGATACAAAGTATTTTCACGCCCATTATTATCCAAATCGTAAGGTAGAGTATGGCGGGTCAATAAACTTTTGCCACAGATAAGTACCTCCCATTGTAACAGTTAGTACAAATCTATATTCTGTGGAAACAGGTAGCGAGCTAACCAACTAACTATTGAATAATGCCCTCTCTGGTTCAATATAATTCTGTCATATTTCCTTGCGAATTAGTTTATTAAATTATTAGCTGCCCCCCTGCGGTTTAACCCGCGTTCCCGAGAAAAAAAGCAGCTTGTCCCTCTCCATACCATAGGCTATCTGCGTACCGAATTTCATCGCGATCAGTTCAGCAGTTTAGGCGTGATAAGGTAACAAACAAACATACAAACTCACATTCGCATTTATAATATTAAAATTAAGTTAAGAAGTTAGGATAGATGCTTGTGTTAGAGGGTCGCCAACTTTTAAAAAGGTTTCTGAAGGTACGTTTATACGTTATAGAATTTTTGATAACTTACTTTATAACGAGTCTTATATTCTACGTAATAGACGTATCATCTATATGTCTGAACATTAAAATAGAAAGGTTAAGTATTACATTCGTTGCATCACTTTAATAAGTAATATGTTAAGCACTCTTAATTTTTATCACAAAGTAAATTGCTTGCTAACGATTCGCCGCAGGCTACTAAGTGAAGTGCGGTTGATGAATGGTCTATTACTATATTTATTTACTATTGAACATAGGTAGATAATTGTCCAAATGTGTAGAAATTTGTACAATCAAAATCTTTGTTTGGTTTACGCACGCCTATAAGAAAAACAAAACACAACAAACAAAACAAACGCCACGATTGTGTTTAAACAAACACAATCTCATTATGGTAAGTGATGATGTGGCCGAAGGTAGTAAGCACACAAAGTCTAGAAGGAACTGGCTCTCAAGTGCAGCTGCCGGAATACACTAGTAGATGTTTGGCGACGGATACTTGACGAGCTTGCTGCGCTAGCGTATAAAATACATAGAATACTTTGAAAAAATTGCATATTAATTTACGCGAATGGTTTAGCATCTCCTCTTTACTTATATGTATTAGTTGGTTTTTTTTTTATTTCACGCAGTAACAGGGTTTTTGCATACAGATAGATTATGGGCCGAAGAGTGACATAGGACACGAGTGAAGCCGCGGGTAAAAGCTAGTGTTTTTTATAACGAAAAAGCCTTTTACTTGCAAAAAGTGTATTGCTTTGAAGGGAAATGCTTTTTGATGTCCTTTCCTTTGAACGACTTTGACGACCCTCAACTATTATTGGGATTCAACGGGTATGGCCCGTACAAATAAAAGTGACCGTAAAATACCAGTGATCAGGATCACTGGTATTTTTGTCAAGTATCTGTCTGTTAATGATTTATCAATGAGGTACATATATCAAAAAGGTGTTACTCATTTTAATCGTTATTGCTCGTGAGATCTAGATACATGAGGGTCCAAGCCGTATTAAGCTAATAAATAATATATTTTACAAGGTTGTTTTATTGTTACAGGAACGGCCAGAAAATTCCGTCGTGAATGAGCGCAAGACGCACGGCGGAAAAGCGAAACAAGATGTGACCACCGACTCACCGACCAAACCATGCAAACAACAAACTCATGAGTCTTTCCCCAAGATAACATGATCATACATTATTTATTGTACTTTATTAATTATTAAATAACGAATCTAGTCGCCATAGCACTATTTAAACGAAGCAATTTAAACTATAGCAATAAGGATATAAAGCTGATCAACAAGTACAAACAAAGATACATTTGATGAGAAAGTACAAACGACTCGTGGGGACGCTAATGTTGATTTAACAATAAATTGATTTGATTAGAAGTTCCCTGAGATACAAGCGAAATGTCTACAAGTAAGTATAATATAACTTTTATTTTACTTACTAGCTGTCCCCCGCGGTTTCGCCCGCGTTCCCGAGAAAAAAGTAGCCCATGTCCTTCTCCATATCATATGCTATCTGCGTACCAAATTTCATCGCGATCGGTTGAGCGGTTTAAGCGTAAAAAGGTAACAAACAAGCAAACTCACATTCGCATTTATAATATTAGTTAGGAATAGGATTTAATACAAACTGTCCTAAAAAAATGTTTTCATTGTAATTTGACCTTCATAAGTCCTCTCCTATTTCTTTATATTGCAAAAGGTGATAAGCCTGTAGACGGGCTACGAGATAGTGACTGGTCACCAACGCATATGGACATTAGAAATACTAGGGAGGCTTTGTAAAGGTTGGCAACACATTGATTGGCCTTATAAGGCAACTGTCTCTGAAATGCAATTCAGTGAATATCTACATAAATACCATTTACGAGTTTATATCACCAACAAAAATAACATAAGATTAAATTAAATATATGAATAACTTTTCCAGGCTTTGAGCACTCGGCGATGAAAAGCAGCTTTTCCCTGTCGTCGCTCCGCAGTGCGCCCGCGCCGGCTGGCGGCCGCTGCGACCAGCTCGAGAGGCCGTACCATAGCCTCACGAAGAAGAGGTCAGTATCCTATGGCTGCTGAGTTTCTTGCCGGTGTCTTCTCAGTCCAAGTGTATTCCGAACCAGTGGTAGAATCAATTGTTACGTTCATAAATGCCTTTTTAGGGCCTAAACTGAATAAATGAGTTTGAGTTTAACCTTCGGCCACATTACCTCCAAGATATTATGGTCAAACTTTTCAATCTTACTGCTAAAATCTTGAAGAAACCTGAATGCTCGAGTCAAGGGCATCGGTTCCTATTCCACCTAGGAGAAATATCTATTTATTCTGTGAGGGTGTGAAGAAACGTCCCAAGTCCCAGGGTAATGATGATTATTGTTCCAGGAAGGAGCCATGTCGCGAGGCGTGGCGCCGCAGCTGGGGTTCCGCGGCGAGCGGCGGCAGCGCGGGCGACGACCTGTGGCCGCTGCTGCAGCACCACTACGACTACATCATGGACAACCAGATCATCGACTCCTGCAAGGTGATTATCATTACAGCTCTTGTACCCTTCAGCATAGTCATTAATCATGGTATGGACACCGTATCCTACTATCTTCAGATCATACCCTGAAATATCATATAAGGTACTTTTTATTAAGTACTTAACATCTAAGATAAGAGTGAATGTTGAAATGTGGGAGAAATGGAAGAAAAATCATACTGTGCCCCGTACCAGCCAGTACCCTACCACCGTGCTATGGTTTCTTCACGATGTTTTCCTTCACCTAAAGCTCAAGCTCATACTAGGATACGAACCTACGACGCTCGTTACTGCATTCGACGTCACTACCACAGAGCTATCATCGTCTTAAACTTTTCTGTCTATAACTGAATTTATGTTAATTTGGTCAAGGCAAATTCTACTTTCTTCATACCAGTCTAATTTATATATATTGTAATCATGCCTTTCATTGTGACCCCACTTGGGAAAGAGGTTTGAGGGCAGAAAGATGAAACTTTTAAGATTTTCAGGTAGACTTACTTACGACTTTGTGTATAGTTCACCTATGTACGTTAGACTGTGGTATAACGCTATGATGTTTTATATCACAGATGAAATATTTAACAGTTATTATTTTTTACTTACTCTTTTTCTAGGAAGCAAACGGCGAGTTGCTACTACACAACTCATCAACTTTGCACTGCGGACCGTTTCTCCTGAACCCGACGTCAGGTTTCAACCGCCAGTGGTCACTCAGTCAGCTGATCTCGGAGTTCACTGAACTCTGCCAGTGGCTCACGCATGTGCAGGAGGAGATATACTCTAGTCCCGAGAATTTGTCCAGTAGGAAGTTGAGGATGGTATGTCTGCTTAAGATTTTTGTCTTTGATTTTTTTCAGAGATTGCAGCGTCTGTGGAGGGACATCACTATTCTTAATCAGCTTGGGAGTTAGATACATGCTTTTTCTGAGGCATAAATTGGATCTATAAGTCGCGAAGTCTAGACAGTTATCACATTGTTTCTTAAGTTATAGTTACATTAAGTTGGTTGTAATAAAAACTTTTCAATGTATAAGACATCAAAACAAAACTATAAACTGTATACCAAGTAGTCGAGCCCAAACCACACCATTTATACGATTAACGATGAGGAGTTCTATAGTCAGGAGAAGATCCTTCCTCATCAGATCATAGTTCCAAAACGTTAATTGTCATCGTTACTGAAATCATACATGAATAGTTTAAAACTTAAAATATTTTTACAGAGTCGTATGTCGGAGCTGATGTCGGTGGAGCCACGTCGCATCAAGTTCCTAGAGCAAGCCAACGCTATACTGGAACGTATACCTGAAGCTTGCGCAGAGGTATGAAATCACTATAATGTTGAAAATAAAGTCACTAATATGAGTATTGCTTGCATTATTTACCATTGGATGTAGATAAACAATTACCTTTTGACCATAACCTCACTGTCTTGAGTAAAATTATGGAGGTAGTTAGCATATTAAGCCTGGAAGGTGCCCCACTTTTAATATGTGCTTGGCGATGGTTTTTGCTACTACGTCCAAACCTGATATGTCTTTGGTCCAAACTCCGACGGCATCTTCATCTATATAAATAAAAGGAATTATAGATGACAATAAGCTACCAAAGTGGATAACTGATGATACTGATTGTTAATTTCAGGTAACCTGGCGAATGGACCATCTAAAAGTCAAATGGGATGGTCTCAGACTGCTGCTCAGTCCTGAACAGCAGCAACGTGATGGAGACTGTACTGATATCGTCGGTTAGTACTTATTTATATTTCGAAAGTTATTATTAACTTTTTATTTAAATAGGCTAGGGTTGACATAAAAAAAATACTGTCGAACTCGTGAAATTATTTTAAAACAGCGCCATCTCTTGATAATCATATTAACTTGTATTATATATTGTGTGGTTGAGTGTTCACTATTCATTCAGTTGCACTTTACAAAACATAGATGGCGCTAGTATACTTTAAGGTTTACATTCATTATTGCATCGTAGCGTGTGGTTGTACATGCATGCATGCATGATGTTTGCTTAGCCAAGCAAAAAGCATTTAAGCATAAGAAGGTTCTTCTACAATGTATGAATATTTATTTTTAATCGTAGATACGGCTCACGAACTGCGATGTTTGCGTCGATGGCTGCACTGCATGGAGGGTCGTCTACCACCGCCTTCGCTGGCTGTGAGAACAGCGCCGTATCACGAGCTTAGGAGAAAACTGCGGGAACATGAGGTAAGTTCTTTTAGTAATTGTAGCGTTGTAAAGAAATGGATAACTAATGAGCTTCTCATCATATTACAGCCTCAGCCAAATCAGTTGCTTTTAATTGACTTCAAGAACAAAAACCTTTGGAAATGTTGAATTTTCGGAATGCAAAGTCACTTAGAGGTATGGGCCCCAGGTGGAATATCGCCTCACTCGGCGCTAATGTGATTGGTAATCGATCTAATATTAAAGTATTTCTAACTTTGTTTATTTCATAGCAATAAAAAGGGACAGAGATAATCTATCATTATACTTAATTGACGTTTCCGAGTACGGCCACGCTTAGTTAGGAAAGTTATTGTAAAAGAAAAATTGATGGCAAACAATCAATTCTTTTCATTCATAACTTTCATCAGCACTTTCAAAAAACGGTAAAACAAAAGCTTATCCTAATCTGAATCTCACATATTATTGATGTATTGTATACATTGCGTGGCGTCGTGGCGCTGGCTCGTGATGTTCTAATGATAGTTATAAATCAGTGAGAGATGGAGCGATATCCTTAATTAGCTTCGGCGGCTTGTGCGCGTGAGTTCCTTGTGTGGAACATTATTTGTTACGATTTGTGGCCGAATTTATGACTTTGAAAATTATAACGAGATCGATACAATGTAATAATGAAATTTAAAAAGGGTTTGATGTGTATTCCAATTTTGAGATTACTACGGACAATGTAACATACTATAGAAATATTTTATTTTGAAATTATTGTTGATGTAATAGCATCAAGTCATAACAAAGTGGTTGAGAGTAATTATAAAATTTACATAGTTTCACTTTTTTTTACTAAGTATAGGCCCATTTTTGACCACAATCTCACTATGGTATGTGTATGTGTGTATGTGTATGGTATCGCCGAAGGTGGTAAGCACACAAAGAACTGGCTCTCAAGTGTAGCTGCCGGAATACACCGGTATTGCTTGACGAGAGATTTTCAACATGGGGCGTACTACCCTCCCTCCAGCCAGTACCCTACCACCGTGCTATGGTTTCTTCACGATGTTTTCCTTCACCTAAAGCTCAAGCTCATACTAGGATTCGAACCTACGACGCTCGTTACTGCATTCGACGTCACTACCACAGAGCTATCATCGTCTTTAAACTTTTTCTGTCTATAACTGAATTTATGTTAATTTGGTCAAGGCAAATTCTACTTTCTTCATACCAGTCTAATTTATATATATTGTAATCATGCCTTTCATTGTTTATGTATGTAATGACAAATCCACGCATTGATATTATATTTTTTATTTTTATTTTTTATTTAAGTTATAAGTTTTTATAAGTTCAGTAATTATACAATTTGGTTACCTAATTTTACATCTGCCAAACTGCATAGCAGTTTGTTGGCAGTTGAGATCTCTATACAGATTTTAATAAGTAGTTTTAGGTATAGTTTTACATAACACTTTACTAAAATACACTATTAGTTAATACTGCTGGTTAAACACATAATATATTTTCTAGGTCACATTTTGATTTATACTTGCCACGAAATGTGATATAATTTTATTTTTGAATTCAAATTTTGAATAGTCTCTTTTGAATAATTCTGGTGGTAAGCTATTATATATGTTTGGTGTTAAATACTGCAAAGTTCTTCTGCCATAGTAATTAGATGGTTTATAATTTTCAATGAATAGCTTAGGTTCTCGTCTAGTTTGCCTATCCGAGTCTGGTAGTCTAAGTGCTTAAAATGTATCCGATAAGTATTGTTGTATAGCCTATAAGTTACTATCGTAACTAGATTAGCAGTGTACGGCACAGACGCGTTGCCACTTCGTAGGTATATGCCTTAAGGCATAATCTGACATAGTTCCCAGCTTGACGTTAAGTGTCCCTGTCTCATTTTCATGGTAGAAGAAATGAGACATACCTACATGGTTTCCAAAGCTACGTCTTTTGAACTCTCATGTGATTACGTTTTTCAGAGAATTATTTGTTAGACGCCGCCACTCTAGTATTTGTAGGTTCACTGGATCAACGCCATTACTTAATAATGATCCAGAATCATACGATGATATTCATCATACAGCTAGATTAAATCCAAAATGGTCACGATACGTCAGTAAAAAATATATTTTAACTGAGGTCATCTGATCACTCTCGGGTCACTGATCAAATAGCTCCTATAGATATGATCTAAGTCGTCTGATACTTATTTACTAGGGAAGTTCTCCTTTGATTTGCTACCTACTGTAAATCTTACTAATATACATGCGAAAGTTCGTGTTTATGTTTCTTATTCAATCGCGTCGTAATAGCTGAACGGATTTGAATGAAATTTGGCACGTAGATAGGTTATATCCTGGAATAACTGCAGGGTGGAAATTAGTATTTGTGTAATTATTTACTACACTATATCATTATGTAAAGGTTTTCACTGTCACTACCTAAGATTAAATTCTAAAAAGTCTTTTGATGTTGTTTTTCCTATAAATACATAAATTAGTAATTATTTGTTGTTATTGCTATTTAATATACCTTAATAAAATTTTAATTCGATACATCAAATTAATTTCTATTTTATTTAGTTAGCTTAGTTATTTTATTTTATAAAGATTAACAGCAAATATCAATAATAAAGTAGACTAACAGAATAAGAAATTGTAGGTTCATACAAATAATAGAAATCCTATGCTATTAAATGAGCAAGGTTTGTAATCAAGTTCTCGACGACGGCTCTAACAATTTCGATGAAGGTTGTAATTCGAGGGTTTACGGGGGCGAAAAATCGATCTAACTTGGTCTCATAACTGGGAAAGTTTGTTTACTCAATTTCGAGCCATGCTCGGGTGAAAAGAAACGCCGCGCGGGTACGAAATAAATAAATATTAAGTGTTTTCCTTAACTCCTGTTGAAAATCTGGTTTATTTTTCTTTAACTTCAACTTTATCCGAAAAATAAATATCCGCATTTGTAACAGATATGCGGATATTTGGTTCTATCCCTATCATTTTCTTGATTGATTAATGGCAGACGTCTATTTTGCGGCAACTTTCTAAGCGCAGGCGCAGGTCGCACGATGTCAGAATTAACCTCTGATACACAATTTGTGTGACATGGCTATACATTATCTGGAGCTATTGATCATTGAGATAATGGTTCCTTAACCATCCAACCGTTAAATTGTTGGTAAGTTATTTACCATTTGTTTTAGACTAGGTATGTCTTTGGATACTTATTTATAATTTATTTTTTCGAAATATATGTTTAACTTTTACTGTGAATTAAAATCCTAAATAGCGATTAACAGGTTATAGAACAGTTGATATTTTTGATTAGTATTTGTAGTCAAATAGGTTGTTATTGTGACATGGACAGAAAAAAACGGTTTCTCTATTTTCAATATGAATTAAAGAATTAATTCACTCCAATGACTTGAGTTGTCTGTGGTCTTAAATTCAACAACATTGAAATAAGAAATGAAGAGAACATTCTGTTGAATAAGGGGAAGTATTCATATAAATTAATTAATAAAGATAAGAAGATAGATAAACCCGACGAAGTAAATAAGTATGTCATATTAGGTGCTCGTCACCAGTGACGATTCCAGAATCTACACTGAAATGTTATTTTTTCTAGTTCAGTAAAATTTTGGAGTATCCAGAAAGCCAGGATGCATCGCCAGGAAATAACTGCTAAAATGATTATTTTGGTATTCAAACTTTCTTTAACGCATCTAGTCGCATTTAAATTCAGAATTTCATCAAAGCTGTGAACATAAATCATCACCTCGTTTAATTTTGATGACTTCCTTGCACGACGGTGCATCTCACATTTTCGTACAGGTCTATTTATTTACATTATTTTAACGATGCTCCTCTATATTTGGTTGTAAATGTTTAAAATCAGAACGGTTTTTTTTTATATTAAGCTTAAGGGGCTGCTACACGGTTGTCAACCAGTCACCAACCAATAATAAAGGGCACTGAGTCGGCGATGTTTTAGAGTTTCAAGCTATTTGGTTGACATCTTCGAAGTACACGGTCGGTCGCGACTCAATATTTGCCCTCGGTTGGTGGGTTGACAATCGTGTAGCTGCCCCTTCACGTGACATACGACGATAAAGTTATGTATTGATTTGTGTCGGGCATTATTAACGGTGATAAACTTATTGATTTGCGTTATGTAGGCCATAATACAAGTATCCAGGCTATGCAATCTTTGTACCATTCACTTGGATAGGTGGAATATAATTTTTTTTATCTGAATATCCAACTTCTATATATCTACATATATATAATAAGTATAACTAACTGATTTATTAACTGAGAGTGGTTCGCAGAAACTAAAGTACACATTATAGAACCATGAAATTTGGAAGAATATAATGTGTTATGTGTATATTTGTAGCGTAACTTAAGAAAGTATTTTACGTAATTCAACCTCTAAGGGGGTAAAATAGGGGATTGGGAAAATGCGTGGCGGTTTGATATAACATCGTGGGTACATTAAAAATGCGAAAGTGATATTGTTTGTATTCCCTTCTTTTTTGAGGGGACAATGGAAGGGATTGACTTGACTAAGTTTGTGTATAGTTTGCAGGATAGCAAAGGGTACTTTTTATCACGGGAAGGGAGATGAAAGGTAAAATATATAATGATTTATAAGTTAAGTTGCCTAATAAAAAATATTTATTAAAAGATTGTATCGTTTGCATTTAAATTCATAACTTGATAGATTCCAATCTTGAAGTAGGTACAGAACAACAAATCATCGATGCCTACGTATTAATAAGAAAGATCGATTGTACTTAACAAGTCTTATACTTCAAGTTAAGGCGTTAGTAATAGGAGATTTGAGATATTGGCAGTCTACGCGAGTGATTAATGAATTGATCAAAATGTAAGATCGGTAGCAACTTTCCCTCCCCAGGCGTCGCGTCGGCACTTGCGGTTTTAATTATTATGTGCGCATACGCAGTATGGGAGAGTGATGTTGATGAATTAATGTTTTTTATTGAGAATTTATTATTTCCTATAGACTGTAAGGGTCACGGAAGTCAAACAGGTCAGGACCGATGAGGGATATCCATAAAGGAAGCCCACAGGAAGCATATGTTTAAAATATGGTAGCAATTGTAACAAATGGTACCATTTTATAACTAAAATTTGGTAGCAAAGTGCTCTTGGCATAAATGCGTTCGCCTTTATGAAACGCATCGCATGATGATCTGTTTTGAGAGTACATAGAATGTAAATTACAATAACTTCATTTCAATTTATGCTACAAATGTTTTCGAACGATAAAAAATATTTGGTAGCAAATAGGGTTGCTTACGCAAAGGTAATCATAGATGGCGCCACCGAAATACAACAGAAATGTGTCCAATGGCGTGTCACGATTCATGTGACATTATTTTCGTCTTGCTAATGTAACCAATCGCGTTATTTGTATAGTGGCGCCTCTGGCGGGAGAAATTGGTAATATGGTTCTCAATTACAAGCTTCTTATTTTAAAATGCATTCATGAGTAAATAATGCGTTCCATCAATCTAATTAGTTTACAAACAAATCGTATCTATGCTATGTGATATACATCAGCACGCATCGTTTCGGTATTTGGAATGATTCGGATCTGTTCGTGTGATCTCGCCGCGGTGACGTCACGCGTGAAAGATGATCATCTGATGATTGTCAGAGAAAGCGTTTACATTCGCAAACGTGTGTTGATACAAATATTGTGTTACTTCCTTGAACATACGTTTCCGTATTATACGTGATGGCTTACGGAACAACAGGCAGGTATTAGCTTGGACGAATCTTTATTTTTCATAGAGTGCGCATCCGATTCAGATGGGTTCTAATCGATCGGGTAGTCTATCGAATGTTATTTTTCCACTATAGCAAAACAACACAATAGGTTAGCCTAATTCTGAATAACATTATTTGTCTCAAAATTGTGAGATATTGGAATATGTATTCCCTTAGAATTTAGGCAGTCCGCAGCTGAAAATGTGTAAATTCAAAGCGTTGAAATCCACAATATAATGCCACGAGCCTCGGAAAAACCCACTAATCTCTTTAGCTTGTTTAACAAAATACATCATCATTTTAGTCTGGTGACACAGTGACGTGATATTATCACGGTGGCCGACACTGCTATTATGTATAAACAGTATTTAATGTTTACGTCACAAACATAACTGCAATGTGACTTGCTATTTAGTCAGCTATTAGTCACTTGAGGTTTGCAGATAGGTTTACATTATCCTGTGGGGTTGTAGTGTATTTAGGATTGGGTATTTGTTGAACCAATTGAATGTATAAATGTACCTTTTAGTATAGTCAGTAACATAAGTACTTGAACTAATCCTTTAAAAACCTCATGTACACTGAAATTATAGGTTCAGCTAGGTAGTTGTACGGTTAATTGATTTGTTTTTTTAGGATCTTTCTAAGGTTATCATTATTCTAGAAGCCAGTAACTTAATAATACAAGGATTCTATGAAAGCCTTATAGAGCTGTCACATTGTAAAGAGCAGATAAATCTCGTTGTAACCCGAACAGTATTTTAGTAGTTGCGTGCTAATCTTCCTTAGGATTTAGAAAGTACCGGGAAAGTTGCTCTAGCACGCAGGGGCCGATAACATAATGTGGCAAAAATCTCCGACAATACCCGCCTGCGTTGCCCCAGGCTTCTATTTCAAAATTGTATGCAAGCTTGACCATACCTCTCAATTCTAGACTACGTTAAATGGAGCTCGAATAATGGTATTTTGATCATTAGATGCATTATTACTTGTAATCATGTTGGTGCATGATGTATGATTCCATGCAATTTGTAAATTGCTACGCGATCCTTTATTATCATTTCGGAGTTGCAATTTTATTGAATTGCGAGATGTGTTATTAAATAATAAATCATGAGCGATTATGTTGCTTCCAAATTATTGCATAATATGCATGAGCTTGGGTAGTTTTTATTCTGCTAATTTCTACAACATTAGACTGATAATAATTAGTTTTAAAATGTAACTAGTACTTGGTTTAGATTATAGGCGAAAGTTTTTCAACGAAATAATTAACATTTCCTATCCAAATCATTTCAAATAAATTTGTAATTCAAATTGAAAGTCGATGAAAACCAGAACCAGTGCAAAATTAGCCAACGAGCAAAGTTCACCAAAGTCAATTATATTTCATTGTTGATATGTAATAAGGCTTTCGTATAGGTTTGAGCTCAATTATCACCACTGTAGCACCAATAAGCGCCGTGGTAGCACCATCGAGCATCGTGTAGCCCCAGTGTCGGTGCAAGGTGCAAGGGTCATTTGGTCTAGCTACCTATCACACGTAGGGCTCGCTTACTCGCTTCACTCTCTTCAGATAATGGGATAACGGTTCCAATTTTACTTTCACGTTAATTCAGAAGCAACCGGTTGTTTTGATTTTGTAAACTGCTGTGTGAAATGCTTTTTACGCCTCTTCGATTTGAAAATTTATGAGAATTATGCGAGGTCTTTGTAGAATAAAAAAAATCCGCTTTATGTGATGTGGCTGCCCATTGTGACACTGCCAGTGCTATTATTTTTGTACCAAGGAAGAGTCATCTATCTAATATTATAAGAATTACATGTTCAAATAATTCTTGAATTAGTTCTTTTGTTTGATATTTTTCTCACATTTCCTAAATCGGTGCAACAACATTATTATCAATAAACAAATTCATTGCGATCATTTGTATTTCGCTGTACAGTGTTGATTTACGTCAACTGAAATAGTATAACTCTGTTCTTTTTATTTTTTTTCATAAACATTGAGATACCTACATATTTACTGTTCTGAATTTCTATACCTAGGTAGGTACTTATAGCGAAAGTTTTAAACTGTTCTAGTTGCTCATTTACCCATTTTTTTTCATTCACTCGTTTTTGTAACTTAACCACATTTGTTTTGTTCGCAAATCGGTGCTCTTGTTTTCTATTCTGAGATTAACGGATTATAAATAAAAATGCTCATTAGCGAGTTAAAGAGCTTTAAATTACCTACTTCTACAACATAATTACCACTTTACTTTTGTCCGAACGTATAAATATACACTGCAGTTGCGGATATCTCTTAACTGAGACGTTTTTCCTTGTCATTTTAACATTATCATCTATCTAAGAAAGTTCTCGTTCTATGTTTTAATACTCAATACTAAAATCTTTAGGCTTTTGTTAATTTTCCAATAACTCTAACTTGCTATTTGAAATAAGATCCTATTAAAACGTTTTAGGTTTCCTTTTCAATTGAAAATATTTCCATTACATTGCTTTAGCAATTTCTATATTAACGTATTTGGTGTTATCATTTCATACCGTCGGTAGTTCAGTTAACGCCTTCGTTTCAGCAATTAATTACACTTTCACAGTATTAGCACCTTCAGACAGTTTAATTATATTACATTTATTATATTTATCTTTGATTATAGAGTCACTTGCTATTAAAACTTGATCGTATGCAACAGCATAACTTATTCAATAGGGTAATTTACTCAATATGAGAAAATTCTAAAAATGTACAATTTAGATAGCTTAGGCAATAAGCAGTCGGTAAATGTTAGTTTTAGTTCATAAAATAACTTAATTAATTTTAAAATACATTTCAAAGTGTTCCGTTTTTTTAATCTGTTTCTAAACAAGCGAAACAGTAGCCGCCATTATAATGACGTCATACGGTGCTGTATGTAAGCTAAAAAGCGTCAACTGAAGTATTATTATTATTATTTTTACACTAGTATTCATGCATTTAAGAACAGCACACTAATAAAAAGGATAATAGCTCATTTTTAATTTATAAAATTTTACAAGTCCAATTGAGACCAATATCAGCGCATTTATTTACTTACAAGATACCAAATAACGCCATGACCGTAGAGTAACATAGCGTCCAGCGTTTTCATCAAACTACGCGCGAAAATTGAAAATGTAAAATTCAAATGCATTTTTATGGCACTTATCGATTGAATAATTTTTTGTGTTTTTTTTGGTGGCTTATTAGCACCTTAGGAACGAATTGAGACACTTTTCAAAATGGTGGAATACCATATTGTGGATTTAATTTTTGTTACATTCAAAGATTAAGGATAACTTTGTTTTTGACCACAATTGTGCTAATGTGGATCCAAAAGGTTAAAACACTTGCTATTTGTAGTGGGGATCGATATTAAACTAAATTTTATTCCGTTATCAGTATGATAAAACTAAATACTAACTGTTATGCCAAATCTAAAAAAAACCTGCACTTTAGTTTCACATGTTACTTCTCTGTCTTTGTTGTTCCAACATTTACAATACGTATTTCATTGAAAGTAAAATCGTTACAATTGGTATCGTGTAGTATATCGATTACTCGTGTTTTGAATTATTCAGTAGAATCGATAAAACATATGCACCCTTGTTCGGTAGTCGATAATAATAAATTTCGTTTGCTAGAGTGTTACACGTGGGTTTAATTAAATATAGCTGTATAATATGCTTTTGTTTACGTAATTCTGGTATACAGGTGAATTTGTAAGACAAATTAGAACAGAATTAGAATAACAAATAATGCTAAAGGATAGTATAGTATTTTATATTTATTTTTATTTATTTTATTTATCAACTAGTTATTCTCCGCGGTTTCACCCGCATTCCCGGGGTAAAAAGTAGCCCATAACCATCCTCAAGAATTGGGCTATCAAATGCAAAAATATTTTTTCAAATCCGACTTGTAGTTCCAGATATTAGCGCTTTCAAACAAACAAAAAAAAAACTTTTGAACTTTATTACATTAGGATAGATTTCTATGATTAAAGAGTTATTGAAAATTTATAAAACAATAACTTCACCGTTTATATATATCTACAATAACCGCATAGATAAATATAGGAGCTAAACATTATCCGATGACTATAAATTTATCGAACAGTATTCAACAGTATACAGCCGCTTTCAAGCTATCTTGATCACTAATATGTACCCTATAACTCAGATGGGCAAAGGAGTATTATGTAATTGCTCCACGTGTAACAGGAAAGTTCGTGTAATAACTGGATAAAGTTTAATTGATATATAAGTGCTGTGGCGATGCAGGAATTGATATGTAATGTTTAATGATTGCTTTGTGCTGTGATGAAGGGTACCATTGAATTCTTATGTAAAACGAATGTACTCTGTGATTTGACTTGTATTATCATCTGGGTTTTATCTTTGTTTGATTATTGTTCAACTACAATCTTGAAATCTTCTTTCCATGCATCTAAACCCGTGGTCACCAATTAGGTTTATTGGACCCCTAATAAAAATGGTTTAAAAGATATTAAATATTATTGCGGTCCGGTTGGTAGATGATGACTGGCGACCAAACTTAGATCCTTTCCTACAAATCTTACTATAATGTTACTAATGTCAAATTAGTGTATGTTTGGATGTGCGCGGATTAAATTAAATAACCATGTGTACATTTTTGTCAATGTTTGGTCCGCACAATATAGGTCGGCGGTGGTCCGGATCCGGACCGCGGTCCTGCGAATTTATAGTATTTCCGGTAAACCACTTTTAGTTCGTATTTGTGAATTGTGTAAGACAGCTTGAATACCATTGTTCGTGTTAGTATTTAACTAGTTATTCTAATTCTAACAAATACCATTTTCAAGAAATCAAGGAACCTTATTGAATCTAAATTAAAATATTGCTGCAGTTAGCAATTACTTCTATAAAATAACTACAAATAAGCTTCACTATTTACAACATAGGAACTAAGAAACCTAGCGACTGTTGGTACTTGTCGTTACTACCACTATCTCAGTTCCTTATCAGATCTAGATACTGTGTTAAGAATAAGCACGATCGTGCTAAATTGAACTGATTCCAAGATTGTAGGAGCAAAATCAATAATTTCTGAACATTACTAACGCTTCGGGTTAGAAACATAGAATGCTCATTCTAAGCTAGAACCATAGGCAATACATTCTGCAGCCTCTTTATAATCATGTAGCGAAAACCGCCTATTACCTCGTATTTTGCTTATAGTTCCCGCTCGAGCCTTAGTATATTAACATTTTCATTAAAAATTACGACTTTTTCGATATTCCTATAAATCTCTGCTTTTTATTTAGGCATGCAAATTTACAAGTTTATTTTTATTTTGTAATCGTTCTAATTGACAGTGTCGAAAGCTTGTAAACCTTATAGATTATATCCTTGAAAGCTCTCTTTCATTCCCTTAGTGATTTAGCATTTTTTCTTTAATTAACTGTCTTATCTGATCCCATTACTGACCTCGATCTATTATCGCGTTACAGTTTACAATACATTCAATCTATCATTAAAATCTACATTTGCACGACCTCAGTGATGTTGATGTAACTATGTCAACGGTAAACACTGTGTCTGTCTATCCGTTGCACAAGGTCGGACCCTTTTTTAACTTCAAATATCCGGTGTGAACCATTGTGTTTGTTTCCTGTCCCGCCTGCATTAATTTACTTTTACGACTTATTACTTATCGATTTGATGACAAGAGGTTCCGGTTTGAGATTTGAAGTCACGTGACACGTATTTGGTCTCTGATTTGATTGTCTATGATTTTAATATTAGTAAGTTTTCATGGCCTACCAGTGTTTATTGTCACTGACCATTGGTCCATTACCGTATGTTGGAAAATTTCATGTTCCGTAAAATTGTAACTCCTATTATTATCCAGTTCAATTGTTATTTCAGATAAATCAGTTCCCTCATTGACACCATTACCTGTTGGACTATTACAGATCCCATCTATATTGTCATCTATTCCGTTATTTAGCATAGAACCATTAGTGGATTTGCTCACGCATATGTCACTCGGCTCCGCTTCGGTGCCGACTGCTGGCCAATTGTATATCCCGTTATAATTGATGTTGTGGAGATGTAGCACATAAATTAGTGTTTGTGCATGCATTTTGTCATTAAAGTTGTTTTGAATAGGCTTAAGGCAATGTAGCACTGTGATTTCAGAGTAATTTTACTGTTATTTTGATCTTGTAAGTCATGACTCTCTTGAGATGGCTTTTGTTTGGACGTATATGCTAATTGGAGAGCTTTTACCATACTTTATATGACATTCAAATATTTTTTAATTATTTTATGTGCTGAAAACGGTTGGGATGAATTTTATGATTGAATAATTGCATCCTAAGCCTTTTGTGACAAAATATTTCTATAGTATTATTTGCAATTATTGTGGTATTTTTTTTAGAAAAAGTTAAGAAAGAAAACCATCATCCAAATTCTACTACTATGCAAATTTATAAACCTAAAAACTAAAATGTAATATTTCTGCAATTGCTAAACATAACTGACTGCGGTAAGCCAGACAATTTATATTCATGCAACAAAATTCAGCAGCTATTTCCATGGACAAGTATATTTTACATTCAACCTCCGTATCAGATAGTGATGCGCGATTTGTATAACTGTCGTCAGGCTCCATGCGAATAGCCATTTTACTTTCTGTACATTACCCATTGACCTCAGCATCATTGCTTTTACCCTTATCTCAGGTTTTGTTGTCATAAACACCGATTGTCACAGATACAAAAGTTTCATCGTCATGTTTGCTTTTATGTTACTTTAATGTACATTTTGAACTGTCGTGACTGCTTGGTTGTCATTATCAATATGCAAGTTCTTGCATTGAGCATAAAACTTATCTAAATTGTTTAGTAAGTTGATAAGCGATCCAGTTTTGCAGTTGTCTCATGTTGGACCCTTGTCTTTATCGCGACATTAATTATGAATTCGTGACATGATAAAATTTACTTGTTTATTATTAATGAAATGTTTATTATTTATATTGTTATCTGTATCTTATCTTGATTTAATTAATGTTTTATTTCACTTTGTGTGCATTTAAGTCAATTTATAATCTTTGGTATGGGAGGAGCTTATAATCTTATTCGAAGTCAATGTCAAAGCCATTTATTCAGTTTAGGCCCTAGAGGGACACTTATGAATGTCGAAGCTACTGAAGTTCCCACCGATTCGGAAGTCGCCTTCAACTGAGAAGAACCGGCAAGAAACTCAGCAAGGTTACATTTTTGAGTAGAAATAGTTTACTTCTAGCATTATTGATGTTTCATATCGCAATCACAATATTGTCTAGCTAAAATATTGGCTATTTTAAAATTAGAATTATTTCTGGCTCTAATGTTTAAACATGTAAACTCTAATGAACTTTGCGCGTGAAAACTTGTCAATTTGATAACACGTACGTTGTCTTCACGAAGCGCTGCGTCGTGACAACATACCGGTGTATTGGCTATCTATCGCGCGATCGTCTCTATGTCGTGCCGGTTACCTACTATAGGTTCCAGAATAGTGCTAGTTTCGACTTTCATAACAATTTTTAACTAACTAGGACTTTTTACTGTAGAACCTTCAATTTTATTTTTTGGTTTGTGGTAATATTTTATTTCAATTCAAGCTTTAGTCAATGGTAATACAGTAAAATTAAGTTGAATCATCATCTTCGTGCTCAACCTTAGAGGATGTCCTTCGCTGAACATATTCTTCATGTTTTATGTTCTTCATAGATTTCTACAACCGGCAGTCGTAAGCAGCTTCTAGTAACTAACCAATCTGACATCTGTCAATGCGCCTTATGCTTACTACCATCGACCTCATCATCACTTACCATGGTAAAAAACATTAACTTAAACATATTCAATTCTCATTTAGAAATATTTTTCACTTGAAGCTACTACAATTTGAATGGATTTCGAAAACCTATTAGTAAGGGCTAGTGAAATGTGTTAATCCAACCTTTCGATGTCGATTCGTCTTAACGACTAACTTAAACAAACAAAGTCTTTGGATTTCCCTTTCGAACGTTGCACGATATTCATGCAAATGAAATTCTGTTATTCAATAATGGAGCTTCCTTATTGTTCCTTCTCTTGTGTGTCGTCGTTATAAATGTGAAATCAGTGTCAAGTAAAGGTATTTTTGAATTTCTGATATTCTATATATATATATATATATATTCAATATAATCAACATCCAAAATATTCATCGAATATATATATATATATATAATATTAGTTTAGAACACAGAGTCTGAAATACAAACGGTCTGTCTTTAGATTTATGTTTGTCTTGTCAGTCTTCTGTTATAAAAAGGTGTTGAATGTTACAATGCCGATCACGTCAGCACTTTAAAAAGGTTGTAAACTACTTTGTGACATTTAACATCAGTACCAAGTACATTTATATTTATTTACTCTTTTCTCCATAATAAAATAACGATATATTTTTTTATTTCTTTCACGTTTCTTTGTACAATAAAACCGTTGTGTTGTGATTGTATCAACTTACTGTGCTGTCTTGTTACTTTCCAAGTGATTACGTTATTTTACGTGTTTTTTTTTTATTAAATTCATAATAATCTTGTTTTTATCTTCATTTTATGGACGCTCACCATTCGGTGCAACTGTTTTCTTGCTCGTAGCATTTAGCAAGTTTATGCCTTCGGGCAACTTCTCTCTAGACATATTACTTTTATCTCGATAATGAAGGCTGTTCCATACTTTTATGATTTACATAAGCAGAGTTGCTTCAAGTAAATATATTTTTTTAATTTAGCTAATTAACGTGTATTGTGGAATTGTCACGTAATATTTTGGAGACAGGCTTATAATTCAGATTGTTACATAATCATGAGACTACAGTAACTGTCAGTTTCTCGTTACTGTAATGATGATTTAATTCATTGATATAATAAGATACATATTCGAATGCTTTTCCATACTTTTGAAAACCATTATTGTAAATTCTTAAGATTTAAATGCTACAGGTACATAATGGTTATCGACAATTTAGCACCACGCATTTTTCCATATCGATTTGCCCTTAAACTAGAGGCGTGCTAACTAACAATACATACATGTTTGCGGTTTCCAATGTGTCGATAAACGGGAAAGTGGCTGCCCTCTTACCTCATGATTTAGCTACCAGTGTGTCGAGGAACTTTATGGTATGACCATTGTAAGAGGTTTCTCTCATGTCTGCAATTTTGCATCGACATTTCCAATGTCTACCTATAATTTGCGTTACAATGTTTATATGCGATTTGAACAGGTGGTTGGTCATCAATTTTAAGTTTAGTTGGGTAATGTTGTTACAAAATATTACTGAAACTTTGTTATCTAATATCTCTCTAGTCTTCAAAATGCTAAACATAAAATAGATTCCTTAAGGCTTTTTTTTTACTATGTATAGGTTTTGTGTTTTACCACAATCTCACTATGGTAAGTGATGATGTGGCTGAAGGGGGTAAGCTAAGCACACAACGTCTAGAAGGATCTTCTATTACCGTGTTATGGTTTCCTCACGATGTTTCCCTTCGCCGAGAGCTAATCTCAAGTTCATTTTTGGATTCGAACCCACGAGCTTCGTCAGTTATCATCGCCTTTTGCTGTGTATTGTTGGGAGGAGGTGTTGCTAATTGCTATACATGTTACTAACTAAGACGCTTCTTGAAGTACCTTAATATATTCAGAAAAATCTAGAACAGTAAAATTGTCCATTATATGATCTACTCAATTACATTAGAAATTTTACATTCCCATTACATTGTCAACGTCATTAGTCTAATCCACACAATCAGTTAGTGTTATGTCACTTCCTCAAATCTTATTCTACAACGTATTGTGACCTATGTGAACCTCATGTGACGTTGCAGATTTCCTCTAAAACATCACATTGATTATGATACTTATGACGAGATGATTGGTGTCTGCCGTGAGTGTGAGACGTTTATTATTATGAATATACGTGTAATGCCACGTACTATGCTGTATATAATATATATCTATGTTCAGGGTTGCCACAATGAGTATAATAATGGTTGCCATTTGTAAAATAAACCAGGACAAGAATCTCGAAAACCAGGACATTCGTTACCGAATTGTTTTTAAATCTTACTTATATTTAATATTATCTTATAATTACTCGGAAAATTTGCGTTATTGCATTGAGTGTGGCTTAGGCATAAGAAATATCAATATTGGAGGTCATTTGTTTTATCTTTTGATTGAGATTCCTTCCATTATTTATCCCTTTACCTGTGTAATCATTAAATAATTTGGCTTTGCGAATATAAAAAATATGAAATTGTATTTAAATGCCGACAGAAGGCTTGTTAGCATTAGTTACGGTGATGGTTTACTCAGAAATCTAAAGATCTGCGGTTTTATGCTAATTTAATTTGTGTTGCTATTTGTGAGATGTAGTTAGCGACGACAACCAGGAATATGTAATAGATTAACAGACTGCACATTGCTGGCATCTAAATATATTTTTCTCCGTTTATGTCACATTCACATGAAAAACAATAGAATGTATTGTATTTTTGCCTATTCAACCTAAAGCTTCATGCTCTGTTTCCCGATACCTAAATGTAAGTCAATTAGAATTAGCCACTTCCTGATAGCTAAATATGAATGCCTTCAAAACCAGGAACAAGTCACACCTGCCAGCTGCCTCCGTCCATCCCTCACTACCCTACAATTGTTTATATTATATAACAAAATCAATACAAGCAAACCAAACCAAACACGCCTCAGGCTCAAAGGGAAGGCGTGCCCCTAGTTATCCATCACGGAACACCTCACACCGGTCAATATGAATTATTATCGCACACGTAATTTATGGCGGCTCCTTTCGGTGCCGTGTTTAAGTTTCTCTTGTCTAGATTGATGGAGATACAGTGTAGCTCCGCCTAGCGCATTGGGCGGCCGCGAGCTTTGACACGTGAACCTACTGGGTGCGTTTTGGGCGGGATATTGTACAAAACAAAACAAATATGCTACTAGCACAGTATGACAATTATGATGAAATTATAAAGAAGAGGCTATACTCTATTGGAGAGGGCTCAGGCAGTTGAAATTCTGAATGAGGCTTTGTCGATGTCGAAACTATAAAGGCTAGTTGAACAAGAAACCCTGAAAATAAGACTGCGTCTTTTATAGTACCTGTAGTTGATAATACATAAATTTTATTAAAAAAATTCATTGTATAAGACATGAACGTAGGTACTAATGTTACAAATAGGTATATCCAATATGTTTCGTCTGTAATATTATCTGGTCTCAGAAGAAAACCAGCGCTGTGGCAACCAGATAATTATGTGCTGAGCTGTACCATATTTGATCCCCCATATTATTATTGTACAATCCTATATCATTATCGTTTTTAGGGTTCCGTACCCAATGGGTAAAACGTGATTTTTTGCTCGTTTTTGCTCAATATTGATAGCGGCAACAGGTAGACGCTTGAAATATTCACAGAATATTTAGTTATATATTCACTTTAAAAATAAATAATTAAATTAAATAAAACAAATATTTATGGGAGGATCTCATACAACAAACGTGATTTTTTTGCCGTTTTTATAGATAATGGAACCCTTCGTGCGCGAGTCCGACTCGCACTTGGCCGGTTTTTTAGTATTTTACTATTACTGCAAATCAAATACTATACCATCTAGTTAAAGTTACTTACTGTTGTTGTAGTTGGTAGCAGACGAATACCTACAATTTATTAATTGTTACTCGCTCATTCAAAATCTATATTAATTACATAAAATAACATAGCAATTAATTTGTACCTTTGTACAATCACTATATCTCAATCAAAGTTTTCTTTACTTTTGAATCCACTTCGCATACAATTATAACCTTTATTACTTCTGAAATAAGTTCTAGAACACCGATATTGATTCCGAAGTAATTGAATATTCATTACACGTAGTCCATTTGTTTTGAATGAGCCTTTTGTCCACCCACGTGGTCCCTACGTTTGTGCAAGCGCACTATAGTTTACCGATGTTATCTGACAATTTAATACAATAATTACATTCATTGTTTCAGGTAAGTTGCACGATTTGATCTAAATTATTGCGGAATAAGGGTAAGTACCTAGTTGTATTAATAATTATTTTTAAGGTTTTTGACGATACGATGACTGCAAAGAAATGTGATGACAGATGCGCTTAGGAATAGAGGGATCTTCAACAACATGTATTTTTCTGACCTAAGACTTAGTTTTGTCAGAGAATAGTCGGCGTTTTCTTAATACTACCAACATAATAAAGTAAAACTTTGTTAAGTACTCAACGGATTTAGATGAAACATGGATACCACCACTATCCATGGGGTAGATAGTTTAAAATTAAGTTGAACATTTTTCGCCAACTGGTTGGTACCAGTATGTTGGGACAAGTGATTTGAGAGCAAATTCCTTCTAGGCTTTGTGTGCGTACCATCTTCGGCGACAATATTACTTGTCATGGTGAGATTGTGGTCAAATATAAGCCTATATAATGTAAAAGAAGAAAGATAGAACACTTCTTGGAATAAAACATATGCTTTTATGATCCCAGGAAAACATTAATATAAGGATGGAAATTAAATACTTAGCAAGCTAGAATAGCTTCATAATAACTAATAACGTAGTTTTCCGCACCTTTTCACATCACGCTAATCATCAACAGCTTAAATACTTACCATAGATTAAGAAAAAAAGGAATTAAAAAAACATTTATTAAATTTATCAAAAACCGATACCATAGTCGATACGAAACCTAATGAAGGTGTAATTGTTTAACAATAGAACGTTGTCTTTATGGTTCTAAAGGACTATCAATCGATAGCGTAGATCGAAACACATCGATAAAGTGGTCTTATTTAGGGTACCCACTATTTAATGGTATTTATGGTCAGTGTTTTAGATCTGCAGATAATGTTGCCACATCTAAATTGTTTTAAATTTAACAGATTATGTGGCAGGGTATTTACTTTAGTGCCAAGACTAGGTAACTTAAAGCATTCACATCACAATTTGCTGTTATAGTACCTATTTGTTTTTTTTTTGGCCAATCTCTCACCTTGGGAAGTGAAGATTTAGTCAAAGGTGGAAAGGGCACAATACTTAGAAGGTAATTCAGATGCAGCTTAACGGTGGCCAGCCAGTTAGGTAGTATAAAGTACACTACAACCGTGCCAAATTTAGTAAAGCTATAAGTGCAGTGGACGTCTTGCGGCTGAGATGATGATTATGATGATGATAATTACTTCTAAACATAATTCCTTTAGATAAATGCTCCTTCAAAAACTTTAAGTAGGTACATCAAATTTCGTAAAAAGTAAAATTAATTCGAGGTTATAAACAAACTACTATTATAGTTTGTACAGGTTATTCTATAAAACATATCTACAACCAGAGGTTACGGTTTATAGTAGGATCCATGTTTATCCATTATCTTCAATCGCCGGACATAATAATCCTTAACGTACTACTTAACGTATGTAATCCTGCTGTAGTACAAGTTATAAGATATACCGGGGTAGAGTGGCGGTTTTCAGTCAATCCTTTTTCATAGTTCCTCACTCTAGATGGCAGTAGGCTTTCATAGCAATCAAGATAGTCAATTTTTTAGCATAAATTAATTGAAAAAAAAAATACCTAGACCGACGCTACCTAGAAGTCCGCTACCTGAAAAATAAAATGTAGTCCGTACTAATGTAGGAAAATATTGAAAGATCGGTATGGATTTTGCCTCTGTTCCGGTCAACTAATTATCATTTTCTTTCGAAGGATCGCTCAAAAGTGTATAACTTAAACCATTCAACTTTCCACCCGTCACGAATGGTCGCGTACGCATCGGTCCGCATCGCCCCCGTGACACCGGATCGATCCGATCCGTTCGATTGCGCCGAACCACCGTCCGGAATGTTTTGTCTCCCTAATTTCAATAGAGGGCCGTTAAACTACCGCTTTTGAATAAAACCTTGCATTACTAAATGACAGTACTGACAGCTGGTTATTCAATATCAACTCTTCAAACAGGTGCTTCAATTATTTGTTCAACGGAGAACATCGCTTACTCTAAAGCTACTTTAGATTTAACTCGTGGTTCTAAGAAATGAAGATAGGCATTGATAAGTTCGTTGTCCTCGACGCTCGTCCATCGCGGTTGTTGCATTGAAATTGATGGTGCTTTCAATAACTTTGTATCTAGACTTGGACAGATATTGGCTACATTAATTTTCTCCATCTTAATTTTAGTATACCACCAAATTGTGCACAATATTTCAACCTGCTATGATCCGTGATTTAGATCAAAGTTAATTTATAAACAACTAACTGAATCATGAATCGGCTATCGACCGTAGCGGCGAAATATTTAGAAACCCGTAATCTACAATCCACCTGTCGTAATCTTGGTGGAAACACCCACAGTTTTGCACGGCCGGTTCACAAGAAAGGAGTTACGCGACAATGCCTTCGGGCGTTCTGACATCTTGGATGAAAACACTTTATGCTGCAAGTAACATGGCTGTGAATTTGTCTACAGGTATTTCATTTCCTTTTGTGTTTGCTGCGTCTTTCATAACGTGCTTAGTTAAGTCTTGAGTCAAGACTCTTGACTATTTATGGTTTCTTTTATGAATGTTCATTCTGAGTTATGTTATGGATTTATATTTTTTGTGTCCTCCCAATTAATAAATTAATGATTATTTCGATTCGATACATCATTATTTGTCATATAAATGTTTCTATATTTGTTTATCTTATTGCGATATTCTATAGTCACCTATAAGAGAATTCATCTCTTATCTTAAATATTGAGACGAATTTGATATAGGAGTAACATGTTGACATTTTAATGTGACTGTACTTTTGTGACTGTAAATAGACTGTTGGTATTGGTAATTTATTATCATTTAGTGTTTTCTACAGTTAAACATACAAATCATGTGCCTTTCTTATACAGTCGCTTTCTGTCACTCTCTTCAAGGCTACAATGTACACTAAACCTAGGATTTTCATTGCAAACAAAACTTAGTATATTTTCTCTCTTTGGAAAATTATCTCCTCTATTTTTAGCTATGGGAAAAAGAAGTACAGCCAGCTCATCCATCTCTGTCGTTCCGATTCTAACGTTATCATTATTATTAATCTTCACATCAATAATTCAATCAATATGATGAATGTCGTCCACTTTTCTAATCTTATCTCAGATTTCTTTGCGTCGTCCACAACATTTTCTTAGGACTTCAGATCGATTGCAGCTAAATTAAACTTAGTCTCTTTGATATTTTTGCTAGCTTCTTTTGTCTTTGTTAGTGAATAATTCTTCCTATCAACCCTTTTAATTAAATGCTTCATTTTATGGTATAACTTTAAGGTTAAACAAATGTTGTATCATTATTGTAATCAAGCGTAGACGTGGAAATATAATTTAAATATACCTTGTGCATCATCATTAACGTAGTCTGCGCGTGGGCAAGTGACCTGCGTGGGCGCTTCTCGCAATAGTGCAGTGAAGTGCAGCCGATACTCAAGAATCCCACGGAAATGGATCCAAGTACACAATTGGTTTGTATGCATTTTAAGTACATTTAATAATTTCAACGATATGCTAAATGGTGAATCAAATGACAAGGGTATAAACCCATTTATGTATATTATTTTGTATATTTTTTTACGTTTTAAATTAAATAATGAATCTGAATAGGTAGTATATGCAAAGATTTATATTTTCAGATGCATAGAGTCGATCAGAATTATTCCTTTTTATAGTTATTTTTATTTAAAACTAATAAATAGTTTTAGTAAAATACCAGTTTTATTTAAATGGTGACCGGTTTGTTTACGTAATCAACTTTGAGTATTGGCGTGTGCCCAAACCCAATATCATTTAGTCAGGCAGGATTAACAAGAAACTGTCTAATAGGAAATTCGATTCCTGGATTATTTTTAACACATATTTCTCAATCGTCAATGAATCTGTTTCCGTTAATAAATCTTGTGAAAGGTTTAATGAAAAGTTGTCTTTTGGTTGATGATGATTGTTTTGAGAAGTCCCTGGTTAAAAACGATCTATTCGTGCATAAAATTCATACTATTTCATTCAATTTAATTTCCTTAGCTCACGATTTCAAATTAACAATTAAATTTATCTTCAGTCTTTTAATAACTTGTTTCATCATAATTACATAATCCTTTTCCTTTCTCAAACCTCTATAATGTACCTACTGTATATTTAGATTGCAATTTTCCACGCCGATTCATAATTCCTTTGGCACATCCAGTATCTATCCGTTAAGATACGGAAACGTGCCTACGAAGCGCACAACACCGGGAAGCGAAGAGTAATTGTAACTCGATATAAATGAAGAGATAACGTCTATTACACCGTTTAAGGAAGCACAGTCAGTTTCCTTTGATATATTGTGCGCAAGCGCAGGTGTTAATGTAAATGGTGATAGCAATGCGAGCGTTACAATTTTATTTGAATGTTTAAAATTTAAAGTTGTAAGTGTCACTGCTAATGAATGTAAGATTTGCAGTTTACTTGATATCTTCACTGAAATAACATCAAAATTAGTATCACTAATGTATCATTGAATTTTTAGTTTTATCACGTAATGGATGTTTTCTATTATTATCTTAGTGCCTCTGGATTATGTATTTAGAAAATTCTTGACCTGGATCTTATTCTTCACTAGGATTATGTCTTCAATTTTATCCGAATACTTGATGATACTGACTTGGTATGTTCCTTGATGAAACCAAATCCTCATTTAAACATGACGTCGTTTTAAACCTTTAGTCTCAATCGCTTTCTTTCGTTACAAATCGTTACGTAAGGGATTGTCGATCATTTTTCCATTAAAAATCAATTATTTATTTTCCTTTATTCGTAAGCGCACGCGCGACGATGCACAAAGAGCCAGCTTTTTAAATTTTTTACTCTCACTTTTTCTTTGGTGTTAAAGATGATTATTACACTACATACTAAATGTATTTAGAATATGATGGCCTATTATATTATATAACATGTCCAACTTGACTTTATATTAGAAAATTAAGCAAGGTTTTTTATACCACATCCATTTTTTGGTTTTCTTCCGGTTACTAGTTTCAAACATGTTTGATTGAACATCAAACGATTAGCTTTGTTTAGTATTGATATTAAAAAAAAATATTCATAAAACATTATTAATTAAAATTTAGCGGAACGTTTCTTAGTAAAAATAACACCTTTGAAGTACAATGTGGTTGATCATTGCTTCTATATCGTTTAAATTGAATAGGAGACCTCTCAATCTTTGTGTCTTCAAAGGGCCGAGAGAAAGTTTGGTGGTTCTTTAGGAAATCAGTCCAATGCTTTGTTGGTCTCGATCCAGATTCATCTTAAAGCATCAATGTTTTGCATTAAGATGTATTACTCTCTTTGTTAGAAAGTACGTGACTTAAAGTGCTTGTCCGTCAAAGGTTTTGCTGTTTCAGTTAACTTTAAAGTACTGAGTTCATTTTCTTCTTAGAATTGAGATGTTTTTCTTGTTTACTTTTTTATGTTTCTATGTTAAGACGCTTAGCAGGCAGACTTCCATCTGATGGAAGTGGTCATCGCCACATTGGACATTTACAATTATAGATATCTCTTTTTTAATAACACTGATCTCAAGATCGGACGATCACGAATTGTCTCTTTGTTTGTCAGTATGTCCAATATCATTCATAATTTCTAATCCGCATTAGTTTATTCATTCATGCAGGAAAATTCGAATGCCATTAAATCAGATATCGTGAACGGTCGTCTTGATTCATTGAATCAATCATCTGAACACGTTGAATATTACTATATCGTTTCATCGTTCACATTCGATATAACAATAGTCATCTTGGCCCGGAGATGTTTACGACTTCACCTATACAATATTATGCTACATATTGCCGGAGAAAGTTGGCATTGTATGACCAATTACGTATATCTCTTACTTGTAATACAATACTTCACGCGACATTTCTAAGAATTTTATGAAGCGTTTCCTCATATCATTTTAATTTGTTATTTGCATTAATTTCCACTCTTTCATTATTTTATCCGAAATCGTGAGTACCTAATCTGTTTTGTTACGTTGTTTATAAAAAATACTTTTTTTTATATTCCGTATTAGCAATACTTATAATATCGTCTTGTCGTCTGTCTGTCATGGTTATTTTACTGCTACCAGTGATATCAAGCTTTTTTTTTACAAAAGCTGAAAGTTATACATGTTTATGATGCAAACAAAGTTATGACATAAAATTGTTTTGTTCGCGTACCACATCATGTGATCGATAAGAAATAATTCGCTAAACTGCTACTTCTAAAAGAAAAGTACTAAACACCGGTAAGTAGGCTTAACTATGTAGTTTACGAGCAATAGTCGATGGAAGACATCACTATAATATACAATAACAAGAAAATATGATGCAGTAACAGGGATGTTGCATGTTAACTATTAGGTTTTAGAGTGTACTGACTTACTGACTACTTTCTTTTGATCATATTTTTGTTCTACTACTTACTCAACATTTTTTGGAATCTTTTATGAATTTGTAAAGAATAAGTATATAAACTTTGTCATTACATAATTAGTCACTTCTTCCATATAGTTTGTTTTTTGAACTATGTACTTAGGGTGTACAATTTATTTGCTTCAGCAATATATCTGTCAGTTGGCTTGATTTTAATCCTAGTACAGACATTTGTGTGCAAGAACATGTCTGTTTGTCCTGAGTCTACTTGGTAGATAAAATACTGTCTAAAAGTACCTATATATTGAAAAGTTTCGGGTACATTGAAAATTATTTTTCTTAATTATTATTCAATTAGGCTTTATAACAATTGTATTTTAGTTGAATTTATTCAATAAATAATTGGTGTTCCTATAAAAGCTACAGTATAATTTTCTTGTCTGATTGTCAACGTTATGTTTCATCAATACATCGGGGTTTTTTTAGATAGTAGCTGTGAATTGAGGTCACAATCAGCGTTATCGTACTGCAAAGCAAAAATCGTGTCAAAATCATTGAGAGGTTTTTGATAGTACGGTCTGTCTAGTTATATTACATTTTTATGCTGGTCTCCTAGATGTCCTTGAACTGGAATGAAAACTATTATTGCCTCTGCGCATTAGGCACGTGCTAATTTTAAACAAACTTCGGAGAATCCTTGGTCACTCATCGTAAGTCGCAGCATTTCCTTTTCAAACAATCTCCGTCTCGCGCCTCTTATTCCACCCGAACGCCTCTCGATAACAAAAATAGAAGCCGAAGCCGATCCAACATTCGACATAAAGAAAAAAGTCCTGCCAAATACACAAAAAAGCCTAATCGCCCCATTCCTCTCTGGCTAATGCTCGGAAACTATTCACGTCGCTGTAAACTTTATCCTGCGATAAGAAATATACAGCGCACGAATTGTTGCTGTCTCTTTTGATCGTGATGGATTTTCACTCGGTGAGGGAGACGGAAAGGTAGGGCGCCCTCCGCGTGGCCGTTGATGTTTAGTTTGAAACGAAACGGAACAGTTTGCGAGTCGCCGGCTCCCAGCTCGGCCGACCGTCGCAGGCAGTGCGCTCAAATTTATTTTAATAATTTACAAACTGTTTTTACTGTCTAACAATTAGACCAGTGCCTTAATTGTTAATGGATGTGCTAGTGAATGCATGGAATAACGTCTTTGAAGAACTTAATGTCAATGAGATTTAATCGCGTGTGGGTTTTTCAGAAGCATCTTGCGTTTGTGTCCTTTTGGTATAGAATATTAGCTGTAATTATCTGACGGTTTTATATTTTCATGTGTTTCTTTGTTAACTGTATTGTGTTGAAGCACGTTTCACCCTGTTTATTGGCACGAGCCTTTGATAATAATAATAGTGCACCGAAACCAGTTTGCGAGTGTGGTTCGACTGTGGTTATCCTGACTTACATATGCGGGCGCCTTTCTTGTGAACGAAATACGTGTGAAGCATGGGTATTCTCCATCCAAGGTTGTGTCTGCTGCAAAATTACTGAAATCATCATTAATTTTATATCCCACTAACACGATTCCGTCATTGTTATATTCGGTGTAATCATTTGCGAATTTTCCGTGTCGTATCTATGTGACTTCCATCATGTACGTTCCATTGTTTATCAAATTAGATTTTGTACTTGAGTTATCAATATAGGCAAGGCACGCTATCTCCGACTAATCTTTTAGATCTAGAAGCTAGACTGATTTACCTTGACCGTTTAGCACGATGTCATTGCAGTCTGGGACTTTCCGTTTCGAGGTTAAACTGAATCTTGCGCGCACCTTAACATATTTAGTCGGTCAAGCTGTGACATTAACTCGTAGACTGTGTGGCAGCTTATGTCTAATTGGTACGCTTCATTAAAAATTGTCTTTAAAATATGATCAATTTACAGAGAACCAGACGTACTTGCCGTTAACAGTAAATTACCATATCCTTTAATAAATACCAATTAATCGTTGTTAAGTAAGTGCTCATGAGTAATATAAACATCTTGTCGACGACGACGGTGTGGGCAGGCATCGCAAGCGCCGCTAATTTACTGCGATGCTTCTCTAATTGCATCTTAAAATTCACTATTATCGTTGTTTCAACACAGTGCACCGTCAGCAATAAATCCTTAACTGTCTACGTGCATCTGTCATCCTTTGTAACTCTCGTAAAATTGACTCAGCCCAAAATCCGGTCGTCTTTTCTTGCCACTTGTTGCACGCTTCGCTTCATTTTTAAACGTGACTTCATTGCCGAGGCTTTTTTATAACATTTGTCAGTGTGAATTTTCTTTATCTAACAGAAACTGGCAATCTAGTTTCGAATTACCCAATTCAACTTTAGCAATTGACTAGTTTTTGCGTGTTTCCATTACCAGGAGTGATTCTAATCCGGCACTTCCTCTGACTCAGGGACTATTCAAATTGCAAGTATCTGTGCAGTACGCACCGGTTGCGCAACTGAAAAATGGCAAAGTTCCAACACTTGTCACATGAAAATTTATTGCTTCCATGAAAGAAAGCGAAAATTCAGGTTGAGTGAACTCTGGCCAGACGTCCTATCTTCCTATATTTTGTTTAGTTAATGTTGACACTGATGCTTTGCCAATTGCTATGTTAATTAGTGACGCCTGTTACGGTGTATTAGTTGCTAAATATTTCAGATATTGAATAATATCTCATTATGTGGGCAGACTTGCAATGATTCACCAAACGTTGAAAATCATAGTTTCGGTGCTGTTTACAGTGTGCTATACCTAGCTATTTTCCGCTCAGTTGGTTTCCAATTGGTAACTTTCGGGAAAATAGTTAACAATAGTATAATTTAAAACATTGATCATTTTAGTTGCATTTTAACTAAAACTCTTTTATGTGGATCTCTGAAACTGAATTTAATTGTTTCTCTTTATGACTTTGAGCGTTAAAATATGTGGGTTGGGAAAGACATCTACTTTTTATGGGATGTTTGCGGTATTTTTCAAGTGGCTATATCGCAACTTCGAGTTTTAGTATTCTAACTATTTTCTTTCCATTTTATTCTATATGTTTGTGTTACTATAGTTTCAATTGATCGTCAAGTACTTATCTTCTTTTTATGAGCTTCTATTGTCACATTTTAACTTTATCAAATAATACGACTCGTAAAATTACCTTCGTTTGTGCCGACACCGCCTTGGACTTATTTTATTCACAGTTTTATATTTATGCTTTACCGAATTGAATTAAGGTCGCATTTAGAATAAACAAAAGCACCCGCATGTTTGTATTATTTATTTTTTGACCGTTAAGGACAGGGTCCGTTGATGTTGATTCGATAAAATGTTTTACGATTTGGGATGTGTATGCATTTCTATTTGAATGATATAATATTTACATTTATTATCTAATCTAACATTTTAATTGGTCTATTGCATGTTTCAAATAAGATTTTTATAGTAATTTGTTATGTTTATACCAAAAGGATACAATATTTTATTTTTAGACGAACAATCGAATAAATAAATTTAAGTGACCTGTATCAAGTGCTCTTATACAACTTCAAGTACAAATATAAGTTTTTGGAATATTTTTTGAGTATTTACTTTTAATGTTATCAATTGGGACCATTGCCGCCATCATTGATGCTACCACGAAATCTTCTGAAGCATTCTGCGTATTGAACGATGATACAAACTACTAGGTAAGTTTATATGCCATGGGACTTCGACAACAAAGTTGCCCTTCCTTAAACAGTATTGATTTATTTCTAAGTACATGTAATATGATTTATGAGTTATAAATAGTAAACACATTACAAACATAGTGGTAGTTGCTATAACAACTGGTACAGATATCGCTGAAGTATCAGCTTTATGTACTAGTGGTGCTGCGTTAGACCCTTCATGTAATTATTTAGAGATAAGTTATCCTTTGTCTTATTCCAGAGTATGATCTAAAATATGCTACGTTTTAGACGAATACGAAGACGAAAACGAAAGCCATTAGTACAAAATATCAAAAAAAAACGCATGTAGATATAAAAATTATACTACATAGATAGCAAGTACCTACAGCAGTTATAAAGTATGTACATCCTTATCATTCAATATCGAATAGTAAAGGACAGCACATAAGTTCTAAGATATCACCCTGAGTGTGTAAAGACTAAAAGTACTGTTAGAACTTATCTCAAAATTGACATATATTCTACACGACTGTAGCCTCTAATACAAAAGTTAATACAGAGTAATTATCTAATCTCTTGTAAGCAAGACAAGGGATTACTTTTGACGATGAAGACATAGAATTGTACGTAATGTTTACTGTTTGGAAAGCGGGCCTCCGGATTCACTTGTCCGGAATTTATTATTGCAATATTTGTCTTCATTTTAACTATGTTGGTGGCAATTTTAATGATGATGGACATAACTATGTCAGGTATATTTATCTTAAGTTGTATGTGGAGCTTTAACGGATTACCTCTTTTGAACTTTCAGTATTGAGCTTTTTATCTGTTGTTGCAAGCGATTTGTCATCGGTGTTCGCTTATACCAATCTATTGCCGAAAACAATAAATTATGCAGCTTTTATTATTTAAGCTACCGTTTTGTATTACCTGCATTAGTCATCTATAGTATTCCGTTGTACTGCTGTCTTGAAAGAAGTGGGTCAAACAATTAGATCCTTTTATGGTTTTAACACTTCGCGATACTTGAACTGAAGTTTCATTAGACCTTAAATGATTACTCAAATCACGTAAAATTGAGTCTAAATTAAATTGATGCACATCTTTTGGAAATATACCTGTGCAAGCGCCGACTGCCTTAATATGGCAGTCTGGAGAAACCGGTATATTACTTTCATAAAAAGCTGGTTCAGCTGAATCAAGATCATATTTATCAGTTACTGCGACAGGTGTGATAACGGTTCACTTCCATATACTGTAATTCAGAGTAACATCTATCTCGCTGACGTAACATTTACATAATTATTTGTCCAGTAATCCTTGTTTATCTTGTGGTCAATGACCTTTTATGTACCGGTCGTTTTATTATTTTTATAGTGTTTATAATTAAGATCATCTGTACCATGATACTTATTATGTTATTTTTTTATTATTACTCATTTCTACTTTTATGTCGCATACGCCCTTTCCGTTTACGCGGGTTTTCTATGAGAGGTCGCTATAGTAGGGAGCGGGACGCAGCACGTTGAATTTCAGATTTTTAAGCTTAACGCGGCGTCACCTTAAGTGCCCATTGTCATTAAGGTTGCATTTAGCATCCTATTATAAAATACCTTAATCTCTTAAAAATGACAAATACATTGTCAGGTTTTAATGGCAAAATTTAACTTACTTACCAAAATTTAATTTAACACTAGCTTTTAAGCATAAATTAGTATCTAACAAGAGAGTACAGTCAATCGAGCCATAAAAATATTAAACTAAGCAATCGCCTAGTGACTATCTAGATGACCGACAGTTAATTAATCTTTAAAATTTGCTCTCTCTTTATTTACTGCCTTCAATAATCAGTAGCACAAATACCGCTGTGTATGTATAATAATCCACTATAAAACAAATTAAAAACATTGGAGGCATATTAAACGTTTACGATTACCGATTATCGTTATTCGAATAGGCCTATAGAGTAAATCGTTTGATCGATTTATTTGGAGCACTTGATATAAACGCACGCTATAAAATTTCGACCGGTTCACTATTAGATTCGTACTGAATGGTTTCAGATAGTTGACTCACTGGCCTATTAACCTTACTTGTTTATGTATTTGATTTATTGTATGCAATAATTGTGGTAAGTATATTGCTTTAAAATTACAACCTCCTTTTGAGAGTAGTAACGATTGGTAGCGAAAGGTTAACAATGACAAAAGTTAAAAATATCTTATATAACTTTATCCTTATTAATTTTTCAAGCCAGATAAATTCCGTTAAATAAAACGTTGAAGTAAACTAGTTAGGTAACAAGTATTTACTTGCCACCATGTTTTTTCCTGTCAAAATCACAAAGAAAATCATAAGGGTTGTCGAATTACTCGATCTAAGAGGATTAGTAAGTTGAACAGGTAGTAAGCTTGTAACGTTTGTCGCAACCGATAACCGTTGGTAAACAAGTTACGAACAAGGCCGGGCATGTGAGAGACTTCCGGTGCGGATAGACCGTCTGCATTAAGGAACAGGAGGTTCGATCTGGTAAACACAAAGTCAAGTTCTGTGCCATCATACATTCGGACCTCCAACGATCAGTTTTCCAAGAAAAAATCAAAATAGTATCTAACTTATGAACATACTATCCTTAAAAAAATATAAATTAATTTAATATTATTAAATGAGTTATATTATTTTTTTCTGAGTCTGGCAACCTCATCGTATAGACGACAAAATCTGTATATTATTAAACTATTTCTAAATAGGAACTATCTTAATTTTGATAAAAGCATATTGTGATTGGCGGATTGTCATGATTCTGTTTGTGTGCAGGTTTCGGCGTGAATCCGGCTGTTGCAACGCTCTCTTCACGCCCCAATTCGTGACGGCTTGTTTAATTGCGATTTGTTTTGCTTTGTATACAAAATTCAACTCTGAGTAACTACAGTTTGTTTTGTTTTTCAATTCAAATTTATTTGGACTGTTAAGCACCTAATTTGTTGTAATAGTTGAACTCAATAAGCAATACTTGTCTGCAGTTGTCAGTAGGAATAATGAAAGTAAATGTTTCTTTGTTCATGTTACTTTCGGATCTTGCCGGCCTTTTGATGCTTAAAAAGTTGAGACGTAGTGTAATTGTAGTTTTGTTTTTATTTACACGTTTTAAATGGAATACGAGATTGTTGTTGTATGTCGGTTTGGGTAAAGGACCTATGATCATAAAATACTTATTAAATTACATAGATTTTCAATTCAAAGGTGATATTGCTAGTTGCCTCATCCGATATTCGTATTTGCGATCTATTCGCAAACTAAAAAGCGTATAACAATGGCCGCCGAAAGCGGCGTCAGTCGAAATATAATCACAATATACCGTTATGCGTTGTTGCAGTGACTTGTTATCCAGACTAGGTCAGTTTTTGTGCTCTCCACACGATAATGCAGACGATTTTACTGGAAATTTATTGTAACACTTCAAAATTCAATAGACATCAGCCAAAAGCACTGTTGCCATTTAGGATTTATCAATCTTTATTCTCCAGAAATGCAAGGTTTATTTAAAACACGTGTACAGCTGACGAAGTCTGCTCACTTCCGTTAACTACACATTTTGTTTGTCTCAGAATGTTTGATTTCTGATTTTCTTTATCGGAATCAGGATTTCATATCATGATATTGTTACCAGTTATTAACAGATTATGAGTCAAACAAACGACACTGGTGATGATTAAATTGTCATCGGAAGTAATTTGCTCATTTAAAAAGATAAGAAACAGCTACGTTCTTTAGTTGTTATTGAGATACAATATTATACATTTTTGATTATAGTATTGGTTCCAGTAATAATGTCGTCGAAGAATATCAAAAAACAAAAAATATGAATCTACCTAGTATTTTTAGCTAAAACTCAATGGTTTCTTTTTATTACATTGGTGAATAAGTACCGCTGTGTAACATCTAGAACGTGATTCAGTACAAGAGATTTCCTCAAATAATGGGTTAAGTTCACACAGCCTTCTATTTTGACCTTGGCTGGTATAGCAGTATTGCGTGACTTTAAAAGTCGGTTAACAGTGATTAAGGCTTTTAGAACAACCAAACTGTACATTAATCCGAGTGAAATACCAAATATCAATTACGAACGATTAGTAGATGTAAACAAAACAAAAAATAAAATTTTGGAGTCCATATTTGGAGTGGTTATTGATAGAATAATTAATATCAGAACTAAACAAGTGATTTGAAAGTGAATGTTTTAAGACAATGCAGATTTAAAGCTTTTGTAACGACTACGATTATAAAACAGTTCATATCAATATTACTTATAGTTATATAAATCATGTTATTAAAGAGTGTTTCGATTAGGATGTAAAGCTAAATTCTACTTTACAATCAAGAGCAAAGAAAATGAAAAACAAATTGGTGCATTTCACTGCTTTAATTTTTTCTAGGGCTAACCAATATCTCTCCAAGCAAGTAGAGATTTTAATTTCGAATCTGTGTCAAACAGCTTAGTCAGCATAACTGCGAAATCTGTTTGCTCAACTTGCATGTTTTCTAAGAGCAAACATTTCCATCACGTAAAAACACCATTTGAAATAAAATTTTGAGAGCACGAAGGGCTTTCTAATTGAAGTGTTGATACGACGTGCTCTTACAACTTGTTCTACATTTTGATCTATTGTTTCAAAGGTATATTAAACTAGGTAGTGATGATTCTCTGAATGAAGATTTGGAACACGTTGAATTAATTTGATTAGACGTAGGCGTTCTTTGTTTCCCATTATAAAATATATCTATTATGTAGTTATTCAATATTTTCTTACCCAATTTTTTTGTTGTCCGGAAATCATCTTCATCATTTATAATAGTTATGTAATAATACAGAATAGCTACTTCCAGATGTGAATTTTCAACACTTTATTTGGAAAATGTATTTTTCGCAATTTCAGTGTTGCTATAATGCGAATATATATTTTTTTACTTGTGTTTGACCACAATCTCACTAAGTGATGATTAATTATTAATTATTTTCCTCACATTATATATATTCCATATTTTGCTGTAAGTACCTACATAAATGTTTCAATCCCAATCATATGGTACACGCCTTTTGTATTCAATGAGATTACCACCCTCATGTTGAAAATCTGTCGCCAAACACCGATTTATGTGTTCCGGCAGCTGCACTTGAGAGCCAGATCCTTCTAGGCTTTGTGTGCTTACCACCATCGGCCACATCATCACCTACCATAGTGAGATTGTGGTCAAACACAAGCCTATACAAAGTAAAAAAAAATAAAAAAAATGGTGTTTATTCTTAATCCAGTATTTATTTAATTCTAATTTAGAATTTACCTTTATGAATCAATGCTCTGTAATCGATGATCTATTTATACTTGATTCTCTCGCGACACGCGCGTCTCTATATAAATCTATCTTGTCGATGTTACGGTTAATAGGCGGCCAGCGACAAGTTAATGGTTTCCCTTGTTATTTAACTGGTCCCCGTCCTTCCTGTGAGAGCAAATTGTTTGTTATTTGTTTATTTTTTCTTTCTCCCCCAAATGGATTTACTGCTTTCTTACATATTATTGGTTGGTTTATGGCATCTTTCTCATAGTCTCTATAATTTTGCTCGTAGTTTACTTCAACTGGTTTGGTTCTCAATCAATAATTACTATAACCATGGTCTTAGCTTAGTTAGTCCACGTAATATGTATTTGTTTATATGCTTGCTTATTTAACTTTATGAATACCAATAATTTCAAAACTAATTGGATAATACACCATCTGTTTAGTTCTGTCACCGCGTAACCGTAATCATGCTATCACTTTCGATTACATGTGATTTTCAGTCGCCTTGAGCCAAGCACAATAATATAGCTCTGGTTTTAATAAATGCCGGACTAGAGAGAGTTACGATAAAGTGTCGGGGGGCAGCATTGCTCGGTCATTATTTTGTTAGCGATTTCAGTGAAAACACTTGGAAATTCTCGACGAAATTGCTAGTTATGGATTTACGGCATGGTCGGTTCAAGTGATCGTTACGCAGCACGCATTTATTGGAGCAATATCTGGCTATCAGTTTCCATCGTATACACGTACGTCATTACTTTTATTACAATGTGATAGTTATAAACGGTTGTTTTGCGATTCCCAACAACCTACTTTAGGTTCGGCTCTTTTATAACTAACAATTGAAATAACCATCGTATATAAACTAAGGCGGTCTAGGTCCTTTTATTTTAACGAATCTATTGTAAATGTTTGTTTCTTTGTTGTAATTGCCTTGGATAAAAAAAACCTTTTATAATTTTGTCCCGCACAATTTCCGCGCAAAATTGTTATGTCCATTAAATGGGACATTAAAGTCCTACGTACTGGTTATCAGCAAGTCTGGACATACAATATGCACTGCAAGACAAATCGCCGTAGCCATTCGGCCGACACTTGAACACGCAATTTCTCCCGATCATTTCCCATGATAGTGCACCAGTGGTCTATAAACTATGGTACACTAGTGTTTGCTTCAGGCGTTGCCTGCTTGATTGACGATTGCGAATTCGTCTATGTACCTTGTAAATTGAAATTCTCTTGTTTTCCTAGCTTTTATTGTTTTAGAATATGTTGCAATTTATTGTTTATGCTAATTGACATTGTGTTATAACATATTTGTAATTTTCTTTGTGATTGCGCATGTAGTTGGCGTGAGGCCTTTCGCAGCCTACATCGCTTTAACAAAATTTGCTTAATTTGATTGATTTTATAAACGATGAAAATTGTTACCAATTACTATGGAATTTTGAAAGTAAGACGTGGGTTTTAATCTGTGGTTAGCGTCAGTTAATTGTAAAACAAAGGGCACTTACGCAATGCAAAAGATGCAGTTAAATCAGAGTGTACTTTATGTAAAATAGCAGATGTGCCGTTTAATGAAAATGTCAACGTATTTGATTACATTGTATCGGGCAAATGGCCATTTATTCTTGTTAATTATGTATAACAGAACATAACAGACGGTTATTTGATTCGTTTTGCATACGTTCCATCTTCGTGACTTGGATTCCGATTATTTGTGTCATTTGAGGATGTGAAGTAAATTGTTTCACTTTACATTACGTAATTCTTAAAAACATGCTTTTTTATTATCAAAAAGTTATTAGCTCCATTTTATAATGTAATGACGGACTATGTGTGTACAATTCATAGTGTTTTTTTTTAATTTTATTATATTAATTGTAATATCTGATGACCGCAATGTAGTGACCTCTCAAAGTTATTTCTTTTATATCTATTTATTTTGTATATTTATTTGTAATTGTCATTAATTCAATAGGCAACTTACACTATGACAGACAAACATCCGCGCTAACTACATTATTCCATAAATCTTTAGTAAATACGTTATTACGTATGCATTTATAAATTATAATATGTTTCATGAAAAATGTATATTACTATAGATGGCCATAAATATTTTATATATTCAGACTTAGAATAATAAGAACGCATAGAACGTTAATTTCATTCAGAGTTCCGCTCAATATTGAAGCAACTTAAAATGCACGTGTGCGTAAGCGTCACGTAATTACATTCGCCGGCACGCACACACACGGTAAAATAATGTTGCAAGTAAATTGTCATTTCCGTAAAAGTGAGGAAATTGTAACTGTTCCAATTTTGCCAAACTGACTTAGAATTATTATATAGATTGTATTCAGAAATATGTTACAAGTCGTCAGACAATAAAATTGGGCATTCATTATTATTTCATTATAAAAGATTTTCTAACAGTAAATTTATTTATTTACAAATTGTAATCAATTGTAGATTTCTATGGGATAAGGACGGAATATGTAATTAGAAACAAGATATAGATTTGGATTTTAACAATAACAACAACCTAATATTATCGAACTTAAACTTAACATCTTATGAAAAAAAAAATACATTTTGGTCAAGATTTCAGTGTTTTTCCCTTAGTAAAAGTTGTTCAGCATATCTAAGCCAACAAAGTTTTCGAAAATATGCCATCTCGAAACTCCATCAGGTATAAAACCTGTTACAACAAGAACATAATCGAAGGTGGCTAGCAAAATTAAGGCAGACGGACAAACAGACAGACGGACATGACGAACTTATAAGGGTTCCTTGTAGTACTACGGAAACATAAAAAGGTGTATACGGGGCAAAAAAAAATTAATAGCTGGCAACATTTTTAATGTAATGGCGTCTATTTTGTTTACAATTTACTTTTCTGTTTTGACGAATGTGTTACTCAAAATTATAAGTATCCAAATAGTGCTTACGAGTGAAATGTGATCTTCGTATCCTTATTGTGATTATGAGACGCGTTGTGAAACCCTTTCACTGTGCAGTAAGTCATTTTAAATAAAATAACGTGAGCTGTTTACAATGAGACTATATCCGAGAAACGTACGTTTAAGGCTAACTTGAAATTGCTTCACTACGCTTGAGCCTACTCGGTTTCTACGCGTTATTATTCTATGTATTCAGAGATACGTCCTTACATACAGTGGGTAAAATGTATGCTGATACATTTGAGGGACTTGTTTATATTATATTTTTCTTATTTAGAATATACATATTTATAAGATATAAAGTGACATATCGAGTTTTACCGGGATTCCCGAATATTTATATTTCATCTGTCCATAAGTACATGCTGTATATTAACATTTTAGTACAATATGCCACATGCCTTCATCTTTCTATAATTTCCTGCCACTATTTGTTGACTCTCGTTTACCTAATAATAGCCTGACCCTATGCCATCTCCACATATTGTGAGAAAACATAATGGAAACCTTTCAACACCTTCACAACATTGTTAATTTAATTTTATCTGACGATTTTTATACGCAAGATTTCAACTCGAGTCACGTCCAATTAAATTTTATCGGATAACATTTGAATGGTTAGCTCTCATACAACCATTCAGACTGTATGTAATAGCTAATTAAGTTTAGATCTCTCTTTAGTTTCAATGGATCGTTATAGAGAGACGGGTCGTGTGGGCCGAGTCGCTTTGAATCGAGGATGGATACGTTTTACAAACATTACAAATATTATGGTGTTTAAGCTTGGTATTTGGGAAAATTAATATTTATTGAAATAAATTTAAACTTAAATATCATAAAAGGGACTGTTAAGTGAGTAATTCAATTTAATAAATACTTTCTCAGATTAAAGGTTATTTTAAATTTCAAAGAATGAAATAGTATGCTTCTATTAAACAGACTTATGTGGCTTTAGAATTATCACATGCCACATATACAGGACATTCTATAGGTCTCCATACAATAAAACCATGACTTGGTTAGTAAAGTAGCTTCATTAGGACTATCAAAAAACCTACCACAATCAGATTTCTCACCCATACAACCAATGATGAAAGGTATTTTTTAAATGCCTATTTATCTGCGGGCTAGAATAAAGAATCGATTAAATTGAATTATCATACTGATCAATAAAAAATAGATGAGTCATAGAACATTTATTTCACACGGGACTCGTATCCAGTTTTCATGAATTTCATGGTTCTGCGCACGAATATAGATTTCACACATTAGTCTGTATATTGGCAAGCTTTGTAACACTTAACAGGTTAATTAATCGTGGAAGACATTGGAAAGTGCCTGAATGTTACTTTCAAATGAAGGTGTTTACTGTATACGATTCGATTTCCAATGCAGTTACTTGGAAATGTCAATTTCTTTGTTTTTTGTACCGTTTCTAGCTGCACATATCTAATTGTCAATATAAAAGTGTGTGGTTACATTTATCCGGCTCAAAGAACCAATTTTGTTAAAATTGTGATTGCATTTATTCGGTTCGAAGGACCAATTTTATAATTCTACCTATTTGACTTTACAACTGCTCCAAATGTCAGCTAGTCTTTATCACATATCCGTATTTGGACGTATTTAAATAGCGGTTCGAAGGACCAATTTTATAATTCTACCTATTTGACTTTACAACTGCTCCAATTGTCAGCTAGTCTTTATCAATAACTTCATAAGTCCGCATGTGGACCTACTTAAACAGAAGGAGGTTCCCTTACAACTTGCGCATATCTATTGATTACCTTATCTCGATAACTTTATCAAAGATAGAAAAATACGTGTAAATAAACATAATATTATTGAACAAAACATTAGTCATAAAGGTTGTTAAGAACTAATCTTTACAACATTAACTTATATGCTTAGTAACTCTAGAGTATCTATTTACGATCTCAAAACATTCGTTGCGCATCAGTGCGGCCGGAACATATTGTGTCGCTTTGTCAAGTGTATCGCCTTTGAGAGTAGCAATTCATAAGCTTTAAGCGATATAAAAAGATAATTGAATCTTATAAAACGAATGCATAATACGCCTTTTTTTGTGTGCAGAATAAATTGTCCGATTGAACAGTGACTAGTGGATATGAAAATAAAGATTCAGCTACAACATTAAATTATGCAGCTTCATTGTAATCGAATTCAATAGCCTTTTTATTAGCATCACTCGTCACACATGTGGCTAGTCCATTGCTATATGGGTCAATTGCCTTCTCACCGTCATCATCCTAGCCTAATTGTAAATTTTCTGATCTGTTGACCAATTATTATTAGTCTTATTGTGAATTGCTTGCTTTGTGCAAATTCTTTGTGTTATTAAAGATATTTTATTGTTATTCAGTCGTAAAGCGCTAAAAAATTTATGCAATGGAATTTACTTACTTATATTGCCTTCTCATAAGTATTTCACTAGTCACGTCTAGTGATGAACTTATAAATTTAGCTTTTTTGTCTGTGTTAGTGTTTGTGTAGCTATGCTTTTGTATCTAACTCGTCTTTTATCCTTATGTCTTGTGTTGTAAATTCTTCAGCTGATGACTTGTGCCATATAATGGGAACAGTAGAAGCGCATACTTTAATTTAACCGTCAGTCAAACTGATCTTTTGTAACCCGATCTCGAAAACGCTTGAATTGCTAACAAACTAGAGGTTACTGAATTTGACTAATAATAGCCTTGTTTGCTTTAGTAATGAAGCTTATTATATTGTCAGTTCTCGAGGTTAAAGTGGACGTCAAAAGATGATTTTATTTGAGATGCGATAGCCCGTCAAAGCGTTAATTAATAATGTTTCATTATATAGCAATATATTCGTAGCTTTGAGAATGACAAGCAATTTGCGAATATTCAAAGAAACAAGTGCATTCAGATTGAGTTTGAGTGCTTCAATTAAAGGTTAACTTGGGTAAATTATTATGCATAACCATATAAAAGAACAAGGCCTGACTGATTGATTACGATAGATCGACTGGAGAGCCTGTACCACTTGTCATAGAACTATGAAATTTGGAGCGTAGCTTCTTATAGCGTAGCGGTTGCTAAAATTAAATTAAACCCCTAAGGAGGTTAAATAATGGATTGTGGGTGAAATTGCGGGGCAGAAAGCCTATATTGAACTTGTACCGGAAGATCCAGATCTTCTCCTTCTCTTTTATCTTTACACTACTTTTATTATCATCTACTCCAACGATTTTCGGTTCAACAACTTAAAGATAGTCTTTCATAAATATCACAAATTTATCTAAGTGCTTATCACTTGATATTGTTTTTTTTTATCATTGCCTCATGTGATTTAGGCTATCTTATCTTTTAACTTAAAGTACACAGTTTCTAATTCAATTATGTTTTTGTTTCAGGTAAGAATATGGATAGTGCGTTAACCTCGTTTTATTATGGGGTGAGCTGTAGAAAGTATGCTATTTTTAGTGTTATTTCGATCGATAAACCATTTATCGATTATTTCCATAAGCGTGATTAAAATTGTACGATTACTCATATGGTAGTAACAATGATTCTAGAGTGATTTAGTTATTTCTCTATAGATGAACAATAATTGGAAACCGTAAATATTATATTTAAATCCAATAGTGCCAATGTCCAATGATAAGGCCAACTTCCAACATTTAGGAAGATGTGATAACTGAAGTAGAAACAGATTACATACTCAAATGCAAGCAGTAGCGTCTCGTATATTCCCACGACAGGCGTGAGAACTGTCTGAAGATATAAGTTAAGATCTCTTATTACAATTGTTTGTTTGCTTATAATCCTCTCCACATGACGAGCTATGTTTAGATGTATTAAAAAGTCCTGTACGAAATATGGTGGATACTATTTAACATAAAATACGGTTGATTTTGAAATAATTATAATTATGTTCTCTTCTGATATCATTATTTAGTGTGAAACATTCAAAGTATTATATCACCTTAATAATCTAAAATATTAAATAAATATTATAGATAACAAAGGAGTAACCCACAGTTATAAGTAAAGTAAATTACATACATAAGCATAATAAGTTGCACATATAGTTACACTAAACGTATAGGTCCCACAATTCTACCCTGTGGGAGACCTATTCCAAACCAGTAATTAGAATAACAATCACTTCTTTCTGTGACACTCTGATCTGAAAATAGAGAAGACTTATCACGAATGATAAAGATCTATGTAATTCAGTTACAAAATGAAAGAAAAACACCTGTCTAGCCAACATAATTATTACAAGTGTATTTATACAATTTAATGCTACAATACATAAATACAATGAAACATGTAGAACTTGTTCATGCGTCACAGTGCACTGACTTTGTTAATGTCACGATCAAATGGAGACAGATCACGTTTACACTATTACAAGGATAAATTGAATTCTATATAAGGATACAGGATTGAATAATTGTTAAGAAAAACTAATGTCATTAACCTAAATGTTGTCACACGGATCCCGGAGTGGACGGATATCGTGATTGCGAAAGCGACATGGAGATGAAAGAGTTCTTGATTCGGAAGAAATAATAACCAACGTAATGAAGGATGAAATTATTTGATTAAATAGAGGAAACATCTTAATAATCTATTTTATTCTTGAAACTTGAATCAAATAAAATATTTATAATATTGAAATTTTCAACCATTGTGCGACAGAAATAATCGTTCCATCTTGAAAAACTTAAAATAATACCTTACCCAATTTATAATAAAATTTTCCTCAAATGTAAAATAATCCTATTGAAGAAAATCAATTTTAAGGAATAGTATCCAATATCGTTTTGTAACGCTAAGAACGGTTCACGTGAGAAGTCTGTCTCAAAGTAACAAACTAACGAAACGTTAACCCTAAAGATGTTCGTAAACACAGAACGGAAGCGGCAGGGACACGTGTTCGATTCCGAGCCCTCCCTAGCTTCCTCTGAACCCTCATTAACCGATTGCGACTAAATAGGGAACAGACTGACATTGTTTTGAAGCTGTTTTTAAGAAAGAACATGTTGGAGATGTTGACAGGTTTTTTGATTTATTTTTCGGAGTTAATCGTCTATCCCTGTTCCTCTTCATAATCAAAGATATTTTTCATGAGACAGAAATTGTAAAGAAAGTGGAATGTCGATAGAAACACTTAAGATTGAATAGTTAATTGGTCCCATTGTAAAGGAACAGTAAATAAAACAATGGATTCGACCGCTATCTGACCCGATCTAAAGGCAAATCATCTGATAATATCAATATCATCAATAACAGTTTCAATAGTCACATAAATCTGCTCAAAAATTGGTTTATGTTCCTATTATTATATTTCATTGGATGTTTCTGGTCTTATGGCCATTGAAATAGTTTTATTTAGGTCGAGGGGAGTCAACTCTAGTGGGAACACTCTTTTCTCTTATGATGACAAGCTTGACTCCTTGCAATTCTGAAGCATCATTAATGCATGTGTATATATAATAATGAATTCTTACAAAACAAAATGTCGACCAAACATATTTTTTTACTTTGTATAGGATTGTGTTGTAAATGCTTCAGCGTTTCCTCACGATGTTTTCCTTCACCGAAAGCTCAAGCTCACTGTAGGATACCTTCGTCACGGCATTCGACGTCACTACCACAGAGTTATTCATCATAACCTTAATGTTATATTTGACCATTACCCATTTAAAGTATTCGACTTAAGAATTAAAGGTGTTTACAACCTTTTAGTTTTCGTTAATTTAGTTTAATGTTACGGAAACGTTTACTAATAGTTAATTTCCTTTCAATAAATTAAGTAATAAAACCATGTTCATACTTTCTATTACTATATTGACGTAATTTGGATGACTTACTAGTTACGACAAATTTACTGGTTTGTATTCCAGTTGTAGTACTTATTTTTACCTAAAAATGCCGGTTACAATCTACAATATGTCATGTGTCGCATTACATTGTCACATCATTTGTACATTTTATATGCATTTCCTCAAATTACATAGTATTTGTAATTTATTGAGTTTGGCACTGTATTCGATGTATCCGATAACAGGTCTTATGTTGACTATGTTATCGGATGCAGCCAAACCAGTGTGAAATTCGTTTTGGTCATCGGAAATTGAAGGTCACACAGCGATTTGTGATGCCTCGTTATACAACATTTCGTTCAAAAACATAAATGTTGTCATTCAGATTTTAGAACAGTTCGTTAATTTTTTCAAACAGTTTATCACTGTCTTTTGGCGGTTAGTTTGCACAGATTTTATAACCATTATTATAAATTTAGATACCAATTTAGTTTTATTGGAGTATTGCCAATGGAGTGGTGTTATGGAAGATTTTCGAAAAAAAATACGGTTATTTGTGAGTCGGCCATTTTGTTTAGTGCGGAGTCGTTGAACTTAAATCTTAATCATAGTTCGTGGTTGCGAGAGACAAATACTAAAGATTTATGAGGATCGTCAATTCCATGCTGGCCTTGGAGTACGCGTTGTGGTAATAACCGTTTTACTCATTGCTGATGACAAATTCTACAACACTTTAGTATTATTACATATTATGTAGTAGGTACATACATGTGTAATGACAGGATCCCAAGAGAAAATTGTTAATTAATATTAATCATATCCCTTACTTTAATACCTACTCTTAATTAAACTATTGTTCATATAAGTTACGTAAACTGTATCTGCTTTTATTTTTACTTTCGGATTCTCTATTGAATCACTGTTTTTTGCATCCATTGTTATGCTGCAATTCTGTCATCGCTAATGAATTTATTTTAATTAAAACAATGTAAAGCATGAAACGTTCGTTTGACAAAAAACAAACTCATTTACGCTTTCAAACTAAGCAAATTATCTATGCTACAATTACAGATGTCAGCAGTCTGCAAATTATATACCATTAATTTGATTTAGTGCAAATATTTATTCATTTCCGATAACCTGCTTGTTTGTTAGCATAGTGCCTTTAAAAGAAAATAAGTAGTATTTTGATCATCTTCTTTCCTTTCTTATTTACTTTGGGGTCTGCAATCACTTTCACGGAATCCAGTTGTTGACTCATGACTACGTTATTTTGTTGTAATTATCTATATATGTATGTATTTACAAAAGAAAAGTACTATATGTAGTATATCAGTTATCTGGCTTCCATAGTACAAGCTCTGCTTAGTTTGGGGTCAGATGGCCGTGTGTGAGGAATAATGTCCCAGAATATTTATTTATTTATTTCAAAAATCTTTAGCATATGCTTATGTACTTAGTAAAAACAAAGTAAAATAGGTATTTTCCGATTCTTCGATCTACATGTTGTCTAGACTATCTTTCTTTTTCTTCTTTGTATGTTATGTCATCTGATGCTCACAAAACTTGTGTAGTTCCTGTGAACTTTTCGCTTCTGCAAAAATCACAAACAATTGTATGTAATTGCATAGACCATCCCATATACCAACATAACACCCACAAAGTATTTACTACAGACACTATAAAATTAGGCCATAATTAGGAGTTCTATTAGGTAAGTGAGGTCGATGACCGAGCCGCCCTGCCCTACATAAGGGCCTTGCCACCCCTTGGAAGGCGTGATAATTGTTCTCAATAATTGCTTGTGTATTATTATTGAAGGAACAAACAGCCGTTTCTTTTCTTTGTTTTTGATCAATGGTTGTTCATTGTAAATTTTGTTTGAGAAATTGATTAAAATCTGTCACATTCACTTATGGGCGTGTTTCACATGCTGCAATTGAGAGTGGGCTTTGTGTGACAAACCTATCCAATGTAAAAAGTTACCCATATAAGTGGCTCGATATTTTTTATCTATAAATAAATATTGATAAGGATACAATCACCCCACATATCGTTCGATTAGAGATGCAAATGTAAATCAACATACAACTGTCGGTGTATAAAACGAGTCGAGCATTCGAGATATATCGTTTATTTTTTATGTAGAGGGGTGTGCCACTGTCGGGTAGTGTGGTTCACCCCCCGTACTCTAGTCACGCGATCACCACGTGGCTATAAACAGGTGGTACTTTTAGCATGACTGGAAATCATATAGTGCTTTTCACGTTCTCATTATAAATCCCGATCTAGTGGACAGGACTTAAATGGAAAAAGAAGGTGATAAAAAGTAGTCCTAACAACTTATGTGTAAGGTTGAGGTTTTATTAACAATCGATTTTACTAGGATAGTTGATTTGTGAATTTATATTTTAGTTACCTAAATATTTAAAACTGGATATTGGAATAATGAGACCGACAAACTCCTACACCGTTTGACCAATCATCATGAAAGTTGACACATCTAAGTGTGTCACAGAAGGTTTTTTGGAAAAGGGAAACATAACCGCCGGAACGCGGGTGAAACTGTGGATCGGAAACTAGTTTTATATAAATAATAATATGTTTCGTGTTTTCATATTATATCTATCTATAGGCAATATAACCTTCTTACATAATATCACGCAACGACCCCCGTGATCTTTTATTATATAGTTGTCTATTGTTCCATACTCGCACAAAAAGACCCACGACAAATAATTGGATAGTCATTATTATCGAATTGACACCCTTTATATCTATGACAAATCTAGATTGAATCTGTATTGTACAAATGACGTAATAATTGTTCGTTTATTCCGTCAGGAGCAAAGTTTAGTGTTCGTGTATTATTTTATATCGTACTTATGCAATAAATAGGTTGTATTTCTTTTCATTTATTTTGGTGTAAAAACTATTGTTTCTAAATTCAAACTGGACAATATAACCTAATTAATTAAGTAGGATAAATGCAAGGGTTATAGGTTAATGCTTGGAAGTTAATCAACATTTTTTACACTGCCATAGTTATTTAGAACTCTATGTACTTAATTATTACATACCTAACCGACGGAAAGGGCCATTTATTACACATTGCTAGAATATTTACTTCCGTTTAATTACTTAACCGAGTCTAGTGCTTTTAAATTATCTAGCGTGTTAACTCGCGATAAATACGGTGAAAGCGAAAAAAAAAAGGTCATTCACCCAGACCTTTTTAACCTTGTAACTACCGAGAAAGGACTTTATTGTACCAGACATGCTGGCTAATGATTTAATAAGAGCTACAGCTAATATTATGTTCGTTCTTACCGATCTAAATATAAAGCTCAAAATCCAACTGTCCAATTTTGAAAGTATAAATTAAAAATGTCGTAAATCTACACTTTGCTCGTTGCTTCGAGTAATTAGAAAGTTCTAAGGTCCTTTGTTCTATGTGTCTAAATAAGTAAATGAATAGGAAATCATTCATCATTAGTGTTACTCTTGTTCTAAGTGAAAGCTACGAAAAAGAAAAGAAAAACTCGCATCTGAATTTAATTCCCATACTTTGCATTTTATTTTACTCAGTCTTTGGGAAAAACTAAGCAAGAATTTGTAAAGGAAGTCAATTGCAAAAATAAATGAATAACACCTATGTATCTTAAGAACCTAATGTTTTCTATGACTAATAATAAATTTAGTGATGGTTTAGTCAATGTGTAAGGACTTAATGAATAAAGGTTTAATGAATGCATATTCTGTATAGAATTTGAACAAATAGACCGAGGAGATGATAAATCATAAGAATTATATACGCTTACTCCTAAAATGCATAATCTAGAAGAGAACAGAGTTTGTAAATATCATGTGGTGCAACAAAGTACGTATTAAATTTGACTCAATGATACCAGTGATTCAACGTATACCAATATTCAATCGATTCCCCTAATGATCATCACCTAAGTAGATCTAAATATAAAGTTCCTTGTGAAATCAGAGTGATGTCAGTTTACTATTAGTTAAAGGAAATGCTAATGGGGATATGGTTTCCTTTCTAGGAACCTCGGTTTGCTCTTCTATTTTAAATCCCTTCGCTTCATTAAAGACATTCTGTATTATTTACGTAGTATTCATTACACGTTCGGTTTTCGCGGCTGGCTCATTACCCTCAAAAAAGTGTAAATCAAACATAAATTATGTAACAAGAACTAGAAAATACCTTTTGTCATCATTGTTTGCAACATTTGATTGTCTTCTAGCTCCCTAGTGTCTATTAAATCGATTATGACCGAATGAAGAGAGAATGGCCAATGTGAGGAAGGAACCGGTGGTGCGGTAACGATATACAGGTATGAAGGACTGCAAAAAGAAAGGCTTTGAGTAAGAACTTGTGTCTTTAATATTCTTCCTTCCTTCCATCCTTCGAAGGATATAAAAATAGATCATTGACAATATTTATACCTCTGATGACATATGATAAAATACATCTTAGAAGAGTTTTTATATTTAATGTGATAAAACACAAATGTTGTATCATGTAACAAATTATAATGTAATATGGAAACACTTTTCATGCGATCATAATACCCGCTGTTTTCCGCAACAGCCGGATAGCGAACTCATTGCAGTCTATTTATAGGCTTTTAATAGTCATGACTTAGTAAATAATGCAAATATTTGAATCATTTTTACTTTACATAACATTGTATTATGTACTAACTATTATATTGACAATGAAATTTATTGCTTTACCTAAAGGTAGTAGACGTTTCCATAAAGACATACCTACCCTTCATAGATGAGCTATGACGTGACAGGTGGTGATTTCAATATTAATTTCGTTTAGTTAAAACTAGATATAATGAGGATATTCCCGAGCAACGTCAGAAACCTTGTAACGGTGAATGGCAAAGGCTGGATGCGGAAGGTTGAAGACCGGTTAAGGTGGTACGCGTAAGGACAGGGTACTATGCTCTCTTGTGGTCTAATAGCTTGATAATGTATGTAATGCTTATGTCTGTGAGGCATAAGAACTCGCGCCTACTTCGAATCCGAGCTATCTTTGGAGATTTCTCGATTTGGTTTAAGTACTAAGTTGTAAGTCGTTTGTCATTTGGTTGTTTTAATATATACTTTGAGTTGGTTTAGCTCAATAACAACCACGTTTGGGCACAACCTAATTGCTGTCATAGAATCTAGTATTTATAGGACATATTCGAATAAATCTTAAAGTTTGGACACTGAGACCTGCCTACTCAGACATAATCCAAGCTGTTCAATTTATAAGTCTTGGTCTTACAATATATCGGTACTATTTGGCAAAATAATTTCTGATACTACTTTCTTATCGTAGAAAACCTATGTTAAAGCAATATCGTGACATACCTAATTATGTCCACCTAGGTCCGGTTTTTAAAATGTATTGTTATCTCATTTTCAGAAACTTTTTCTAGAATTGCTTACGTGACGGCAACCATGCGTTTCGAGATGTGTTGTTATGGCGTCAGTTATTTCTGATAGCAAATAGTTACGTGCTATGTCTATACATGACATTGTATTCTTTTTTATTTTGAGTTGTGACATTTTAGCTACCTATATCTATGTTTCTGTCGTTTTTAGATGCAAGATAATAGAGTTGCAATGATTTTAGTATTAAGATGATCATTAGACTGCCAAAAGAAAAATGATTTGCTGATGCTTGCATTACCTAGTGTTATTCTTTATTTATATCATTGTTTTTTTGCAGGAATATTTTTGGATCACTAAGATTAACATTATATAATATCACTTCAAGTAAGAAAGGATTATAAACTATTTTCATGTTAAGTTATTGTAAAGGAGAAAATAAGGTACCATATAGCCTCAAGCGAATTAACTTGATTATTATTATTATTCTGGTCTTCGTTTAACTTTTTAATTAGCATCGTGGTAGTATTACCTTTCATGATCATTTCCTCGTCATTATAACATGCTCGTTATGTTTGATTTATGTCAAATCATTTGTTATACTGTACATTTGCAGCTGATTAGGTATTTCTGCAAGCGATTTTCAACTTTATTCGTAACTGTGTTAAGAGGGACACCTCTCAGGTAGATGTTTTTCTGCAATTTTTTATTGTGTAATTTTCGCTGTAAATATCTATTGTACTCGTATGTATTACTAGCTTCCGCCCCGCGGTCCCGAGGGTTCTTATGTTTTTCCAGGATAAAAAGTAGTATATGTGTTAATCCAGGGTGTCGGCTACCTCCATACCAAATTTCATCAAAATTGGTCCAGCCGTTTGAGCGTGAAGAAGTAACAAACATACAAACACACTCACAAACTTTCGCCTTTATAATATTAGTGTGTGATATTGTTTGTGTTACCATCTACCGTAAGATTAACGTATTTAAATGACGTAATTTTCAACATAATACAATATTTATATCCAGTAACTAATAAATGATCATAGCAGTCATAAAATGTAGGTGTACACCGCTCAACATCAAATTTATCAACATGTTTATCTGATAGCAAAATATCAGTACTTACGAATCGATACCCAACGTTCAACAAATATGCATCGACCCGCTTCTCTGCATATTTTCACCAGTAATTGTATCAAATATGTAGGTATAATGTTTATGAATATTTTTCCGATAACTTTCACCGATATTTGAATAACCGAGACAACCTACGCTTAACTATTGAGACACGTTATACTCATTTGAAATAACATTCTTAACTACTTTTTATAATATTTTTAGGGTTCCGTAGCCAAATGGCAAAAAACGGAACCCTTATAGATTCTGTCTGTCTGTCTGTCTGTCTGTCTGTCTGTCTGTCTGTCTGTCTGTCTGTCTGTCTGTCTGTCTGTCTGTCTGTCTGTCTGTCTGTCCGTATGTCACAGCCACTTTTTTCCGAAACTATAAGAGCTATACTGTTGAAACTTGGTACGTAGATGTATTCTGTGAACCGCATTAAGATTTTCACACAAAAATAGAAAAAAGACAATAAATTTAGGGGGATCCCCATACATAGAACTGAAACTCAAAATGTTTTTTTTTTCATCCAACCCTTTTTTTGGCCTACAACTGCTCTAATGTTATTGTTGAGTTCAAAATAGACTAGCGAATAGCAAACCCAATCCATCTACTAATACTGCAACGATTATATCGCAAAAAGTTAATCCAAACGCGGTCTAAGTTTAACAATCTTGATAGGTAAGGCGTGTTTATACAGTGCAACATGACAATCAACCGTGGGAGGGTACACATCTGGCGACCCGATACTTATTATTAGTAACTATTTGTATGGAATAGTACAAATTTAATGTAACGCTTCAACTAGTTTTAGGGTGTGGATCGGTCATTAAAATGTTGAATCTTTTTAACTAATAATTTTAACATAATAATACATCCAAACATTAGAAAGAAAGAAAGATACATGTATTAGACTCAACAAACTAGCACAATATACAACAACAAGAAACATACATAATTCAAGATATAATTATTAATTAGAACAAAAACATAAATTACAATATACAAGAGACTAATATATGTACTTAGGCCTCCAACGATTTTCCCCATAGTTTCTTTAATGAGGGACTGACTCCACCCGCGTGATATTCACTTGGCTTAGTCCCGTGATTATCACTTTTGGTAGTTCTTTGAACTTAGAAAAAATGGAAAATTATAATAATAATGACGTGAGTTTTTAGATGGTCATTTTATTAAACATATTTTTTAACTTATTTACAGGTAAGTTCGAGACTGCACTTAACTTAATGTATGACACTATTGACGTAAGTGTAATTATAATTTCATATTGAGTGAGGTTTTTGAATTATATCACGATCAGATCAATTTATGGTATATACGTGTAAAATATAATCTTTTATACTTGGTGTTGAGTTACTTCTTTATAAATGACTCTGTCAACTGATAGAAATTATCACCAAATCCGTTCAACTTAAACAATTACTCACGACGTAGGTGCTGAGACAGATTTGTAGAGAGATAAATTTTCACTTCCACCAAAGTCAAATAAAAATAAACCTTAACGTCGATACGATTAAGTCAAATGTACGTTATAGATTCATAGTTACGTGTGATAGAAACCAGAAGCGAGACTATTTATTTCAGTGTCTCGTGTCCAATTACAATAATAATGAATCGTCGCTACCAGTCAGCAGTGTTTAAATAAACGGCGCTTGTCACACCGTCACACCGACGCGTAACATAATATACGGTCACTAATGTGAGTAGCTGAAGAGGAATTGTACTTTGAACGTGTAATAAATAAACGATTAGTTGTACGATAATCGTCTGTTTGTTATTTTGCGATTTTCGTTAAAAATATTTTGTGGTTGTTGGGACTTATAATCCAAACTGAAATTTAACTAACCGACATTTTTATATCAAACTTAATTTACGTGGAATAATAAATACATAACCTAAATCATAAAATTCTGTTTATTGAATAATTTGCAGATAAAAGACTTAAAATTGCGATGTGTATTGCAAAAAGATAAAAATTTGATTCAAATATAGACGAGTACTTCAAATTAAAAACATCGTCAATCCTCTCACAAATAACGTCTTAATTGAAAGAAACAAAAAAAAAAACACTGAAATCTCGCGTAGGTGACATACAACAAAATAATACGCTACGGTGTGACACCCACATTGGTTATAAATTGCAAAGTCTGCATTCGACTCGTATTTTATTCCTCGTCTTATCGCAGCACGCCTCGAGCGATCCGTTCCCAGAAAGTAAGCAACTCATCGACAACAATTTAGTTGTCAATCCGCAATTAGCATACATTGGTCTTATTTATGATTATGCTATTAAAGTAATTGCTGCATTCAATTGAAAAATGTAGAGTGAAAGTTTTTGCTTAGCTTATTATGAGGTTGATTTGTTCGGGTCCGAGTACAACCGGTTGATTGTCGGTTGTATTCGGTTGTAACTGAAAACTGGATGTCATTATGAAAGAGTGTTGGATAATAAACCACATCCGAGTGACACTTCCGTTGACGAAAAAAGCTATACTAAGATAACATACATTCACTATTCTGTATATTATAGACACCCCAAAAACCCAGCAAAAATTCGCCCTACAACTGTCAAAACTCAACAATAATTATATATAATACTCACGTTGCATTTCATTAGAATGTTCGTAATTAAGTTGTCAAGTTATCGACTCAAGTTTACAACACAATTACGCGCTGGCAACATTTTCTTTAAGCACTTTAATTGAGTGGAATTAGAACGGAAGATGCAATCTTAAGGGTCATCTAACACTCACTAGGTTACGCGAACATCGGCTATTGTTGCACAGATGCCTTGTTTTGATACGAACCGGTGTGAGTGGTAGACATATCTAAGTAGTTATTACTGTGAGGTAATGCGGATCTAGACTGTTCTTTTTAAGTTAACTGTCAGTAAAACAGTTACTTTACTGTTTGAATAATCAAACTATTTTTATTCAAATGGACCAAAAACATGCTTGCTTGTGTGCTGAAATTAGAAAGAATTAAAGAAATCAACCAAGAGCAATAATTTTCACAATAAAGAAAAGTAAATTTTACGCTGTATAAAAAAGGTTTCCTTTGCATACAGGAAACCTTTTTTTATACAGCGTAAAATCCCAAAACCTTATTACCTTCCCATTACCTTATTTATGCCAAAAAGCCATCGTCACTAATGTACGTTAGCAATACCAAGAGGATTCCCAATTTTTCCCATCGTTTACCATGCTTAGAATGAAACTGGCTGACTGGCTCACTATGATTTTGTCACTATCATCGCTTTTTAATAACTCTCATCTTACATTTCCATATTCATATTTATGATGCATTGATGTTTCTAGTATCTAGTATATTGGGCTTGTCTTTTGAGTCTAACTAATGAATCCATACACAGACATATCAGCTTTTGGGCGTCCCACTCAATATCTGTCTGTTTAACACGCATAGAAGTCATTACGCTCCACATCCACAGAATCAGGGTCGAGAGTATATAGTATCGTTTGCGTGTCCATGATGAATAGTACACATTATCTGATGCTATCAATCTGTAGCATTGATTGAAGCGTGTGTTGCTTCGGTGTGGGAAATGACCTCTGTGACTTGCGAGTGATTTATTTTCAAATTGTCCTCATTAATAGTTTTAATTCTTTCATTGAATGTTTGGTGTAATATAATAAAACATGATTGTGTTTTGTGCCCTTTTAACTTTTGCTTTTACAAATTATTATGATAGACACCCAGCAAGTCAAACTTGACTAAGAAAGCATCAACTTGACGTGATGATGCTATCTTATTATCTTGTACCAGATTTTATCCCGGATAAAACTAAAACTCAAAATTAATTTAAGGAAATTAGACCCTAGTAAGAGGCATGAATGTCTCAAATCGATTTTACCACCAGATGAGCCGAAGTAAAATCGCTAGTACTTTATAAAACGTGAATGCAATGTTGTTATTAGGACCTGAAAAAAGAAACCTACATGCACAATCATGATTTTTACTACACGTTAAGATGTACTCTTAGATCAATACGTAAGTGTTAATTCTAAAGATTTGCCATGTAAGTGACTGTTATAAGTGTATGAAGATAAGCCGTCCAATATCACTTTCTCAATACACACTACTTCCTCCACGGTATTAATATTTTAATAACCGGCAATTATTGCGATATAAAAGATTTTCTCTTGTTAACGTTTACGATCATAAGACGGTATATTTAGTTCTTAAATCAACACTTAATTCAAATCTTTGAATAATTAACATCAGAAGTTGTGTTTATTATACATTATATTTATTATAATTAAGAATGTAATGTAAGTTTATTTAAGTTACGTGGAACGTAAGTGAAAACATCATTAACAATTAAATAAGATAAGAGACTTGATAAAAACTAAAATTCATGATCTTGGACAATATGGTATTGGTTACAAAATTATTCGAAGTGCAATCGTTCATCATCATAAAGATAACGATTCGGTTTTATGACTTCAGACTTATATCATTTATATCAGCAAATAAATCGCTAAAATTACGTCACAAACAAAAGTTTATAGTTATGCAATGAAAAGAAAAATTGCAAATCGAAAATACATCTCATCTTTTAGTTTGCATAATATGAGAATAGATTGCAATCGTTATCATAATAATGTCATCTAAGTAAACGAATTTCAATAAATATTTTTAAATATGTGGTATGGACTTTCACAATTTATTATCAATACTGAAATATATAATTTATGAGAATTCAAGGTGTTAAAGATCTGTCAAAAAGTAAACAACTTGAGAGAAACCGTTACTTACATCGCAATGTTAATCTTTTAAAAATAGAAGTGTGAACAAAACTACTAAAGATTGATCACTAAACAATCAACCAAACTGCGGTGGTCTTATTTACTTTGGCGCCATGTTTTTTGACGCTTAGAAACTCTCACGCGCAGACCGTTGACCTATTTTTTACGTGATTTTTAAAACATGTGTCGGTGCAATAGTGACGCTGGGTTTATTATTAGAGTAATAGACATGAAGTAGGTACTCCAGTGGTCTCATTAAACTAGGCTTATTGGAGCGTGTTAATTCTTTATGATATTTCTAGACAAAATTCTCGCAAGATTAGACTTGAGAAGTTAGATAACTTTTATATTTGCTCTCTACTAGCTTTCCGCCCCGGAAACTCACCCACCATCTCATATTTTACCCCCTTAGGGCTTTAATTCCGGAAAAACCTTTTTTTTAGTACACCCCTACGTTGCAAAAGCAACGTACCCTCCTTTCGTGTTTCTTAGGCCCAGCGGTTTAGGCTTTGCGTTGGTTATATCACCTGTCAACTATTTTTATTTGCCTTCGCTAATAATAAAATATTCATCATATTTCGTTGGAAAATATACATATAACGATTGCATATTTTAAAATTAATTACTATGATATTGAAGTGTAAAATCATCCCACATTACTCTCGCACGACATAGAAAAGCAACAAACAAGATTACGAAATTATTGTTGTAATCGACAATATTTTTAGGTGCACATTTAGAAATTGATTTATTACATTCAAAACCCACGTTAGTGAAATATGAAATAACAAATCAAATGATTGCAACAACAATAATGTTAACCAATTTCCTTAGACAGACGGACATGATCGCCAATCTTCTATAAGAAAAAGTAGGGCAAACTATAAATTACAGTTGCGTTGAATTATTCTTTATTTTAAAGGGGACCAAGGTCGCTGGAACTGGTCCAAATTATTTTTTTGTTTTATGATGGACATTGGCTTAAACTGAAATAATTTTGAAGGGCTTTAGTAGATATTTGAATGTAATTCCTCTCGCCATCGACGGGGAGCTCATCCTCACACATTGGAGACAAACTGGTCTCGTACAGTGTGGAGCTCCCCGCCGTGGTTTTCCCAAGGGAGTACAGCATGGGGTTCTTCAAGAAAGGTGTGAAGATATTTTTTGCTGGGTCGGCAACGCGCAAGTGATGCCCCTGGTGTTGCAAGCGTCAATAGACTACGGTAACCGCTCACCATCAGGTGGACCGTATGCTTGTTTGCCCCCTTAGTGTTATAAAAAAAAATGCAATTTAAGTTAGTGGTGTCAGTTTTTTGAGATTACCAATCCGCTGTGGGCATGCGTGGTGGAGTATTTGCCCATTCCCTTTCACCCTCACTCGTGAAAGGAGGCCTGTGCTCAACAGTGAGGCATAAAAAAGCTGTAAAGGAAGGAAGATTTTATTGCAATTGACCGATTTAATTTTTTTACCACCCACAATATACTCATAATAGCGGACACGCTGTTAATAATTATATAAAGGTATAATTATAAGCTGATAAATTACTTCACTATCAATAAACCTTTTGAAATACTATTTATGTTGAACTTGTAAAAAGTTACAGGTTATAAATATAAACATCTAATTATCTTCTAGCTAGAAATGCAAATTTTAAAGAATTTCTAAAGTTGCATTATAAATTAAATTTCAAAAGAAAACGCAGTTAGTAACCGATCGTGAATTGTAATTTGTAGCTGAAAACCTGGCCTGTAATTCCCAGGAAACATTGTTAAACATCCTTTTACACTTGTCACTTTGGAAAGTGGTTGCAGTATCCCTTACAGGCGCACTTCCGGCGTGGGTGAAAGTGGACCTGCGAATTACCATACACGTGAACATAATGTATACTTGAATATAGTTTTATTCGATTTTGATAGCATAATTGTTGAATCTCATATTACTGGCACCTTAAAAACAGAACCGTCACTGAGTCACTGACTGACAGACAACACACAGTATAAACAATTTAGTTGTTTAGTAGAACCATGAAAATTGGAGGGTAGATTTCTTATAGCATATGGGTATAGTAAGAAAAGATTTCGTAAATTTTATTCTTTAGGGGGAAGCAAAGAGGATATAATCACTACGTTCTAGGGGGAAGCTTTGTTTTTATAAAGTTTGATGGCTATTTTACAGAGAGAGAACCTTTGGGAACTGTATAACGAACACAATTTCTCTAAGTCTCTTGAGATTCTTAAAAATCTCTCTCTACTGTCTTGTAAATTTTGACGCATACAAAAGTGCAATAAGTGATCGATAAAATACAAATATAACGTCTTATAGAACATTATACTTGACCCTTAGTCCCTTGGGCAGACATAAAACCTCTGACGATGACTGATCACCAATTCTTATCTAACATTGAAGCGATCGACACATACATGACGCGATGATGACATCATCGTAAGATGATGATTGGTGATTTATCATTATTGGAAAGCTTTGTTTGTGTAGTAAAAACAGGTGGAAGTGGAAGTCATTGTTGAATATATAACGTGAACGCATGTTGATAAGTAAATAGGTTACATACGAGGAAGGCATGTAAAAAGAAAAAAGGAGAAGTCGTAAGTAAATGGTAGCAATTTTGAATATGCTGTATGCTGTTTCACCCACGTTCCCGAGAAAAAAAATAGCCTATGTCTCTCTCATACTATAGGCTATCGGCGTACCAAAGTTCATCGCGATCGGATAAGTGGTTTAGGCGTGAAAAGGTAACGAGTTACTTACGCATTTATAATATTAAGTGTAGATTTGGATTCTAGCTAATATTTAAAAATCTCCTAAATAAAATTAAGAAACCACTTTATGAAACAACCTGTCCATAACAATGAAAGTAGATAAACAAGCCCTGAATAACGTTGGAACAATATGAAGGGCACGCTTATTATACACCATCAAGTCGATTCTAAACAATCACACAATTGAACTTGTGACCCTTTCAAAAGCTGTCTCATTAACGACTATATCTGAACACACATCAAATTAATCACGCTTGGTTTTCTATTACAAGTTTACTTTCACTGTGAAATCATTCGATTTGAATGGTACACTATTAGATGTAAAACGTAATTGATTGATCGGTATTAACGTTACTTGATGATCGATTGGTTATGTAGTTGTTTAACAAGACTCATTTACATTAAATGTTATAAAGTTTCATGTTAAATGTCGTAGTAACATCCTCAACAACTTCTACTTCTATAAAGAAACTTCTATAAAGTCTTCTTTCCTGTCTCCACAGCCAGTTCCTTCTAAGCTTTGTGTGTTTACCACCTTCGGCCATGTCATCACTTACCATAGTGAGATTGTGGTCAAACACAAGCCTCTATAATGTTTTTAAAAAAGTTCTTTTATCGCTTTCTTCCTATGTACTGGTACCTAGTAATTGAATTTTATAGGAGTTCCATATTGATTACACTTATTATTATTTTAAGGCTATGATAGCTCAGTGATAGTGACGTCGAATGGCGTATCAAAGGTCGTGGTTTCGAATCCTACAATGTCCTTGAACTTTCGCTAAAGGAAAAGATCATTATGAAACCATAGCACGATGGTAGGGTATTTTGTAGTATTGGCCTTCCTCGCTATCACCTTCAAGTTCAATCTGTCGCCAAGCACTATCAGTGTGTTCCTTACCACCTTCGGTCACATTATACTTACCATGGCGAGATTGTGGTCAAACACAACAAAATTAAAAATTGTTTGCTTGCCTTGTTTAAATCATCTCAGTGCTGTGTCAAAGAGATTGAACTCTAGAGTTATTATCACAAAGTATCGCACCTTCTGTATCGCAGCTTCGTGCTTCTAGGAATCGTCTTCTCGAGTCATATATATTTCCTCATTGTGATTTGCTCGAGTTTGAATATTTTACCATAAGACAAGTATATAACGTGTAATGATTTTTTTTCATACTTAACCTTAAAAATTATAGTGCAGTATTTCACAATGAAATATACTCAAGATTCATTCACTTTCAAATAATTAACATAAGAAGTCAGTGATAAGATGCATAATTACGTTAATGTAATTGTCGATTAAGTGAAATCGCGTCCTTCGTTCGGGTGGCCTTTTAATTTTGTTTATTGAATGTTGGTAACACTGATATAATCTTTGTTCGCTAATTGACTTGCTAAATAATGGTCAAAATTAAAATAATTTCGTGTTTCCATCGTTAAATATATATAATGTTTTCTCTATGTAAGTACTGTCTGTATCATTGAAATAATAAAGATTAATTACAATTTAATTATTAACAATTTACACCTATGTGAGGTCAAAGATCCTTTGTTGTTTGACCTTACATACACAATAAAATATGGTATCATTTATCAAAGATAAAAACAAATTGCACGACTCCGGTACGAAAAATTTAAAGGACAAAAAATCACGGTCATTTTTTGTAGCGACCTCTGGTGGACACAATTGAATCGTTTGATAAATGTTTTGCGAGCATGGTAAGAGCTTATAATACACAATAGTCTAAGCTAAAGACAAAATAACTTCGTTACACTGATATTGTTTCAAATAGATTCAAACAATATTGCAGACTCTAAATAATAATATTGTAATGGAATTAAAACACGTACTTATTATGAAGAAAATATTATCAAATATTTTCGTAAGCAAAGATTAGAAAGTTAAAGAAGGGGGTTATCGTTGATATCCATCTGAATCTAAAGAACAATACAATAATCAAGTATTTTCACCAAACACCAGAAACTTTCACAATAATATATTGTCGCAAAAATGATTTAATGCATGATATCTAATCCCACGCTTGGCACCGGTGTGCAAACTCCGTAATTCGTGTGACAAAATTATATTAGAGAAACCAAACTTGTGACTGGTTATTTTCCTATGATTGAGGAGTAGATAGAAAACGGGCTCTGGCAAAACGTTGATCATACGTAAGATATCTTTTACAAACAAAGATTATGAATATTAATATGGAAAGCAAGAGCCCGATTGTCGCTCGATACTATACTAAAAATACCAGAGATGTATAAAATTGACAGTTATTTTCGTTACATAAAAAGTGATATTAATATCGAACATTCGAGAATAGGCGTCCAACCTTCTACTACATACGTATATAAAACGCTTTCATATCTAACCAGAAAATATTCATAAAGGAACCACTGCCGAAAAATGGCATGTCCGGATAAAATTGAGAGACTGGCTCATTAATAAAGTATAAAACTTTATTTCCAATTTATTAAAAGTCACAGAAGCTTTTCAAAAATCTAAGGAACAGCTGCTGCAATCTTAACCAATTTTTTGTCCTTTTTCATTCCAACTGGCTTGAGCTTGATCGCAAGGTGGTGCTAACACCTGCGAAAGCGGATGCACAGGTCCTAAAGGCACAAAAAAGTTACAAACACCCTTATTATAATTAGAATTAAGGATTATTTTTACTTATTTACAACGTCAATTTAATTTTGCACTCTCAAACTATTCTTCCAATAAGTCTTAAGTGCTTTATTGGCGTGCTCAAAGATAAAGTGCTGTAAGATTTTTTATGGATTCCGTTCAGGCAGTAAGCAAAGAATAATGAGTCAATCGTGACTGTTCGATGAATAAATCGAGTGAGTGAAATGAATTTGAAATGATAATGCCTCACATCGTTTGAGTTGGGACAGCCTTGTTGCCTAACAATTAATGTGGTGCCTGAATCGTGACAATGTTTCTGGCTTTGGATTGAATAACTTCACTAAATTATGTTCAAAATGGAGGAAGTAAATATTTAGGCTATATTTCTGCGGAGATAATTTGGGACATTTCGCTACAATGTTGCAACAGAAGGCTAAACTGCAGTAATGTAACATTTTATGAGCTAAATAAATGCAATGCTTAATGACTTCCTAGGTCCATTACAGAGACGGAGTGTTATACTTAACGGTAAATACAAAAGTTTATTTCACATTTATTAGGTGAAGTCTCACTAAAAACTAAACTAAACTTGTTTGTTGCATTAGACTAAACGGTTCATGAAGTTGCGTATTCAAGTTGTGAATATTTTTGCTGGAGTATATAACTTATAACTGAAAAATACCGTCAGAAATATTAGAATTGTGGCCGCCGTTAGTATTAATTGCATCAAAAATCGAAGTCTTTTTTTTTTGTTGAAATGGCAACTGCCTTAAGACAATTCTGCCAGCGTCATGTATGCCAGATCCACAAAATAAGTATCATAGTTATTATCGGTAAAAAACCTAATAGTGTTTGCTATTTCTGATTTAAAAGATGATAAACGAAAATACACGATTACTTTGATAAATTTGCACATGAATTTTATTAGGAGGGTTAAAAGAAGTTACCGAATACTCAACATTGATGGGGCGTATGATAGTTATAGAGAGAAGAGTAAAATAAATATGATTAAAAGTAAACAGTTCCCACTTCCAACAGTCGCATAAAGTATGATCCCGAACCCAAAATTTATTACAAATATGACCCAATAATCGTAAACGGATTAGCATGTAGGTCGATGTTATTTGAAGCCCTTTGACTCTGACACAACAACTGTCACAATTCATTTAATCCAAAAAAGCGTAAAGACCGACGCCAAATCTGTTGCACCAACCAACACAAAACGGGCAACCCGCATGGCCATCACACTGATCTAATCATGCACATTTGTCCACGGTTGCACAACCATAGTATTATGTTCAAATGATGGCGTTATAATGTGAAATTGCTTTACACTTACGCCCGGAGCGGACAAGCGTAAAGGTTAATTTTGACAACTGTGCTCAGAGAAAGTGAGTGAGTAAAGATTATTGAATTAACAGAGGAATGATTAGATTTGCTTTGTAGGTATAATCTGTTATGTTCTGTGGACTTGTCAGTGATGCTACAGAATATGGTATACCCTTCGCATCCTTTGTACGATTGTACCAATTGGGTATTTAAGGTACAAGTCCGCAGCTGCAAGCATCAGTTACTTCTTCACTGCTGTCGCCGACTGCAAGCGACGCTGTGGCTCCTACACATTTTCTGCCGTCTGCAGCTGCGGTCGGTCGCTGCAGTCGGTATCGGAATTGCACCTTTAAGGTTATGCAATTGTCGCGTGAGGCTTGTGCTGTCGACATTAAAACCTCAATCAATATCCATGTCGATGTAAACGAGATATAAAATGTCATGAACCAAATCATCGACATAGTAAAACGATTGCCAGCAGTAATTACTAATCATGCCACATCTACGATAATTATTAAATCTTTATAACTTGTTAGATTAAGTAGCATTTACAACTAAGTGTGAAATTGTGATGTAGACCTTGTACTAAACGCTTCGGAGAACTTGAGCTTGTGATTTTAAAACAAACAGACAAGTAACAAGGCTTAGATGTAAATAAGATAAGAGACTGGAAGTTTCAAACAAGTTTAATATTAACATTTATGATATTTGTGATAGTTGACTACTTGTATCTCTTAGATCATGACAAGCCATCTCTGGTTGTTCTAAGACTTATGTATAATTACTTACAATGACAATAACTTTATTGTGACTGAAAACGATTAGAGACGGCCGGTACAAATTAAAAATATAAGTAATGTTATTGAAATAAATTGTGTAGTATTTAAGTAAATGCATTTATTAAGGCATCCGTTATGCTGAGATCCTTTGCTTAACAACAGAAAGTCTTATATAGATGTAACTGTGGTCTAACACAATGCAAAGGTAAAAAAATATATAGTCCCGTATTAAGTCTACTCCATCCAAAGGTTATCTATATCGATCGATTCTTAGCGACTCGTATAAGACCGCCCATTGTACATTTATTTTCAAGTTTTATTATCTCGATTGTACTTATGTATACATTACATTAGAGAGTTATCAATCTACCTTTTTAAAGTGCGTTCTGGAACAATTTCAGCGATATCCAATAAGTACAGTCGTTAAAAAGATGAATATATAGGCGTAACTACAATTACATGGGCATGCCAGAACCTCAATTTCCAATTAGAAAGATAGACAGCTGTCAGTTCTATCAGGTAACTTGCTAACCACGCCTGCAAATTATATCTTGTGCAATGGACAAAAAAAAACAAAACATTGCTAAATTATATGAGTGAAGAGCTTTACGTAATGTGCTGTAACTGTAGGGCCATTTGAATATCTCTGCTATTATTTTAATGTACAGGCTAATACGAAAATTCTGAAAAACAGTTCACCATTTTAGTATGGAGATTAGTTAGACTAGGTAGTTCATTGTTTTTCCTTCCTTAATACTGAACCCTAAGTAATTTTAGACAAAAAGACAAGAAGAAAAAACAAAAACAGTTGGAAATGTTAATTAAATATACGTACCTATTACGAAGCCTTGTGCTCTGAATTAAAAACGAATAACTGTATTTTTAAATATCAAGAAGTGAGCTAATTGTAACTACCGATACAAGATGCCATTCGGTCATTCGAGTGCAGTTTCGATCGCTGTCCATTCGATTGAAAATGCGTTTACAGAGAAAGTTATCGAGCGATTCGCGGGGAAGGTGTTGTCTTCATAAAATGCGAACTGGACGTGTGCAACGAGTTTTTGTTTGCAGCCAGATCCGTGAATGCACACTATGTATGTTGCTTGACCGGGTAAAATGATATTGTGACATTGTTGGCACATACTTTTTTAAATTAAATATTTGTGATAACATAAAAGTGATGTCTAAAACGAAGTTTTCGATCAAATATAAGTTATGTGAAAAGTTCTAGTTGATGATGTTGACCCCATAAATGTGCCAATTTTTAATTTATCAATTTATTGAACGATATTTAAGATTTTCGTGAAAGTGAACCTACGCTTATAACAGGTTCCACTTTGGTTAATGATTTACATCTTTTTTCGTCAGAAATCCAACACCGACTTCCAATGTATAGGTAAGTACTTGTAGGCATGTAATAAAATATGACACGCTTTCATAAATTTAAGGTCTTACCATGGTTTTTAATTAAATTGTTAAGGGCAAGAGAAAATATTTTACGTAAACCACAGATTATGAACCAACTCGAAGCTGCGTAGGGTTAAAAGTGGCTATAAAACAAGCTGTTTTGTTAAGGAGCTTCGACTTTGCGGGAACTTAAATTAGGTATCAGTAGGTACCTAAATATTATTTGATTTAATTGTTATTTTATTATTATCTTAAATATTTTTACACCGATCACCAATCGATTTTTTACAGTAGATAGCTGATAGATATCTGTCTCACAGTGGTTCCTGGTTTGTCTGTCAGAATGGTATGCGAAATATATTGCATATATTGTAGATAGATAGCTATTGATATACAGGGTGATTTTTTAGTCACTAGCAATACTTGCAGGGGTTGAAGTACTCATCAATAAAACAACTTTTATTATGGGACCAACTCTGATATCGCATAAAATAAAATAAATAAATAACAATCGCTAGCAGGTATCAATTATATTGTGTAGAATCACTTAGAAACTTATGATTATAAAAGTTAAAAAAAAACTAAATTCATGAAAGCTCTGCTTCGAATAACAGCAAAAAATAAGTGCATTTTTTGTCTTCAAAATAATTTATCCATAACACTTTTCGCACCATCCCATCAAATACGATGGCTTAAAAAATTAAATCACCATAACGTTTTTTGCCGCCACAAAACGAGCGTAGTTACTACGATGACGTAACCGATTTATTGTGCCTATTAATTTTTTTTCACTTGCAACACTGCCAAGGCTATGTCATCGACCTTTACTGGTGGCCACAGGGGCAGAGCAAAAAAACAAAGTTGCGTGACAAAGGTTCCTTAGATTTATATGCTACACGACTTTTGAGTTGTCTAATATTAGGTATACTTACATAACTTAACATAAATAAGAATTATAACGGAATCAAAGTTAATTTTAGTCTAATTACTTTGAGTACTTTTACCAAAACTAATAATGACTCACAACGTCGCTGCCACTTATATATAAATCAACGAAAATAAATAGTTTTTTTTATAATAAAGTAGCTTCCGCCCCGCGGTTTCATGCGTGTTCCCGACGAATCTTATTTCCCAGGATAAAAAATATCATCTATGTATGTCCAAGTTTCAATCAATCCGTTTAGCCGTATACACACAAACTTTCGCACATATAATATTATTAATAAATAAATATTCAGGGACAATCCTCACACACGGCCGTCTGACACCAAACTAAGCAGAGCTTGTACTATGGAAGCCAGATAACTGATATAGGTACTACATATTATACTACTTTTCTTTTGTAAATACATACTTATAGAGATAATTACACCCAGAATCAAGACAAACAGACATGTTCATGCACACAAATGTCTTGAGTGGGAATCGAACCCACGACCTGTGGCGTGATTGATAGGGTATATTACCCAACACAAGTCAATATTAGTAAGATACTTCGTTCAATTATTTACCAATATTATAAATGCTCGTCTATCTGTTAAATTTTCACGGCTTAACTACACAACAGGAGAGCTAGTTAAAAATAAATAAATGTAAGGATTTTTTATATCAAAATTTTACTACATAAAATAAGGGTTCCATCATACCATATAAGGCAAGGAACTCCAAAAACTGCCTTATATCTTCCAATTGTTACGGACGCAGGTGACCTCTGTTTTTGCACGAACCTAGATCTATTTATGTCGGTAATTTATCTATGTAGATTTACGAACTTATTTTCCTCTTCAAATGGATAGGTATTTAACGATTTTTTTGTATCAACTTAGTTTTTGTTCAATATTTAAAATGAATAAGAAAATGAAGTGTAAAATTAAAAGTAGAACCAAAGATATTGATACTTGTTTTATTTTTTAATCTATGTAAAATGAAAAAGGTTTTTTCTAGCAAATTCCATTGGTAGTTTTTTTCCATTGAATTGACTTATCTTTAAATAGTAGCTTTACATAATAAGCAAACATATGTTCATATCATACGAGTAAAACTATAGCCAATAAATATAGTTTAAAAAAATAAAAATAAAAATTTGCGATTTTTTTTCTTTTGACGTGTTTGCTAACCCAAATGACTGCGAAAGAATTATTAGTAACTGGTCATGCGAGCATTTTTTCTAAATAGTAATATTTATAGCCTAAACTTGGATTTTTTTATACACATTTTTTATAATTTCGTTGACCATGCCCATGTCGTATCACAGTAATTTGATTATACCTTTATGGTTAAAAAGTAGCTTTTTAAAAAAAAAACTAACCATGTAGTTAAGTTGCAGCTGATTTGCTAATATTTTTTGCGTATCTTTTCGAATAACAATGATGACTAGAGTATACCTCTAACTAGCTCTAGGCTAGGATTTGCTAGACCTATATGATTAAATCGTTTTTTACAGCTTTTGTTACCTCATGTCATGGTAATATAAATTTTAAAGTCATTGTAAAAAGGTTCGTTATCCCCTAACAGAAGTATCATTAATCTTGTTTCATAGAAACCAATTGGAATACATTTATATATTTACAGTTAGTTATTTAGTATCTTCATGGCAGATAATTGTGAGTTTTGTGGTTGAACTTATGACCTTTTTGAACATTACACATTAGATAGTTTTTAATGCAGCTATCTAAATACGGTAAAATAAAAACATGAAAGTATATTTATCGAGTCATAATTTACTACTTGGAGTTATTAAATAAAGTTTCATTTTATTTAGATATCTTGGAATTTTAATTCATTTTATATGAATTTTCTACGCACTGGCAGTATTTGAGCTGGTGATGATGTCTTCAGCGTTGGCTTGCTTATCACCAAGTATCTCTATCCATCTGTATCCGCTGTGATGTTGAATTTATCTTGATCTTAATATTTACAAATTAGTTAATGTTCTTGTTTCTTTATTTCAGGTAAATTCTTCTAGTGGCTTAAATCGCAAATGCTTTCAAGTGCATTCTGTTGGTAAATATAAATACATCTTTTTTTAAATTCTTAATTTTGACATTTTATTGCAAGTCCGACGCTGTAGAAGTTTTATCTAAAAAACTTCACTTGCTGAAATAAAACCCTAAATTTTAAGTACCTATTGTATATAGAAGCAATGCCTTTTGTATGTATCAATCGATTCCCCTACTGCCAAAACATATTTAGTAAAATGACGGAACTAATTTATTTGAGAGGTTGCAAATCATTAGTCGTCAATATTGAAACCGTCTAGGGTGCAATGATTAATTATCATGCTATAGATCCCCCATTTCGTTTAAAATTATCGATCCTGAGCTATTTTTTTGAGTATGAACTATGTTCAGAGTTTAGGCCAGCTAACAGTGAATCCATTATCGATGCTCCATTTTCTTTTGTTAGTTATTATTTACTTCTCTGAACTGGAAACAAATGACAATGGCGTCCTATTAAATAAAGTACTATTTTATTATTAAACCTCTATTTGCATATCATTATCAAGATTAAAAAAATATATATCAAATATTCAGGCCCATTCATTCCATAGCTTTTGTTCACTAATAAATGAGTATCTGAGTGTAGACTTCTACATATTTTTCTGCAAATATCTTAAGATCTTGAGTGATTTTCAATGAGTAATAATTAGGATCAATAATTAGGAATCCCCATTATTTACTCTACTTGGATATTCCTAACAACAGTTTGAAAACCAACGAATAGTTTTCATGGTTGCATTGCATTGAATTTAGCCACGAACAGTCTAGCCTTGGCTTGCATTTGTACAGCTGCTCGAATCGACGATAATACCGATTGCTCTGTCGCTAAATGAATTATTTCTGCAAGAATACACGTAGTTTATTCACGATATGTGTTTCTTCCATAATAACATCAAAAGAGTTGTTATAAGTCAATAATTCGTGTAGGCGACATAGGCCATAACTTACCATCAGTTAGAACGTCTGCTTGTATTCTACCTATCACTATAAAATGTCTTGTTATTTTAGCATTTCCATGTCGTTGTTTAGTAACCCTCCTTACAGGGTACATTACAAAATACGTTCTATCAAATTGCATCATTCACAAATATGTCTCCTTTATTGAAACCGTCCTTAGGACCATCCTTAGAGGAGGCCTATATTCAACAGTGGACGTCTTGCAGCTGAGATGATGATGATGATGATAAATATGTACTTCCCCTCATATGGAGAGTTCTTTGATATTACTCAATTCATCACCGTCATTAAAATCATTATATGAATTGATAACGTTCCTATTTATAATTAGTAATATGGACCTTTTGTTTAGGTTGCTGTTTCAAGTCTTTCCAGAGCTTGTATCACTGTGACCAGACTGGATATATTGCAGTAGTATAGCGGTTACTGTTACACTTATACACAACATAGTCAGAATTTGTTAATTGTCTCAAAGAACTTTCAACTGAATCTGATGATCATCGTCAAAAAACTAAAGTAAAATTATTATTTACTGATATTACAATATTCATACAGATATAAAGTAACGAGATAAATTTTGAGAACATTCTTTTTTAATCTTAGCTGTGGGAAGAAAGTCCTAATAAATTAACCAAATATGTTTCTACAATAATCGTGATAGAAATTGATTTCTGCAAATATATCTTCTCCATAATTAACAATAATTACGACAGCAACATCTGTTGATGATTATTTATTTGCAAATAAGGCTTTCAACAGGTGGATATTAATGGTTTCAATATAAATATTAGTTTTATGAGTTATAGCATTTCTAAATTCATCACGAATATCAGAGGCCGTGACATGCTCTGATTAACAAGCAGTCTGTTAAATGACCTAGTCTTACTCGATTATTCCTTGATCGATTAACTTTTACTACTAATTGCGTATCTATTCAACTTTTCTGCTTTCACTATCGCCTTACAAATTTATATCAAGGATTTTTGGGTCGTCTATTGTTGACTTTACTAAAGCGTTTTGTTTTACTGTACCTAGAATTGATTACTATTTTGTCCTCTTTACAAGTAATCATATTGTTTTAAAATAGTGATCTTAAGAACCACAGACACGTAAAATGTACTGTATTTTTATATTCAAAGCAAGTACTTACCTACTTCCGTTCGATATACCACAGGTCATTTGCCGGGTCTCGTTCCCATTGGAAACGCTTTACAATCGCACGACCATCTGTCGACCATCACGCAGATCGATGTAATGACAGATGCTGCATCAATGGTACTATTTATTCGATACGCCATGAGACCTCGGATATTGTTGGTTTTATTTACGCTGATACGTATGTGTTTTTTATTTACAACGTAGAATATAGCTATCAATGAATTACAGAATTTGAAATTATAATTTTATTTCTTTCGTCATTTTCTACTCTCTCTCTAAACTATCTCTATCTTCTCTGTCGTAGAACCATTTGCAGATTACTTTTAAACATTCTAAAATGAAATAATAAGCTTCGATGTAATTCAAGATGGTTTAACTGACGTAAGTGATCTTGAATGGCATGGTAATTCAAAGTGAACATAATTTAGTAAACCTTCACTATAAATCTTGGTGTTAGTATCACAAATTATGAATAGTTCTAGTCATGTTTAGTTAGTAATCAGCATAATGTGTCACCGTTTGTGTACCCAAAATAAAGTAAAAAAAACACAGAATATATTTTATTATCTCTTGATTATACAAAAATCTCCATAGTCTTGTACATTCGTATTTAATACCCTTAAGTTAATTTAGAGATAAAGAAGTTCCAACACTTCCAACCAGTAAACTTTACGAGTAACTACTATAAATTCTAGATTTTCATCTCTAGCAATATTTATGTAATCTAATAGAGGAACTAACTCATTTATTAACTCTCGAGCATCTCAATTAAGCATTCCATGTCAATTACTCAAGATTAATACTAAATTCCCAACCAGCTTGTTATGGCTAATTCTTACACTTTACTACTAGTTTCTAGATTAATATCCTCAAGCGCTTCGGTTTCACGGATACTGGTTTCATCGACATATTTCACAACACTGTTTATTTATATTTATTTAATTACTTAATCATTTACGGTAGTTGTATTAAGATTGTTGAGCTTTCGAACGGATGTTACGTCATTGATCACTTCTCTGTGAAGCAACACTTCGATCGGTAATTTTGATCCTTTTAAGATATCACTTAAACGTATATTGCGAATTTTAAAACTATTATGTACACGCCTTTGGTTTAATTTGACATGAAAGATAATGATCAAAAGATGTTTAAAACTCAACATGTGCTATATTGCAGTGTTGAAAATCTATTACTAATATAATAAAATAAAAGAGAGTTTTTTTGTTTGGTTAAAGGTGCTAATCTCTGGAACTACCCGTAGGATTTCATTTTTTATTTGCATTTTCTTGAGGAAGGATCTTTTTTAACCCGGGATTGCGAGTGGAACCGTGGGGTACTGCTAATATACAATAAAGTGTAAAAAATAGGTTTTATCAACTTGATATTTTGCTTAATAAAGTATCTTCTATTTTATACGGTTAAAGATAAATATCATAAGAATTAGCGATTATTTCAATTCCGCGATGCAGTTGTAGTGACGTCATATTTGTTATAAAAAATAATCATGTTCAAATCGCCTTTTCTTGTTCGGATACATACAAAAACAACATGACCTTCTCTCTGCAAGTTTGCAATGAATTCAATTATAATGATCTCATATCCTGAGAACTAAATTGTTATTGCATTACGTTGTGATAGGGAGTATCCTTATTTTTTTTCTTATCAATGGGCAAGCTGGCGATGATAAAATATAAATCCGTAAAAAAAATGATTCTACCAATTTTACTAAAATAATCCTAACTATTCAATTAAAATCTTACAAAACTTTAATTATTTAACCCTTGACAGGCAATCAGACAATCTACTTTCGCATTCTTTAAAAAAATAAATATTAGCAATAAAGATTTATTCAACAAAAAATATAACTGCATTGCAAATGAAACTTAACTCCACAGAACATTAGGCTTAAACTGGCATAGCATTTTGAGGATAGTTTAATGTAATATTAGAGTATTGAAATGGATAATTTATAAAAACCCCACAATTTTACCAGTTCAAGTGTTCATTAGATACGGGATGAGGGGCGGATTTCCTTTCTACGGAGAATTATCTAGAGTTGATAGATTTATTACAGAGTAGCCGAATTGTTTAGAGAAATCATAACTACATATTATTGTATGCTTATGTAGTGTTTGAAGAAAGTGTTCGTCGCATTTAATGTACTGTACTTAACTAAACAAATAGTCTTTGAACATATTTATTTCAAGTCTGTTAGTCTCTTAAACCCCCTTGGCTCGCGAATAGGACGCGCGTCCCAAAATCCTAACTAATATTATAAATGCGAAAGTGAGTTTGTTTGTTACCTTTTCACGCCTAAACCGCTGAACCGATCGCGATTAAATTTGGTGTGCAGATAGCCTATGGTACGGAGAAGAACATAGGATTATTTTTATCCCGGGAAAACATAAGATCCCTGGGGAACGCGGGTGAAACCGCGCGACGGAATCTAGTTACATATAAAAAATAGAATACCAAGAATAGCGAGTCAAGTTATTAAAATATATACTTCGTTTCATCTTTTTAATTAATTAATTAACCGTATCTAATATTTAAATTAATTTATTGAACACATTTAATTATCCAATTAAAATCTCTGATTTATCTACTCTGTGGTTAATATGATAAATATCATGTTTCCGTCGTATGCAGGGTTGGATGGGTACACAGCAACATTGTGTAAACAAACGCATCTGTGGGGGGTTTGATCGACCCGCATCTCACATATAGGGTTAGTATTTTGTTATTTTGAGTAACTTTTCAATAAGTACAATTTTTTCAGTATTTGTTTTTTTTTGAGTTAAGAATATCTTGTGTGTACATAAGTATTATTGTATAATGTTTTGGTAGGGTAGGGCCCTTATTAGGATAGTTGGTCCATCAGTGTTGCCAATAAATTAAATTAATTTATAACTATATAAATTAATTACGTTCTTGCCCTGAAAGCTTGCCCTAAACGTTTCAGAGTTCCAACTACGGAGTTCAAAACGTAGTTAAAAAGTATATTTATAAATAAACTTTCTGCATCCTCATCATCATTCGCATATGTGAGTACTTATTTGAGAAAATTACTTATTTCAATTTTAAATTCTAAATGTGGTTGAGAAAGAGTTATTTATTGCTTATTCTAGTGTTCAAATATTAAAGCAAATATAACTTAAGTAAGCAAATTACCTCTTTGCCACGCGAGGCATGTTCTTACAGATTTATGTGTAATTCTATATTTTTTAGAGTTTAAAGTTCCATAGTCTGTCATAACTATAGATACGAGTTACCAGGAACGCATAATGAGTTAACTGTTTAGTTAGAACGCACAGAACACGCCGTTTAAATGTTCCAGCGAATTAGCTACGGTTGAAACTAGCAAAAGGGTAAATAAAATGAGGCATTTATGTTTTTTATGGTGAATTGTGTACAGGAAATACTAAGACTTTCTTTGCTAATAACATTGTAGTTTCATGAAACATAATTTATTTCTGAGTCAGTAATGTATGTAAGCTAGTACCTGAAATCTGGTCAAATTCGTCCAATTTCATGTGTTTGATAAACATAGTCACTCAATGCTTCATTCAATAATCCTTTTTTGCGCATGGCTAGGTTGTACACTGATTTTATTAATGATCCTGATCTTGACGTTTTTCACTTAAAATCTAATCAATAAAGACGCTTTATTTATGCTTTTCTGTTATGCTGTGCATCTATAATATTACTAAATCTAAAAGCCACAAATTTCTATAAAATTAAAAAAATTCGCCGGGTCAGCTAGTTGTATATAAAATGGTTTCTTGCTTCAATTTTATTAAAAATGTTTAGCTATACATGCCTATTATTTGTATATATACCTACTCGCTAATGTCTTGTCAATTATTACTTTTTGTTATTCCATGTATTTGTGATTGTATGGATATTGTTGTTGTGTCTCAAATAAATCAATAAATAGGGTTAGTTGGTTCAATCCAATTGGTTTTGACAAGTAAATCATCAATATATTTTTTAATTATCGTAATTAAACTAATAACTCAGTTTTACATAAATATTATCACGAAAGCTTTACGTAAGGTTTTATTTATGAATAATGTCATAACAAATGAATACATTTCACATCAAATTAAATCGATGAATGAAATGTATGTCAATTGTACGTATTTGCATATTAATTGGAGATAATATTAAATGAAGAATAATATTTCGTTACATAATAGTGGCATAATATACTGGTCAAGGTCGACACTTATGAATTGAGATCGGAAATGTATAATACTTTTACTTTAGAAATTTCCAAAAAGGATTTTTTTTTTATATGAAATAAATTGTAAAACATCAGTATTAACTATTTTACATGATAATCATCATTTTTAACCTAGTTTACAAGTGTGTAATTTTGAACATTTCTAAAGAAACAGACTATATATATATATACTGGCTGTTCCCCGCGGTTTCACCCGCATTCCCGGGATAAATGGCCTATAACCTTCCTCAAGAATTGGGCTATCAATTGCAAAAAGAATTTTTTAAATCCGACTGATAGTTTCAGACATCAGCGCCTTTAAACAAACAAAAAAACTATTTCTTTATTATATTAGTATATATAGAAATATATGATTTGAGGATTTGTTGACTAGTAATTTCAAAATTTTCAATATTTTTACTATTCTGTACCAGAAAGGTTGTTGTATGGCGAAGTCATCTGGAAATACACAGAAAAAGAAAATATCGTTTTATTTATGTATAGGCTTGACCACAATATTTTAATGGTAAGTGATGACGTGGCCAAAGGTGGTAAGCACACAGAGCCTCTAAGAGAATTGGGTATCAAGTGCAACTGCCGGAACTCACCGGAAGATGCTTGGCTATATAATGATAGTGGTAGCCAGCCAGGCGGGTACCTCAAAGTACCCTATAACCGTGCAATAAAGAGGAAGCTTAAACTCTTACACTTTGAATAATAATGATTCATGATTCAAGGTTTTTTTTTATAATTATGGCTGTTTTCGACACACCATTGTGGGTTTATTTTATTCAAGCAGATATTATGACTAATAGCCCACAATGTGCTACTTAAAGACGATTTATTGTGCGTTTCCAAAAAATAAAATAGGAAATACAATTTTAAACATATCCTCATGAACTTCCATCGATAACGCGTTAATAAAACACACAAACAATGCATCAACGCACGCGCAGTTAACTCAACGCTTCAAATACTCACTGTACTCATTAACCTTGATTGGTTTTACAAGGAAGTTCCGCTTCCTGCTGAAAATATATTTGACTGCAATAGAGCAATTGTTCGTGAGTATTCGTGACTCGACAACACAGACAGAACGACGCCCATTGATTATTGAACTAGACAGCGCACGCGCAGCGTTGAACATAACTCGTGTAACTGGCAATAAAGGTAGGGAATAAATGAGGAATGAGACGATACTGACGGTATATTGTTGTTGTCCTTGTAGTTCATTTTAAACGAACACAATCTCGAAACAGGAAGACATCAAGAATTACCAGTATTATAAGAATATTCTGGTCATTATTACAATTGCCAACTTTGATGTTCTTTGGAAAACTGGAACTGCTCTGCAATTCCCCAAAAACATTCAACCGCTTCCTAAGAGTCGACTAGTGTATTTGTTCCTTCTCATTACATTATTTCTACCTCTATAACATCAGATGTTTACACTTGGAACAATCTCAGTTGAGAAATGTTCCAAAAACCTGTAGTTAGCAAAAGATTTATATCAGTTTTTTGACGTATCGCCGCAACTACTCCGAATTTTTCTCAATTATCACAGCGGTTCCTTTTAAGGAATACATGATTGCATAATTAAGCCCAAACATCTTTAAGAAATGACATTATGTTTAAACATTACATTTCTCTTTGATGTTTTAAATTTATAGCTCATAGAGATGTCATCTTTAGCTTTACAACCGGTTCAAATGCAAATTAAGGTCCTGAATGCCGCCTTATCTAAAGATCTTATAATGCCACATTTGTAATTACCAACAGTGATAAAATCAAACATTACGTAGAACAAATGTTATAATTTAACTTAATTATTTACCGTAATTAATGTCCCTTGTGCTTTACTACCGCTAGTTGTCAATAAATAAGCTTAGTAGCGTAGTTATAAGGGATTAACAATATATTTTTAAGCTTGTAGAGAATGGTGATGATAAATTTCAAATTAACACCTTTCAGGCGTCGGTAGCTTCCTAGTTTCCCATCATCCAGAGTAACCGGTCCTAAGTCAACAAAATTACAGTGTTTAGTTTACCGGGAAGCTTATCGTAAATCGTTCAGATCATTCCTGTCATCGTGTTCTTGGTTTATCTGAAATATTGTACTGTACTTTATGTACTGTATAAGGATGTTTGATTTAACATCTAATTCATTTTTCATTTTTTTTTCTAATTTGACTGTGTGGTATGATGATGTGTTTTCATTAGGCTCTTAATATTGTTAGCACACAGTTATGATATTGTTGAAATTACCAATCAATCAAAAGATCATAAAAAAACAATAGTATTGAGTCATTGAGACGTAATACAATAACTAGCAAATTGCTGAAAGTTTTTGTTGAATTAAAAATGCTACTGTTATCTCAGACTAAGTTAAAGTAATAGCTAAAACTAATCCGTCTTAACAAAGTGCCTTCTCATCCGGAAGGAAAGCAAATACACACGGCAATAAACACGTTGTAATTTAACAATAATCAAGATAATTTCTCTGTCACATTTGAAGACCGAGAACTCCAATAATTATTTCCGTACAACGTGACGCATAAATCGATTTGAACTCAAAATTTAATTCAAATAACTTAAGCTTAGCACAGTTTATCTGTGCCGCAACAATAAAATCGATTGTTGTAGTGTCCCGTTCAGTGATAAATTTTCTACACAATGTTGCATTGAATAAACTTACCTCCATTTATTTTACTTTAGTTTCGGATAGGGATGTGTCTTTTAACGATATTACTTTATTGGTTCTAATATCTACTATCATAAATGCTACTATTATAAAAAATAATACCAGCAAATACACTTGTTTGTTGGTTTGTCCTTCTTTCACGCATCAATGGAGGGACGTTATTTTTATTGTATATTGTTATGTATTTATTGTTTATGGACCGGAGAGTGCCATAAGTTACTTTTTATCTCGGAAACGCGGGTAAAACTGCGAGGCGGAAGCTAATATCTATGGGAATTAATCCGATTCTAATTTAGAATCTAGTTTCTATTTCTTTCATTAAGTTCTTGTTACTGTAAAATTTTGCAGAAATCTTGTAAATTTCAACTTTCTCTTTACAGGCATGTACACGGACTAGCCGTTAAGGTAATTGATCGTAGGTACTGCCATGTCAATCAAGTTAACGTTCCGATTTATTTACTAGGATTTGTCCGTTTGGAGTAATATTACCACTGAGTGTATTTTATGTTTCGTAAGAAGTTGTAATGATACATAAATATGCTTGGATTAATTTAATCTTAGATACTAATAATATCATACGTGAAGAAAGTGCAAAAAAGTTATGAAAAACTTTGCGCTCAATCCGTGGTTGCGCCTATATTACATATGTAAGAGTTTATTGTAAATTATATACATTACTTTCGACGTTGACACTTACTTAAGTAATGGAGAGTGTAATGAAAGTACTAATGGAGACCGTAATTTTCAATATATTATTTGTAGTCGTGTATTAATACTTCAATATGTGTGTGTGTGATCTGACATTGATGTCGAAGTGACATGTAATTAAATCTTAAAATATGCAATCCGGCCCTACGCCTTGTAAAATCTCTCCGAAATTTCTTATTTAACCTTGTAACCTTACTTTCCTCTGCCTCAAATAACTTATGTTATTTTCTCGTCCGTTCTATTGACTGCATACGCACGTGTTCTTTGATTTTTTACACCTATCAGCTCATTACGCTCTGACTTTTGACAGTTCTAATTTATTGCCAAACTATTCATCATTTACTTCGCGGTAGTTATTATCGTCTATAATGATATCTCTTAAATCTTTATTGCTAATATTTGCTGTACGGTCAAAAGCCATACAGGCTGCCGGAACCTTGACTAATGGTTCTTGTGAAGCCAGTGCTGTCTTAAAGCGTTCCGTTCATGATGTTGAATGTGTTCTGAACAATGAACGATGTGAAAGCGTTGATGCTAATGCAACGTCTAGGGCCCTAATGCAACCAGAATGACGTGTGGCTTTGACGGATTAAGAGCATTAAGTGGAAGCTACTTGTAATGTAGAATTGATTTGTAAGTGATCTAAGAAATCTTAAGTCACGGCGGTGGTCCAATTATATTCAATAGAAAGTTGAAGATTAGCTTCTCGATGCATTGAGCTGGTTTTAGGTACGAGGTTTAGTGATCAGGAAAGCATGAAGTGACTTAGCCATAGAGGAATCTTCAAAGAATTTAATCGTTGTTATGTCTTCTAATGTCTGTAGACAAAGTTTCTTATAATTTAAAAAAAAGTACACCTTTTTTTTGAAGTTTGGTTAAAAAAGTATCGATAAATAATACATTGTGGCAGAAATATACATTCCGTCCTTATATTTTCTTATCTGTGTATACAAAAAGGATATTATTAATCGGATTACTAAATTAGAACTTTTTATTGAAACTGATACTGAAACCTGACTGACAAGCGACTGATAAATAAATTCAACAAAGTATTCCTGTACTAAAACATTTTATTTTTTATCTAAGGAAGTCACAACAGCTACTCTAGTCCTTAAATCACTTTATAGTAATATTGTGTTCATAGCAGTTTTCACATCTTAATGAAGGGTTATTGAACTACCGATCAATATTTCATTTCAAACAGTTCAGCTACGGCATTATCACGTCAGCTTATCGAATGTATTTCAAAGGGAATGCTAATCGAATACTCTAAGGTTTCAAACCTTACTAACAATGTACTGTACTTCTATTCAGTATATTATTATTATTTTTATATCGATGTTTTTATATTTATAGATTTACATTTGCTTTGTGTATTATGAATTATTTTATCATGAAGATGAATTTGGTCTACTAGTGTTTGTTTAATATTAGCTGTTTCTTCAAGGCTCTATTTGATATCATCATGATCTCACATTAAATCATATTCTATTGCTGAAGCACAATTGTTTTTGATTAGTGTGACAATGTGGCCTACAAATTTGTTGTGTCCAGATTAATCATTTCATCACGCTAGTATAGACGAGTGTTACAAATTAGAAGTTATCAACACAACGTTATAGAATGGTTGTGTGAATTAGCTAATGTTCTTGATAGTTACGTTAATAGTTAATGGAACAAACCATACTACAGTTTTATCTAACGACCATACTGATCACAATTTTTATTGCTCAAAATTATGACTATTTTAATAGCTCCCAAGGTATGGTCAAATAAATAACTGTACGTAAGGTTATAGACAGGTTTAAGTAAGCCAGCTATTAAACATTCATTTTACAACGCAATATCCAATATTTAAACACCAATTAACGATGAATCTTCAACGTAAGTAAGTGGCTCGTTGACTAGAATTATAATTGAAGCAAAAGCAACCGGTCTATTAACAATATTGTTTGCGGATGCCGTTTTCTTACTATCGAGAGCACGTGGCCACCCCGTTATGTCTGTTTATCCCTCGGTTACTTCTCAAGCATTCTTACTACATTGACTGCTAAAACGACGCAGAATTTAGGTTAATTTGTCTCATATTTGCTCCCAATTGCTACATAGCTGTCATGCTTCTGAAATTATTCGCGTTATAAAAGCACATTGCACACTTAAACTAGACCAAGATTTAGATAAATTCATGCTGCTAACGTTTAAGGATTGAATTACGGCTATGATAAAGCCCACCACGATTTGTATAACTTACCGGTTGAATAATCTACATTCTGGATCTACTCAATTTTCCTTTCTCCATGTTTCCAATAGATAGTCATACCAAACCATCAAATAAAACTGGTTATTCTAATCATAGTTTGTTATTACTATATTTTAAATTTGCAAATTGCCATCTCTAAATAGGTCAATGGCATATGATTGAAGAACCAGAAACGAGTTGTGCTCGAAGTAAATTAATAGATTAAGTGATTCATACTACGTCGGTGATCTCATTCTCAGACGTCAAGATGTATCTCTCGCTTGTATTCTTGTTAAATAAAAACACTTATTTAATAATGACCTTATATACCTGTACCTACATTCTGGTTAATTTTGCAAATATAAGGACTTATCATATATTTACAGGCTCATCAAATATTTACACTTGAACAATTCAAATGTCATTTCTGCAATCCTTGAGTACTGCAATATCATTTTTTTTTATTATTCGCCTAAATGATGATCTAATGCCAACAAAAGATTGAGCATTTCAACTTCAAATGATGACATTACAAGGTCGTTTTTAGTTTCCTGCATGGTCAAATTACATCCGAGCACGATAATTGTTACATTGAGATCATATGTTTTTATAACATAGCTATTTTATATTTTTTAATACATCGAGTCTTCTTTAATCTCACACAATAAATAACAAAATATATTTATTTAATAAATCAAACTAATCATATCAAACAACTATGAAGAGTTATTGTGTATTGATTGGTAGAAATCACTAACTCAAGTGGCTTTTAACAGACTCTTGATTTTTGACTTCCGTAACTCTACAAAGTAATTATTTATCGCTTTTACGACTTAGCATACATCATTATTATCGATCTTCGACTTAACGAGAAATAGTTCTTGCATTACTGCTCTATGTTCACGTGGAATAAATTCATGAAACCTTCCCCCAAGTCTAATGAAGCTTCTGATATCATCGGGTCATCTGTTCCATATTGACCCTTTTAGTGCCAGCCAAATAAACATTTTGCTATCAAAATACTATTTGGTTTCCTTAAATCAAGTGCCAAGTCAAATTAGCAGTATCAGATATACGTTGATGCAAACAAAATAGCTCAATTTGTCTTCCACGTTGTAAGTGGCTTCATGATTTACAATCTCAACGCCCACTTGTGTTACAGTAGGAACTACTAAATCTCTAGAAAGGATACAAGATCTGGAGAATTAGCGTCATTTTCTGGCCAGCGTAAGCGTCCAGTGTAATGTTTCCGTACTAAAATAGTTAATACAGGAAATGAAGGACTAGATTTGCCAGTAGTGTGTGGTAGCAAAAACAGTGTCGTACTGCACGTTGAAGATTATTAAGGAGCTATTATCAAGTGATTCACATATTACAAGTGCTACGATAAATGATCAATATAGTAAATTGACAGCTTTTTTATTATAATTTTGTTAGCATAGAAGCCGTAGATAAACTAACGTAAGCTACTGACCTCGGAGTAGCTTCAAGTGCCTCGAGCTGGCATGTTTTTGAAGCCAGTAGCTCAATGTTCCTCTCACTACATTTTACTGTTAATAACGGTCCTTCATTTGTGCACCTCGCTTCTGCAAACAAAAAGTTTTTTGTACCGATAGCGTTGCTTACAGCCATTAAGAATATTGCTTTAATAAGCTTTAGTTTTTACAGTGTTCATGAGGAGCAATTATTTCTAGATTTTGAAAGGAACTCATGTTCATTCGAGACTTTTAAAGACCAATTTAAATTGATTTGCGTGTATTCTAAAGGTTTATAAATTGTACTAAATGACGCTTCTCTTACCCGGATTTACGCTCATCTGTGAAGTAAATGTGATGTGACACATTAATATCGCTATCCGTACTATTTTAAACTACATCGTTAAAGTTAAACTGTAGTAGAAAATAATTTTGTCTACCCTTGATAAGTGGAACGAATAAAAATGGTTGTGGCCACAGTCTATGTAACTCTTACAGTCGGCCAACGGACACTATGCAGCAATGACGCATGCCTAAAAGCGGCAATTCGCGTGACTTCAGACGCGATGAACCACTGTATGCTTTTTACGCTGTGGTTGTGTTATTGAATCATATAATCTTATATTTTATTAAACTGTTCCCAAATCTCGAGCGCAATCTTATCCATTATCATATATCATCAGGTTGTCATGACTTTTCCTTTGCTAGAAGCAATTTTATTCTTTATTTTTCATCTATTATCGTTTATTTGCCATTTTGCTACTTCTTCTCTCTTAACATTTTGATTGTATATAAATATTAATAATTCGCTTTAGGTATTTTTATAAAAACAGTTTCAACAACAGTTAAGAATATCTGAATCATTTAACAACTTAAATAATATCTTTTGAAACCTGTCTTAAGGTAAGGGTCTACTTATCTTCCTCATAAGATGTATTTGTATCTTCAAGAAAAATAAATATAGTTTCAGTTAGGAGCTTGTTGTATTTTTATCAATCACTAGCTGTCCCCCGCGGTTTCACCTGCGTTTTCAACATAAAAAGTAGCCTATGTTCCTCAAAAAATCCCTACTTTCAGTTTTTCCCGAATTTTCAAATTTTCTGCGAAATTTTCTTATTTTTTTTTCATAAGAACCTTCTCCTGACAATAATTAACACAACAAAAAAAGAATTAGTGAAATTGTTCCATCCGTTCACGCGTGATGCGATGACCAAGGAAGATAGGGATTCATTTTTATATATATAGTTTTATTTTATAATTATAAACAATTTACATGATATATTTCTCTATACTAAAACTATAAATACAATAATCACTTTGTTACATAAAATAGTCTAAAGATATTATTCTAGTTTATTTAATTCTACAATCTTGAACTAAATCAGTGACTAAGTCTAATTTATGAATGAGTATTTTGTACCTACCCACACGCGTGACGTTGCTACGCTCGTTTGTTGAAATCGTAAATGCATTAGTAATTTAATGTGGGTAGACGTTGATTGGATCTAATTTTGTTTTCGTTCGAGTTGAATAACCTTGTTCGTGTAATGAATTTTTGGATCATGTGTTGCGGAATTTCGTGAATTGTAGTCCTATTTCACAGCTGTTTGAATATCTTCCATTTTGGGTTTTTTACAAGTCCATTGTTATCCAAATCTGTTGGTATTTAGACCTGTGAAAATAAATTTTATAAGAACTGTTTGTCGTGCAATTATGTTGCATCGTTGTCTCATCTGACTATTTGCTCGTTACAATGTATCTTTATCAATCCTACACTTTCTTCTTCCATTTAATTTTTCATTCAATCGTCAATGTGCTCTATCTATAAAACCATCCCGATAGCATATAATATTCTACTTGTTCAAAGTATCATATCAAAATTATAACTACATTTGTCGATTTTGTAATACAAGACATTACAAATGTAAATCATATTAAGGCTTTTGTTCTTAAGTAACTCTCAAGGCTTAAAATCGCTGTCCAATTACTATCAGTAGTAGCTTAAAGGCCAAAGCAGCAATTACTAGAATTTAACTCTTTGTTAGTTTGTCAGTATCATAAGCAAATTAGTTATATTTTCTCGCTTGCATTCAAATGGTTATGTAGTGGCGTAATTGCGGTAACGTAAATGTGGGCTTGAGATCAGCTTGATAAAGTATGTTAAAATTTTGAGAAGCCTATAATTATCATCATATCATTCTTCCTTGTAGTAGTTTTCAAAACCTTGCCACCAATACTTCTGAAGTGTATGTTATTACTTAAGTGCTAACTAACAATAGATAATTTTATTCTGAAGTCTAGCAGCTTCTTCATCAAGCAATTTAGCTTCCTAAGATTTCTTGTTTGAATTGTGTACCTCACGACTCCACTCAGCGGCGAGTAGTTTTTTTACTCATCAATTTTGCAATTTACCGATGTTACCAACCGCAATACACATAATTGCTAGTTGTATAATAGCATCAAACTGTGGTTAGATCACCATGTTTTGCATTTTAGATTTGAAATCAGCTATTTGATGATCACAGTCACTTTGCTGTCCGTCAGTTGTACTTTCATTTAATTCATCAACTTCATCAAATATGATGAGCGTTTCGTATTTAACAAATGATGGATGAAACTTGATTATTTTCATCAACTATTTTGCAACTGCATTTATATTTTGATTAAATCGTGCTGCAAATGCAATACTGCAGGGGCAAAAAAACAAACTAACTTTTATATTTATATTTCAAGCTGTAGACAAAACAATGGTTCTGTAAATTTAATGGAATTTTCAAGGGTTATGTTTACTTATAAATCAAGCAACAGTAACAACATTATTCCAACATCTCAACACAAAACAGTACTATAGAGTTTTGTATGCATATTCCAATATTACCGTATTGTTTGAACTAAGAATTCCAATGCAGCTGGTCTTATGCAACCATTTTTAAAACCATAGAACAATGGTACCCATACATTTCTGCTTTATTTGTCCAACGGCTTGTTAATATTGATGTCAAATAGTGTTGAGTCGGCAATGGAATGAATTCATTTACGTGTACACTTCAAATTGAAGTTAAGGGTGCTTGAACTTCGGGTAGTGAGGTCAAAATGTACTTCACAATGAGGTTATTTTCGTTTGCTTTGACGTTTTAATAATGTTTTATGTTTCTTGTTACAGGTAAAACACACGAGTTCTAATAACATGGAAATACAATTATACATGTATGTATTTAAACAATGAGGTTCGGCTATTGCTTTTGTATAATATGCACCTGTGCATAAACGTGTCTGACAAGTTTTAAACTTTGTATTGTCAACCATTATAAAGGCATGTGATACATGGTTAAGACCTTCCATATTTCTCAAAACATTTTGATTGATCAAAGCACTCTAATTACTGGATTTATTTTATTAGTATCAATACATCTATGTGATTAGCAAAAAGCCATTTCTGTCTCTCCGTAAATATGACTTGATAACTAAGCATGTTTTTTTTAATGTTTGTGTCTTAAATCTTTGTTAACGTTTTGATTTAATATTGCAAATTGCTTTGCGCCTTCCTTGAATTCGCATTAATTTTCATACAAACGTTACTGAGAATCCTTTTTAAAGCGTATAACGAAAGGGTTCACACGTAATTTATTGTTTATTACCAAAGCTAGTGGAGTTATTAAACCTTATCAGATTACCGCGGTGCATTGCTCCTCGCTCCGTGTAATTATTATCGCTAATTCCTTGCACAATTTGTGACGCTGACAAATATATTATTATTTGCAGTCGAATTATGTGTGCACTTAAACATTATTATAACTTTTCGTATCTCTCTCTGATTGGGTATCTTGGCGTCATCGGCATTGAACAACAAACGAACGAATTTGACGGGCCGGTTGGCGTGGTTGGTAAGATACCATATCTATCACGCCGCAGGTCGTGGGTTCGATTCCCACTCAGGACAAACATTTGTGTGCATGAACATGTCTGTTTGCCCTATGTCTGGGTGTAATTATCTATATATGTATGTATTTACAAAAGAAAAGTAGTATATGTAGTAGGTATATCAGTTATCTGGCTGCCATAGTACAAGCTCTGCTTAGTTTGGGGTCAGATGGCCGTGTGTGAGGAAAAATGTCCCAGAATGTCCCAGATTTTTTTGTTTTTTTTAATATGAATTTTTTAATCAACTCTTAGCAATAACAAAGAATATTATTCAATTCAAACATCCACAGAAACAAACTCCACAAGAAAATGATATCGCAAACAGAGACCGCAATACTAATAAACCCCTCAATAGGGATGACCAGGCCTTTCTCTCAGAGCTAGAGATTATGGTAGTGAAACTGTAACTTTGTAAAGTCAGCAATCAGACCACAATGCAATGAGCAATAGCCGGCAATCTTGCCGCAAATCATAATAATGACCGCGCGCGCATATGCGCATTGCATTTCTGCAATAGTCCAAATTGGCGTAGCCACGGATAGGATCGGTTGAATGTGAATTATTTTGCTTATTTTATAGTGGTCATTACTGTTTCCTCTCTTTTGCTTGATGACATATCGTAGTTGGACTAGATTTTTAACAACGATAGCAAATTGCATGTGTTCTAATGAGGTATTTTCTCTTTTAGTCGATAAATAATAAAGCTATGGATGGTTATTTATGACTTCTTGATCGTATCGTATAAAGAAGCAGCTACTAAATAAAAAAGTGGTACTACCGTCTCTATTACTAAAGACCAGAACTATCGTTCTAAAAGTATTCCCATTTGAAAATTTACCTTATCCATTTTTTGTACTGTAACTCAAAACCGTCAATAAATAATATATTATTACAAATAGCTACTACACCCCACTTAACTCTTGTGAAACACGTGCGCGTGCGATATATCGGCTCAGGCGCAGACGCGGGCGCAGCTGCGCATTGAGCAACGCCCCGAGATCGAAGGGAGTGCAAGTGATAAACTAATGATAAGTCAATTAGTTCATAACAGATTTTTACTATATTAACAAAGTGCAGAAGCTTCTTTTTTAAATTTTGCATCTGTTACGGTCTACCTTCTCAGTTTTGTCAGTGATAGACTTTATCGTTTCCTATTTCATTCTCTTTGATTATAATTCTAAAGCACTAACTAGCATTAGATACAATCCTACAATATAAGAAAGATCATGGCACCACATATATCCCGTTAGGTCATTGACCGAGTTCAGTTCAGTTGCAAATATTATTCGTTTATATTGTCACCTGGTTCTGAAATTTTACTAGACTACTATTATACTACATATTCTTACTAGGTTCTACTAGGACAACAATATGATAATTCCAGAAAAGGACCTGCACGATGCAATTCATTCATTTATTCACTGTGTGAATCACGGGTTGAAATTAACATAAGCCTATTTGCATATAATGTGCTTAGCTGTGTTGCCCCACTTTAAAAAGGTTAATAATTGCATGGGTGTTACATAAAAAAAAAACATTGTCTCTTATCACGTTCTTTCTTATGACATTTATATTTCAAAATAAGAAAGTGTCTATCTATACCATTCCTGATTTTCATCATTGATATTATATTTTTATCTTTTAATTTAGCTTAACTAGCTAACCTCTCTTTTAAAAAAATGGTTGAAAATAAATATTCATGGCTATCTCTAATTGCCATGAGAGTTTCCATTAAGTATAGAGATAACTTTAAAGAGGTATTTCACGAGGGCACTACAGCGCAATGTTTTCTCATTTATTTATGATGACTCACTCACTGTGATTTCGTGAGCTTCCACAATCTGCGGTTTTCCAGCAATTTCGTCAAACGACGTTTCTGACATTTTAAATTGTATCAAAACATACATATCATACAGACAAGCTTCCGCCCCGCGGTTTCTCCCTCGTTCCCGTGATAAAGAGTATCCTATGTCACTCTCCGACATATAAACTATCTCTATGCAAAAAATAACGTCGATCCGTTGCTCTTTCGCATTTATAATATTAATAGTAAGGATTATTTGTATTCATTAAATACAAAATTATAATTTAGCATTCACTGGCTCATTTTATTTCTGCAATATGGATATATTTGTTCAACGCTTACGACCACAGCCAATATTGTCAAAAAGTCTATCGATTCGTATAATTCTAACACCACTTTAGCTTTTCAAGCATAACTAATTCTGGCTGGAATAAGTTACACAGCATTCTTGCTATCACCAAACAATATGTCGAACCATTCCCGCCGACGTATCGTAACCGACAAAATGAAATATCAAACAAAATTTTACAGGAGATGATTTTTTTTGAATATTTTTACACAGAAATGTTCTATGATATTGAAACTTAACATAGAATTATGATTTTTAGTAATTTATTAATGGATTTTGGAGGGATACTTTTACAAGGCTTGGTCCGTTACAATTTAAAATGTTACTTTATATCATCATCATCATCAACCTACATCAGTCCACTGTTGGACATAGGTCTCTCCCAAAATACGCAACTGAGCCCGATCTTCGGCTCTCTTACTCCAGTAGTTGCCAGCTACCCTGCGTATATCGTTGCTCCACCTAGTCGCAGGACGTACACTACGTTACTTTATATAAAAATCTCAATTTCGATAAAAATGTCGCTTACGATAAGTCAGCGGGAATGGCACGATGTGATCACTGACCATTCCGATTCATTACACGAATCAGCATCATGATTGCCAATTTCATGGCATCATTCAGTCACGGCTCATTTGATTTACCTAATACAGTCACTTGTTATGGATAGCGTTACGTTACATCAGGTATTATGGTGATTTGATATCTGATGTTGTGTTCCCTTTCGGAGATTCGTAACGCTATTGCTTTGAATTGAGCGTTTTGCAATTTCATACGCTTGTCTGTCACTGGCTATATAGTTTTTACTTTCCTTACTGTTTCCATAACATTAATATAAAGCTTTCTTTGGGTATTAGTAAATACATACACGTTGTTTGTTGAATTTATAAATTTCAGAAATGTTCTTGATAGCAGGTAAATATTTCGGTTAATTGAAAGAAGCGACAAATTTTTGTGTTCCATTGTTATTTACTATTTGAAATAATGGATCGTAATGTAATAGTGAATGAATATCAATTTAAATATTGGAATGCTAGTTATAAATTCTTTATCATTTTCATTACAAAAAAACAGTTACATCGAAATAATTGTTTATTATTAACAAAAACCATTGAAGTGTCTGTAATAATTACTTGTTTCATAAAACTAAGTTAATTTTTATTGTTTATGGCAACATAGAAACTCTTTCCCATCGTTATAATTTTAATTGTTTTGTTTTCATCTCATCGGCACCGTGGCATGAAATTGTTTCGAATTTGTTACAGTACTACGCCCAGATGAGCAGTTTTCGTCTACTGATAAAATTAAAAGTAAAGATAATAACTTAGTTTTTCTCTCGAATAAAAAATATTTATCGCGAGTGGTTCCAAAAGTTATGTATAGATGGCGCTGTACTGTTGCTAAATCGCGCTATGGTTTGGTTCTCAACGATAGTATAAGTACCCAGACATTTGCCGCTTTTTGTTAACTTTGCGCAGAGGCAATATCGTAACCAATGAGGGTTATCCGAGGTGCGATTATTGCTAGTTGAAAACTTTACCAATACCCCGCCTTGTGGACGTGAAATACCGTCCGCTATGGCAATTTTTGAACGGCTGTAATGGCCTAATAATATCCAATGTTTGATCATATAATTTATTATATGTCCTCTTTGGCTGTACTCAACCAAAGATTAAAATTGTTTGTAAGTTCTATCGGATTATTTTATTCGATTATTATAGGTATTTCATCTATTGTAATAACTATATTATATCTAGTAAAATACTTGCCTTACTTTTTAGGAAGCGTTCCTTTAATTACGATCAAAATTCCCGTTAGTAATGGCGGCATAATGTGAATGGCTCATTTATTCGATCACGTATGTAGTCGGGCTGTGAGAAGTGGGAATGAGGGTTATTCTACGATTTATTGCGGTCTAACAGCTTTGTAAGAGTATTTTTGCGCGGATGAAATATATCGTCACACCAATTAAAGAATCATGGCGAGAGATAAATAGATTTATACAAATACATAATAAATTTTAGTGGGTTTTTTTAAGATATATAATTAATGTTTTAATTATAAATATAAGTTTTTGGTCCAGTTTCAGCAGTCGTATAACGTTAATATATTTAGTACTTCATATTCTTATTAAATGGTTATAAAAATATTTTAAAAGCCCCAAGTTATTCCTTACGGGCACCAAGGATTTTGGATTTTTATACTGCTATGATTCGATATGTATATAAATCCCTATTTCCTTTGGTCACGCCTAGAATGACGTTTTTTAAAAGTTTTCTATTATTTGTAGAATGTTCTTACGGAAAGAAATATTAAGAAATTTGCGCAGAAAATTGAATTAAAGAAATTGCCTTGGACCAAAAGAAAACAGCCGGACCTAACTCAAAATACTCTCACTATTCTTCATGTAAGTAAAAATAATTAAAACTACATGAATAGCAATTCTGGAGTCTTTTTTGCCGATCATTTAGTCAATTATCTGCGACAAATTGCAATTATGTGAACGGTAAACGGTAAAAAAATGTTTATTTATAAAAAATAAAAAGTGTGAAAGTCATTACCGTAATTACTGCCACAGTCCAGTTAAAGACGAAACGGATATAGGAAACACAATTGTATGTGGTTTTATGACTAAATGGAAATGAGAATGAAATTGATGCTTTGAGGAAATTATTTGCAGTAGGAAATAGTAGTAGATAGAATGGATGCGATGCTGTTTGTTCTTTTTTTAAACCAAAGCTATTCAAAAAAGAAATAAAATATTTCATAATTAACTTTGAATTGTTTTAATTTGAAAAAAGAACACTTGTCGATGTTTTAATTAAAGTTTTGAAACAATGGTTTTTGGGAGTGATAGCTTTGTTTTTATTATTATAGGTCGAGAGAAGTTTTTCACCTGTGTAATAATATAATATTTGCAAATAGTAATTACCATATTGCACGTCCGTAAATAATAATGTGTAATGAAATAAATGATGTAACTCATCACGTAATAATTGCAAGATTGTCAAACCTCATTCAGAATTGCAAAAGAGATTTAGATAAATAATACTGCCTAACAATTATAGCATGTTTTTTTTTATCCAAAAGCCTAATCAAGTCAGTTAACCAAGTTAAATGACAAACGCAATCGCGTAATGGCGATCAAAATTTGTATTCCTTTTTTTTAACGGTTGACTGATTGAAATTGGCCTTTCAGAAATCGGACGGTCGGTAGGTGAATGTTGTGTTCCGTTATAAACCAAGTATTCAATAACATCATTTAACTCTTTTATTTGTTAAAATTTTATAAATTTAACGAAACCAACAGAACGTAATATTCTTAACGAGTTCATAAATTTTGTCTATCCCTTCTTTAATAATAGGCAAATCTCCATTAATTTTGATAGAAAAAAAAGAAATGCATACTGTTTGACGCAGAACTAGACTGATCTCTCTGAGAATATTACTATATCGGGATATAAATAAAGACATAAAGTTGCGTAAATGCCCGAGACGGTGTCTCACCAAACATGGATAACTTCAAGTTTGGTATGAACATGTACAGGCTTCAGAGCCATCTGTTGTCAATGTCTGATGTGGAAGTTGCTTTGAATATCTCTTTGATTGCAGGTTACTTTTGCTTTAGAAGTTGCCGATGGTCATCTGTTTTAACTTTTACTTGTGGAATGCAGGCTGATTGCTATTAGACTTGATGATAAAAAACAACATGTAGGAAAATTTGGATAAACTGTAACTGCGTTATCATCAGTTATACATAGAGAAACTGATTTGACCAATCTTCTTGAATTATTTACCTACATCTGAGTATCTCATTGATATTATTTAATTCATTTTTAATTTAATGGACCGTACTCACCATTTAATGGAGCATTCTCGAAGAAACTTAATCCTTAACAGAATTAAGTTTTGTTAAGTAACTAAATATGTAAGACACTATAATTGATCTGGTTTACTTATACATTAAAGGACTACCAAGGTAGACTTGGCCTACAAAATGAAGACAAATTCAGATCTAGCAACAGATCGCCCTGACCCGACTGTAACACTAACATTTGTCACAATTATCGCTCTACTGGCGCTACTTTACCGCAAATATGTCTCGTCATAGCGGATTAACAGTAAATTGAGAATAACCGAAGCAAGTATGCAGTGGGAAAATTGCGCATAGCATCGTACAACGGCCGGTCGCACGCGCACGTCCGTCCTTCCTTTTGCGGTGACATAACCCATATTATAACGGTGCTTATTAGATTGATTTCTCTACTCACTGATTTATCTAACCGCTGTGTTTCAAAGAAACACCCGCAGACCAATACCGTACGCACTGACATAATAATTACGTGCAATTAGATATTGATTTAGTGTCGCTGGAATTTTATCCTGACCTTACATCTTTAACTCTATTATGTGTGTCGTAAAGGCTAATTTTGATATTATTTTCAGTTTCCAGCGCCATATTGGAATTTAAAACATGGTGTGGGAACATATTCTCACAATTGGTTTGTTTATCGTCTTCTTAAACGACTCTGCTCTTATTATTTGTATTACCACACTTATAGTAAATTCATTCTTAACTTGATAGGGCAGGCGTATGGAAATAGCTCCATTATAATAATATTAAACTCTTTTGAGGATGCTTCCTCAATTTGTGCACAATAGTATGACCTAAGTTATATTATTTTCATTGTTGTATGTCTTTAAACGAGTTCTACTGACTTTGGAATTGATTTCTCACGATTGTTCGTTGACTGGGCATTTGGGTACAAAGGGATTACTTTAATTGAGGCTAATTTTGTTACATCGAGTTTGAGTTTGTAGCTGTTTCCTTATTCTGTCGTGTTTATCGCAAGAAATATTTTATTGCGAATATTATTTTTATCTGTGATTAGGATGACTTACTAGCCCGAGTTGCTTTTTGATACAATTATATATATTTTCGGAATTTGGTATGAAATTGAGAATAGCTTGTATTTTTATTTTTCTCTCACCTGTTTTTGCCATTACTCTTATGATTAACACCGGCATTGACCGCAAATGCTTCACCTAAACATTTTGCTAAAACGCGGGCAAGCACATGCTTTCTGGACATTCGGCTATTTCCGTCTACGGTTCGGCTAAATTCGTCGGCGGCGGCCGATGACTCCGGTGGCATGCGCTATGTTGGACCTTGGCTTATTCTTTGTACATGCATTTATTACATTGCATTACCAACTTTATTGCTTTGTATTAACTCACATCGTGTCCGAAAGGCTGTTTAAATATGTTTTTATTTTCGCACGGTAAAGCGTCTATTGTAATGATTATATGCCTATCTGTGCCTTAGGTGCTGATTCTGTTGTTTACAAACTAATCTAATTTTAATCTCACTATATCTCTTTCTAATCAAAAATTAAATTCAAGACAGAGATAAGTACAAAAAAAATATTCCTGTCCAAGTCCTTGTTTTTTATTGTCCTTGTTGACTAATTTGTCAGCTTTAAATATTTTTTATCTTACTATGTCTATGTGTACTACCTACATACATTTCTATGTCAAATTATCTTGAAATTATACAATTAAGTTCATAAATCTAGTGTGCATTATTAAATAGTCAAAAGCACGTGTCAATTTTGGCCCTATTTAAGAAAGTGAAATTATTGTTACGAAATACCAATTGTTCTTATGCTACATTTGTCTGTCTGTCGGTATCTTTGTAGGGAATGTGGCTTGTTGCAATCGGTGAATGGTAATGACTGTAATTATAAATAGTAACTACAGTTGTACAATATGATATAATAACCCTATTCATAGTGTTTGACTGTGACGTTGGGTGGATGTAGAAAATGGAATTCGTTAGCATAAAATGTAGTCTAGCTGTCATACCAAAATTGGATGTAACTAAGTAAATAACATAGATATTTTTGATATATAAATGCATAGTCTGATTCTATCCAAACGTTTTTTTTAATTCAATATTTATACGTAGCTAGCTTAAAGTTAACAGTTGAGTATCATGCAAATGTGAATTGTATGTTTATAACAACAGAGTGCAAAATAAGTTTGAAATAGGGACTAAATTACTTAAATATCTTAAGGCTTTGTGTGTTTACCACCTTCGGCCACATCATCACTTACCATAGTGAAATTGTGGTCAAACACAAGCCTATACAAAGAAAAAAAAAGTGCATATTAGGCAAATGACTCAAGCTTGTACATTACATGTTAAACAAACACGTGTAAGAGACTGACCAAAGATAACCCGGAAGTATTTTATTTTGACAATATAGCACCTTATTGAAACCAAACAAAAACTTAAACGTGACTTCCAAAGAAGTATCGCCACAGAAGTTCACAGAACTTGCGTAATCAAAATCACATTGTAACCAATTTACCAAGAAAAAGTGTTGAGGCTGCTTCAACACATTTTGGATTTGAAAAACATGGCTCTCAATTGTTATCTATTACACAATTATATCATCCAACAATGCTATTATAGATCTTATTACAAGGTCATTAGGTGTTACTATTGTTGTTGCATAGTTGAATGTAAAAAGCTGATCGTGTGGATGGACCACGATTTGGAGGTCGATTGGTATTGCTTTTTGAAAGATGAAGTAATGGCTACTTAACTATTTCAATATGAATAGAAAATGCAACGTGTTACAGAACGTAGTTTGTTGCTTCATACAAATGTGAAAAGTTAAGACTTTTCACATATTATTATATTAATTCAACATGTTCTTCTGTTTTATCTTAATAAATACAATATACTATACTCTCACTGGGTTTTGTAAATTTGATTAAAGTGTCTACCCTTATCATTGAACTTACAGATGATGAGATGACATAGACATCAAATTCTTCTCAAAATAGTTTAAAAGGATAAAAGATAGATGATGTAATGTTACCTTTGAATCCAATGAAGGCAAAGCTAAGCCCCAAAAGTCACTGATTGTCATAAGAAAGATTAAGGATGGAACAAGCAACCAGAACAGCAGACATGATCAAACAAAGCATTCAAAAACTAGAATTTCGAATGTCCGACCGCTCTCTGCTTATAACTTGAAAAGAAACCAATACATCACGTTCTCATGTCGGCATATCACGATATCAATCTCACGGTAAATGCCACCGCGACATCATTTATACCGTGCGGTACAGCCTTGACTTTACACCTTTTGGTATTTAACGTATACTCACTGACAGGTATTTATATGTAACTGTAATTAGGGTATTGAGGCCTTAGAGCCTTATAAATCAATACGTGAATAGCAAAGCAAAAATAAAAACACAAGGAAGCTCTCGATTTTATTATTTTATGCTTCGAACTAATTTTGCCCATACAAAATTGTGGTAAACGGAATCGCGATTGTATCGTTTGCGTACTTTAAAAACTCGCACTAAGCACTCAGTATACTAGTTATAATGCGACAATAACTATACTGGAGATAGTTACAAGATCCCACTACTACCCTATTGGGTATATGTAGTTATAGGGTGCAACAATAAGATATTAAAGAATTCATCAGGAAAATAGAGTGATGAGAAGTTCTATTAAAACTCAATTAATTCAGTTTTTGTTAGCTATTTGTTTTTAGTTTTAAAACTTGTTACAAATCTCTCAAACCATCGTCGATCAAGCTGCACTATCTCTTCGACATCAATACATGATAAAATAATACCAAAAGAAAGTCAGTAGCTCATCACCAAGCCAAGGTCACGTGTTACATAAAACCACTTCTAACATCGTATTAACTGTGACGCAACACCGCAAGTACTGGGGGTTTCAATAAGATTACCTGACAAAAGTTTTGTTATTTAGACAATGGAACCTTTGAAGGGAATGACTCTTACAATTCACTATTGTGTAATGATTAATCTACAATGTGTGTTGTACTATCTGATGTTAGCTGTGTACGTTTGTATAAAGATTGACTGAAATAAGTTTAATCTATGGCACGAATAGTTTCATATTTGGTTAAAGAAGAGATATGTATCCTATCTAGTAATATGATCTCTTATAATCTGTCAAAGTTATTGAAATGATGTAGATCTACTTTTGGATCTCAGCAAAGCGTTTTATTCTATCCACCACGCTACTAAACATTTTTTTGTTGCAATATTTTTGTAACTTTTAGGTAAAATCCTAGCTTAATTTAATAAAACTTTTCATAAAGTAGTTTAATATACCATAAATAACCATTTTATGTCGCTTTCCAACCAATTTCACGAAGAATAACATAATATTATTTAAATGATCTAAAATGAAACCAATGTCAAAAGGTGGTAACATATTAGAAAAGCAATATAAAACTCGACAGTTCCATCGACAAATAACCGAACTTTTTTTTATAGACCATTCGGGTCCAATTTCCTCAGTAATGCTGTATGAAATTACTGCCTCCCGCTGTTAATATACATTTTATTTTTCTAAATACGTGTGAAAATAAACATTGATACAAATAATGTTCAAATATCTTAACTGGTTATGTCGACACCCACGTGAACGCATTTTATTTTGGAATGAAATCATTGTAATTTGAAATTCGTAGTTAACTGCTGAGAGTTTCTTTAAACGTTTTACTACTGGTGTAAATAATGTCAGTTTTCTCATTTTAATAATTCTTTAGAAGATTCTAACCAAATACAGAAACGTCATCGTCGTCTAATCGTTTTGCAACAAATTCTAAATCTCTTGTAGGCTTTACCCATTGAAATAACTCTATCTGTATATTTTTACCACTTTACACAATAACGAAAGTAAGCAAAATTAGGTCAATAGGGACGATGCGTGTATTCAAAATAAATTATTAAACACTTACCAACGTCTAAAAAATTAAAAAGGGGAAACCTCGATTATGTTATTAAATGTATCTTTTTAATGATTTTTAATTAGTTGTTTTGATGCTATACAATTATGACGTCATAATTTAGCATTTCATACAAAACTTCATTATAAACCTATCCTTATGACATTTAAAAAGAAGTTGCTGATTTGATAATGTATAAGTCATCATCCCAATTATCAATATTTCATCTAGATTCCCGTGTGAACCAGTATTCAAAAATGACATCTCATCTAGTTACCCACTGATGTATTATCCCTAAAAGAACCTGTTTATAAGACATGTCCCTTTAATTATTAATGAATCTCCATGTAAACTTTCTCATTCCTTCGAACGTCTCTACGTTGTTTTCTCATGCAATCGAAACAGACTCTACTATTCTAATCTCTACGAATATGTAATTTGGTATGTAATCTTCAGTACCTAATGGACAGTAATTTGTTTTTAACTAGCATCCGACTGTAGCTTTACTTACTTTATTTACATAGTTTTTCAGACTGTAAGAGATATGGATATTATTATCTGTTAATTTTTGTGCTTCTTTATTTAAGAAGTACGTCAAAAATGGGTACGTCAAGTACGTCAAACTCTGCTCTGTATCTGTATCATTATTCCTATTGTAAGCTCTAACTAAAGTATAACCAAAAAAGAATACAGCACATACCTTCGCTTTAAGGTCTATAACCTGATCGAATACATTTCATTCATTAGAATCAGAGTCATGTGTCTTGCTTGTGTCTCAAGTATCATCCGCAGCCTCTTTGTAATCTAGACCTTCATCTTTGAAACGATCAGACGTCTAGACTGGTTTAGATTTTCAAGAGCATCGATGTTCGTTAAAGATTCTGTAATATCGCATCAGTTATTGACTTATAGCACTTAGTGTCAATTTATTCTGACGTTAAGTGGTTATAATTCACTTTTAGCATTGGATTTATGGTTTTGTATTGGACGTAATAAAACGATCAGAAATCCTTGTGTAAGTATATAATGCCTAGGACAGTTAACGATATTTAAATTATCCAAAAATAGTCTCATTTACAGAATTTTACTTTTATCATACAAATACTTGATTATATAATATGTATTAGATGCAATTAATAGCAAAGCTAATACCACATTGATACCTCTTATTAATTTCGTGGTTAAACTAACCGTTGTATCTTTCGAAATGAATATCAATTTTTTAAATCGCTTTCATCCCGTCGTCACATTGTTTATGTTGATGATGTGTTGATTACATCACCTGGAAATGCAACGCAAACGAGTTTCATTAAGTGTGATGGATGCATAGGTATCTATGCATATAATCATACTGAGTTAAATATCTTGTATGTTCATTTGAATGAATATGCATTAGTTAAAGAACAAGTGAAAATAATTTAAAGAGTTACCTACTAGTACCTAGCTAGGTAATACCATGCAAAAACTGTTATTGCAGATTTTGACAATCTATCTATTAAATGTTGAATTATGAAATCAAATATATTTCCTTAAACAATTTATCAGACTCCATTGTGCAAACTGACGCATTCGCAAACTCTTTTTATTTTATTGTTAAAGTAAATACCGTAATATCGGCTGTCATAGCCGAGTGCGCGCGCGCAACTACCGAGGCACGTTCCGCCCTTTGTTCGCTACTATTTTTTTTAGTTTTCTTCAGCTAAATGGCTTTGGCTTGTTGTGTCAACGGCCATTGTTAAATTTGATTGGTTACTCTTCTGTTGCCCTCTTGCACCGCCATACTTTATTGTGTGAAGTTAAATTATAGTTTTTGTTGCGATCGATGCTGCTAGGGCCAGTTCCTTTATACTATTGATTTGTTAGGTCTGTTTCGTAACGTGTTTTCGTATCGAAATCATGATCTGTTTCGTATTTGTTTGTTATTTGTATGACATCCGCATTCTTTTTATTATTACTTTCGAAAATTTCATCACATGTTTTGTCATTTTGATTAGTAATTATTAACATCAATGATAGCATTTAGTTACTATAATCATAACTATTACATATTACGATTGTCGGTATCTACTGTTGAAGCTTGTATATCTTCTTTATTTTGAGTCTTTAAATGCTCCATAATTATTTTCTTATGTTTATAATCATAACCGACATCGATGGACACAGTGACGTCCTCTAAGCTCTTTTACTAACTTAAGGTCTGATCTCACCAAATCTAACCTATGACGTTGTCCCCAGGTATTACAACGCGACGTGGAATGCCACGGACGGATCGTGAGCTCGGTTGTCAGGCTATGTGGCGGTGGTGACGCGGCGCGCGCCCTCGAGCGACGCTGGCATCTGCTTTATCTGAGAGCTATCGAGTGGCAGTGCCACCTGGAAGCGTGCCTCGCTAGGATTGATAATCAGGTTTGTGCTCATCTATTCGTAATTTAAATAACTTGAGTATCAACACCTGGGCGAAATGAATTTTGTTTGAATATTAAAACTGTGCAGTTTCTTACGCCTTATCATAAGAGATTTTATGAATCAACTTCTACGGATCTAAAGACAAGACGTAGTGAAGTCTGTCTACAGATAAAATGTAGTATTGAACGTGCAAATTAATATCACTAAAACATGCAAATAATCGGATAGTAGTTCTAGCTATTTCATTGATTAGAAAGCAGCACTTGGATAATTTTGATGGTCCTTGAGAAAATAAGTAATTAATTAGCTAAAATTTGAGCAGACTTGGTAGATAGATTAGATAGAGTTGGCATGTTTGTAACTCTCTGATTGCAAATAGAAATCGTAACTAATTCCTAAAAGACTAAATCTCTTGTTGTACCTTTTGACCCCATCGATGTTCATATTTTGCGCAATTCTCACACTTCAACAATAGTCACAATCAACCACCCGCTGCTAGCTGTTTGTAAATATGACCCACAGGACCCCAAGTGGCGTGGAGAATCTCTTACTCCCCTAATAAAAGTGCACAATGGTATAACATATATTTGAAAGTTAGTTATCCAACCAATTTAGTTTCGCGGGTTAAATTATACGCATGCCTAGACTTTGAGGATTGCCAAACACTCACAAAAAGTTCAAGTTTATTTAATTATCGTTGTGTAAGTATATATATTTAGTGATAAGATTTCTGTGATAATTTTGGCTATTTTATTTTCTTAATTTGTAAAGCTATATTTCAAATTATCCCCGGCCAGCAACCCTAATGTTGGCTTGGTTTAAATCAACCCACAACATAATAAATATCAAGTGACATTGAAAGGGTTGAATGTAGTCACGTGCCGTCACTTACATGAATTATATTATAGAACTTGGGATATGTTTTGATTTGTGGTTGCCAGGCATTTGACCTAAATACGTTTAAGTTTTTATTGGGATAGTTTCGACCATTCTATTTTATGGTAAGAGTTAAATCGTGTGGTAATAAATATCGTCTGGATTATTGAAATGACTTTTATTAGCCATAAATTAATTTTGGGTTTAGGTATATGTTTGATAGTTAAGTTGAGCATTCATTTAATTTAAATAGTTTATTTTATTTGGTTATGGAAAAAAATGTACTATTAGCTCACAGGGTAGGATTTTATCTTAGTTTCACATGTACTAAGTCACGGGTAGATGCTAGTTCTTTAAAAATTAAAGGAAGGAAAAATATAATATTTTGGACGACACAAAAACAACAGCATATAAAAACACACAATACACACGATTTAGAGCTGAGTGAAGCAAAAAAAAAACCGAAACTGAACTTAACCTTACCTTATTTAAACCATTTAGTAACTAAAATAATAATCATAACAATACGTATATATTTATTCCAGGGTGGAGCGTCAATAGAAGTAGTGAGTGACAGCGACGACGAACCGGCGTTAAAACAGCCGCGTCTCAGCCGCCGCGGTTCGCCCCGACGCCAGCGCACACCAGTCAATGTGCGCAGACGAGAGTGCTCCGAGGACAGTCGCCAGTCTGCTTCTGAGGTGAGAAACATGCATCAAATAATATCGACCCATTAAGAGTAACTAGCTTTTTTATTCATGAAGCTTGTGCCCTGTGGTTTTACATGCGTTCCAGATAGATCTAATGTTTTCCCGAGATAAGAAATTAAATGTGCCAAGTTTAATTCTAATCCGATTAGAAATGACGATTGATTGAATAACAAACTATATTATTATATTATTTAAGCATCAGCACACAATTAATTTAATTGTAAAGCATTTTTCAGTAATATTCTGAAATGTCAGAATTTTGGAATAAACTGTAACTTTAACCACTTAACATGATGTATATATCTTATAATGTTAACAGTAACGTTTTTCATTCATTTCATGCAAGTAAATCTCTCTTTTTCAGGAGGAACAAGATGCGCTAATTTACCAGTGGCGTGGTTTCGGTTCGGACTGTGAATCAGAATTAGTGCGGCGGCACAAGATGGCGGACGAGCGCCTTGTGCCCGGCGCCGGCGCATGTGACGGTGGTGACGCTAGGTGCACCGACCAGACCGTGCCTGGCACTGATGACCAGATTGACGGTGAGTGCTTTTACCAATTTATCTTGTCCCTTTCACTGTTATTTTTTCTTGTAAAGGGAAATATTACAAATTAAATAAAGCGCTCGTAAAGGTTACCTCTATCGTTTAGTGTAAGATTTTCCCATATATAACTTGTATAGGTAGACACACAATTGATGTAAAGACAAAACACTCGGAAACCTAAAGATATTGATGTTTAGCCTGATTTCTTACCGCTCACAGTCTCATAAATCACACATAACATGAATAACAATAATAAATGAAAACCACTTTCCATTTTCTCATAAAGGAAAATTATTCATCGGAACAGTTTCCCGCAGACTGATTTGCATTTCAAAACAATAGCTTATTGATTATTGTTATTGTGTTTGAGATTCCAATCAAATATTTTACAAACAAACAAACACTGTGTCATACGCGAGTGAGTAAAATAACCATTGATATCCGTTACAGGGCTCGATATACACAACTCAATGAATATAGAAGCAAAAATCAGAACACCACCAACTGTTATAAAGAGGAAAAAACCAGTAGACACATCAAAATTCAATCAAACAGATAGAAAATCCAAACACTTAGCAACTTTCTACTTTAGGCATCATGATACTGATTCAGACAGACAAATGATTGAGACAGATGAAAAATCACAGGAAGAATCTTCTGAAGAGGAATGGACATACGTTGGAAGCGGCCCAAAAATTGGCAATGAAGATTCTACTGATATAATGACTTCATCTGTTGAAATACAATGTGAACTGCCATTTGATGAGAGAAAAGAAAAAGCGCCGTCTCCCAAACCGAAACTAGAATCATCGACACCGGACTTATTAAGAACTGATCAAAACACGAGATGTAAAGATTTAGAAAGACTGGTCAATCAGGCTGAAGAGTTGGTACAGAAGCAAGCGCAACAGCATATAGCAAAGAAGAAAGGATCAAGGAGTTTTAAGCCGCTGTCGCTTGAAGAAGAAGGGAAGACGGTCAATCGAGCAAAGATGTCAAGGATCAAAGAATGGCTGAATCAGAGTTCAGAGGGAAAGAGCGACAATAATCAGGTACCTATGTTATTTTTATTTCACGATGTTTTATATACACTCAACTGCATAAAATTAAGGCCAAGCACTAATGGTGTTAACAATTTTAATTTCAAACTTCCTACAAAAATGTATGTGTTTAGTATTGTCCATTCTAATCAACTCTTAACTAATTAACGCCAGAAATTGCACACTAAACTTAATAATATTTTCAAAAAGCCGACTTTTTTTTGTAAATGGTAACAAATATGCAAATAGAGAAAACCATTTCTAAGAACACCTGTTTTAGAAATTCCATGCTTGGTCTAACTAATTCTATGCCGCTGAGTGTAGATGATTTACTCGGTGGCCCAACTTGATGAGATAAATAGAGTAACGAAAACATGAATATTAGGCAGTAAATGACCATATACAATGCACAACACCGTTGCAAAAGTTTTAATCTCCCAAGTAAGCTCAGCTTAGTCTATTAAACGTAGTTAGTATTTAATATCTTTGGTTACTTTGCTTAATACAAATTCTAAATAGACAGATCCTTGAATGAAGTCTCCCTATGTTTTACTTCATTTTATAGATAAGATATCGTTAACTTCTTTCCTATTCTATTTCTCATAGCAGCATTAACCATTTATAATCTTTTTTTTTTACAAGTACTAATTCATCATCAGAAATTGGACCTATTAGTCACAGTCATAAAGATCACTTTTACTTACACCCTTTTTATCATTTCCAGGGTACAGAAAACTACGATGCATCAGGCGAATACACGACAGAGAGTGAAGTGGACACATCACTCACATCGGAGGAAAGGAACATACACTCTTCTATGGACATGAGCACTTCCACCTGCACTGTAACACCAACTCATCATGCCAAGGTAAAATAAACTTTATAACTGTGTATTTAAAGTCAACGTTCGCTTTGTGTGTGATGCTGCTTTATTTGTAACAATTTCATGATTACCATTAGCAATGTATATGAACTGGGTGGATATTTTGAGATGTCTTCTTTTCGAAATATAGGTTAGTCAAATTTTTCTATGGAACCAATTCTGAAACCGTATATTTTCATACATTTAATCGAACAAATTTGGTTGACCTGGCCTTGGCTTTTTATCTGATTTTTTAAAATTTATTATTAATATAATTTATTTATTTTTAACATATATAAAAAGAATCCTTTCCAAAATACAAAAAATAATAATAATAATGATTCCACATGAAATCCTTTGCTTAAACAACTTTTCAAAATTCGCATCATTACCCTCAAAATGTATCACCTAACAATGTACATAACAAATCGGTTGAGGCTCATAATCTAACACAGGTTCAACTTCGAAAAAAACGCGGCGGCAACAGCGCCAGACCTTGGTCAGTCTCATGCCTGTCGCAACTAAGCGGAGCGGGCACATCACTAGTAGCCACCCCGACGACCACAGACGGAGCCATATCACACAACATGTCAATATCAGAGTCAGCACTGAATACGCTAGCCTCGCCACAAAGAGTCACCTCATCTAACTCTAATTCCAAGCTTCGCGGCAGTTCTACCACTGTTCAGGTATTGTGACTAATTATATGTGCCATATTAATATTTCTGCGTAGGGTCGTTCGGTAATGAATACCTTATTATAGGATATTTATTCAATTGTAAATACCATCATTTTAATAAAAAAATTAAAGAAATGTTGTAACAACATGCCTGTCATTTAGGAAAGTCTAATATACTCCTTATTTTGTAGATATTGGCTTGATAAGGGAATCACCTATGTACCCCACTTACTTTATATAAGTCCAATTAAATTCGATCTGTTTTTTCATAGGATCTGTTTTTATCTACTTCGCTCTAAAAAAAGGAAACCAGTGAAAATGGACCATTGCCTTGCTAAATCCTCAATATAAGCTTTCCTATAGATTCCAATGAACAGTCTTGGACAAGTTTTCTGAAATAGGACCCAGATCATCTATTCTCTATCTACCTTAATGAAATAAATTGTTATAGATTAGCATTAGAATGTTAAAGTTGAGCGTTCAAACATACAAACTACTAAAACTATCTTTTAAAAAGCTTTGTAAACCTAATATACTATTAAAATTTAGGATAATTAAATTCCTTAATCCAGGGCCACGTATCGAGCACAAACACCATGACCGAAGCGTGCACATCCTGCGTTGAAGCCAACGACAAACAATGCTGGCTGCGACGCAAAAGACTCAAACTCAGACGTCACAACACAACGACAGTGAGAAGAGATCGGCTAGTGAAGTCCCTCTCTTTCTGTGGGAGATTGAGTCCAGAGATAGAAGATAAACATGAGAGAAGTGCGGCTAGTGATCCGGCTACTAGTAGGAAGAGCAGGTTGGTTATATTGTGATTTTAACTCGTATTTTATTTGAAATAAGGTTTATACACTCAGAGGCACAATTAACCGCCCACCCGGCTAAAGCGACGTAACTTTGTATACAATAACTAAACACTTATGAAGTTGAATGACAATTAAAGCAATATTCGATTAATTTTGTATTTTTTTTCATGTGATATTATCCAAAGTATAATATTGCCAAGAAAAAAAATCATTCCAAAATTATTTTTTGAAGTTACATCGGAGAATGTAAGTGGGCGGTTAATTGTGCCTCTGAGTGTATTACAGCAGGCAAGTCTCTTTTCCTCTAATCTAGAAATTTGGTTTAACCCGGGAACGCAGGTGTAACCGCGGAAGACAGCTTAAAATAAAGACACATAATTCGGAATAAGATGTTGGTAGCTTAAAATTACTTTGGATTGTAAAAAAACTAAATTATATTTTCCCATCTAGGTTCGACACCACATCAACCTCAGGCAACGACAGCGACGAGGAACTAATCAAGCAACAGTTAGCAACCATAGCCAACCTGCGCAAGAGCATAGAGAAGACCCACATCTCGACCCAGCCAGACAGTGCCATTCCGGAACAGAACGAAGCAGAAACTATGGCCCCTAGCTTCAAGTTGGGCCCAGCAGGTGGCTCAGTTAGGCCCAGATTAGCGAGAAGTATGGATAAGGAGAGTTATTTGGCTCTTAGTTTGGGGGATCCGAGTCAGTTGTGGGATTTGAGTGTTGATAAGGATTCCGATGTGGATAAGAGTGTGACGGCGGGGACTGAGGAGCATAGCTCGTTTTCAGAGCAGGCTTGGGACTTTTATCAGGTTAGTTTTTCATGAGTTCTTATTATTAGTTACTAATTTGTTGACGAGTCTTATTTGAAGATATTTCGGTTTCACCTTATGTGTATTACAATTGCGTCATCATCATCTATACGCACTTCTGTGTGAGTGGGTATGGTTTCCGCACTTGGTCCTTGAATTGGACCATTGTACGTGTAAATGCCATGAGGTTTTATTCCAACTAGACCAACTCCCTCCAGAAGCAGATTAGTCTTCCGAAACTTCTCAGTGTGTCCGCTAGATATCTTGGTGATCCTAAGGTTTCTTCTCTTATGTGGGTGACGCCTGTGCATTCAAGTAGCACGTGTGTTACCGTTTCTTCAGCCACCATGCACGCCCTGTATAGGGGGCCTGTCTGTAATGCCTATTGTGTGAAAGTGTTTGTTGAGTGAGCAGTGTCCGGTGATAATTCCCGACATCAGGCGCAGGTTTCTTCTGTTCAGACGCAAGAGGCGCCTGGTGAGTTTCGTGTCCAAGGATGGCATGGCTTCTTTGGACTGCCTGCAACCTGGTGCTGAGTGCCACCTGCTTTCATTACAATTGCGATTCTAACGTTTTGAAAGTAGGCATGGAGAGTTTTTACCGTTGTTTGTTTTTAACCGACTTCAAAAACGAAGGAGGTTCTATGTTCCACTGTATATATATATATATTTTTTTTTTGTATGTGCACCGATTTCTCCGCCAACTGTTGACCGATTAAAAAAAAAAACTTAGTTTTAAACCGTTATGTGCCTACGTCAATATATCGTTTTTTTTTTTGTCATCAGGAAAAATACAATTCAGAACCGTACTCTGAAGCCCCAGACTCGGACGCCGCCCGCCGTTTACTCGAATTTGGGGACGACTATCGAGCGTTCCTCGACTCGCAGTCCGACTGCTGCTCCAGTCTTTCAGCGCAGCCCGAACACGAGCAGAGCCCGAGCGGTACCCGACGACGCCGACAACCTTCCGACGTCTCCCGTGAACGAAGCCTGCCCCGATACAAACGTCCCACCAGAACATCCCCCGTTGAAACACCTTCCCGAAAACCTAAAAAATCAATGTCCAGTGCCGAACGCAAAAAAACGCTTCTGGACAGCCTAGAAAGATCCAGAAACAATACTAGTATTGAAAGCAGTGATGGTAATCGACGACGCAAACCATCCGAAGGTGAACGCAAGAATAGCAAACGCTCTCCAGAATTCGATCTGCTCAATGTACAAGCTCTCAGCCGACGACGACATAGCTCAAACCTTACGAGCGATGAAGTCAACAGCTCTTTAGAGTACACTGAAGTTAACAACCGTCCCGACATATTGGACTCGTTGAATAGGAGGAGACGGAACGATAAGGATGGAGAGTCAGAGTTACAAAAGATTGCGTTATCGGAGTTGAGGCGTCGTTCCACGGAGAGTGCCGATTCGGAAGACGAGTCGTCTAGTCCCAAGAAGCACAGCAGGAGGAATTGGGATGGAGATTCTGATTCGGAGTCCGAAGAAGTCCGATCGCTCGTTCGCCGGTCAAGTTCGCAGTTAGAAGCGGCGGAGGCTCTGATGGCGCGACAGGACGCTTCACCAGACCTTCTCCGCGCTTTCGACTATGTAAGGACACAATTCGATACAGATTTTAGCTATCCGGAGGACGACGACCTCTCGTCGTGTGCGATCCGGCGGCCCGCATGCTTGCGCGCTAGGTTATGTCTGGCTGTAGCCGCCTTCTCAGTACTAGTAATAGTTTACATACATCTACAATGACATTTTGGCTTGGGCTTGTGTGATATTTATTCTTATATATGTAAGTATAAGTATTAAGTTCGCTGCGATTGTCAGATTATCTGTTAGAAATACTTACATACGCGCATTGATTTAAATATCGAAAATTAAAGTATATACAACGACTTTATTAAAGTATATTGAGGACCAAGAAAATTTATTACTCTAAGTCACAAACAAAAGAACGCACAACTTATTCAACTTAACTCCATGTATAAATTTCAAAAGCCACATTTGACAGCCTATATCCATTCATGTACCAAATGGAGTCAAATAGTGGCTTTTTAGATGTCTAGGACTATTTGACATTTATAGCGCTAAAAGTATCAAGACCTGTCGGTACTCAAACATCAAGGCTTGAATCATTCCATAGATAATAAAAAGCGTATTTTATCTGTAATCGTGTAAATATGTTTGACAACGATCTCTTTAAACATTCCAGCATAATATTAAGCAAGTATTGTACAAATTATTAGCATTTATAGAAAGTTTAACCTATAAATGTTTTGTAATCCGACATTCGCAGCATTAAAAAGTACTAACTTATTAATTTATTAAGCCGCATTGAATGTGACAGTTTCACTTTGAAATTAGATGATTGTCTTTTGGCATTTGGATATGTTGTTCTGTGTTATGTTGTACTTAATTATGTTAAGTTTTATTTATGATACTTTGAATATTATGTTGACAAAATGAAACTGTCTTATTTCCCATTAACATTTTTAATTTATAATCGCTCCAAATTTCCCTTTTGAAGTGTTTGGTTTCTCCTACTAACACGATTTTATTTGTTGTGTGATTGTGATTTGTGTAGTTTTTTTTATTATTTAATTTATACTAACTGCCTGTTTTATTTCCTCTATATAATTTATTACATCATCCTCATCTCCTTGGTGGTTATAATTCGGTGCTAAGTCCGATCTTGTAGGTGTCTAGGAATATTCAGTAAATAGTTTGAATTCATAATATTATGGTGCAAAGGGTACAGGAAGTTTCTATCGGGAATCATTCACGGTAACCAGTGACATAAAACGACTGAAAAAATATGAAATGTCAAATTGACAGCTGTCACATTTGACTTTTTCTCTGCAGTTCAGGAATGAGCAAACATTATCAGTTCATGTTATTTATTACCTAGGTACCTCATAATTATAGAGACGTGATTATCTTGTCAATGAGTGATAATAATAGCTCTAGGTGAATTTAGTTTAACTAAAATATTAGCCTATTTACTTTTGGTTGTAATTGTTGTATAAACGAGTAACATTAGGTTTCGCATAATATTAATATTTAACCTGTAATGTGATTTGACTGAACTCCTCAATAACTCACAAAAATATTTGTAAATGTATTAATATTATGTTGAATAGGGATAGGTTGTTAATTGATCTTTTTTTTCTACAAGATGTTAAAAGTGAACTTTGTATAATTTTTTAGAAGAATAAATGTGTCAATTTAAATTAAAAATGGAGTTTCAGTCAATTAACACCCTACTCTCAACAAAATGAATACAATTATTTTTATAAAAAAATGGACTGATTAGGGCAAAGCAACAGACATTTCCAAATTCTTTTGTTTTCTCTTATTTTTGGGCCTTTTTCTCGCTTCTCTAATCTGTTTGGCATTTACTTTTTATAAGCTTGGGATTTAGTTTCATATTATTTAACGTTATACTACAGATTTAAGGTGGATGGTTCCCATTTTGCATTTTAACGTATTTTTTCGCGTTTTAATTTATTACGTCATTTTTTTGTACCTGTGGGACATAATTTTGTGATTCGCGCATGCGGAGGATCATTGTATGTATTTATATTTTATATTTAAAACCATACATTGGTTCTTTATCAATAAAGAACGGATTTTTGTAAAGAACCAATGTATAGTTTTATAACGTTTTGAATGCAAAACTATTACATACATCAATCCATTGTCATATACCTCGAATTACAAAATAACTTATCATGGGCGCTTGTGATAGACGTAAATAATTAAAACGCAAGAAATATTAAAAATTCAAAATGGGGACCATCAACCTTAAGGAATTTAGTTTAACTACCTCTTTTCTTAATTGAAAACAATACCGAAATCTTGCATGAATGTTTGTCAAAGGATGTTGTTTTTCTTTCCAATTTACTGTAATCAAACTTATCAAAGTGATTGTGTTGTGTTAAATTTATCTGGAGATGTAATGGATTTGAAAGTGAGTTAGAAGTAATTTTTTAATTTAAGTCTAGCTGATAATCTTCTTTATTGAGTAGCACAGTGCTTACCGTCACTTGAATATTAATTTCGAAACGAAACGTTATATTTTTGCAAATTGGGCTTTTTCGATGCAGACGGAGGTGGTCACACGTTGCCGAGAAAATATCAACCTTTTGGATGCGGCTTTAGCCGGCGGATTGTCTACTACTTTACAAAAGGATGTCAGAGGTTAGTAAATTTGTATTAAATAAAAGCTTCTACTTATTTCAAAAAAGAGAGCTCATTGACAGGACAATGCAATTGCATTATGAACACGGGCATGGGCAGCGAATAAATATCTTGTTTCATGCAAAAATGTGATCGGTTGGTAGTCGTGAACCGCAGCCTGTGGCTCACGTTCCAACCGGTTTCTGAACGAACACCTTATGCAGTTATTGTACTCACAATCTCGGTTGAGATCAAGGCTGCATCTGTATTCGAAATTCGAATTTTCGGACACGTTCTCCACGTCTCGATTTAAAATGTTATTTTTTTATCGACGTGCACTTAATTCTTGAAAACATAGAATTATGTTATTACAATGAAGTGGTTCTCCTTGTTATATAATTGATCGTTACGGACCATAGATTATTATAAAATAAAAACATTATTCGGGTTAAAAAACATCGTTGAATACAAATTATGGATTTCAGACATTAATTCTATTTTAAATTGCTTTGTGCTAACAATCAAACATAACTTAGAATAGACAATGCGAGGATTAACTTACCTGAGTGAGATCAACGTTAGCTAACTCTGTCGACTAGGATAATATACAGGATGATTTTTTAGTCACTGGCCATACTTGCAGGGGTTGAAGTACTCGTCAATATAAACAACTTTTATTATGGGACCAACTCTGATATCGCAAAAAATAAAATGGTTCCTTCATACATTTTGGAGTAGGTATTGAACTTTTGTATGGACAGCTGATATTTTTTTGTGATCTCGAGAGTTAGTCGCATGATAAAAGTTGTTCATATTGATGAGTACTTCCATCCCTGCAAGTATGGCCAGTGACTAAAAATCACCCAGTATAGGTACTTATGTTATTATAATTTATTTGTTAGGATTTTGATCCTTCATGAGCTTTTCTGATCTTATATTTTTACGGTTGGTTTCTTTGTTACTGGCGATTATATCAAGTCGTTATTCAAGCATACAACTCATCATTAGGTAGACACTTATATGCTTAGGGCTGTCAACTGTCTGAATCAGAGTTAAATATTAAAATTATACTTACTTCTAGTAAATCATTAAATTATTCATAAATTATATTTAATTTGTATTTAACTGGCAGCATGGTTATTTTGTAAAAATATCAACGTTAAAGAGCTGTAACGTTGTCACAAATTTAGCACATGACATGGAAATATCCACATAAAATACTTTTTGTTGTAAGTTGTAATGGGGCTTCGTCCATAGATAAACGATAATTAGTTACACGTTAATCAACCCCGTCTGAAAACAGCTATTCAGTCGAGCAATGCGATAAACATTATGTTAATTCATGTGATAAATTGTTCGATTACACGCAATCTTCGTCGAATTGCAAAGTATATGGTAAAACTAAATTCCCAACTATGATAATAATATCTTAGAGAGGAAAACTATTTAACTTTAAAACTCATATAGGTACATATACCTAGAGGCACGTTACACTAAGCTAAATACAACGATAAAAATCAACATTATACATTTGTCTTTATTTATAATCAATATACGAATTATCAGAAGCGATAATCGCTTAGTAACAGGATTAGTTTTGAAATAAACCAGACCAATCATAATAATAGGTATTACCTATCCCATAAAACCTATCTCGATAGTCTGGTAAACATTGACAAAACCAGTTTCGCGCACGGCATTGACACTCATATTGAAGTCTTTCATTACACTGGCAACCCTACCAAAAATCCCGGAAATGGCGACACGGCCGACGATCACACGCGCTACGTTCGTCTCCATCTATTTCTGCCAACGAAAGCGGAACGGTTCTCCGTCTCGCCAACGCCAAAACTGAGGAGCACCGGAGTCAACTTTTTAATTCGGCCGTTTTATAAAAAAACAACGCTCACTTTTTAAAGTTATCGGCAACTTGCAAAGTCATGGTGATTTACACAATATGGTTGTGTAATGTTTTTTTTTTTAGTTTTTATTTAACAGTTGTGTGATAGATCTTCTTTATCTAACGAACATCTTAATAAATAGACTTTACCGCATCTTTGCTATTAGTTAAGCACTCACTTTTTACCTACTATGTAGACTATTTGAATGAATTTATTTACCAATTGAATAAAACCATGATGTAGTAAAATGCAGAACCGATATAGGTATAGGTATTTAGTCTAAAGCTAGGTATACGTAAGCACCAAATATAGCACCCTACTTACTTATGACTCGTTTGCAGACTTTCTTTTGTTTGCCACATGTGCCCAAGATTAATGTTATTTTAGTTCCTTTTATTGGTATTCACTTGCAAAAATAACCCTTACATTATACAAGTTAAAGTCTAAAATTACACTTTAAAGTCTAGATAAGAAATAAACGCGTATAAGCCCAAAATCGACAAAGCAAAGCAAATATTCACGAAGTGCAAACTCAGTTAAATTGAAAATGCTAATTTGTAAAACTTTAATGTGCAGTTTGGGGCACTTTTTGGATCTGACGCAAGTATTTAATAGTTTGTTTATCTTGTTATTTTGACCTGTACTTATATGATTTTTGTATAAAGTTACTTGAGTACAAGTAGTTTGTCTTGTATTGTCGATTATAAAGAAGTTATGATCCTTCGAGAGGCTGATTGACTGACAACTCAGACTTGGCTCTTATATATACATTTGAAAACTATTTTAGCTGACGTTTTTGTTTTTGTTCACATTTTGTACAAAATTTTATGTTTTGATTCACACCACAGAGGTAATGCATAAAAAATGCACATATTTAACTTACATGTCAATGAAAAATGATCATTTATAAACATTGCCATAACAAGTAGGTCCTACTTAAATAATAAAGTCGTCGACAAATTATGATTCGTTCAAAAATCGCTCGTAAATCAACGAGTATGGTGCAAAGCTTCCACATTTGCAGTTTTTATTGCGTGGGCGTAAAGAGACGATTATGACATGAGTAAATAATGTTTTTTATTAGGTAAACTAAACATTCAATCACGGTACAGTGACATCATTGGGATGTAAAACTGTAAAATAAATATTACATTTGTGCATTACTTTTTTCGAAACAGTAGTCAGTAGCATCCTGGAGTTTAAGCGATTTGGTCGTTTAGTGATAAAGACAAAACAATGGTTGTAAATGGTAAAATATTAGTTATCGTTCAGGAATTTAGGAAGCCTATTTTGTCCAGAAAATGTAAGTATACGTACTTTGTTATTTTTCACCCACAGATAAAGAGACACTTTTCTGGACCAAAACTTTTTAAAAAAAAATCTTATAAGATATTTAGCTTATAAGATATTTCCTAAAATGTATCTCAAAAGAAGTTATTATTATATAAATAACAAGGCTAAACTAGATAGAAAAAGTAACTCTACGCAATTCAACATTGCGTTGGAGTGCATTCTTTGGCAACCGAGCCAAACCTATTGTCATTGTACTAAATAGATAAATCTGCTATTTGCGACACTTGTTACTCACAAGGCCAAGGAAATCCTACAAATGTTCTATCATATCTAAATGATTCAACAATCTAATTTGCGATATCTTATGATATTATTGAAATTGATAAAATAAGTGAAATATTTGATTGCGAGTCTATTTCACGGCAGTCATTTATTTAGAAATAAACGGGCTAGAAAATAAGCAGCAAGAAATCATCTGTAGTTGGTTAACAATGATATTATCTCCGCTAAAACTGAAGAATCATCGACAAAAATATTCATAATTCCTTGAATTTAAATACAAAAAGACAACAACCCGATTACCTACACTAAACGGACAATTATTAATTCAAGAACTTGTTGCGTATAGAAACTAAACGGCTGAACGTCTGTCGATAATTCTATTCTAAACAAGGAATAATTGTCCGGAATGCAGTCCGACCACGCATTCTCCAATGCATTTTAAAAGGTATTGTAATTACTATGAGCGACACATACGAAACACCGCTAAGTTATCTTTAAAACTGTTTATGTTAGACTTTTTAAGTTTGTGTGACAAACAATCTTTGTCGGTTGAATCCTTTGGTTAATACAGATTAGTTAATTTTCTCGGAAAGTTTTTGATCTACGCGTTTATCTTCAATGTTAAGTACTGGGTTGTGATCAACAAGTATCCCGTATATGTGTAAAGTTGCAACCGCCATTTTGTGAAAGCTAAAAGTAAATCAATGATCAAAATTGTTGCTATCTTTGTCATTTAATACGTCATTGATAGTGACAGGTAAATTTAAATCAAAGATTAGCGTTTAGACACGGTGTTTAGACTTCTTGAAACTGGAGGTAAGACCATCAATGAGCACAAACAATTAGTAGATATTGAAATGGTTCATTTACTTTACAAACAACTTTATAAACCTATTGTATTCTTATTGTAGTCTTCCATGATACACACGTGTCACAAAAGTACCATGTTAGCAAAATCAACTGCGAAAATTATAGCTATTGTCTAGATTTACGTTTCCCATGTATTAATGTCTTTGTAGTCAATGTTTACAATAATTTCTGTCTCACAAAGGGCCTTGTGTTATGAGTCCCAAATAATTTGTTTTTGAAAGTTCGCCTCACATTAGTTTTTGAAGCAATTAATGGTTCTCTCAAGGTTTTGATTTTAGCAGGCTATTTTTTCTATTATGATAAAATTTAAATAAAACTAGATTCCACCCTGCGCATTGCACCCACGTTCCCAGGATAAAAAAGTATCTTAATGTTCTATCTGTGTGCCAAATTTCATTCAACTCCGGAGATAAACGATTACAAACAAACACACACACATACAATATTAGTAGGATTAGTAAGAAGTAAGTTTCTGCTGCCTATTTAAAGAATAAATAGAAAATAAGAACAGTATTACTATGTCATCATTAATCGTAGGGATGAACCAGAATGACTGATCAAACGAAACAAAAGCAACACTAAACGGAAATTCAATCCAAGCGAATCTAAATTCTGTATTATTTTCACTCGAAGATGTTTCTAGTAAATTGAAATCGTGGGTCTTGCTAGTAACATTTTACCTTTTGCCTACAAATTTAATCATGTTCATTATTCAAACAACACGCGGATGACCTCAACCTTTTGTTCGCGTTCACAATACGCTTGATCTCTTTATAATTCAGTCTTTAAACTTATCGATGCATTTGAACATTGAACGAAGGTGATATCATTCGATAAACGTAATAATAGCTCATTCAGCGCTTCAATAGCTACAATATTCAATGTTAAATTCGCTAGTTGATCGAGATCGCCGCTGGAAGCGCTGCGAGTGTATTTTCGGACTAAAACGTGGATAAAATACAGTACGTCAGCTGGGCTTCGCGAGTGGCAGTCGTGTCGCTACGAATTTATGGTCGCGAGTGTTTTCGTGTTTACATTTCCTACTGATGTTGTTATTGCTTCTACGACTCCATTAACTTTCTGATACACAAATTAGGCTTGTAAAAAAATAATAGCGTTCATTTTTATTCGATTTGTAGTAAGTTTATCAAAATAAAACTATTTATTCCCGACATGAGAGAAATTGTGCTGGATGCGCACGAGTGATTTAACTTTCACTTTTGACAGTGTGTAAAGTTATTGCAACAGTGCTCCAAATTTAAATAATAAGTCACAGAATTAACTATGAATTGTGATGGAAGAGGAACCTTCGTGAATTTATTGTAATGTTTGACTAAATATTTGTTCAGGCATGACCTTGGCGATTGTGTGAAGTCTAGATTGTTTATAACCATTTGCCAGCTATAAACTACGATACCTACATTATATTAAGGAATTTTATTTCCTCGTTTATTCAAGTAACAAGCTATTAATTGTATGGAGTTTGAACTATGTGATAGTTCACTATCAAAGATACTGTTAAAATATTATATTAACTGACTACAAATTTACTGGTATAATGAATATGTGATGAATTTCGTAAGATTTGCATTTTGACCCCTAAGTTGAACTCTAATAAAGTAATTACACTTCATTAATTGAAACCCAAAGATTGGTACTGAATCAATATTTCAAAATTGCTATTTAGGCAGACGCGTTTGTAAACAACTTCAACTATTAGGTAATGATGCATACTTTCGCCAAGTTATTTATTATATTGACACAAATCTTGTAGTCACCATATTCATTAGAAAAAAATATCTTCACACCCATTATTAATGTTGATTACGTGAGTTATTTTAGAAATCAGCTTTGAAGCATTCAAAGACTATATCGTGTATCTGATCTGATGGACACAGGCGGATAAGCTTGTCCATATTTTTTCTAAGGTCTTGTTTCAGAACTGTCTATCATTGAGCTTTAACAATTCTATTGTTCCTAAATATTTCGTGTATGTTCACTATACTTACTTGTTTATTCACGTCAAGTCTTCGATACTGGTAGGTTTTTTGTTTACATTTACAGTCACAAATAATTGACCTTTATGAAAGTCATATAACGTACTAACCTAGGATTTGAGATGGTATAATTTAAGTTACACCATCTTCTATATATAAAATAGAAGAACAAGGTCTGACTTGGCTTGATTGATAATGAGAGTACAACGCAGTTTGATGTAGCTCTTATCGTGTAAGTAATGAAGGGTTTCTGTAATTCAATCCTTAAGGGGGTATTTAGAGAGTGAAACAGCGTAGCAGAAAGATAGTAGAAACATATTTTAGTAATCTTTTTAAACATCATTGTCATCATGATCATCCTTTTTCCGATCTCTTATAACATAATTCAATCCTTTCAAATAAGTTATTATTTACATATTGTATAGATTTATGTTCGTATTCTGTAAAATGATCATTAAACAGTAGCAGTATCGTTGTGTAACTAGTTTCTCTTGAGTTACACCACAATATGAAATGCATTACAATAGACTGCATTAACAATTTTTGAACCGATAAGATTGCAATTCGTTGCATTTTTGCTCCATTCGGTGTCCTGTCAATTACTTAGATCTTAAAGATTTAAAAAGAAATCTTTATAGCTCCCACCTTTCAAATTTGTATTAAATATTGATATCAGACAAGACAACTCGTTAAAATAATTCGTTTTGACATTGATTGGCAGAAACAGAATGTTAGGCACTTAAATTGAGAGTTACTCGGTCGATAATTATGATTATTATTACACTAATTGCAGAGCATTGAATTCTGATCCATTAAATATTGGTGATTTTTTATCCATAATGGCTTTACTGTAGACAGGGTCTATAAAAACAAATATAAGCCTCGCTCAAGGTCCAATAGTCCGCGTAAGGGTGGAAGATGGTCCCCTGGACCCACCACTTCTAGTCAGCTTAAAAAAAATAATCGCTCAAGGTTCACGGTTAGTTCATTATAAAGAAATAACATGCAAACTATTTACACATTTCGTTGTTTTATATAACTTATGTTATTACAGTAATTTGTAGAGATTTCTCTGAGCATCGTGAAAGTAACGTTTTGATGTCTTGTGGTTACGCACTTTATGTTTTTTTAACTTGCTTTAAAGCATTCCGTGTCGCCGCGTCGTTAAACTTGTTCATGAGAATAGCTTAAGTCTTTGAAAACATAAAAAGTATGTATTTACCAAGTAATTTTACCATTTAATCGAAGTGTCAGGCGAGTCTTAAGCAAATATTTATTTAATTCATAAGTAGGTACCTACTGCAATTGTATTTATATGACCAATAAAATAAATTTATTCTCAAGGCCTTCTAGTCATTGCTTGCATTAAATCTATGACTCTCAATTTATCTTGTCTATCAAACGTACCATTTTTTTCGGTGTAGTTTAGGTTAATTTCTAGAATGCGTCTGATAAATAATTTAATATCAATTTTATTGACCGGTATTCGATCAATTTCGAGACTAAACATCGATCAAATTGATACCTTTCTGCTTTTTTGGAACAAGTCTATTAAATTCTAAACTCGAGTATTGTTTTTTTTATTATAATTACCCGTATATTCCTTTAAATTCTCACAACATTTATATCAAGATTTATATGCATGTTGTCCTTGTATTTTCTAAGTATTCGAGGTCAATGTTCCATGATACCTACATAAGTCATCTCATGAGATCAGAGCCGCTCCTTTTAGAGATTATAAAAAGTCACATACGCCTTGTACGGTGATCTATGGTTTATTCACGTTCTGGCATTGATCTGAGACATTGTAGGTCGACAAATAAACAATTAGTTGTGGTTAAAATTACATCTATGTTATGAAGCGATTAAGGTTCATCAAGCTTAGTTTCCCTATATTTAGGTTCAATAACTAAGTACCCAAAATGTTCATGTTCATTATTATCATTTTAAACTTCATTTACATTACCATTATTAATTAATTACTCGATTATTCTAGTTTTATATGGAGGTCATTAAAGGTTTTCCTAGTGACTCAGGTAGCGGTCAGTAACTAATACGCTGTTGATTGTTGTGTTAAAAATTATGTTGGAAGATAAATATTAACTATTGTTGGTATTATCTTCTCTATTTATAATATCTAGTGAAAAGAAAATCCAAGAATGTGTTGGAAAGTTTCCTGTGCTATTACCATTGACGATCCCATCATTTCTCGAATCTCAATCGCCACTGGATGGAACATACGAAGTGTGACATAAGGAAAGTGGCTTCACCATACCCGTTCCATCATGTATGAGCAACAGTTTCACTTCCACACGCCAATGGACATAATAAACACGTTGACAAATGGAAATTCATATAATGCATTCAGAGATATTCAAATGCAAGACATGTAAATCTGATTCAATATTTTCTAAATTTTTGTATTTTAAATATAGCATCTTTATGCATAATTTACTACCTATTTTCCTGGCGTTGAAAATCTTCTCTTCGTAAAAATTTACGCTATAAGAAAAGCTATCCTCCAAACTTCATGGTTCTAGGACCAGTGGTTTAGGGTTTGCGTTGATCATTCATTTCATTTTATCGTTTTAGACTAAACTCGTTAACATCAAGTGCAGCCTTAACAAATTAAGCCTTTATCGTTTTAAGAGCGCGATACGATTTGTCACAAATATCAGACTAATGGTTTGCTTCATTAACTAGTGCCTCGCCATCTCTCGTCTCTATTCTACCCCCTATTGTTATGGTTATAAAGATTAATCCGTTAATTGCATTTGTCAGACAGTAACGGTTTATTAGACCGACCATTCTAGTTCATCTAGTGTACCGCTATCTCTGAATTCTTTGACGACTTTAACATTGTAACTTGTTATATTCTTCTGTTCTTATATTGGAATCTAGCCTTGATTTTCTAAAAGTCCGTGTGTAATCCAGAACTCGATATTTACTCCCATTGCCATCATTTACAAGTGCAAATAGTGTTTCTTAATAGTTCTTAAGCATTGTGTAAAATGTCTACAGAGGCGTGAAATATTGATTTTAGAAGTGCATATTTACACGAATTTATATTATATCTCCGTTTGAAATAAGTATTATACAAAATGGACGGCCGTCAATTATTTCGCAATACAAACTTCTTTGTTAGACGCCAGAGAGAATATTTTTAAATTTGGCGTTCTGAAATTTAAGTTTCGAATAATTAATTTTAATGTTTATGATACTTTTCCTTGTCTAAAGCGAAAGTAATGAAATTAAAAAAAAAAAAAATTATGCATTTTGATATAATAAATTAATCTCATACTCGTGTGCATCCTCTTCTTGTCATTATTTCAAATAAATCCATTTTGCGGATAGACATTGATAATAATCATCATCTCTATCTATGATAGTTAAACTTACATTATCATCATTGTTTGATCACAGTTAAGTTCCAAATTGATATCAATGTACGAATTATGACTTGACTATATTTTCAACAAAAATGTGTATCATGACGCCCCAAAGTGAATAAAGTGATGAATAAAAGTGACACTAATAAAGCAGTCATGAATTTATCTGTGGCAACGACTAACAACAACAATGATGAAATTGGTAAGTAAGCTGTATGTATACACAGTCATATAAAATACTGTCTATCAGTGTGTAAAGTTATTTTAGCTTTATTAATATTTATGCTAGGCGATCCTTGTAATAAAATAACTAAATCGAAATGTAGTATTTTAGAGATATTTATGTTAAATAATACAATGTCAATGTAAGTATTTTATTTAAAAAAAAAAACAAAATAGTGCTGTTCTTGACCTCATCCTGCCAGTCTTGTTCGCCTACGGCTTACAGCCCACGCCACTGTCAACATTAGATGTTAGTGTTGTCGTTTTCTCCTTTGCTTTAAAGTGCTAATAACAATTTGCATCTCTACAATATAGTACATACCTTTATAGGTTACATCTGTCTGCTAGCTTACTGCCTACGCTATCAAATAAACGAATGCGTAGATAGAACCAGTACACATTTATTGCATAATCAATCAATTAATCAAAGTGGAAAATACGAATAGTTACACATCGTGTTATTTGTGTCTTATTTATGTATAAAAGCTGTTGGCAATACAAGTTTACATGAAAAGTTATATCTAAAAAACTGAAAACAAAAGGAATTGTGGTTCCAAAATTAGCAGTGCATCGAAGTCGTCAGTAGGTCACTCGCTCAGACGAGTTTTTTTTTTCATTTGGTTTCTGTTTCGATAATTATCTCCCGCCATGATGTTGCAACTGCAACTGCGCAGTTACGTAGCCTCTGGCATAAGTCTCGATTTGTTCTGCCAGGTATGCTACCAATATAATTCACACAAATCATAACGCTATGTTGTGTACCTTATGGCTTGATTACAAAATTTACAAATAGAAAAGTATTACACAACTGTTTTAACTAATAATTATGTTAGTCTATGGTTTAATCATTTTTAATTCGACTTTATCCGTAACATCACAAGTCGATTACGTGACTCGATTTTTTACACCATTAATAATGATTTCAATCACGCAATAAGTTCCGGTATAATTATATAGAGTTACGAATGACGTTTTAATATGCTGTTAACGATCCAAATTCTCAAATTGGAATGCAAGTGTACGGGCGCGATTGAAACATACCATACGAATTGTTGATTTGCTCTAAATCGATTTTCAGGAACTTTGATTGCATCATGAGAATACTATGCGATTCTTTTAACATAATTCGTACTATATTATTTTATGTAATACATTTTGTATCAGTATGTAGGTATATTTAATCACGAAAAAAATAGAATACAGAAATCTTGCATTTCCCGCTACTGCAAATTAATGAGATTCGCTTCATCTTTTGTCTTTCAACAATGCAGCTTCGAGGCAATGTTGAATGTAAAGTATTTTCAAATGATTTTCATTGTTCTATTCTTAAACTCAACCAAATGTTTCTAGGTAACGCTAGTCTATATATCATTATCTAAACATATTATCTATTGCGTAAACTCTCCCTTATTTGTTAAATTTATCTGTTTAATTTTATTCAAACTTGCCTTTATTTGACATTTCTATAGTCATACTTGTATTGTGGTCGTCTTTGCAAGGTCGTGTAGTTTCTCCGTCTAGCTTAGTTTCCATTTAATCATTCTATTAAGGCCGGGGTCGACACTTGATAGCCTCCGATATCAAATAAACTGTACATTTATCTCAGTGCCTTTATTGAATTCTGCAAGTATCTCATTAATTCGCGAACCATCTGCACGTTCGATATTTAAATTTCAAATATTTCTTGTTACTAACTTACTAGCTTTTCTATTTTCAAATAAGTTTTTCACTTATTTCTCATAGAAATCTCTGAGATATTAGATGAAACTCAATGGCCGTACGATATCGCAGTCACCTTGCATTTGTTATTTCGTTATAGTGTAATTTGCAACTGACTGAATACAAAATTGCCAATGCAGATGGTGAAACACAAATGGCCTTATAATAAGAATCATTTTCCTGTGACCCATTTACAACACTAAATCGGTTTTCGTATACCGTTAGTTTTCCGTCAATCACACCTTATTTGCAAGTGTATAGTGAAGTGGACATTGTATTTGTCACCTTATTGTGTTTGCAATGAGTGCATATTGGATAACTAATCGTGGTGTTAGACAAATTTAGATTTGCATTTGTGTAATAACATTTAGCTGTAGGTTCTATTCTAAGTCTCTGTGATAAAGTTGTAATTTCAATGATAGAAGTTGCTAGAGTGTTTTGTGGAATTAGTCGTGCAGTTTCGACCTTGCCGCCTCGTCGACTCCTGAGCACGATCAAGCTGACAGTTCCGTAATGGATTGCAACTACGTCCCGCCTTACCCAGGTATCGTCTGATCTTTATTCAGATTTTCTGATTATGATTAACGTCGGTGAGTGTCTTAATTTATTTTAAGTAACTGTAACTTAGTAACTTTTATATAACTGAAAAATTAACTAGATTTTATCATGTTGGTATGAAAAAACGAATAATAATGCATAAGTAATATTAATCTATCAATGATGATGTAATATTAATGCATTCTTATACGATGCAACTGATAATCTCACACGATGCGACTCAAGATGTAGGTATCGATTTCAGTCATATATCGCAACCGTTCACTACACTACACGGGAATTTACCTCTCCTGCTTGAATTTAATTAATAAAATGTAATTTTATAAAAACAATATTTATAGTCTACTAAAATTGATTACTAATATTTTTCGCACATGATTTTGTTTCCCTCGTGTGAAAATGGCCTTAGTTAACAATAATCCGATTACACCATTATGGACACCAATAAAATAATGAAGTACCTAATGTATTCCACATGTAGCGATATAACACATAAATACTCATACTTCTAGTTCCGATAACCAGCACCAAACCCATCGTAGTCGCTTACATACATTACAATTTGCTTGCTTTCACCAACGTGAGGATGTGAAGCTGTCACGTCTCGCAATGACCAGTCCCACATACGTTGAGAAAAAAATATTTTTTCCGAATGAAAAAAAAAAATTTTTACGAGATTAAAATTATGTCACTGAATGCACCCCTAATTCTAAAAGCAAAAATAAAACTCGATATTTTGAAAAAGAATGTAATTTTTTCTGAAACAGAATACAATTTTCTCCTAATGCAAATGTTGCGCTCGACCCGTTGCGTCCCATTTTACAAATGGCCCGCACCGCAATGGGATGGGAAGCAGTAATAGCTCGTTGAATTTGACTGACGACTACCTCTCTGTTTGCAAATTGGTTTCCGTTCTTTGTAAATTGCTTGTTCCATATTTGCTATGGTTCTGATTTCATCGTACCTTTATTCAAATTACACTTGATCCAAATTATCCTGCATATTGATCTTGGATGTCTTTCTCTGTCGTCATTATTTTGTCTATTTTTTATTATTTGTTGTTTATATTATGTTTGTAGCTTAGAGCATTAAACCAACGTTTGTAGTAACCAGAGTTGTGACATATTTAAAATACTTATATTTAAAATACAAATACAAAATACAAAATACGTATTTTGGATTTTGTAATTAAGTACTTTTTTAATTTTGTATTTTGTATTTTATTTGAAATACTATTCGAGACGTATTTTGTATTTGTAAAATGGTTTGTAAAATACAAAATACTTTTTTATTCTTAGCTTCATTTTTCTAAAGCATTCCGCGATTCAGTAAAAACAAAAAATGCCCACTAGTGGCGCAGCAGCTTTGAAAGTCTATGCGCAAAATGACAGATGAAACAAAACGCATATAAAACCTGACCAATAATATATGAGGGGGTCCCTCATATATTATTGACTTGACAATCCTCAAAGTCACTGTTACGTTTTGCAGTGTTGGCAGCTATTTCATTATTTCTGTGTTGTTCGCTCGAAATGCCTTTAAAAAGATGCCAAAACAAATTGTTGATGCTCTTTTTGAAGAGCTTGTGATTTTAAAATCTTTAAAAAATAAAGAAAACCAGTAATTTTACCATAAAGTATTTTATTTCAATATAGTATTTTGAAAATACATATTTTGTATTTAGTATTTAAATACAAAAGGCAAAAGTATTTTGTATCTTGCATTTGAAATACAATATTAAAAAAGTATTTGCATTTTGTATTTAAATACTTTTCGAAAAGTATTTTGTACATCTCTGGTAGTAACTAATGACGATATTAGTATCCATATTTGCATCCCTTTCTCATTCAGACAATATGCTCAGATTTAGTAAAACCAGTAGTCTGGATATTCGCGAAATGCAAGTGCGTTGACTCTAGTTGTAAATTAGAAGGATTATGTGTTTTGACACAAGTTCATGGACCCAATGACATTTAGGGCGCTATTTCGGCTGCGCACGCGCTCCCTGCCGCGTTTTGTCCTATCTATTCTGATTTATGGATGCTTTACGGCGAATGCATTGAAATAAAACCCCATAAATATTCCTTTTACGTTTTGTCTTACCATAACTTTGCGAGAATAATTTATTCACGCACATATCCTGCATGCCAGTGTAATATTATATATGGAAATACTCAAAGGAAAACTTTAATGTATGTAATAGGAGGATCACTATAAGCTACGAAGAAATTATAAATCACAAATAGCATCCAACTTTATTTCAAAGCGAGGCTTTTTCTATCCCTTTCTCTACCGGATACTATAATTTAATCTATTGCAGACGTAGAGCAACTACTTAACTTGATATAAGAAGCAAATTGCAAGTTATTGCATCCTTTGATGTTAAAAGTACGCAATTACTACTTTGAAACGCAGACAGACATTATCCGACATTTCTTATTAAACTGTAAAGCTGTTTTTAGCAAAACGGATTCGATATCTTTAAAGATATCGTAATCTGTATCCGTTCTAGAACGTGAAATTGTCGTTTCGATGTTAGAAATCGATGTTTTCCTTCCCTCAGAACTGGTATTGATGATTGTTGAATAATACAATGATTTGTAGTTCCTTGTCATGTAACTTCTCTCACTTTTCTTCAACTCTACTCTTAGTTGGTTGAGACCAACATCGTTAATCATTTTCGCAACGTATAAATTAAACCTTTAAATCTAACGCGTCAAATGAGCCTTGTAATATGTGTAATGAGCCAATATTGCCTTAAATTGATTTTTTAATTTATAGATTTTAAAATACATGCCGTGGATTTATTGCAGTTATATCAAATTTGTTAGATTTATGCGTGTTACTTTTAGGTCATAGGATTTTGCGAAATTTCTAGCAGGCTCTTGCATAAAACTAATTATATGCAAAAAATCTCTAAGCGTAATATAATGTCACATCCTCTCTATCTTTAGACTTACGAAAGCGTCTAGCTTAAGGCAAATCAAATGTGCAAAAGGAATGAATACAACTTCACTGACTACATATATTTTATATGATTTGCTTTAAGAATCTACGTTGATTTTATTTTTATCCCGTGTCATTCCCTCTTCCGTGTTGTTCAAATGTATTTTTAAAATATGTTTAATATTTTCCTTCACTCGTATAGTTCAATAGATTATACAACTCGTTATTTTCTATTAATGACTTTTAAACATTCTTTGACATACCACATATTTCATTTGATAAAGCTATTTAAGATGACTTGAAGGGGTTAGATTGGAGGTAGACGTTTTGTTTTGTTTTGTATTTTTATCAATTTTATATACTTACTAGATTCCGACCCACAGTTTCCATGATAAAATGTTGTTCCGTTAAGCAGGAAGGACAATCGAACAAACTAAATTTTATTTTTTATTCTTTAGTAGCGCAGATTGAATTAAAACTGTAGCTTTAGCTTTAGCTGTCTCTAATTTTCCACTTAATTTTGTTAGGCATTCCATGTTATCTTCTCTCTTTGTGACAAGTTAGCAAATAGAAATTAAATAAACTTATGTAACTTTATTTTTTAATTCAATTTTTATATTCGAATTTGCTTTCTCTATCACTCTATTATTTAATCTAAATACAAAACAACACAATAGTCAAATTCATTCTAATCAAAACCAGTTTCTTCCCACGTGACTAAACAATCATAATTCAATACCACCAAATAGAAATATACCATTTTGATACACCAAATAGAAACTATAATGCCAAAAGAACACCTGGCATCAAACCAAACATTGCAGTCCATACATACATTTACCCAGTAACTGACATAGTGGCGCAGGCGCATACAATCGACCTACATACAAGTCCACGCAGATCAAATGCAAGGAAGCAACGTGTATTTTTGAACACTTTTACAGATAAAGAATTGTTTATAATGCGGTGGACAAATGTAAACGAGGATTATGTAATTTCTTATGTAGTTAAATAAAAATATACACATACGCAAAATAATAGGAGATTCTTTTAGACTTTAAAGATATCGGATCGTTTTTTTTTCGATTGCAATTTTAATTCTTTTTGCAGCATTTGGAAGTTTTACATCTGCGTCGAATATATTTCTCTAAATATTAGTCACGCCACCTTTTTCTAAGGGGGGCAATGCCTCTTACTGGTCAATAACCTGTATATTTGTACGAATCGTTGGCTTTTGAATGCAAGTTCTAAATTCGTTTTGCTTACCATGACATGACATGCCATGACATCATTGAACAATAACCATGCAAAGGATACAATCGGTTTCACTTCAAAGGGGAATTTTTAAGGAAATTGCGATAGACTAGGATGGGTTTAAGTAGTACTAACCTTGAAATAACGTGTTCTCTATTCTCAACAGCGGTGTCCGCGCGATGGTCGGCGCTTCGGGCAGCAGCCACTCGTCGTGGTGGGGCCCGTCGCTTACGCCGCGAGATGGTAGTCCTGCGTGAAGCCCTTGATGAGATCTGTGAGCCTGGTGATTGTGCACCACAACCTCATACCAGAGCACAGTTGCATAGAAGGATTGAGGAGCTTAAGGTAACATTATTATGCAAACTTTTTCAGAATAATTACTATATGAAATAATAGTGCACTTGTATTACTGTGTTTTGGTTAGGAGGGTATGGGAGCGGTGAAATTACAGGCACAGGAGACTTAACAACTTCATGTCTCAAGGTTGGCAACGCGTGAGTGATACCCCTGGCAGGGAAAATATAATATTGTATTTTCTTTGCCCGTGGTGTTATGAGCGTCTATAGGCTACGGTAACCGCTTACCATCAGGTGGGCCGTAAGCTTGTTTGCCACCTAAGTAATATAAAAAAAAATCCGTGGGTTATTAATTACGAGTATATAGACTTGGTGGTTGGTGATCCCAGTGAAACGGTTTTTCTACTTGTGTAAGATTTTCTATTAAATCAACATTAATTAAATTTTTTCAACAAAAGTTGAATGCTTATCATTATTTATCTAGCAGTCGGACATTACGCAGCAAATTTGTTAGAGGATTACGATTCTACGTCAGTAAACGACGTCAGTCCTTTGGTGCGTTAAATTTTAATCTGTGGATACTGATACATTGAATATTTACTTCCAAGGCCATAGTCCATCTATTCAACAATCATATACCGTTTGTTATAGACCGCTTGTTTAAACTACGATATATTTTTACAGGAGCGTCTATCCCGCCTTCTAGAATGCAAAGTGTCGATGCTCAAACTGACAGTATCTGTGCGTCGGGCACTTGGAGAGATGGAGTCAGATGAAAATGGTCTGGCTGGAGATCTATCCACTTTATTGGCAGCATGGGACGATGCGCATCAGCGGTATGTGAATATTGAACTAATTTGTGATAAAAACAATATTATTGATTTCGTAAGAAGTACCTAATTCTTCTGAACTCAATGGCATTGAGTAATCTAATCTTAATAGTGTTGCTTTATATATAATAAACTGATAAGAATGATTACCGGAACAGCATAATAAACGAAATCAATTGAAATTATAAATTTGGATATCGGGAATGTAAAAGATAATGTAAATCTTAACATTACACAATTAAATTTCTTTGTAGAACATCAAACGAGCTCCTTTCATTGGAAAAGGCAGTTTGTGCATGGGCCGAATGGGAAGGTGCTCTTCGTGAACTGCAAGGTGCTTTGCGAGGTGACTTGGCGACCTTGGAGGCGCTGCGTGACCGTGGCACTGCCGTTGGTGAACAGAGCGAAGTTGCAGCTCAGATCAAGCAATTAGCTGCATCACTAATAGATAAGAAAAAGGTATATACACTCGTATTTTAAATCGCTTCAATATTTAAAATTTTATACAAAGATTTTTTACGATATTTTTTACATTTTCAATTCTCTTGACCATATGCTTATCAATTTTACAGAGTAGTTCAACATGTGACTCCCTGTCCGACTCCGGTATATCAGACGGTGACAGCGAGGGCGCAGGAGGCCGTGCACGACGATTGAGTGCATTACGAGAGTTAGCACGCCGCTTGCAGGCAGCCTTAGCACCCAACTCTCCAGCTCACAGAGCTATTGCTAAGGTATATTGTGTAGACATAAATGTACAACAGAGTATTTAACATTAATTTGTAATTGTAATGTATAATAATCTATTTCTGTGACAGCGTATGGAGCAAACAGAAAACGAAGTACGCACTTTGCAAGAATCCTGTCGGGCTCTGGTGGAGCAAAGCATTCCCGACCTGAAAATTGAAGAGGATACGTACGTTATCTTTTATTCTTACTTTACAGTATTTTATTTTACCCTATATAATAGTGCATTATATAATATTGACTTTTTTGATTTTCCCTCAGAGATCACAGTATTAGCACTGTAGCAGGGAATAAAACAGGTGCAGGGGATCCAGATTACAGTCCTCGAGGGGGATGGGTGTGGCGTGTACTGCGTTCATCTCTCCCTATACAATTATGCCTCGTTGCTCTACTTCTAGCAGCTTGGCTAGTGGAACGCCCTCGTTGCTGCGATGCCTTGAATTCCCTCGCTCAGACCCTGACTCCTCAACTTCGCTATGTTCGCGGTCCACCACCTGTGTGATCACGAATATATGCCAATCGAGTTGTGATAATCACTGGCTATATCAGCCGGATATATTCGTGGAATAACCTGCAACTTAGCATGAATGCAATGCTGAAAAAGGTTGCTGGCAAGTTGCCGTGGCACAATTTTTTTACAATTTGTGCTAGAAAAACTGATCGGTGTTTTAAGCTGTTCTGATTTCCCCGAAAAGCTGTAGCCATAAAAGCGAATGACAGATGGCAACAAAGGTGTATGTTGTACATTAAGTACTTTAGTATACCTCGATGATTTGGCAGTAGCCAGGAATGCGTGAAGCAATATTTTTAATTTTACTAACACTTGGATTGACGGATCTGTTTTAAGTGATGACTTAATAGTGTTGTGAAGCTATTTCAAATGGTTTACTGACATGAACAACATGTACCTATGATAGAAACATAAAAAATACAACAAGATTTGACATTTATGTTGCATCGGATTATGGATAATGGTGATCGGAGTAATAAATTAAATACTACACGACTAATATTGATTGATTGAATAGTAATAACTTAAAGAAATGACACAGTATAACTAACCTTTATTAAGAGTAGGTAGTTTAAAAGTATGTAATTGTTCCAACGTCCTCGTAATTAGATAAATTCATTGATTGCTCATAGCAAAAAAAGTTCAAATAAATAAAAAGTGTTCCAAAAAAGAGGATGTCCATCTGTATCAGATGAAGTTCAAACTAGTTAGTCTATGTTTTTAGTATTAATCTACTAACAATGACAAACGTTTCTTAAGTTTGTATGTAGACTAGAAAGCATGCCTATTTTAGTACAATTATTTAATAGGTTACTTTAAATAGGTGAGAGTGCGCTGAGGTGAGACAGATGTTTTTCAAAGTAGCCTGATTATGCGACTAATATAGAATTCCTTTGTATGACTGTTTCATCCGTATATGCCATAAAATATATGTGTAATGAACATTTTACTAATTCACTATGTTCCTAAGTAACTAAGGTAATTGAACACAAAATCTTCCTGTTTTGTCTTTAGTCCACAAGCTTGGTGCAAAATTATATCAATTTATCGAAACTATTTCATGACATATACATATACAAAATAACACGTAGATTTTGACCCGATCATTTGATATTAAATCTGGTAGTCTCATAGAAGAATCAGAATTGTATCATTTCATTAAAAGACTGACTGACATAAATAACCTATTAATCATTGCAATAGGTACCTGATAATTTATATGATCTTTAACAACCTTATCTACTTTAAATTATTCCTCAATTAAATATCCGTTAATCTTTTTTTTTTAATGATTTGTGCTCTATGGATGTTTAGAAGAACACTGTGAATAAAAATGATTAAATATTTTTCTAAATACTATGTATTTTATATACCAATAGAGAAATTATGTGCCTGATAAATTAATTTATTATTATTGTTATTTATGTTTATTATAATAATATGTCCAATTAATATGAATCTATTCATTATATCTGTTTATTTGATTAAATTATTATTAATTCTGAATTTTACTATTTGTTCCAATTTCTAAAATTATGTACGACGATGCCTATAATATGCAGTGGATTTCATTATGATTTCAATAATTTTAAATAATTATAATAAAAATATAATATTATATAATACCTACAAAATCGTATGAGATGCACTTTGTGAGGTAGGTAATTTGATAGATTTCAAAAAATAGATTTAAAAATGGAAAACTGTTAAGATATGAATAAATACTATAAATTACTATTTAATTACAATTCATTTCCGTATTTTTCCGTATCTTTTCTTTAAATAAATTGTGTAACTTACAACAATTCAATAAACACACAAGCACACAAATAATGTGAAGGTTTTTTTTCAAGGAAACCTTTAAAGATGAAATCAAAATGCCACGTTGATTAAAAAATAATAGTTAGTAGGTAGGTAACTAACTATTTAATGGAACTAGTAAGTCTGTATGTATGTGGCGCATTCTTGATTAAGATTGTTAATTAGTAGACTATCCATTATTTTATACTTTCCCTGTGGTTTTTTTTGTTTAAAAAAATCGATTGATAATTAAATTATTATTAAAAAATCGTGTGCTATAGTATATTTGTAATGTAAAATTCATAATATTTTTTCTAAAATTTCATAAACCACAGCGAAAGTAATATTATACATTCTCTAATTGGAATGTGGTCGATTCTATTCCCCAGTAGTGTGTCATATTTTTATTTTTTATTAATTATAGTTTTTAAACTAGTTAATTGAAAGAAAATAGACATGCTCTAAAAGTGCATTTAATTTTTCTATTTCGTGAATTCATGTGAGAATATAAGTAATCGGTTGCATTGTGGCATGTTGGCTTTTTGGAATGGAAATAAAATTTTGAGTTTAAAAATTTGTATTTTATTTATTATTATCTTATACCATTGCTTCCATTCCCCTTAGATACGATATACTAACTACATAATAGTAGGTAGGTACTGTGTATATTTTGTAGTAAGTATATTCAATTATTTGGCGTTTTCCCATGCTTTATAAGAACGTAGTGATTATATTCTCTTTGCTTTATAACTCTGTTTGGGGTCAGACGGCTGGTCGGTGTAAAGAAATGTCCATGATATTTTTATTTAAATAGGCAAAAGTCGGTCTCTTGCGACCCAATATGGATATCGACTAGGTACATAGATAGGTATTGCTTCTACGATCGATTCTACAAAACAATTTGGATTATGACTAGGGAATGCAATCTCGCGAGATTGGGGCTCAGGCGAGACCTCGCGAGATTATGAATAGCAATACCGCGAGATCTGTTTTGTGTGTTTATTCTTGCAAATAATTACAATATTTGAATAAATTAGGAAAAAAATAATATGGATTATAGGTGTTATGAAATAAACATTTATTTTTACGATTTTTTCCAATAAACTTTTATGTATTTTAACATTGTTTGACGAATTTATTTAAACTTTGACGTTTGACATATCTAATCAAATAAGAAATGAAATAAACAACCAGTCTTCTCTTCTAAGTCAAACATAAGTCTTATAACAATAAAACAATTATTTTATAACAAAACAACAAGAAGTCAAAAAACTAAAATGAAAGTCGAGTTGACTATTAAACTGAGATACCTACTCTTATAAATTAAATAAAACTACACCTACTCAGAGATCTATTAAAAATAAGACATTAATAACAAAATATACCAATCAAATGAAAGGCTTGTTCAGTTCACATCACACGCCATTATTACGAATTATTTTGAAAGTAGCTCCTTATGAACCACAAAATGTCGAAAGATTCGTCTGCTAAACGGCTTCTTATTTTGATGGCCAAATAACCAGCCACTGAGAAGGCCGAAGAAGACGTTTTTATGCTCGAGTGCAATCTCATTAAACTCGCGAGATCGCCCATTTTTCGGCCGAGATCAATCTCGCTAAAAAAAAGGCCGAGATTGGACTCAGGATTTAAATCTGTTGAGCCTTTGCCATCTAACATTTAAACAAATAAAAATGACACAAATCTGTGGCAGGCAATATCAGTATGACGTCATTGATCGTCTAATAGGGTATTTGCCTGTATTCAAAATAAACTATCCATCACTAACCAATGTATAAAACATCTAAAAAAAAGGGGAAACCACGTTTATTTTATAAAATTTATCCTTATAATGATTTTTAATGACCAATCTTACCATAAAGAGCATGCTATATAATGATGACGTCACATGCTTGTATTTCATACTAAACTCCATTTAAACCTATCGTTTTGACATTTCATAAAAAGTTGCTGATTTGAATGTCAGTCAAATACCCTAGTAATTATTGTTCTGAGGATCGTCTTAATATCCATAGTGATGTAGCTATTATTTTTTAGATGAAATCGATAATGGACAACATTTCATAATTCAAATATGCTTCTTTTAGTTTATATTATGATATATAATGAAATTAGATGAAAGATTAAGGGCCACGTATTTTTTTTATACTTTTAGGCATAAAATCACTGTTTGAAAAATTACACATTCTAAAAAAGCGTAAGTACAAACTCATTTTTTGAGCCTTTGGCTTGGCATCTAACATAAAAATACTAATCTTAGGCAATATAACGTCATTGATTGTCATAATATCCATAGTGAGTTTGCTGTTTGATTTTTGAGATAATATCGAAAATTGAAACAGTGATGCCAGATCAAAAATCCTGTTCAGCGCTAAAACGACAGAAGAAGCGCTAGATTTTACGATTTAGACGCATTAAAAAAGCGCTAGATTTCGCGCTAAATTAACTAAACTTCTCTCGAATAAAATTGCTGCACTGCTGCACTATTTTCTGACTATATTTTTCAGATGTCCCAATCCTTTACAGGACATCGGCTGGAAGCTCATAATAACTAGCACTTAGTCCTGTACAAATCATTATAATGGCATTAATTGTTTTTAAGTGCATTGTGTTTCGCATTGTAGTTTTGACGACATTCATTAAACTGAACACTCTAGTGTTGTGTAAGACATACAAGATTTAAGAGCAGTACATTTGTCCCGTACATGACGAAATAATGTAAGAGCGGTACGAGATTTTGACACGTACCTACTACTTCAAATTTAATGTCGCGTTACTCTTTACTCTTTCATATGACGCGAACTGTATGGTGAGTGGGTGAGAGACAGAGAAGCATGTCATGCTTCATTTCAATAGCACGTCTTTTTATTCAACGACGGACATTGACGCGACCGATACATACCTACTCTTTACTTCAAATGTACTACATACAGAGCTTCACGACACCTCGCCTCATTTGAAGTGGGACATTGTACTAGCTCAGTACAAAAAAGAGGCTACTCTTACAAACTCATTTTAAAACCGTGTCCTACACGTGTGTAACACTAGAACACACGTTCGATGTCAGCATTTGAATGCGGTAACACTGAAAACCATGAACGAAAATTAAAATACAGGGGATCCCTCATCTACAGACTCTCGGTAATATTATAGACTAACAGTGTTGCCATGATATACAAGAAAAAGTGGAGATTACAGGGGATTTCCTCACTCATAAACTATCGTAGGAAAAAGCGCTAGATTATCCACCAGGCGCTAAAAAATTAAAATGCCCGCTAAACACACCAAAAAAGCGCTAGATCTAGCGCCCAAAGCGCTAAAATGGCAGCACTGAATTGAAATCTTATTTTCGTATACAAAGAAAACTAGCTGTTGCCCGCAATTTCATATGTGTGGACAAGACAACTGATTCGCATTAAATTATTTAAATTACACTCTTTCAATACGTCAAAGTGCGAGTTGGGCCTCGCTTTATCTATTAGTTGATTGATCATGTTTGTTTCGCGTCTGTTTCACGGCTAAAACACACGGGGGTTCCCCGGCCGTTTCGAAGATAATATGTTAAGGCGCTGTAGCATGACTGAGTGGGATGGGTAGTATTTTGAATTTGTGTTAAAGTGAAAAAAAAAAAAACAAAATAAAATCGTAGTGTGAGTATAACTAACAATGTAATATATTTTTCTTCTCAAAATACTGTTTATTAAGCCATACATCTCGATAAAAGTAAGAAAAAGGTGTAAGTTTGCGTTTTTTTTCTTCGAGCGAAATTATTTCAATCGTGTTTTGAAGATCGCTGGAACTTAAAATATACTGTCAACTGTTTTTTATTTTTTTTCCGAACTAAAACTATTTCATTGTCTTTACATACAACTAAATTTTAAAAACATGCATGTTTGCTCTTACAGCCTTAAGGTAACGCCAACCAAATAATTGAGCGTATTAATTCATTTCGCACACTAAGGGTCAGATCACACCGAGACGCGATGCGACGTTGCGAGGCGCATCGTAAAATCGTGTTGGCAGCATGTGCATGACGCCGTGCGTACCGGCAATGCACCGCTGCGTCGCGATGCATCGCTTTACGCCGCGAGGCATCTCGAGGCGCAGCGCTGGGTGGTGCAACGTATTCTGAATTCTCACAATGAAATGTGTATCTTTTCGTGTAGTAAATAAAGTTATATTTTGAGACGCTTTATTAAAATGTGCGAGCAGCGTCGCGTCGCGTCGCGGTGTGATCTGACCCTAATATTAAACTATTAGATTATTTTATCAGATATAAAGCAGACAATGCCACTGGCAGAAACTAGTAGGTTTTACATAAATATCGGATAAGAATATCGATATTTTTTAATCATAACAAATAGTGTGCAACTCCCTAAAACTGACAGGTGCAGTGACCTCCATTATACAAGTACGCTGGACAGTATATCATCGACCTTTTTTTGAAGCCATTTGATTTTCGCCATATTGGCGCTGATAACAATCGTGAGCGTCCACGGAACTAATAGTAGAGACGGGACATTTTAGTGACTATATCGATAAAAAACGTTTTTTCTTTTTTATTTATCGACATAACTTGTACCTGCGATTTCGTCCGCAAAATCTTTAGATATTGTTATCCACTAACAAATAAATAATCCTTACTTTCGTATTAATAATATTACAAGCATAGCACATAACTGAGTAGGTTCCTGTGGTAGTGGAGTGGTGCGGGAGGGGGTGACATGTGACGTATTAGAACTACTGTCTCGCTATGCACGATACATTTTTAATTATCCTTTGTCATTTGGCGTAGTGAAAAAACACCCATCCGCACCGCACCGCTCCACTTCCGCAGGAACCAACTCAGTTAAGCGTTATACCTGTAGTAGCAAATAGGAGGAACTGTCCAACAGCTAACAAATGGGTAGTTATGCCTAAAAATATATATAATACAAATGTATGTATAGTGTACTAGCTGTCCCTCCTGGTTTCACCTGCGTTCCCGGGATATAAAGTAGCCTATGTTCTTCTCCATACCATAAGCTATCTGCATGCACAATTTATCGTGATCGGTTCAGTGGTTTAGGCGTGAAAGCGTAACAAACAAACAAACAGAGCTACTTTTGCATTTATAATAATAGTAGATTATACAACAAGTGAAAAAAAAGGGAATTTAATTTGAGGGACTAAGTTGGATCCCGAGCGTAGCGAGGTATTCTAGATTTGAATCCTGAGCGGAACGAGGGATACAAGGACCGAGATTAATTATTTTTTTCACGAGTTGTGTGGTCTTCTTTTTACCATTGACTGCGAGAAAATAAATAATAGTATAGTATTTATCACATTTTATTTTATAATCGGTAATAAGAGAACAATTAATATCGGTAATAAGAGAATATTTTTAAATAATTTTATAGCTCAATGGAATAGCTCCATATAGCCAGCCAGTACGTACTTTCTCCACGTTTTATTGATATTTGTACATAATTCGAATATTCGTGCTTGTTCCAAATTCAAAATGTTTTTATTCACTCCGTGACTAAAAGAGAGTTTTATTCACTGCTATCGATGAATAAAATGCCCTTTTTCGAGTGGCAATGGTAAAAAAGTATATATAGTATGCAACTATAGATGGTATAATAGTATAAATAGCATATAATGGCATGACAATGAAATCATGAATTAGGCACCGGCTTAGGTACGGATTAAACCCTCATTCGTTAAATGTTCCTGTAGATCACTTGGAAAAAGAAACACAAAAAATTACTTATAATAATTTATATTTAATCAACATCAAAAAAGAGATATCAATTCGACATGTACGATATTATTGAAACTGCGATATATTCACAAATTATGAGATCATTTAGAAAGGTGTATACTAAAAAAAAACAAAAAGATTTACTTACAATATTTTATTTGTAATCTACTTCAAAAAAAGGAGTAAAGGTGCAATATTATTGTAACTGCAATATATTCATTCACATTTTATGACATCACTTGGAAACGTATATACTAAAAAAAAACAAAGATATTTATTTATTTATTTAAAGACTTTGGAAGACTTATAGCTAAATACAATGTTAATGAATAACAGGATGTTTATCTGACAGCCAATTACAAGACTTCACGTCTAGAACTTATATAGTATAAAAGTACTGTGGAACAAAATATACACACCGTCAGATAATGCCAAAATAATAATAATATGTTGGTAGAACATCACCTAAGATATGTTAAAACTAAAATAATAGCGACAGGTTGTCTCATATGAGAACCAATATGTTAAAATCCTATTTACAAAAAAACTATTGAATCTATGTTTCAAAGAAATTCATTGCTAAATATACTTATAATAATTTATTTTAAGTCGAACATATTTCAATACTCACCAGAAAAAAATGTAGGTACACTGCCATTTTTTAAAGTAGTACGTGAAGCATGTTTCACAAAACAGTCTTCGGTAAAGTGTTTACTACAAAGATGATCATTGGGTCATGGGCATTTAGGAGACCAATTATTAATTTTCATATTTTAAAGCCACCACTGCTCTACTGGGTTAATCGGAAACCTGATAAAGAAATAATATATATAATAGCATGCCATGACAATAAAATCGAAGTCGCTAAGTTCAACGGTTATTGTTTATAGGTACCCATTTTACATATAATTTTGGATAAAAGTATCAGTGAACAAAACGTAACCCAACAAAAGATAACGGGGCGCAATAATAGAAATCACTTATCGAATCTTTTATCCGACAACATTTTTTTTTAGATTATCAAGTCTTATAGTTGAAAACACTAATTGTAAAACACATTCAAAATCGGAAGTATCGACCCATTATCGATATGAAACATTACAGCCCTATTTATTTGTTTACATTACATATTTATTGAAAATGGAGCTCCTATTTTACCTAAATATGAATAAAAACATTTACTATTCAAAACAAAATAGTAATAGCCGCTTTAGACAAGCAATTAAACAAATTTATAGCCATGATATTCACTTACTTGTGAAAGGTTATCCCGCTGCATTTTTGATAGCGAGTTTTACAAAATACGCAAACTCTCATACTCAAAACGATTTAAATATCACGTAGACAACCCGAAATAACTAAATCGTGCACAAAGTAGTTTTATCCGTGATTTTTGCGTAAATCCTTAGAGTCGCACAAAAACAACACGACGGCCATTTGCAACAAATGTCAATAATAGTACCTGAGACGCTCGAGAGGGGCGCTTTGATTTGGCACAAAAAACATCTGTCATTTCCAAAGAAATAAACCAGAGTTACTTGTTTAATGGAGGTCAGTGTGACAGGTGACAGACCATAGACTAAAAACTATATTTCAATTTGTCACTTTTTTAATACATATTAAACTAAAGCTGGAAACAAATTATTGGACGCGACTGACGGACGCGGCTGACAGCCGCGACTGATAAGTGTGCACAGTCGCTTGAGACTAAAACATCCAGCGTGCCAGATTTCTGTCGGACGTCCGAACACTCAAGGTCAGCCCAAGGTTACGTCCGATAGTTTGCACAGCTCAGTGTGCATTCATTATCTAGGTACCTATAAGTCGCAACTGTTAGCCGCGTCCGATAGTATGTTCCTGGCGGAATGGCATCATACACCAAAAATTACATGAAAATCTTGTTACGCATAAAATCAGTGTTGCTACTTGCTAGGGTTCGATAAAATATAAAATAGTAAAATTGAAAATGGATGTACAAAAAGTAAAAGTATCAAATATTTCACGCAAAAAAACGGTAATAATGCATTAAAATGTTCCAAAAAGTTATATTTATATATTTTTGAGGACCTATACATACATACATAACATAGTACAAGCTCTGCTTAGTTTGGGGCTTGGGGTTAGATGGCCGTGTGTGAGGAATAAATGGAATAATGTCCCAGAATATTTATTTATTTTATTTATACATCCCCCAAAAGGACGTTATCTGTTACCCTATATAGTTGTATGCTACTATTTGTAGTGACTATTTTACACAAAAGGTATTATTATAAATAGGATCTGCCGAGAATTCGAAAAATGAATTGCATTAGCAATAATGCTTGAGCGGCCTTTTTAGAGGGGCAGTGCGAGATAACAAACAAATCATTAGAACATTGGCGGAAATCTTTAAAAAAATGGGCTTATTACTTATTTTATTTACTTTAACGATTATGTTAGTTTCAATATAATATAATACATTTTGTAATGTGATGTGTGTGTTGTTTGAGATTTAATAAGTATGTAAAAAATATTTATTTATTTATTTGCATTCCATAACCTTAAATATAATAGAATAAACCCGTGTTTTGATTTCGTGATGAACTGATAGCCAGCAGATACACTGTAATTACAGCAGATCACCGTATTTTTAAGCCAAGTACAGTATTAAAAACTTTCTTTTCTCCAAGTAAGAGATCACCGTATTTTTAAGCCAAGTACAGTATTAAAAATAAAAATACAAAATATGGAAGTCACTGTATTTTTTTTTATCGTAAACATTTGTCATAGGAGAAGTCGGCCGGAGGAAATAAAAGGACTATTATTTCCTCCGGCCGACTTCTCCTATGACAAATGTTTACGATAAAAAAAAATACAGTGACTTCCATATTTTGTATTTTTATTTTTAATACTGTACTTGGCTTAAAAATACGGTGATCTCTTACTTGGAGAAAAGAAAGTTTATTAACTTCCTACATTAAATAACAGTAGGTAGTTATTATGTAAATTGCTACTTGCACTACTTAAACCAAACATTAAATTATAATATTAGTTATTTTTTATAGTTATAATTATTATTGTGTCGACATTATCGTCCAGAGAAAATATAATACCGACTCTCAACCTGACAGCACGAATTGCGGGAAAACAAACCGCAATTTATCGTCGCTGCCAACCATTAGATAATAGAATTATTATCCATCTAATTGTAATTGGACACGAAACATTATACAACATTAACCCATTATTACCAAACAGAGCCACAGTTAAAATGAAAAATATTATGTTTTTCGGTTTTGTTTCGTGACTTATTATTGTGCTATTGATAATCGTGAAAATAATATACTTCCACAGAAAATAAGAGTGGACCATTAATTCCCAAAAAGGAGAAAAACATGTAAATTTAATTATGCAGTAAAATAGAATCGTATTTTTATTTTCATTTTTACCGTATTTTTCTCTGAAATGCCGTATTTTGATGATTACGTACGACACCGTATTTTTAGAATTCTAGTTTGGCAACACTGGCTGGATGCAACACAACTTCCGGTATATTTGCTTGCGATGCTGATTGCTGGCACGTGTGTAAACGTTGAATTTTCGTGAAATTTTATGAATTTCAACATTTTGATTGAATCAAAACAAGTTAATTGAGCTGAAAAAGCTCCAGTGCAGTTGTTTAACCAATTTTCACCATTTCGAAACAGGTATGTTAAGTTTTATTCACATAAAGATACCCGGGCTCCGCCGCCATATTGATTTCAGGATGCTTGGATTTTAGTGAAATGGTGTGGTATTTGTAAAAATGTTAGAAATAACTACTTAATTAAGAAATAATATACTAATTAATCGGTTTACATTATACAAAGGTTTAACCTAATAACGACTTAACTTCGACTTACTAGAATTCGTTATAAAATACAAACTTAGGCGGCCTACCAAATCGATAAATTATTTTAAAAATCGTCGACATAAAAGGGTAAAAAGGCTGGATAAAAGTGCTGGATTATAGCACCATGAAGTATTAAATTCCACTAGGTAGGCACGGACCTACTGCGTGCTAGCTTACATCCGCGTGCTTATCTTGAGCCTACGCGTGGGCCCACCGAATGGCATTACGTATTTTCGGCTAGAAATACTGATCTAGATTCAACCACTTTTTCTGACCTACTTAACTAGTGTTTTGTAACAGTGTTGTTTTGTGGTTTTTTTTGTAGAAAATGGTCGGATCTCGGGTGTACGTCGGCGGTCTTCCGTTCGGCGTCCGAGATCGCGACTTGGAAAAATTCTTCAAAGGCTTCGGTCGGATCAGAGATATTCTCATCAAGAATGGATATGGATTTGTTGTAAGTACCCCTAGCATCCCTACAAGTTGTTTATGATGGCCACTATTATGTAAAGGCGGTATTTTGTGACTAATCAAAAAAAAACTAGCTAAAAGCAGCCTAGATGAAACCTCAGTGGAATATATAAATCAATAGGATTTCACTACTATATATAAATCACTACTCCACCAATCCAACATCTCTGCTGTGGCATATAAACTGCCTTATACAGTCTGAACACTAGAGGAATAATAAAGATTAGCTGAGGTAGGTATCAATGGGCGAGATAAATAAATATTCTGGGACATTATTCCTCACACATGGCTATCTGACCCCAAACTAAGAGCTTGTACTATGGAAGCCAGATAACTGATAATACTATATATACTACTTTTCTTTTGTAAATACATACATATATAGATAATAACACCCAGACTCAGGACAAACGGACATGTTCATGCACACAAATGTTTGTCCTGTGTGGGAATCGAACCCATGCGGCGTGATAGATAGGGTATCTTACCAACCACGCCAACCGGCCCGTTATTTCATTTATTTTTGGATTACATAACAAAAGTTGAAGTCAAAGATAACTTGTTTCTTTGGTGGAAAACAATTAGAAATTAACATATTTTATTCCATTGTTAGCCCAATACAAAAGGTTGGTAATTTATTAACCTTGCCCAACATGTGCCTCATGATACAATGTAATAGTATAATTAAATATCTTGTATTTATTATGTTAGATTAGATTATTGTGTAAGTATATTTTATCTCATTAGGGGTTGAATTTTGGAAAATCTTTTCTTTGTACAACAAACAAATGTTGTATGTTACATTACAACCACTGGTTAAGGCTATGGATTGATTATCAGGACTTTTTCTTTTATTTTATAAATTACATAAATTTTCATTCATCCAAACTAACAAATTTTCACCAAATTTGTAGCCTGGATGCATGAAGTTCAGAATTTAGCAATGGGAAAAGTATTATAATGCCTGTCTCCTATTACAAGAATATATTATTGTCAGAGTCGCTCTTGGCCTTTCAACTTGACATGTTAAGTAATCTCTGAGAATAAGCCAGAAAATTGGCATGAAATATTGCCAATTTTAATTGAAATCAAACAAAATAGAGTATAATAGTCTCAGTGATAACATATTGTGTGTTATAATTCGTATTTCTCGAAATAGTTTCTCTTTGTATTATTTGTAGTAAGCTTAAGTTAGTCATGCTCACTTTGGGGTCTTTGCTTGCGGCGGCGTCGTGTGGCGGGTCGCTCACTTCCCTATAATATGTGCGAGGAGGGCGATGGCTGCCACATGCGTCATACTTGTGAACAGGTACTGCTTGTGGGGGCTGGTCTGCTTAAGTTTGCAATCCATTTGTTTACTAAGTTACTCATAATTTTGATATATTTTATTTCCTTACTGTCATATAACACACACATATTGTCAGTGAGACTAGATAAATAATTTGATGTAATGAATCTGAGTTGGTTTTGAAAAGAGTAATTGCCGAGTTTCTTGCCGGCTCTTCTCAGTAAAAGCAACCTTCCGAACCGTGCGTTAGAGTCAGACTATTCATAAGTGCTTGTGAAGGCCTATTTGAATAAAAAATATTTTCATTTTCATTTCATTCATAGAGCCGACTCACTTTCTCATTTTTATTAGGTATGAGTAAGGATTATAGACCGTCCATTAATCACGTGATGTATTTTTAGCATTTTTAACCCCCCCCCCCCCCCCCCCGGTGATACGTGGTGAGGTTTAAGACTAAGACCCCCCCCCCCCACCCTAAATCACTTATATTTTTTAGTACCTACAAAGAATCATTACAATATTATCATTAAATACAGGAATAATCTAATTTTATTCTAGAAAATCGCGGGAAGAAGCGCGCGGGGACTTCGTTCGTTGCCTGGCAACGGCGAGTCAAGGTCACACTACACGCTGCTTTTCGGTTTAGAAATCGCGCGTTTGACGGAAAAATTAATACACGTGATATCTTACTATACCCCCCCTCCCCCCTTGTGATTTTTCGTGATTTTTTGCCGAAGCCTCTTTCGAGCCTCACGTGATTAATGGACGGCCCCATATTTGTTTTGTACAGGAATTTGAAGATTATAGAGATGCAGATGATGCTGTGTATGAATTAAATGGAAAAGAACTACTGGGAGAGAGGTAAGTCCAGGTTATTCTTAATAATAATATATACTTTATACGATAATGCACCTTCTATACGGCCACTAAAAATATGAATTCAGTATGTTATCAATTGTAGTTGTCGATAATTTTAAAAGATTAAAGATTCATACTTGTTTTAAACATAAAAATTGATTTTCTTTAACAGCTTGCTCCACATATTTGAAAGAATTGTATGGCGTATGATATTTTTTTTCATGATATGATAGATATGATTGATTGATAAGAAATATGTCAAAAAAAAATTAAATCTTTTTGTATTTTTATCATATTTTAAATTGGATTTTGCTCTTGAAACACAGTTTTCACACATTCGGGAGCATATGGATTAATGTTAAACATATAAATTAATTTATATTTGTCACCAAAATATTAGAACTATTAAATATACTACCAAAATCATAGATTACTACCAAAATAAATTATAGTCAGATGGTTTAAAGAGAAGTAGAACCAATCAACATGGTTGTATTTTTTTATCTATACAAGGAGCAGTGCCACTACTAATCAGTTATTCTGGAAACCAGCATCATCATCAAATCATTTGGTTTATTATGATCACACTGCTCCATCTCGGAGTCAACACATTTGGGGCAGCAGTCAAGATTGGTTGTGTATGTGTACTGGGGGGGCAGTGCTAACATTCCCGACCGGATGCCGCAGGGTGGTGGTGGAGCCGGCGCGAGGCATCGACCGCAGCGCGGACCGCTACCGGCGCGACCGCTACTACGAGCGCGACCGCGGCCGGTCGCGATACGAGTGAGTGTCGCTATGTTGTAGGGTGTCGGTGGAGCGCGCCCGGGGCGTCCCGCGCGGCGCCGACCGCTGGCGCCGCCGCGACCAGCCGCCCGAGCCGCCCCACCCGCGCGGGCGCCGCCCTACCAACCCAACGAGGCGCGAACCGTCTGTATAACAAACGACAGGGCATGATATGCAAAACTTTATCCCCCTATACCTTTGCCTTAACGATCGGCTATCGAGGCTTTTGCCTACGAGCACTCGATACGCTTGTAAGTTCCAAAATTAACCCCTATTATGATGTGATGATATTTGATTCTAAATTCTAAACCCTTTTTGTTGTCATTGTTCTAACTAAATTTCACACACTATAATGTATTAAATATTTTCATTCTACTCTGCTAACTAAACCGTAAAATATAAAAAAAACACAACACGAAAGGTACGATTCTTCATCACCTTGTGCTGTTATTTTTCCAAAAATATACATTTCCCTGCTTTTAGAGTTTCCAAAGCATGTTTCCCAGTTAGTAACAATTTTTTCCAACAAACCTCATCTTCTTGATTAGCAGAAGGCATGTTATACCAAGCATAATATAATTTGCAAAAAGAAATTCTGGCAGTACAAATATCTTACTTTACAGTTTTTGCATATTATTACCCGATATATAGTAGTCATTCCTTGTATGTAAAGTGTATTTGTTGCGTTTGCTGCCTTTTCTCATTCACCAAGTACATAATTATTGACCTTCACTTAATTTTTTTTAAGCAAATATATTTCTTTTTGTATTTGTTTATTACAATTGCAGCCGTTATCAGTAAGTAGTCACCTTGAAATAGTCTTTATCAATAAAGTATTGAAACAAATGATAAGATGCCACAATTTCCAATATTATGTTTGTTTTAGAGCTTTGTAGAATCTAATTATTATGTATTTGTATGGTAAATAGCAACAGCTTGGCACTTTATAGCTTATAATTCCAATTTCATGCTAATATAACTAATTTTAAGATATACATATATAAAGGTATACACATATTTTTGTATTTAAATGAGTAGTTTCAGGCCCAGACTACTAAATATTAATTTGATGAATTTGAGACAATAAGTATAAAAAAGCAGAGTAAGTATAAACAAAGATTCCTTCAGAATCAGGCCCAATAATCTAAATTAAAATCCAAGTAGTTTGATAAAAGTTCAAAACTTAATCGCTATGCATTGATGCATAAAACATTATGTTGATATTATCCTCTCCTCCATCAGCCACTCAACATCCTCAGCAGGCCATGGCTTTGAAAAAAAATCACCACAGGGCAGGTAGGTTGAAAAACCACAAAACAAAACCTACCTACATTTCCTTGTTGTTCTCAAACTCAAATGGGCCTTTTCATTACAGCAGTGACTACAATTACAGATATGGACCTCCGACGCGCACCGAGTACCGACTTGTCGTCGAAAATCTGTCTAGCCGCATTAGCTGGCAGGTAAGAATCTGGGAGTGAATGTGGGTACATCATCATTCCATCACCACTCATCCAGGGAGCTGGACGTGTGCCTTGGTTACTTGAGGGCTTGGCGGACCGGATCGGACCATCATCAGGCTATTTCGGGACGTTCGTACGAGGTTATTTACAAGGCCACTGACGACCTATTTGAACAAGCGGGCCATTGAAATCGAAGAGCATGAGATACCAAAGATGACCGTGATGATGAATTCTGTAGAGATCACCATGAATTGATGACTGGAGATTACCAGACACTGGGCAGAAGACACATGGATCACAGAAGGACCACACGACGACACTTCCTTGGACCTCGACAGCCATGGAGTCTAGAGCTCTTCACATACTATTTGCTTTACTAATATAAAAAAATAGAATCAATCAGAATAATTTATAAAAAAAAACAGTAGTAAATAATATTATTTACCTATCTAACTTTTACATAACACAACATACCCATTTTTTTTTTATATAATCTGCCAGCAAAATAGTATCTGCATAACATTCATTATGTTAAGTATTTACACTTGTTACAAACTTACTTACGAGCTTATAGATAATTTTTAAAAACAACAGAAGGTCGTCGTATCGTGCCCAGAGGCAGAGGCCTCGATGTAGCGCTGTGTGAGATGTGGTCTGAGGCGATGTTAGGAGGGTTTTTCCGCCGCTGCCGCGAGATGTCGCCCCGAGCCAAGCAGCCCCCGCCCGTTCTCCCGGTGGCCCGGTGGCCGGTGGCCAGGTCGCGCGCTCGTGGCCCCGAGCCAAGGTAAAGTCGACCACAGGGGGCACACACTAAAGGAGCCGCTTCTCGTTATGTGCAAACTCCCATTTTTAAATTCATTTTCATTGTTTAACTTACGTTCTTCTTCTTATTTTTAAATTGCCGTCCACTATATACAATTGTCAGGTTATGGACGATCACCTCAATTTTTGTTTGTTTTCCTTTTCTTTTGATAGCTCTAGCAGCGTTTCGTATTTGGTGATTTGTTAATGGTATCATTGTTTATATGAAAAAATGGAAACAACAGCCCGGTGAATTGATTCGATATGCCGTATGTGACGACCAAGCAAGAACAGACCCTGGATACGAGGATGTACTTGGATTTGTAAATATCCTAGGGAGACATGAAGGATTCGAGCCCCTATGTGACCATGACGAAAATGAGCCCAATGCTGTGATAGAACATAGATCTGAATATATAAACAATACCAAAGACCCATAGAATACTATATAGTATGAAGAAGTTTGGATACACTCGGAGACTCTGAAATTGTTGGTGCATATTGATCAAACAATGGCGAAGAATCCCACGCAAGCAATGGACTTGGCCGCAAATATTCGTGTAAACAATGTTAACCAATGGATAACCACGTACGAAATGCCTGCGAAAGCCATATTTTTCACCATCTTTAATTTGAAATCAATACAGTTTAGTATAATCGAGTTATCGTTAGGATACATAGGACTAACATAAGTTTTGTTACACATACTTTTCCCAAAGTCTTATTTTTTATGATGATATCGTTTTTTTAACCATCTTTCGGGGCTGAATGTCTTGATGATAATTTAAATTCTGAGGAAGACTTTTGGAAAAGTAAATTTTTGTGTTGAGTTGGGCTCAACATTAACGCATCTTGTTGATTTTCAGGACCTGAAGGATTACATGCGTCAAGCTGGTGAGGTCACCTATGCTGATGCACACAAGCAGCACAGGAATGAAGGGTAAGATATCTTATCAATCAATTTACGAGACTGACATAATTATCATGAATCGCCGCCATTTTGTAAAAACATAATAATCGTGTTGACAAAAAAAATCTTGAAAAATGTTTGATAGGAAAACTAAAACATATAATTACTTATTATTGCGCACAAGTCATGATATTTTATGATGATACTATATCATTTACCATCTTTCGGGGCTGACAGCTCTTGATGATAACACTACTACTGAGAATATCTTGACTTGTTCAAATTATGACGTGCTAATATATCAAAGCCATTGAGTCTTTTATATATTAGTTAAGCTTAGTGACTTGTATGATACAAAACCTAACATTACAGTTTTTGTAAGTTTCTTGATGTGAAAATGACAAAACCGTTCTACGTCTAAGTTTCAACAGAGTCGGAATATAGTCTCTATTACCAGTGTATATGGTGCATGCACAGCGCCATACATTACGCTGTAGTCCCACGCTGCTGCATAATTTACCTGGCGGTGCTGATTAAAACAACTGTACTGAAAATAAACTGCTATCTGCTTTTTTACATACAAATTTTTGGCGAAAAATAGCGACATCACATAAATTAAATTGTCCCTTAGTGAATAGTTTTACAATTTACTTTCCAGAGTGGTAGAATTCGCTACCCACTCGGATATGCGTGCAGCGATCGAGAAACTGGACGGCACGGAACTGAACGGTCGCCGCATCAGGCTGGTGGAGGATCGTCGCTCGTCTCGGCGCCGCTCCAGGTCCTCGTCCAGCCGTTCCAGGAGCCGCTCCCGTGAGCGTCGTCGCTCTCGCTCCAGGTTATTTAATTTACTTACAATCGCCCAGACTAATTTTAATGGGCCTTGACGGGCCAGTTGGTGTGGGGTTTCGAATCCCTTGCTGAACAAACATTTGTGTGTTCGGCAACATTGTTTATGTGGTTATAAATACCTATACTGGGTGGAAATTTTGTGATAGGTTCTTTTTTAAACCTATGTATGTTGGGTTTGTCAAGCTAAACAACTTTTACTGTGGCACCAATTATGAGCTACAATAAATTTATTAGGATAATATGATTACAAATGAGTAACAATTTTCTTAATTTAATTTGCTGGTGATGTACAGTTGGCCACATAAATAGCCGAACAGATCAGCTAGTTATGTTGCTGATAGCATGTCATGATATTTTATGATGATACTATATCATTTACCATCTTTCGGGGCTGACAGCTCTTGATGATAGCACAAATACTGAGAATATCATGCAATCACCAAATTATAGCAGTTATCCTAGTTCACGCCACTTTAACGTAGTTAATGGTTGAAAGTTAAAATCTGGTCAATCTCGCAGCCGCTCCCGATCCAAGTCTCGGCCGAAGAGCAAGAGTCCAGTTGCCAAGTCTCGCTCCCGCTCACGTTCCAAGTGAGTATCATTTGTTGGTTTGTGTTAGAACTCAGTATGTGATTTATCGGTGAATAGGTTTATGTAGTTTTGTTTAGTTTAATTAATACCTTCAAGTTTTATGTGCTTACCATTTTCAGTCACATTATCACTTCATATAATGTGATTGTGGTCTGACAGATTATTAGTCAAATATAGTAATAAAACTGCTTAGATATGCAAAACTGGAGAATAATTGGGTTGAGTATGGTTGTCACAAGTAAATAGACTAGCATTCAGTATAGTGCCGCATAGTATAGAGCCGCACTAGGGTCTGCTGATTGAATCAGCTTCTAGTCTAGCTTTAGTCTTAATTTGATCTGTGCCTCAGTGTCATTACGACGTAGTTATTTATTATTTTTATGCTTTGGATTAATTGATCAAATCTCATGCTTCGATGATATGTGAAAAACGGCATCTCAAGCAATCCTTGACTATTAAAAAAAAATGGTTTACTTTTATTTAATTCATTAGTCATTATATGTTTCGTGCTACAAGTGAAATAAAAGTAATAATACTAAAACACCGATAAGTCACATAGCAGGGCAATTTTATTAGCTATAACACTTTCATGATTCATATTTCCTCTCAGCCTAACATCAAATTGTAAAAATAAAAAAATGGAGTATATATACATTCAAAATTTTAATCTTTAATATTTAGTGCTTTGCTTTGAAGCAAATTTTCTAGTTCACAAAGTGGATAAAATGTTTACAATAATAATGAATTTACAAAATATGTACATGTACAATTAAAAAAGACTGAAAAGTTTGCTATTGAGAACTAGTTCTTTTATCTTCCTCAAATTATTTATCTCAAACAACAATAAATGCTTACAAGCAAATATTTTCTTTGTCAATATAAATGCTACAGCTAACTATTAAAATATAATCTCAAGTATGCATGATATAATGTATAAAATACGATATATAGAAAACATCCTCAAAGCCCTCGCTGCTGTCGATAGGCAAGGTTCCCAACAGGCTGGCAGCGTTCCCTTTTTGGATGGCCAAGCTTATGCGTTGGTGGAAAAAGCTCCCAGCCCGTCGGTCTCCCGAAGCCTCGATGAGCTTGGATGATATTGTATTTTATACATTGATTGTAAATAAATTATTTAATTGTAATGTATAAAATTAACCTAGTGTTCATTTGGCTAGGTGTGTTATAACTTGCGCTGAGCAAAATTTAAAAATGTAAGTACTTAGCCATAGTACCTCTACTTTGTTAAAGTAGTTAAGTTGCTAGTTTTACTTCTAGATGAAGCAATCTCAAAGATGCTTTGTTTTTGCTTTACATGTTTTAACTATAATGGGGAAATAGAGTTCAATGTGTCAGTATTCATAAAAAAAATCACAGTTGGACAAGACTAAAATTAAGAGCAATTCTTTTATAACCCATCTTTGGTAGAATAATATTTCAATTTTGTCTCGCATCGTTAATATTTAATAGATAAACAGATGTAAATCCAGACAGATTTGATTTCTATTTCCCATCAGTATTTAGCAATGGATGTAAACTAAAACCGATATATTACTACCATTTCCTGGGGTCCGTTAACTTCGAGTAGAGATCGCAGCCGCTCGAAGTCCCGCTCACAGTCGCCCGCGCGTAGATCGGAACGTCGCTCCGCTTCGCGCAAGTCCGCCGATAGAAACGGCAACCGTTCTGCGTCCCGCTCTAAGTCCCGATCGCCGAAAGCTGCATCCAAGTAAGTGTAATGTGTGCCGTCAATCCTGTTATAATACTATAGTCTGACGATTGTGCGGTTTGCGAGATAATCTTTGATTCATTGTATTAATTTTGTACGACAACCCTGTTCGCCATTTCACTCTCAAGTTTAACCTTATATCTCATTACTGCTCAGATTATTTTTCTTATAATTATTTAGAGATAACCTCACATAATAAGCATTCTTGTCAGACAAATGAAGTTAATACCCATTGGCCATTCATTTATTAACAAAATAGTTTATTTTTATATTGATTGCACAATTGTAATGAATTATTAATAACTCGATCCATGTTTTCCTGCATCACGAAGAGAAACTGCCATTGCAAGGTGAGCAAATATTAGTTGATTGTAGATGCATCTCTCTCACTGTATATAACCTAACCTCATTCTATAACCTCTTGTGCTAAATAAGAACTTATGGCTCCAGTCTCCCTAAAATCAGTGTTCTTGCGGAATTTATCAGAAAAGAAATATTGTTTTTTAGTCATCAGAAAAGCAATAAATGAAATATATTTTACGTTATTTTAATGTGTGAGATTTGAAGTTTCCAATACATATTTTATTTTTTAATTTGACGCTACTTTTATTAGCTTTATGAGCATACCTCTATTTACGTTCCACGCGTAGAGGGTCTCATTCATGCACACGCCACGAAAAAAATATAACAAAAGCAAGAAATGTATTCAGATTACATTTGTCGGCACATCCTCTACAATAATCTTATCTAGTCACTTTTTTTCAAAATCGTCTCAATTTCTTATTTAAACTGCTTTAAAAAGTTATAAATTTCTGAATTTGACCCTTGCAACATATATTTTTTTCTATTACAAAGAAATGGTTTAGAGAAATCACACTTTAACCACTCCGAAAGCAACTACTTATCTGTCGAATAAAAAATACATGCATTCAAAAAATCATTTGAAATAAATTTACCGAACCTAAACCATTACTTTGTAATAGAAAAAAATATATGTTGCAAGGGTCAAATTCAGAAATTTATAACTTTTTAAAGCAGTTTAAATAAGAAATTGAGACGATTTTGAAAAAAAGTAACTAGATAAGATTATTGTAGAGGATTTGCCGACAAATGTAATCTGAATACATTTCTTGTTTTTGTTATATTTTTTTCGTGGCGTGTGCATGAATGAGACCCTCTACGCGTGGAACGTAAATAGAGGTATGTTTAAAGCCTCACAAAGCTAATAAAAGTGGCGTCAAATTAAAAAATAAAATATGTATTGGAAACTTCAAATCTCACACTTTAAAATAACGTAAAATATATTTCATTTATTGCTTTTCTGCTGACTAAAAAACAATATTTCTTTTCTGATAAATTCCGCAAGAACACTGATTTTATGGAGACTGGAGCCTTAACAACAGTTTTTTTTAAACTATAAATTAAAACAATATCATGTTTGAATTAAAATAGTTTGACCAACAGATTTATAACAGTAAATAAATGTAACACAAGTACCCAAATTAAAGTCATTGGTGAGCCTAATAAATATATAAATAAAATGTAACCTTTGTGCCCAAACAGGGAGAGATCCCGTTCTCGCAGCAAGGAAGCGTCCCCGAAGCGCGAGGAGGAACGTCGCCCGACCAAGTCCCGCTCCCGATCTCGGTCTCGTTCCCGTTCGGGATCCCGGGACCGCTCCGTGTCCCACGACCGCTCCGGGTCCCGCTCCCGGTCCCGCTCTCCGCGACAAAACGGCGATGAGAAGGACCGCACCAGCACCGACCGCTCCCCGCGTAGCGGGGACTAAAGACCCCCTAGCTTTAAGATGTCTCATAGGTTTAATTTACTCTAGTTTGTATCCGTTCGTGACTTCTTTCTTGCTGTACATTTACAAAAACAAATTTTATAGCGGTAGTTTACGTAGAAAAGTACAATTGTCAGGTTTCAGTTAACACCTACCAATTATTATTTTGGAGAGTATATTTACGTTATTACCGGTTTTATTAAATTGATCCATAATGATTCTGATGATGGCTTTGTCTCCTCAATATCTTTTATTTTACAAATAGTCGAAGTCACGATTGTAATATAAGATTTTATTAATGCGCACCGTGTTTGCGTTTAATTTTCATCATTGTTCACGTATCGCAGTGTCCTATAGAATTCTTACCGTGTGGATTGTGGGCTATTTGATTATATTATAATAGATTTTATCATAGATTTATTGTGAATATTAAGTAGAACTTTTCTACTTAGGATTTTGACTGGCACTAGGACTATTTCATTATCTTAACAATCGATGCTTTTATTCAGTCGATATTCATTTCATGAAGCTATGATTTAATAATTTATGAAACAGATCAATTATTTCATATGAGTATAACACAGTGTACCACTAAACAATTTAAGTTTTATATAAATATGCATTAATTTACCTACTTTTGGTATTTCGTAATTTCTTTGGGACATCCCTACTCGATAGGCAAATTTTAATGTGGTATTTTGTAAATAGTGAATTTGTTACTAATAACCAAATAATAAATAAGTTTAGCTATTTATTGTTTTATTTATTAAGGGCCAGATTCATAGTTTGCCGATAAGTTCCTGATAATGGTGGATCTTGAGTTATCTTACAGGTAATCTATTCCGTTGATTTCGAAAGAAAATCAACATCATTTCTAGATATTGGTCAGATTAGTTATCCGGAACTTATTGGTAACGGCTCACTTCACAGTTTAGTACAAAAACATACTTACGAGCTCGCGAGGGGTCGACGGCAAAAGAAATCTGAGCCAGCCGCGCGTTCGCACGCCCGCTCGCCATGACTGCCTATGAGGCACGCGTCTGCTCCCGTACTTACCTATGTGCAATGATATCTTTTTTATTTATTCAACACTAGTCTCAGTCTCGCGGTTTCAAAAAAAAATATCAGGTGTTCCATTCCAAATTTCAATACCTACTCGACCAAAATGTATGAAGCAACTGTTTTATTTTACGCGATATCCAAGTTGGTCCCATAGTGAAAGTTGTTCATATTGTGAGTACTTCCACCCCTGCGAGTATTGCCAACTAAAAAATCATTCTGTATACGATACGGATCTGAGTGGTAACAAACATTCAAATCTATACATATAATAAAACAGTAGAATCCGACAGTTAAGGACGTCACACACGGTGAAGATACTATAATATTTTATCTCAAGATATATGAGACAGTGCTATACCAGTGAAAGAGAAGGAAAGTGAAGGTAGGTTGGTAGGTCGTTGCTTCTCTTTTCATAGTATAATGCTGTCTCATGATCTTAAGATAAAATATTATAGTATCTTCGCCGTGTGTGACGCCCTTTGTGGTCATTTAAAGATTTTTGGAATTTACTGTAAGAACATAAATCTGTTGAAACGACACGTGGCGGCAACATTTTTTTACTTGAAATGGAGTGTGTAATGCAGTGGCGGATTTACCAGCAGGCAGACTGAGTAGACTGGATGGAGCATAGGTCGGCAAAGAACCTAATGGGGGCTACCGTTTTTGTACAAACCAGTTGGCACCACTGTCGTGTAAGGTCCTGAAATATAGCTACCAAAGTTTGTTGTTACGGGCGCAGTGGCCATGCAGTGACGTAGCTACCGGAGGGCTAGGCGGTGCCGTGCTCCGGGCCCTCAAGCTCAGGAAGCATCAGTCCTTGGAACCTGATGAGCAAACCGGAAATTTAGCAAATTTATCCCACCTTCAAAATAAAAAAATGGTTTGCAAAACGACTTCATGGAATCTTGCAGGGAATTTCCCAAAATTGTTTTCGTTGTTTGTGGAGCGTTGTCAACTTGACGGATTTGCGTTCGCGGGTTAGGTTGGACAAGAAGGAAATGGAAGCAACATATTCGGATTTCGGAATCATTAGATATTTACCCAATCTAAACTATCTACTACGTTACTTTTCTCTTGGACCTCACGCTACACTAGCGCCTCTAGCGGAAAATTCACACGCGATAGTCCACATTGGCATACCTAACTGTCCGGCGTCCGCTATCTCAGAAAAATCACGATTTCGCGGCCACTGATAAAACTAGTGTCAATCGATAATAAGTATTCTATAAAAAAAATATCTAAGTGATATACTTTCAGAGATATTCAGGTTAGTTTTTTTTTCAAAATAACGATATTTTTAACAAAGAATGGCCCAATTTGGCGACTGTTATTATCGCTATTATGCGTGACTGTTGAAATTAATGTCACAGTCAACTAAACAAACTCAAACAACAAAAACTTCCTAAAATGTACCACCCTATAAATTGCACAACAAATACGTAGGTATATATTACGTTCGATGAGAAAAAAAAATACGTTGGCACTCGGGGACTGCCGCGGTAAAGCTATTGCATAGCATTTTTATCAACTTATGCAATTATTTATTTATTTTTTATTTATGCAGAATATTTTTTTTTCTTTGATATTAATTCAAATTTGTTCTTTGATATTAATAGATACCTATACACCTATATACTTTCTCAAAAACAGCTGCTTACGTATTCGTCCGATTTCGGAGCAGCTCGTTTTAGGTTTTATTTTCGTTACGGAATTTCTTGATTCGGTCGCCGCGCTCAAAGCCCGCGATAAAAGCTATATAATAGCTTAAAAATCTCGAACCCAATTATCTCAGAAATACACTTAGGCGATTTTTGCATAGAATACTTTTTAAAGGATTTTTTATAGGAAAGTGAATGTTCAAGGCGATGGAAGCAATAGGTATACAAAAGGAATGGGAAAAAGACAACCGAAAAGAAAAAAAATCGGCCAAGTGCGAGTTGGACTCGCGCACCGAGGTTTCCGTACAAACTTCCATCGTTCGTCCATCATGGGAAATGCACAATTTTAATTATTTACCTTATTTGAGGTTATTGCCAATTAAGCTAGACCTCTAAATTGTATGAGCGCCCATACAACTCAGAGGTTATTGATTGGCGTAACTATGTATATATTTTATTTTGTTTTTAGTATTTGTTGTTATAGCGGCAACAGAAATACATAATTTGTGAAAATTTCAACTGTCTAGCTATTGCGGTTCTTGAGATACAGCCTGGAGACAGACTGACGGACTGACAGACAGCGAAGTCTTAGTAATAGCACAGCGTAATTACATACAGTGGTCTATCGCGTTTGAAGTCACGCGAAATGCCGCTTTGTATAGGCATTCGTAATTGCTCCATTGTATCCCAAGCGAGTGTATGGCAGCGTGGGCTCGCTACCGCCCTTCTCTCACCCCGCAAGCCCCGCACGATTGCTCTTTTTAGACGTGTCCGTTGGCCGACTGTGAGAAAGAGTTACATAGACTGTGGTAATAGGGTCCCGTTTTTACCCTTTGGGTACGGAACTCTAAAAAAGATTTGATGAAACACCCGATGAAGAAATTAGAATGACTGCGAGTGACACTTTCAGGATCAACACATTTCTCGTCATCATAGATAGACTCGAAATATATGTAAACGATGACAAATGTGTGCTTGCGACTCGCACGGCAAGTCAGTTTCTGAATATTCGCATTACAATTCGCGAATCGGCGGCGGATATTCGCATTCGTATTCTCGAAGTGACTATTGTCTGTCTCGCTCGTGAAACTCTGTAATCAGGAGTTCACGAGTGAGACAGAGAATAGTCACTTAGAGAATTAACTGTCGAGTTTAAGTACAGAATAACATAACATACCTAGCTGAAATACTTTTTTGGGTAGGTATTTGAGGCAATTTGAAAACTTGTTCAATAATTCTCCTATAGGTAATACCTTATTCTGTAATTTTTATACTTTTAAAACGGGGTACTAAAATTTGCCATATGACTGAAGGTTCCAGGAATTTGGCTAACGGGAAAATACTAGAAATTTTATAGTCTGCGCGAGCGAAGGCGAAAAGTTAGCTACTTACTACGAAATGCACTTGAGAGCCAGATCCTTCTAGGCTTTGTGTGCTTACCACCTTCGGTCACATCATCACCTACCATAGTGAGATTGTGGTCAAACACAAGCTTATACAAAGTAAAAAAAAAAAATATGAAATTGGTAAGTATATGTAACTTAGATTTTTGTTGCATGATTTTAGGTATAGTCACAGAATACATCATGTTAGTACAAAATTGTCAATGATAGATTTAAAATACACTTCTCATCAGAAAAATCGAAACGGTACTGCAACAAAACCTCTGAATTTTGGTTTTAAATGAATTTTTATGTTTTATTTTTACATGAAACAAAAAAAAAATGACAGATTATTGCGGATATTATAAGGTATCGTTTCGAATATTAATGTTTAAAATTAAAATTGTTTAAATATCGTGTTTTTTTCAATAGGTGTTTTTTCTCCCTTCAATTAAGAAGAATTTGTAAAAATTTTAGAAAACGTACCGCATGGAAGCAGACATATATATAGGAAATACGAGATACTGGATACACTTTTTATAAACTTATTTTTGTCTTATGTCTTCGTTTCAAAAAGTTTACAAAAAAACTTTGGAAAAAAACATTCCTACCTGTTGAAAAAACGCGATAGTTAAAGGAATTTGATTTTAATTTGAAACATCGAGGCTTCGGGAGACCGACGGGCTGGGAGCTTTTTCCGCCAACGCATAAGCTTGGCCATCCAAAAAGGGAACGCTGCCAGCCTGTTGGGAACCTTGCCTATCGACAGCAGCGAGGGCTTTGAGGATGTTTTCTATATATCATAATTTGAAACATTAATATTTGTTAAACGATACCTTATATGGCATTATTACTTTTTGTTTAATGTAAAAAAAAACATAAAACTGTCTCGGTGTCTCAATTTTTTTGATGAGAAGTGTATAATATTCTACTCATTTACACCAAAACCCATCTATATAAATTTGATCGTCTTTGCTTACACATAGAAACCTAATTAGTCAGTTTTCAGTAAAATAGTGGCTGTTCTACCTCAAATAATTTGAGACAACCTTTAATATTGACGGCCCGTCAAAATGAACATTAATTTAGTTTATTTTACATCACTAGTGTATAAGATTTATCTTTTAATCAAACTTCACCGAGATCAGGACTTTTTTGACGGGAACTTTGTAAGTGACATTGCGTGATTGTTTTATCTTTTGAGATTTATTGAATAACTAGCTGTTCCCCTCGGTTTCACCCGCGTTCACGGTATTTTTTTCGATGTTTTAAATCCAACAAATCTAAGATCATAAAAATCGATCCAGCCGTTCTTGAGTTATAAATTAATGGTGTATTACACCAAATAGTTAAACTATTTATCTCGACTTTCGTTTTATATTTATATGGATATTGGTGGCGTTTTATCTAATGAAGATCAATCCAAGTGTAAATAAAGGAAATAAAAGTTAAACCGGTATCGTTATTTTTCGGGTGGACAGAAAAAAAAATAACCGACTTCAAAAATAAATTGAATACCTACATACAAGTACCTAACTAAAAAGCAAAAAAAAATATATTTACTTCAACATTTTGTACCTAGAACTAAGGAACCCTAAAAATAAGCTACGGACCACACTGGGTCAAAGCACACTGCCAAATTTACTGATAATAGGTGATAGGCGAGTGCCCAAATTGCTCACAAGTTATAATGCACACCTACCTTGGACTGCTTCACGGTTTTCCTGGATGGCAAGACTCGAGGACTCCTCTTTGAATAGTCGCAGCTATTTTGTGATCTAAGGTTCTCCTGATTTATAATAAACTCGACATAATTGCTGAATTTTGAGCTCGTTTTATACGGAGACACGTTTTGCAGATCGCACGTAAAACGCCATCTTTTCTCCCCGTTAAACTCCAATCAGTGAACAGTAACATGATGTAATCACCGACTACACAAATCAAGCAACTTGATTGGCCGATATCAATAAGATGAACGTATTACATTTAAGATTATGCACCAAGAACACGAATACATTGTGCTATAACGAAACACCGGGATTAAGTAGCTAGGCCATTATAAAACACAGAGTGTACCAAAAACGGCAGAAATCTCCCAATCTACCCACCTATTTAGTTTTAAAAGTTGGTATGTAGGTACCTACATTAAAAATTATTTTCTAGACGTTGTATTTTTTATTACCTAATAGTATCTACAATAGTTTGTATAAGTACCTACCTATTAGTATGTTCTGCAAATTCACATCACAGATATAATATATTTATTCTGTGTTAAAAACAGTAACTTTAAATATACTGGGTGACTTTTTAGTCTCTGGCAATACTTGCAGGGGTGTAAGTACTCATCAATATGAAGAACTTTTATTATGAGACTAATTGTAAAATCACGAAAAAAATTATCAGCTACATACAAAAGTTCAATACCTACTCGACCAAAATGTATGAAGCAACCATTTTATTTTACGCGATCTCAGTTGGTCCCATAATAAAAGTTGTCTCCTCTGCAAGTATTGCCCGTGACTAAAAAATCACCCTGTAAACTATGTAAGCAGAACAAATAAACGATGAAATTGTTGGTAGTACTTTTTCATTTAATTAGGTAGGTAAATAAAAATAAAATAATACATGATGTAATCTTTTGTAAACAATTGTTTATTAACATTTTATTTCTCGTTGCATCACTGCACATAATTATACACATTCGTCACAAACACTCGCTGGCAAATATATCACCGCAATAGTAATACAAAATGACTTTTATTCTGGTAGGATCTATCTATGGAATTATTGGTTACAGTTCCCATCTACAGATTTGCTTTCATTTTTCTTTTGAAATACTATGTGAATATACCAAAAGTTATATTGAGACAGACAGAAAGACAATTGTACTTTGTCACAATTAAATGAAATAAAGAACAATAAAAATGATAAATAATTAGGTTCACATGCAAAATACTATAAGAAAATAGTGAAATTAAAAATAAGATTTATAGAAATAAAGCTACTTAGCTAAGAAATGGAATGATTTGAAATTTTATCTTTCAGTATACTCACACATACAAGCACAAATACATTCATGATTTTTCATAAAAATGTGTCCAAAATACAAATCAAGAAGTCAATTTAGCTTCAGTCAATTGTAAACTTAAGTTCAAAAAATAATTACTTATACAATGATTTGTTTATAAAAATTAAGGAAATTCACAATAATCATAATACAGTTGTAATAAATTAATTATTAAAATACTGTCATTTTATTTGTCGGAATGGAAATCATAATTTAGGCATTACATTAAAAGAAAACTCTCAAAAAGAAAAATGAAAGTTGACACTCCACTGTGATCAATTTTAAGTACAAACTCTATGGTACTCTATTGGTACTATTACAATTTGATCGTTTGGATATTTTAGTTTTCTATTTTCACATAATTTAAACTTACATTTTGTCATCTTACAAAATTAAATACAAGAACATTATTATTGATCATCAGTCTATTCATAGTTTGATATAAATTTTACAATTTTGTCGATTTTAACCTTTTCTTTAATCTACATTCGAGTACAAAAGGCAACATAAGAAGTACCTATCACTTACCAAATAATATCTACACAAGTTTAATAAAAAGGTAAATTTAACATAAATTATTTAATACAGACGATCCGGAGCAGACACGAGGCGCGTCCGATCGAGGAACACGCGACGGGTCGAGTGCCGGATCTATCATAAAACACATCTTTCGCGAACTGTACCTATCAAAATAAATAAGTTAAAACAACCTGAAATATCTCGTCCTATGTTGCCTAATGACGCACATTATATTGTCACAGTACTCTTAGAAAAGTAATGGAGAATATTCTTACGATACTAAAACTTAATAGTTTTTATACACAATGACTTAGGTTTCGACAATTTGTTTCTTATAAGTACTGAAGTTATTTTTAAACCTATGGACTAATTACGTGCGTGATGTTTACATTTGTGTGGTGCGAGAGCGATTTCTACCGCCTGCATGTCTCGTGACATAGAGACGGTACAAATGGCGCTCGTTGTCTCAGGAACGTTAAATTATAGTGCTAACCGATCTAAATCCCAAGTACGGAAGCTAAAATAGAAAAAAATCTATGTCGATTTTTAAGAAAACCTGAACAAGATTTTTTTATTACGGAAACATTCACTATAATAATCATAGGAACAAATGACAACATTTAGTCAATCACAAAATATAATCAATGTAAAAACTGATGAACGCATCATTCGCGTTATATTTTTTTTATAAATTAGTCTAAAATCTTATTTTACGCACGGTTTGGCTTCTATACTGGTGCGAGTTTAGAGGGATAGCGTTAGTGGTGTGAAGATTCATGGGGACGATACTGCTGCTCTGAGATGCACCCACCGAACAGTACATTTAGGAAGTGGGGTCGCAGGAGTGGATAAGAGCAAGTATCGTCCGCACGAGGCGGCTCGGCCGCGCAGTGGACCGACACCGCGCGGGCGCGCGTCGCGTCGCGTCGCACCGTTACCTACAGAGATCGCAGACAGTGGCACTGGGCCACCCGGCCCCTCGGCGAGCGCGGTCTCACCCACACTCGGCCGTGTCGTGTCGTGTCCGTCTCGCGCCGTGTCACGCCGACCCGGGCGACGCTCGCCGATCAGGGGCGGAAAAACGCGATCCGTCCCGCCTTTATCTATTTACATTTGGGGGGCGTACGAATCGCACTCTCAAATAAATACATCCGAATGCTTAAAACTAGCCGTCTATACAGGGGGTCACTTTACACTTTACGCTATATTTACACGCGGCGCACAGCCTGGTTTCGCACGAGCGTCCGTTGTGAATAAATAAGTTATTTTTAATGTCCATTGACGCGTTTGTGCACTACACTTGCGTGGCGAACGTCGGCGGTAGGCAGTGGTCGTCTAACACGTACACCCCTCCGCCCTCTAGCGCTCGCTTTACTAGCGACGTATCGCTGTGGACAAACAAGAAAATACGTTAGGCACATGTACAACAACAAACTCGGGGCTAAATACTCCAAAAAGGTTTTCAAAAAAAGATATAGGGTACAATAATTTAAGAAAAAAAATATATACTGACCTATTAGCGCAATACGCCGAGTCCCCGGAGAGCCGGGACAGTCTCGGATCGAGCGCGGCGAGTAGCCTCGCGCTCTCAGTGTTGAGCGTCTTCCGCTTACACTCCTCGGCGGCCGCGTTGTGAGCGTTCTGGCACTCGGGCACGGGCCCCTCGCACTTGCCCCAAGTGTTGCGGATCACGTGTCCGCCGCCGCCCGCGTTGGCCGCGTTCTGCGCACGCGCCTCCGCGTCCGCCGCGTTCTGTGCACGTTTTCGCCGCCGCCTGATGCAAGCGATGGCGACGGCCGCGGCTAACGCGACCAGCGGCACTATTGCGGCCAGCGCGGCTATCCACGCTACGTGCTTCCCCGATAAGGTCTCTTCATCGGGGGTGTCGTCACCCACCCTTCTTAAGTTCCCCGCAGGTTTTGACGCCAAATCTGCTAATGAGATTGTGCAGGATCTTCCACTCCAGCCCGGGGGACAGTTGCAGTGATAACCGTCGACTCTATCTCGACAGCTTCCGCCATTTCGGCATGGGGAGGAGGCGCATTCGTCGATGTCGATACTGCAGTCTTTGCCGGCGAATCCGGGTTGGCATCGGCACTCATAATCGTTATCGAGGATTAGACATTCACCGCCGTTCGCGCAGGGTTTCGCAAGACACAAGTCGACTCTAGTCTCGCATCTCGGGCCAAGGAATCCCGGTGCGCATTGGCATCGCTGTCCATTCACTAGGTCGACGCAAGTGCCTCCGTGTTCGCACATGATTCCAGTGCAGTCGTCGATATCGATTTCGCATCGGTTGCCTCTGAATCCGACCTTGCATGTGCATTTGAATCCGTCCCCAGCGCGCGTACAAGTAGCTCCATTTCTGCAAGGATTAGCGGCGCAGGGATCTGCTTCTAAGGCGCAGTCGGTGCCAGCGTATCCGACAGGGCAAACACAGATGTAGCCAGTCGGTCGAGGCTCGCAGATTCCTCCGTTGCGGCAGGGTTGGTCAAAGCATGTGAGTCGTCGGGTTTCGCATCGGGCTCCTTCGTAGCCTTGTGGACAAGCGCAGGATAGTTCGCCTCCCTCATCCGGGACGCACGCTCCACCGTTCAAACAGGGTCGAACTGCGCAAGAATGGAGGGACTTCTCACAGTTGGGGCCCGTGTACTCTGTCGGGCAAACGCAGGTGTAGCTGCCCTGGCCGGTGTTATGACACGTGCCACCGTTCCTGCACGGGCGGTGGTTGGTGCAGTAGTTGAGGTCTTGGTTGCAGAATAGACCTCCCCACCCCTCCTCGCATATGCAGTCCCACGGTCTGGAACAGGTCCCGTGGATGCAGCCCGGATGTCGCTCGCACTGGTCGCAGAGAGCGCCCACCCAGCCCGAATGACAACTGAAATTAAAGAAAAACATTCGTTAGTAAAGAATGGGATGTGATAACAAGCGACTAAAAAGTATGTCTTTCTCTCCGTCCGGAACAATGAGGAGGATGAATGATTTAGACACGGAGGGAGTAACGTTAAGCGTTTAGCACAAAGGTGTGAAGTGGGTACTCACATGCATTCGTCGGGCTTGAGGCAGTGGCCGTGCTCCACGTCGCAGCCGGGCAGACATCTCGCTGGAACAAAAAGATAACATTCGTTAGCGCATCACGAAGACAAAGCACGCTACGCTAGCTAATGGATTTCTTTAATTATGTACAGAGGGGTAGGCGGCGATTAATGTCTCGACTGGAAATCGATGCTCCACGGAATCCGAGTGCAGTTTCGCTGCAAAGGACACGGCGAGTGCAACAAAGAGAGAGGTTCGTTAGCATCCCGAGCCGGGGGCGAGGTCGCGCGCACAAACAATTTATCTTCACTCACACAGCCTCGCAACTACAACGAGATTCACTTTATATCCTGCATTTAATAATATTTTTACCAAGAAATATACGCGCATAATCCCGTGTAAGCGCGTTTCCTAGTTATAAATCGGATCCGATGGGATCCACCAGCTATTTGAAATAGAAGTATATTTATAAAGGCTTATAAAGATGAATATTTAACTCGAGCTTGATGTACTAATATGTGCGCAGATGGCGTAATATGTGCGCATCGTTAACTATGTGATTTACGTTCTAGAAGGCGAACCTTACCCTGTTTTAACCTTACGGAGTAGAGATACAATTTTGATCGGTAGTAAAGGCACGCAGTTCATTGCTGTACAAAAATCTAAGAAAGATTACATAACAACAAACGGAGTGGTAATGTATGGTGATCGTTGGAAAAAATAGTGTTTTAAAATAAGAAGTGCGGTGCGGAGTCGTATCGGTTGGGTGCGCATGGGCAAGTTATCGGAGCGAATACAAAGAGGGGCAGATAGCGCGGGGAGCCTAACCGTCACTCGACCGTTACTATTCCCCTAACTCGCTAGAAAAATACTAGACGCCATCTTGAACATAACTTGCACTATCCTGTCCGAATGCAAATGGGAATGGACTCATCGCAGTTCTAAATTAGACGAGGAAGCAACAACGGAGCTCAGGCACATCGCTAACTTTGGGAGGTATTTTCGAAGCTTAGCGCCGCGCGCCGGTCGGGAGCTAAATAAATCAGATTTGTCTATGTGGCTCGTTCCCTAGGTTTAAACTCAGCGGAGCGCACAAAGCCCCCAAACTTGTGGAGAGCTTGCAAATCGGCTTAAGTCGTACTCTACCGCACTCTACCGAATTGGCAAACTTACTCCGGCAGCCGTGCTATTATCGCTCTTTTTTTATCGTAGAGGAAATTGAATAAAACATAATCCGCTTTCACGAGCGCAACACTTTCGCGAATAAAATATAAATGGACGTTTAAAACAATCGCTTCACATGACCTTTCCTCGAGTATTACAATGGATTAATAATAACTTTATGGGATACATTAAAGAATACAGGAAAAAGTGAAACAGGCGCCACCGTCGAGTCGGCCCGACGGAGGTGGATCAAAGAGGTTCAAGTGTTCGGTGTTATTGCTCATTGCTCTCCACTTCAGTGCACTCCCACTTGAGGTTATCTTGACCCTCGAACGGAGGTAAAACGGTAGTAAAAATTACACTCCAAAACCAATTTGGGACGTAAGTGCCGCCGCAGGGAGGATGTTTCTACCGTGTTCCACCAGACCTATTAATTATTATCAATGAACACGAACAGTATCGATTTCTAATGAAATACTAGCGTGTGCCGCACTGCGACCAAGGTCCCACTACCATTTCAGAATTGTAGCTTCGGTCGAGGCCAGGTAAGACGCGACAAAAACCCGACCTTCCCCGGGTGTTCTTCCCACACGTGTTCAGCAAATATTTAACTGTTCCCGACATCTGCTTCTATCCGAAACGGAAATTAGGTGCGCGTGGGATTCGCGACTCAATACGAGAAGGTAATATTCGTGAGAACTATACATGACTATACCACTCTCGCTAATAATTAGGCGAAATTAAGCGGCTGTAAAGGGCTCCTCTCGCGATGTTTACCCTATCATTAAGAAGGAGAATCGGCCGGATAATGCGATCGGGACATGCAAATAATTTTTCGGGATTGTTAAGCTTTCCCAGAAGGCGAGATACCGTTTTGGCAGATGCGAGCCGGGTTTCGTGACACGGTCAAGTACAGAGTTTATTTCGATTGGTGTTCAGTTCTCGTTTAAAGGTGTTTTTGACCCGGTTGGAGGCATCTGTATGGCGAGCCGCCGGAGCAGTGTGTGCGTGCGCGAACGTACAGTGTTGTTTTCATTACATTATGGCCGCTTCTCTCGCTTTTACATTTTCGTAATCGTCGATACAAACTCCACTGATAGGGTTGGCGAGACATTTATTGCTGTACATTTATGTAACGTACGAGCGTTTACATTCGCCAAGTCGATTCCTTCACACGTTCGACATTGGTCATTGATATCTATCTTTTCTAGAGCGTATAGTTGGGATAGTTTGAATTGCCGACGCGCTCGATCTCTTTTGTTTACTTTTTCCAGAAAATTGAGATTTCGTGGCTATCCTGACGCGGGGAGGCTGAGTGGAGAGGCTCGCGGGCGGGCCGGCAGCCCTGGCGTGGGAGCGAGACGGTGCGTTACGCGAGGCGATGTGCTCCGTCTCTGTCTGGCGCGTTTTTTGCGGCGCCGGAGTGTGGGAACGCGGCGGCAGGTGGGGCTGCCGAGATTGCGACGAGACATCCGCCCGGCCACAATGCATCTCGCCGCGACCAAGACGCACAGCTTTGTTTTACAATACAAGATGCGATGTGCTTAACATACGTCACAAAGTTGGAATGACGTTTGAAACGTTTAGATATTGTTTTTCATTAGAAATCAATTGAAATGCGCGATCGTATCGACAGCGACGGTAAAAACATTGTGTGGACATTAAGCGTCGCTAATGATGCACCCGCGTCCGCTGTAGTGTTTGTTTACTAATGCAGCATACACGTTGAAAGCAAACATGGACCACACGAGCGTACGGTCACACGCTACTAATAAACTGTGACAGACCGACAGACTGACGAAAGATATAATAGTTTAATTATAGTGAAAAAGTTACCACCGCTCAAGTAAAAGAACGCTGACCTCAATGACTAAAGACAATTAAATTGAATTAAGAATTTAAGAATATGAACCTCCAATAAGATTAACTTAGTTTTGAATTCTGAGATTAAATTCCATTGTTTTATTTAGACATTAAGGTTCGTTAATTAACGGCGAAATGAAATTTAATGTCATAGAAGAACTACCTATTCGACTATTAAAATTCTTAAAAATGTGTGTTGGAATTATAAAATTATGTTATAAAAATAATATTACCCATATAATTATTGTGAAACTTCCACACATTTTATGGCTGTAAGAATCACTACAAAAAATGTACGGTTTAAAAATTATTAGTCGTTCACTTGGAGGTCGGACGACGACACAGGAAGCTCGAATAACCTTATAAATTGTTATGTAAAAATTAATTGTAATCCAGCACTAATTAAATACGATTTACGGCTTATTTTCTGTGAGATAATTAAAAGTTATTTACTATTCGCATAGTTATTTCGAATTACTGGCTGTATGTACGATGGCTCTAAAAAAGTTATGATGATTGAAATAAAAAAAAACTTTGGATGTGAATAAATCATTATTGTTTATTCTTTGCGTTTACAAAGAGAGCTATTACCCATGCATGTTTAATATTAAACAATGACTTCAAAATGTAGTAAACATAATTTTGCCGAGTTTATTGTAAAAATATAAAACTTGTGTGGCAGGGTGTGTCGTAGAATTTGAATTACATCATTACAAGAGTTTATGCAAAACGGAGCGCTTATTATGTTTATGAAAGGATGTTGGTGTAAAAAAATTGTCGTGAACACTTTAATGAGGATGAGTGAATTGTGCGTTCCATATTTAAAACGATAATTATTGGGTATTTGGGACATGACGTGTGGGTTGTCATTTTTTTATTTGACATTTGTAGCGTTGCGGATACAGTAATAGTGACATTTCAGCATTATGTAATTATGATAGGTATCATAAATTGTGAGTGGCATGTATGACATAAGTTTTTGGTGACTGAGTCACTAAAAAAGTGCCTAATATTTGCGATACAATCATTAGCAAAATAACAAAGCGTACATTTAAACACTGACTTTGTTTGCACTTGTTGAAAAAGTAAAATATAAGTGAAAACACTATTATCTGTAAATATATACATTTTAATAAAAAGGAACTTACGTTTCGAGCAATAATCCCCGGTCCACCCTGGCCTGCACACGATCTCCCCAGCTGGCGAGCAGGTGTAATGGCCAAAGGAGTCATCCCTCGGCCTGCACAGCACTTCGCACCCTGACCCATAGTAATGCGCGGCACAGGTCACCCGGTATGACAGCCTTAGATGCGCCCCTCCAGGACCACCCCACCTCTGGTCTTCTTCCACCCATGGAACGCCGACATCCGCTATGCTTTGCTTCGTCATCCGCGCGATTAAGGTATCTGAAATAAAATTAATACCTTGTTAAAAAAAGTAAGTAAAACAATAAAGTCATTTGGATTTCAATTTAAAATTAGAACGTTTTTGCTTAGACCAATAAAACGAGAAGGCGTAAATAGATTAGGCGTGGAGTCCGAAGAATAGTGTCGCTCAGATGTCAAGCACAAAAACTGTAGGAAAAAGTTGATGTTTTTATTACACTTTGGATTAAGTTGATACTTAGCTACTTAGCAGTTTTTATAACTCGCAAAGATTATAAGTTAGAAATCTGTAAAAATAACACGCCATATTTATATTTCCCGACACGGCAACGTGATTCTGTAGATAAAGTTAAGTAAAATCTCTGAAGGGGATCGGGTTGCATAATGTCTTTTAATTAAATTAAACGTTTAAAGAAGCAAATATTTGTTTATTACCGTGGGAAAGCGTCACAGAAGTAAATTGACCTGTTAATATCGACCGTTTGACGCCCGCATTCGACCGTGAGATTCATTGTTCCCAACCCGCGATTCAATGTTTTGATTCGTCGGAGGCGCCCGTTGTGTGATTGATTAATAGTTTTAACTACATTTTCTTTATGTAACCCGTTTATTGTAGAAATTATTGGAAAAAAATTGCTCGATCGCGTATGGAGACGACGGGACGGCGTTAGATAAGTGTGACGTATACAAAAAGTTGTTTGTGAAAACTACCCGAGATGATTCACAAAAAATTGCTACTTCATTCATCGGAGCTATGTTAGTTACCATTTCCATGTAGGGCTGGACAAAATATAAGGAAGTTATGCTACTCTCCTAAAAAAATATCTTTAGTTTTCAAAAACAAATTAATACGACTAGATGAATTAAATTAAGAAATGGTTGTAATAGAACACAAAGAAATGGTGACGCGTCATATTTTTTCCCTCCTTTTTTTATTTATGGTCATCATGTAGGCAGCCCTAACGCGCTAAGAAATCTCAGCGTCGACCAGTTCCTACCTTTATTTATTTCTCGTCGTGTATGCCTGCTTTTTACTCTTGTTGCCTCGATGGGTACATTCCTATGCCGGTAATCCCGACAGCAGATAAAATTAAACCAGACGCGAAACAAAATTAAAAGGTATATAAAAACGTTCGATCCCGACTAATTTGGTGGCGTATGGTATTCGATTGTTCCTTTTTTGTTTAGTGGTGTCAGTGTGGGATACTCAATAATGAGACTGAGATGCTCTTATCTATCATCGATGATGGCGTTCCAAGTTTAAACTACTGACAATTTATTGTGCAACCTTTTATTAGAAGACTATTAGTAGATAAGTTATAATTTATTGGTTTGGTTTATCTAGATAAATATGTAAATAAAAAAAGGGGCCAACAGACAATGTACCAAAGGCGACGATGTTGACATAAGTTAGTTTGCAGAGAATACTTAACACTTACGAACAAACTTTCTCATTTCTCGTCATTCGTCCACGAAGCGACATTGTGTGTGCCTAAATATCGTTTACGAAGATAGCCTCGACGATGCCGGAATAACGCATAGTGCACACGATTTACCGGTCCGGTGTAAGCTTACACAGATCGTATCCGTCCAATAAATCTATATGATAAAACACGTATAAAACACCGCTCGTGTATTACGTTCCTAAATAAAATCTGCCCCGAGATATCGATTCGATCTTTTAATCGAATGAAATATTGCGAAGAATCTTCGCATTCCTACTAATATTTTGTTTTAATTTCAATTGTTTTCTGTTTATCAACGGATGCTTGCGAGATATGATGTCGGCACAAAGGAATTGTTATATCTAAGTGTGCAGAGTTCGGAGTGAATTAGAAAAATGATGTGTGGGAACGGAGAGCGGACTGCGCGCGTGCAATTTAGCTCGAATGTGCAAGCGAGAATTATGGCAACCGTGCAGCTCAGGTGCACTGCACCAGGGTTGCCCAACGTGAAATATGACGCTAGGAATTATACACGCGTTTTAAACGCGTATTATAAATCTTAGAGAAATAACTCACTGAAAAGATCGGGCGTTCAATTTTGATAAAATATAAATAGGAAGATACCTACGTTTTGGATTTTTGGACGACCCTCGTTCACTATCGCGTTGTAATAGGGCTGTGTTTCACCAAAATATTTCCGTGGCGTGAAAGAATCATAGTTGCTATCTGTTATGTTACATCAATTATGCCTGCTAACTTGGTGCGAACTGTTAATGCGATGTAAGAACATACCGTATCTTCCTTTTTGCTCTAATCTAAGTTAGTAACCCTTTACCATTTGTAGGAAAACTGTCTTTTGTTTTTGTTATGTCAGTGTACCAGACTGGTCAAAACGCTTCGGCTATCCGTACCAAAAAACAATCCAAAAACATCCACACAAATAACACACATCATCCCAATTGGACGCTGTAACGATATTAAATGAAGGTGTACCCTATACTATAGCGTCTATTAATGTTATTCCAATTCACAAATAAATAACACATTTAAAGAAGAACGAGGCATGGAGCCCGTACGTGCCGCGCCGCCGCCCCGTCCGCCGCTACGTCAGATAACATATAATTAGGGATCCAGAGGTCACTACAAATAAAACGAGAATAAATCCGTACGGCAAATGCCGATAAACAAAAACCAAAAGAAAGCGAAATAACCAATAATTTGACTCAGTCGAGCTATCGGAGGCGGACGCGGACGATTTGGGATGTTCTCCAAAACGCGATATTGGGGAAACGCGGGGGATGCGATCACGCGACGTTTGCTTCCGCTGCGATGATCAATTGTTCGATCGATAAATAAGTCCACCGGATGCGGCCGAGCGGGCACTCATCATTATGTGTAGCTCGCTCATAGATTGACAACGTCTAGCGAACGAGCGAGCGAACTGGATCGCGAGCGGTCTAATTAGCGAGCGGTGGGAGGTTTTCGAATGAAATCGAAACCACGGGCGATGGGTGACGGTGACGCACGGCGCGATGGTTCCGCGCGAAGGTTCGACGACCGTTTTCCGCACCTGAGGCCCGCATCGTTAAGCGATATGTCGATTTCCACTCGTCTCGATTCGGACACCTGCCCAGCCGGTCCGAGCCGCTGTGGGAAAACTTCTTTTCATCAATGGCCCGGCCGCCGCCGATGCGTTCCTTTTGTTTATCAAACCGTTCACTTCTGAGTCAGAAGGTTTGACTCCCATCGAGTAGATACTACTTCGATACGACGAGTGCTTTTCTACGACGCGTCTAGCGCTTGATAAATAAACTCATCCCATCCACTCGACGTTCCGGCTCTTAGAACTTTTAAAGCCACCAAATGCAACATTTCACAATGGTATTAAAAGAGATTTCGCTCATTCCGAGATACAAGAAGGACGCACGTTTTTAATTTCCCATTGTTTGTGAAAACGCGCATTTCCGTTCCGCGCGGAGAATCGGATGAATGCGAAGGATTGCGCAATGTAGTCGTTACATTTCCAGACGGGTGACGTGGTGCGCTTAACCTTTGAGAAAGCCAATAAACATCGCGAGTAATCATAAAGAGAGGCGAGAGAGCTCTGGGAACCGCACACGAGGCGTACCGCACCGGCTAGAGTAATGAATCGGCTAATAATGCACGGCCGGATAACGAGATAAGCAGCCGTCACAACATAACTGTATCGATAATCGCATCTCGTCATGTAATGTCAGCCGGGGTCGAGCGGTAGCCGGCCGGCCACGGTCCAGGCCCCGGGGCGGCCGCGACAAGACGGCCGACCCACACGAGTAATTGCTCGAATATCTTATCGATATATTTCACACGCTCATTTTTTCCTCGTTTCGCCTATATGGGCCTGTAAAGCTAAGTAGTGCAATAATCGTAAATGGTGCGGCCAACAACTCGGCTATGGTAAACAAAACCACAGGACGGGACACGGAGAGTGTGCCCACCTATTATCCACGAGCATGTGCTGAGCATCTGTCGACAGCGCTTCCTGAGAGCGGCACGACGCCTGTTACATCATAAATTGAGCCTTCCGGAGCATCTTCCGTGATTTTTTATACCGTTCAAGCCCTACGACGACGATGGACGAAGTGTAAACTAAAAAATTCCCTGACTTCCCTCGGAGGTGTATTTTTTAGCATCCAGTAAGTAAACAATACGCCAGGCCCGTTAGTGCGGGCCAGGTGCGGCCCGGGCCGCCGCGGGCGCTACACAAAAGATTTCGGCGAAGGAAGGAGCGACATCAGAATTGCCAGCCAGCGCACCATTGTTGTTTACTTATTTGTTTAGTACAAGAATCTCTTTATTCGTCTCCGCGTCTCCATGAGCCGACAGTTCTCTATACAATCACGTGTTTATCTATGATATATTAGATTCTTTAGTCGTGTGTCTATTCCTCACGGTTTTAAATCTTCATGAGCATAAATTCTAGGGTCTGTGTAAACGATTAGTTTTGTGCAACGGTTTCGTTGTGTGTCTATGCAGCTGCTCACTATTCGGTATTAGATAAAAAAGTAGTATGTGATTTAATTAAGCATTAGTCCAGTGAGTTGATAGTGAGTGAACACAAACGGCGTGCACGTAACCTGTTATTATGGTTGATTAGATTTCTGTTGGTAACATTTCTCGGTAGTGAGACGGCGCCGCCCATCGCTCCCGAGCCGTATTAAAAATATACCCATCCTCTAAGCTATCCACTTCGGACGCTAATGATTTTCGGTAAACCGGCCCGTAGACACACCTCGTCGTATCTCTAAATCTCTAAGTAAATCACCGGTGGTTTTTTGTTATTCGGTCAGGAGTAGTAATTATGTCGGTCAGAGTGCAGCAGGATGAAAATCTAATTAAGAAACGGGCGGAGCTGGCCAGTTTTCGCGTTCGCCATAATATTAATTTTGAAAATGGAATCTGGCGCGTTCGCTATTTAGATTCGACGGGTGCTTCGTCGCTTCGAGTGCTTTGTTTTTCGTGTTCCAAGGAGTTTATGTATCGATGCACGCGGCGAATTATCATGATGATGTATTTACGAGCAGGGCGGTTACAATTCATTCGGAATCGTTTTTTCGGTCACGCCACGTCGCATGTACGGAATAAACTGTCGATTCTTTATTGGGCGTTTTAGACTTCTCGTGATATCATAAACCTGAGTTAGCCGAACTAACCGAATCGATTGTAACAAAATGATAACAATCTAAAATTATTTTCGACTCGGAATCGAGCACATGGTATAGGTAATATTCGATTTGGATTGCGTGTTAAAACAACATGCGCTCGGCTCACATTATAAAAGTACGCTGTATCAATTGGGTAGCCAATTTGCCTATTTTTTTTCACAAGTAATGAATGTCTATAGCGCGACGTCTAGGTGCCGGTCAACGGCCATAGGAATACATTAGAACATTTCTACTAAATTTTCGTCCTACAGAAGGCTGAGTTTATTAGAATAGCGCGCGCATTGCGAAGCTGATCACGCGCAGCCGCGTGCTTTGAACACCAATCGTCCACGCCATGGGAACATTTTTGTCTTCCACGATATGATAATATGAGCATTCAAATATACATACTGTCCGTTAAATGCACGATAAACACCCAGAATTACAGTGAAACCTGAATGTGAGTGAGTCGTGACCGACGTGATTTGAATTTTACAAGTTACGACGATTTTCATGACCCTCTTTATCATAATCGTATTAAGATAGAATGAGAACATAATGCAATGCACTCACCATCAGATCTCGACGTTTCGTTTGTATCGTGCCACGCTTCCACTATAAGCGAGAATGTGCCCTGAAATATAAAAGAAAATACATGTTACTTTACAGTCTCACATAAAAATATAGATAGCACACTTACAAGAATAAGCTATTGTCGAATAAACTATGTAGCAGCTCCATTCTAGATATTACAATTCTAAATAAAATAGTGCTACGGGTTTGTTATTTGAAAGAAATGTCATGTTACATTATCAAAGCGTAAACCTCTTTCACGGAGTCTCCTATAATCAAGGTACTTCATCTCAAATGGAGACCTTTAAACGTAGGCGCGGCGGTTGAGTATTTCAAATATTTCCTTTAGTTTTACAACAACTTTTAATGGCGGACGTGTGTAAATTAACAACATGATAGACAGGTGATCCCGTCAGCAGATGTCATGGAAATTGTTACAATATCATGCTAAAAATACAACAAACGAGACTCGCGGCGATCGAGGTATCCAATACGGGATCATGTAATACCATGGCTCATAAAAAAATAGGAACGCACATAACTGATATGGAGCTATTGACATTTGTCAATGTTTACATAAGGAGGCGAAACGGCAGTCGAAAATCGATTAAGAACGATAACGATGAGGTGTCAACACCTTTAAGGCGCCTGCGACGAATTTTTATCAATAGTTTTTATGACCGCTCCGTATCCCAATTCCGCTCATGCAAAAATGTATGTACAGCCGTGCAAGTATTGCTTTATGAAATTTCTCCCACCGTCTCTCGACAACCGGTTGTTGCTGACCATAAAACACTGATCGCCGTACCATCGTCTATGCTAACTATACAACGAGCTTCGACATTCCCGACCTTTCAAAATGAAAAGCATCTAATAGTTAGACAAACTCCATGAACGTACTAAGGAATTAATAAAAAAATAACTCCAATCCGCTATGTGGTTTCGCAGTAACAGTGACTGTGTAGCAATAATATAAAACGAAATGACACGGCGCTGACATACATAATACCAAGACATTACTTATATGTCTAAATCAATCTATGATATAAAATCTAGAGACTGGACGGAAGCATTCGCAGTGCTGATTAAATTCAATATGTTAACATTATTGTACAAGATACCTGACGCGATAACTGTGAGAACGGATCACGTAAAGAAATATAATCGACCGAAAGTTTATTTAATCTTAATTAGCAATCAAAGGATTCGGCCGATTAGCAGACACTGTAAAAGAACAAGTAGGCGGCATATTACATTAATGCAGTATTGAAATCTTTGAGAACGGCACAGGGAATCTGAGAGTGTAGCATTACAATTACAGCGGGCATGTGACGAACAGCTGCAGCTGGGGCGGATATGAAGGGTCACCGTTTAAGCTAATTCCTCATTTGATCACCACGGCTCTTAAGGAGTGAATCAGTTTTTCCTGACAGATGTCCCTCGCCGTCAATTAAGCCAGATGAATGAAAACATAATTTGCATTCACTAACAATGATCTATTTGCATAGGAACTGATACTCGAGTCTTTCGAACAATGATTATTGTCGGGCGATGGAAATCAATACGAGAAATCATCGTTTCTCAAGCGCCAAGTGCGACTCGCGAAAAAAAAACGAACGCGTTTCTAGCTGTCAATTAAACTTTCGTTACGTTGATGGGTTTTGACGAATTCATAATAAGTTTTGTTAAATACATGGACAAAACAAGCGGACGTGTTATCGGCCGACTCTGAATACTAAACAGGCTACCGATTCGCTTGACTGAACGAATTTGAGCCTTACAAGCTGAGCTCACCTTTATCAGTTGTCGAAACATCAATTTATCATAAACTTAGTATCAATAAGGAGTCAAAAACGTTTGTCGAAATACTTTATTATGATTTGTGATGCGTGCATTCGATCAAATATGGCAAGTCGTAGTATACGGCGCGGCGTATTGATTTGTTAATCGAGTATGGAGAACGCATTTCGGTCAGCTGTGGCTGGTCGTAAGTATATGCCGGTTCCCACGGCAGTGACTCTCGAGGCAGCCCATAAAAAGCGGCCGACGTAAGCGTACGTGTGCAGGTAGCCTTTATAAACGTGTCGAGTTGGCGATACCGTATACTTATACAACTAGTTGCACAGACTTGTTGCCTACAGTCAACTCGCAATTAAGGAAACGTTAGTTATCAATGTGCACATCGCGTTATTTTATTTATTAATCAAAAATGGTCGTGGACCGTTTCAGCGCAGCGTCACTCACAATCGGTGCAGTTCTAAAACATCAAATTTTGAAATATAGACTATAATACCAGTCACACTGTTCATCGACAAGGTGTTAATTGCCCGCCGTTCTAAATTCGAATGTATTTCAAATTTCTTTTTTTTATTTAACCAGATTTTTTTATTATTATTTCAAACACAATAATTGAGCTGAGGATCGCTCTGTATCGAACCGCATTAATCCTATCCTTCAAATGCGACGCGTTAAATTGTATTACGGACATAAATGAACCAAGTGATACCGAGCGTTCTGAATGCTGGGGAATTATTTGATAATCGTTTTATGAGGGTGCCTAAAGAGGCTACTTCCATATCGGAGCCCGTTCCGATGTTATTTCGTTATTAATTAGTAATTCCACGGCAAGGATACGTGGGAAAGGGCCCGTATTTTTGTAAGTCTCGTTTGTTAGCGCCATGTGTTTGGGATTTTAGAGGTCTTTTAGGACAAAAGGAATAATCAGGTGCCCCGTCTGTTCTCGGCCACGTGTTTTGGACACCATTGTTCTTGTTTATTGTTGAAGATATAATAGAAATTACTACAGTTGTTCGACTAGTTCGTTATGTAGGTACTATACTTTTTGTTAAGGCGTTAGTACTATCTCACTAGTTTTTATGGCAAACAAGCGGTGTTAGTGGGTTTTCTCATCACAAATCACGGCGTGAACTATTTTAGGTACGGATTTAAATAAAATAGAACAAGGTCACAATACTAAGATCCGATTCGGTCAATACTAGTTTATTATAACGAAAGTATTTAAATATAGAGAGCATTACAAAAAGACATTACCGTAGATCGCTTTCGAGTATCGTTTCGTTTCGACACGAGAAAATATTTGGAACACAAACACCCGGGCAAGTGGAAGAGTCGTGATTTCATATTTCACACTTTGGCCAGTGTGGTAACATTGCTTTGGACAGGTTTTTTTTTCACTTACATCCCGACAGAGGCGACTTAACCTATGGACAATACGAAATCGATCGTTATTACATTGTTTTAAGGTAAGTTATTGTATGTATGATAATTCTACAGCGGTAAATAGAATGTTGCTTCCATTATATGTAGACGGAGCCGAAGATTTGCCTCGCAAACCATACGTCTAATTAAAAAAGATATGCAAATTTCAATGTCTGTGCAATAAATACGGAACGCGTAACGTGTTTTTATATTGAAGCGTTTCAAGCGCATTTATTATTAATGCTTTTAATTAAGTTTATCTCCTTCTATTTTGGCAACGTTGATTGCCAGTAGGTACGTTGACCTGATGAATCATAATTTAATACCTGAACTTTTTAGAAATGTAAGTTCAATCAAATATATCTAAAATTTGTATTTATAAGTAGCTAAGTTGTAATACCGTGTGAACGGGAGAGACTTCCTTTTGAAATGTTCTCCGAAGAAAAAAATCAGGTCGACAGTTTATTGGCGACCGTAAACACACGTGTGTATTCTGTTAGAATGCTAAGCAGTTTCGTGTTAAAGTGGAGTCTATGACTAGGTATTCAGCTACGGTTGTTATGCCGAATAGTGTACGTACCTAACTCGGTGTAATACCTACCATAATGTAAGGAGTACCTACATACATTCAAACCAGTCGGTTAATCCTTGTTGGTAATGGGCACGTCTGCGCATCGCATATAAGACAAAAGTGAGTCGTTTTCAAAGCAACGCGCTACGGGGCGACCTCACGGTCCATGTGAACTCATGACGTTCCAAACTCAAATTGTTTGACGAGAGAAATCCTTTGTTTGCATTCGAAAATGCATAAGTTCGAAATTTTAATTCAGATAATAAAATGTGGTAAAATGACATCCATAAATCATCACAGTTATGATAGTTTTGGAAATCTCCCAACTAATAATGATTTATTGAACAAAAATTACGTCAGAAATCATGCGTTTTTTATTAGTTATAAATGTTGTTACAGAACGACGAAGTTTTACAAACAAATATTTAATAAAAATGAACACATAAAAGACCACCTAACGACACTTTACATGTTCACAAATCGCAAAAAGCATGGCTAATATATTCCTGTTTCACATACGTCGAGTCAATTAAGTAATTTTTTTATAACGCGCCACAGGTACGACATCAAATAATGTTTAACCAATTAAACCAAGTTAAACATTTTCACACGCCAATCATAAATAATAACCATTAAATTGATGCTATAATAAAAGCTCCAGTGTTGCCGCGCTCAGTAATGTTGTGAAAGTAAACACTGAAGTGGCCACACTGGGAAAAATGAACCGAGTGTTTAGTGCACCATTATGAAAGGATTAATTACTCAGAGACCGCTTTACCGGGAAACATTAAAAAAAACCACATCGTAATTTCAACCGAAACGTTATACTTACTTTATCTGTGACGATTATTTTACGAAACTCAGTCTAGGAAACATTAAAACAGACGTACGTAACTACTTTTTTTTTACCGCTAACGACCGGTCCGCTATAAGAGACACGAAATAAGTCAGACATTAACGATTTATGGCCCTCAATTACAATCATCGCGAAAAAAGCCACTCGGTTAAGGAATTCTGGACTTTGAATCGGGGCCGAAGTGAAAAACGAAAAGGTACTCTTTAATTTTCACATGGCATTCGGCGGTGTTCACCGCCGGTTGGGACTCCGACCTCGACGGACCGATGAGGAATTCCAAAAATGAAAATGTCGGCCATAAACAACGGAACGATTTGAATGAAGCATAAGAATTAAAAAATAAAACTCGAGTTAACAAATTTCGGGAGACGTCCGCTCTCGGCCCCCGCTCTACGGTGGATCTGATAAGCCCTGAGAAGGGTACAGCGATGAAACCGAAACCGCACTAAAAACAAACAATCTTGTGATCAGTTCATCCGGATTTTATTAGAGAATGACGCGTACAGCCTCCTTTAACAAGTTTCGACATGATTCGTATTTTTTGATAATATAACATTTTTTCTAATCCACTTTGCATACGTGAGCAGTAAAACTAGGCGCGTACGCGACATAGATGAGTAATATACCTTTATTAGAATACTGGCATGTTTATTTAAATTCCGAACGTGGAAGGATGGAAATAAACTAGAGTTTTACAAGTGCACAAGCGATCACTACTCCATAAACACTAACAGTAACAACTCTTCGCAGAACGTTTCCAACAGAACTGTTCCAGTGTTGAATCTTCAATGGAGCAGATGTTTATCAAGGTCCAAGTTGTGAGCTTTCTGACAAATTCAAAACATTCAATCTAATTTGCAAGTTTCGCTCGCGGTGGTTCCCAGCCTATGATCGGCCTTTGACACGTCCATAAATTCGTCGAAGTAGGTACGTACGTAAGTACCGGCGCTCCTCCCATACTAAATAATGGCGACGATTTATTCGCGAGGTTGCGGATACGAGCGGAGCATGTGAGCCGCTCGCACTGCGACTCAGAATTCCTAGAAAATGCGCGCGTGTGATGAATAAAGCGAGGATCGCAAAGAATTTCATCATTGCAGATTTGAGGGCTCGTCGCGCCCTCACTACGTGAGAACATACCCGAGCTGCTCCGCCTCCGTGAACTCATAAAAATGGAACGCGACCGCTCGCCTAAAATGGAGACGGATTTATTTCGGAACGCTTCGAGATTGGCAGCCGAGCTATTCTTAATTTGAATTTTGATTGACATCGTTCTAATAATCCGCATTAAATATTTGTCATTCGGTTTAATTTTAAATATATATATGCGCAAATTACTTTTCGGCTGTCTTTAAATCGGGCTCTTTGAACAAATTTATTAGCGGCCGTAAATGTTAGAGACGCAGTTAAAATGTCAGAATTTGACCGTAAACGAGCAACCATTTGAAAAAGGAGTGTTTTCTTTGCGTCCGCTCCGAGACGCTGTAATAACAAGCCTGGTAAACTTTTATTGTCTATTCACTCCGCTGCTGATGAGCTTATTTTCTTTATCTTGTCTATGACTAATCATTATTTACGATCAATAGTTTTAAAATCCTTTTGGATCTCATTATTATTTTAGCAGTCGAAGTAATTGGGGCGTTATTGTGTGACGAGTTTATTTAGGCTGATTTACTAGAAATCCCGAGCTGGTTAATTGATAGGTTGCTGAATACCTGTGCACTGGCTCCGAACAATGCAACTCAAGTAATTATACACGCTCCGATTGCTTAAATTTGATACTTATGAAATCGCGTTTAAAGTTGAATTGTAATGGCACACATTGCCCACGGTAACGTGCTCCTCATCAAACTACTTTTACGTGGAAATTCTTTCGCGATGCTTTTTTGTTTAACTTGCCGATCGTGAAGGAGAGAGATAAAAGACGCTGTCTAAGAGGGAACAACATCGAATGAGGCATTCCTTAGCTTCGGTAGACTTTATTAAAAGAAGCGGATGTGGGGGTAAGTATTTTAAGAGGATCCCGGCGCGAGCGGATTGAAATAAAGGAAATTATTAAGAGCTCTCACCATGATAAAAAACGCGGTAGACGGAAGTTACTCCAACTATGGTTTTATAAAGCGTCCGTCGTATATATCGTGTTACATTATGTAATAGTAAGTCGATGATCCGTGCGAAGGTTTAAATTTTTCGAAGTGGAAACTTATATAACGAGCGATCACCCGGCGAATAATAATGGACCGGCGTGTAACCGATTACGATTCCAACGTAATTATTGACGATTTGAGACATAAATTCCATAGAGGTGTGAGGTTTATGCGACTCAATGTGGGTTGTTAATTACTTTCTAATATAGATGCCGCTATAGGGCGCAAGAAGCGATGCGTTCACACGCGACAATGGATTAAGAACGGCATTCGACCGTCACCGCGTGCGTTACCGTACTTATTGTTTTGAAATAAGAATCGAGCGTGACGTCATTGGAACGTTAATTTCTGCGAATTACAGTTTTTTCTAATTTCAAAAATAAACACGTTTTATGTTCTTAATATTAGTAAAGGCATGCAGGTTGTAAGCCAAGGAGATTCCATACTTTCATTTTAACGCCACCAGCTATTTGGAGCGTGAAACTATTTACGAAACATGCAAAATAAGTAACAATCTCTAGAATTAGTTACGCCGTTGCTTAGTCTACTTGTTCCACAATAAAGACGCGTGTTTCTTCACTTAACGACACAAATACATTAATCAGGTGGGCTTGAGCTTTTCATGTTGACGTTACATACGAACGCCTTGTTTTGAAGAACTCGCGTTTCTGGTCCAATGTTGCTCGTAAGACTGGCAATTACTGACGTCAATCAATGATTTTTTTCAAAAATGGAATTGCTAATTAATTTGAAAATGGTATGAAGCGAAGTAATTAACATTCAAGATTTTACAGTTGACGATCTCGGGAGGTTAATCCTCGCTTCGTTAACCACAGAATGTAACCATAAAAACACAAATATGATGGGCATAACTAGCATTTGTGATTTAATTAACCTTAATTAAGTTAAATCACGGTTGTATTCCAAAGCCTCTCACGGCAATAAACACCATTATTTCATTTTATAGTTGCCAGATCGTAATAAATATTTTTTCCAAGATAAATAAATAAATAACCAACTAAATAGATAAGTATAAAGTTAATAACATTAATAAAGAGGCAAATAGAAGTGCGCAATGTGTTCTCGAAAAGGTTAGATAAAACTCATTTCCAGACCTAACTTAAGTCTAACTTCATTAAAACCTAGCATTACCTATGTAATTAATAATCGATATCTAAAACAACATAGGAATGCATAGAAAAAGTTTAGTTACAACTTATCACGAAATTATACTCGTTATTTTTATTCAAGGTGTTATTTTAACGGAAATATAAGTTAGTCGATTATAAATTGCGCTTCCCTAACTCGACTAAACTACCTTCGATTTTTTGTTGGTGCGTCCATCGGACGACCTTCATAAGCTTTGTGGGAAAGTGACTTGCCAAATGTATTTCACTTCACTAGTCCCTTGTGACAGTTACGGAAACACTATCTTCAATAATTAATTAATACTGCTCCAACTTTATTAATAGCTGTTGAAATATTAAATATCCACTAGAATATCATGTTATCAATACAAATTAACTATTGATAATTTTTTACATCTGCAATTGTATAACAAACAATAGGCGACGATAAATTTTAAGATAACGCACAACAATACCAAACGATGAGTAACGGTAACATCACGCAATACGGATCTGTGGTGGATCTATAAAAAGGTAATAGTTCACGGTCGGCTTTGGCAGTAGGTATTGCTCACGCGCAGCGCAGCCGTCTTGCGCGGAAGTGGGTACACTTTGACATTTGCGCTCTCTTCGCATAGCAGGTGTTTTCTATTTAAATATACAATTGCATAAGCATATTTTTTCGCATTAAAACGGCAGCGTATAACGGTCCCGGCCCGTGCACTTGAATGGACCCGTTCATGCGATGATGGGGTGTAAACAGCCCCGGCATTAAGGGCGCGTACCATTGACCTTTCACTACAATGTAGACATAACATATTATAACACGGCCTCGGTACGTGCGGAGACTCGCTCATAATCCGGTCCTCACCTTTGTGACATCCGGACTGGCTAACGGGCCATGCAGCGCGGCGGTACAATATAAAACTTGTGATTTACAAACACAAATTGTTTAAGAGTGAAATAAATGAAATCCCGCCGCCGCAGCCGCTGACTCGAGCGGCTGAATACTAATGGGATTTCTTTTTGGAGTGAGCCATCTCTCTCTAAACGCTGTATGATAAATTGTTTCTACGCGTCGTTAACGCGCGCGCCGCCTTGCTTGTAATTTCACTGTTCGATGTTGTCAGTAATATTAATATGCTCATGACCTACTATCGGGCGGGTCAGATCTCCTCATCGGGTTGGTCTAGCACCGATTTATTTCACGAGGGATCAGATAATGTTCGGATGCAGTCGAGTTTAGAGTTACCAGAGGGGTTGTGTTACGATCGGGTCTGTTAACGGGCCGCGAGAAGCGGGAGTCGAGTTCCAAAATATTGTGATACCGGCAGCAAACAACTCGCGTCTCAATGAGTAAATTAAATGTCAAAATCTAACGTCTCCGGGCTGCTTAAAGCGAAGCCCCGTTCACCTGCCCGACGAGTCACGAAGGCAGCGCGCGGAACGTTTATCCATACAGGTACTGATACATTGCGCGGTACATATTTATTCGAGCGCACCATATGCCTCGTAAAACGGACACTTCATAGGCCCAATAGGCCGACGATGTCTTCAAAGTGAAAAAAAAAAAAACTGCTTCAGCTAATAACGCTATTGCATATTTAGTTTAAATGCCGCTCGCCCCCATAAGTGTAACACAACCGGTAAGCAGATTAGACATGTAAAGGTTGCAATGATGCGTATGCAGTTTATCAAAAAAATCTGCTTCTTCGCGACATACGAAACAACATATGGGAAATGTATTGAAATATATAGCATATGGCACACATTCGACAGGCGTCGATTTCGAGCTTAACCTGTCACTTGAAATTGAGTAGACGGGAACGGGAATTATTTCGCTTTCGCTCAATTGATCACATGTCAACACATGTCTGACAATAGAGAGCTCTATGTGAATTTAAACAGGAAGTTTCAATTTAGTGCCAATTCATTCGGAATGATACAGGCGGTTACCGGACGCACATCCATAATCCAAAAAAAAGTTTAAAGTTTCATCTATGGCCTGTGTTTCACGGTCCCTACCTGCTTCAGTTTAGTTACCAAATGTCACGTTCTCTCCAGATGGTCCGAGCTTGTGCAAGCGGCCGAGCTTAGGAGGCGATTGTTTGCTCAAACATTACGAGACGGTACGACATTTGAAGCGGGCCGCTAAATAAAATACAAATAGCACTCGAAACCTCTAGTGTCCACACGGACCTGAGTAAACCCATAGACAATTGACGCCAGCGAAATAACCGTAACTAAGGTCCAATTAAGACGTCCGTTATCCTTGGAATCGAGATAGATCTAAGAGCGGTCAGTAAATAAATAACATGTAATTACAATATCGAATCACGATACCGGCCGGCTCCGTACTCTAATCGCCGCTGAAGATGAGAACGCAGCCGCAGCCACGACGAAGGCTAGCCGATGTAGGTACATACTTATTATAACATACGGCTACTCATACACAACGCGACTTCATAATTAATTAAAAATGAACCATTGAACGCTGTAATCGTCCCACGCGGCCGCTCGTTAAACCATCAAGTATTCTTATCGTCATCGCTTCTGTCAAATTTGAATATTGAATCCCTTCATTTCTTTTTTACTATTATTTACAGCGAATGAGATGGCTCGCACTGGCCTCCGCGTGGATTATTGGAATTTGAATGTCGGCAACATCGACAGCATTGATTTATTGATGCAGGGTTGCTACTTAATGCTTCTTTTACGATGTATTGATTTTACTGTTGCCTACAAAATTAATGAGGTCTTGATTTGTACTAAAGCTAGTGTATTTGTATTCTTATCTTATTATGAAGTTATTTATGAACACTCACCGGCCATGTGAAGTCGAAGGGGAACACGATGGGATTACTGAATCCTTCCACGTTGAGATTGGGCACATCCAATGAGTTGCCACCCAACACTGGGGTGGTGATATCACCGAATGTACACGGTGACGTGGTATCGATATTAGCTTGATAAATCTTGAGGCACACTCGGAATTTAGTCCTGCACGGCGCCAAACACGGCGCGTCACTTTTTGAGGAACCATCACAGCACTGCCCACTACTTAACCTACCCAACGAGTTCGTAAAACTTTTTATCCTAAGTTCGAAGGAACCTGACGTCAGCACCTGAAATAAAGAAAGTAAACCGTAAGTAAATATGTCAAAAGTAAACGCACATAAAAGTGTCTCCGAGCAGTGATTAAGTCGGTTTATCAATATCATCGTGACAAAATACAAACATAGAACTAGTAAGTAATACAGCTTTCAACGCCCCCAAGATGTAATCCTCAAACAAACTATTTGCACAACTGTCCATGCGATCGATCCCGCTGAGACATTAACGGTTTTACTGGACACAGTTTATGTAGGTCGCTTAAAAATGGGGTTGCGACGCGTGTGGGGTGACGCAGTGACACCCCTAACATGAATCGAATTTGGAACACAAACGTAATGAACGTTACTTTTTTCTTAAATTAATCGTCAGATAGTGCAGCCCCCCACTTCGTTTTAAACGATTGTTCGTTGTCAGGACTACCGATTTTGATGAAAAACGTGATTATTTTCGACAACGTTGATAGATAGGCGCTCGTCAACTAAACGACTTGAATTCCGTCGACTTTTTTCATGGTTTATGAATAATAATAACTGGTTTTTGTTGCCCTCCAGGGTGTACAACCCTTGCATTAATGAAAGAATGTGCAGTTGGTCGCATTGCATGTGGGGTCAACGAGTTTTTAAGAGTGAATGTGCTAGGGTGGTGTGTTACTAGGAGTATTAGGAATAACTCTGCAATATTATATAAAACCTCGCTGGCGCATCTTTAAAAGTTCTTAGACTATTTTTTAAAGCGAATTCGAAGAACTGTCGATGTTGATATTTATATGGCATCGGAAGGAAGTGGTACGTATTAAAGTATGGCGTTCATGTCTTAGCAAATCATTAGTGTAGATAATAATACTCTGCTCGTGTGTGTGTGTGTGTACACATATGAATCGAAAAAAATACACCGTTTCCTGCGCACTTTCGATCTAATTGATTATTTATTTTGTGGACTGTACTATAATAAATTACATTCATAAAACATTACTATGGGTCTCATTAAAATTTCGTCGTGATTTGAATCTATAAACAGCGAATTAATAACTTTTGTAACGTGGACGTTCAATATGATTCCCATGAAGAAATGATTATATGAAATGAACAATGTACCATTCAAATTGAGTCTTATCTAATAATGTAGACGGTGTGTCTGTCGAGATGTCGAAATGAACCCCCGTTTAAACAAAACTGCGGTAAAAAAAAACACCAGATTTCAACCAACTTCCTGCCAGTATGACACGGGGGTTGGTACACCACCGTAAATTGGAACACGCAAAACAGCATACACCTCTCTTATTATCTTCGAAGAATAGAGGAGGATGGAGATACTTCACTTCACACATCCACGTGGTTATGTCAGGTAGGAGCGGAACCAAAAAAATGCCCCAAAAAAGATACGGACCACTCTAAACATCCCCTTTTTTGATGTATTGTTTATAAAACGAGTTATAGTAGCACGGATTTGTGATGAATTGTGGCTTACTGTATTTAAAGTTGTTGTTTTTTTTTAAATTCTACGATATTAATTTACTAGATTAGTTATGTTGGCACAATATTGCGCGTTTATCAATGGTTGAATGAATGACGGTAAATTAAAAAAATATATAAAAAGCGAACGGGATGCGAGCTCTCAAGTGCTCGCCTCGGGCCGACCACAAACTAACAATTAAATAATACTTACCGGACTACTGAATAAGTTATATTTTATTATGTCTGCAGGCGGATTTGACGCGATGACTGTCTGATTGATGTTGGTTAAAAGGTGCTAAGCTTCATGAGCTTATTTTATCGTAATCGCTACTTAGATTAAAACAAAAAGTGGAAGACACGGTACCCAGTTAAAGTGATTTACAGTGTGACAGCAAAACTATGCACACGTCTAGCTGAAGAAATGTTACTCAGTTGTAAGTGGAGCCGTTAAATAAGCTAGAATATATTTTGTATGATAGTTACCTATTATACATATTTTAAAGTGAGATGTTGGTTTTGAGAGTACCATATCTTCCCCTTTTTATTTTAATCAAAGATTCGCTATAATCGAATTAATAACGAAAGAATTCGATTTCTAATCCCGTACTTTTGTGTCGTTCGTTTGAAAATGTTAGACAACCTGAGACTGTAAACATCATCACAGCATAAAATACATTATAGCTTGCACAATAAATACGATAGTAGCGTGTAATTTTTTTTTGTTTAACAATGTGCTAGTAATCTTACTCGATGTATGTATGTCAGTTAATCAATTTACACATGTGCCGTCTCTAATTTATTTAACATAACGACTTTACATTTAATGCATTGGACGTTACAGAGTCGTGAACATCAAAATACTTTTTTTTTTCGAAAGGAACTGACATGTAACTTTAATTGCAGCAGCGGCGCGCAAGCATCAACAAAACCTCCAAATTGATTCGAGTACCTAATCGACTATCTCGCAACACTATTTTATTTAATATATCGATATACATTAATCCTTTTTTAGATTTAATTGTCGGCACGATCTAGCTTCATATTTTATACAGAATAGCTTTGTCAAAATGATTTATACATGGTCAGCCGCACCGTACTTCGGTACACGTATTAGGCAACTGTCGCTTATTCGAACTAAGAGGGCAGACTTAGGGCAGATAATAGGGAGACTTAATAATGTATGTGAACGCCATTGTACGTAAGTAAGCCAACGGAGTAAACACTTGTTCCAAGCAGGTTGAGCGTAGTCTAAAAATAACACAAATAATGAAACAGGGGAATGTTTTTCATCTCTCCCGTTATACACACGCGAAATGTGTTAAAATAAACATCCAAACAGAGTCTTTTAATAGCGCGACGATGTGGCCAGTGCATTAATTCGCAGTTCCAATTTTAAAAAACGGCGTATGATTTATTTTTTTAATAATTTTCGGTACGCGTTCCGTACACTACACATGCCGTAAAGATGTGTGAGTTTAAAAATAGAACGGCGTTCTTGAAATCGAATTAATTGGTCGAGAAAAAACTATTAAGTTTGTCCTTAAGCAGCTGATGAATGAACATTGTAGCTAATTGGTTTTCTGACCTGAGTCTTCACAGAACTTAGTTCAATGTTGGTATTGTGGCGAGGGGGACGCGCGCCGGGTTGCTTCACAAAGAGCGTTCCGTTTCACAGAATATCTTTAGAGCAAAATAAAAGGACGTCTTGAAGCGAACAAAACGCACCGATATTTGGCTTTCGCGTGACAAAAGTTGCGATCTCCTTTGTGTCGGTTAATTTTACTGGCAGCTGCGCTGACACAAAAGAAACATACGATCTAAGACTGGAATGTGAAATTAACGGAGAATCATGAGCTTGGAGCGTAATAGTCCCCCGTAGATTGCACAGAACTTATATGGAAAACGCATAATAAGGTATTTTGCGGTTATTTAAGCGTGTTGCACAAGCGAATTGAGATTTCGTGCGTTGGTGTTCGGAGCGCTATGATCGAACGAGTCGTGTACTCTCTTATATCGTAAACCAGATCTTCTTGCTTGAATTGTTATTGGGATTATACGTGTGAACCTCTCACCGTGAAGATAGTATACGGAACTTATTAAAATACTTTCAAGTCGGACCTTTTTAGTTAAGTCGTTATCATGGTCATGTTACATCGTCACACTGTTTTTTGCTGTGCCAACAGGATGGCAACCGTACTAATAAATTGTCAATGGACTGACTTATACACTTTAAAGAGGTATTACGTTGATGGTTAGGTTTCAATACGCCTGCGATCATCCATTGCACATAGTAATTCGCTGCAGCGTTATGAACGGTATAGGCAAGCGCATGACCACAGATCTCTATCTCTACTAGTCAAATTCTATTTGACTAGTTAATTTATTAACACATTAATTATGATACCTACACGGAATAAATAATTAGGCACTCATTTCGCTAAGCAAATTGAGTATTCATAACCGTCTTATTTCAACCTTAACTTTCAACCCACGTGAATTTAGATGTTGAGACTCATCTCTCCGCTATGCCTGAAGCATTGTGCAACCTACACCGCTGACACATTTACCAAATTCAGTATTAAATAATTTGCACTGACAACACTAAACAATGGAACCTTAAATTAGAAGGTTACTGGTTGTGTTACGCAGCATCCGATCAATTTCGAAATTCAAATAACGAAATTTAATAGCTATCTACGCGAACTAAGCAGCGTCCCTACTGGAGAGAATAATTTGATAGTTGGTTGCAGGCTGTAATTAAAGCCAATTAGTCGAATTAAGTAATCTGTAAAAAATGAACTAGGTACTGTACTTCTCATCCATCGGTATCTATAGCCAAGTATAAAATGTAAAAAAAAAACAAATGTTATAAATTAATAAGAACACTGAGTTATGTTTGTATTATAAATAATACATAATATTCACTTCCCCGTGCATCCAGTTTGGCGGCATTGCATAATCTGATCAATGATCCTGGCCGCCATATTGCTTTTTTACGCGCGCCATCGGGAATCAATGAAACGTCCGGTTGCATTGAAAATTTATAAAGAAAAGTATAAATAAAAATAAATGGACGTATTAAGATCAAGATCTAATGTGAAAACGCTGATCGGTAGCCGGGAACAATGGCCTTTTTATAATGGCGCTTGTTGTAATGAACAAATGATTTGTCAAAGTTGTCACAGATAGGAGATGTCTATTATCATACGTTACTTACTATACTAGCGATAACGTATTGGATCTATTCAATGACGCATACGTCTCACAGACCATTAAGCGCTCATCACACAATGAGACGAATACTTAAAATTTCACATAGTTAAGCAGTTAAAAATCCGACGATTATGCGGATTTCGTATAAAGTCTTTTATAATTGAGTCGGTTCACATAGAACAAAAACCGTTTTGGACAATGGACGAAATTATAACAGGGTTAAATATAGCTACCGTTAGGGAGTTTCACATATTTAAATGCTTATTGCTACTAACATGTCATATGACGATTAATTATATTATTGTGTGCCGTTGTGAAAACTGTGTGTGATTTTTGACATGAGACTTTCTTGGATTTTTTTTTGACAGTTGAAAATAATTTTACATGATTGCTGGGAAATGAATTTGGTAAGTCTGGTATTATTCAGGATAGCTATTTACGGTTAATAATGGATGTAAAAAAATTCACGTTTTCTCACTAATGATAATAGAAAATGTTCTACTTACAGTAAGAATATGTTAGTTGGTATATCGCACGCAATAACCATTATTAAAAACCTTAGTAACTTACTAAGTCTCAGTTAACTACTTTATAAGAGCTTTTATACCAGACTCTTAAGTGATAATGAACTCAAAATATGAACTTTGAAATCATCTGAGTAATTAGAATTCGTGTACTCGAGTAAATTATGGAAAAAGCAGATGTTCGAATTCTTAAGAGTTGCCATTAATATGACCGCACCTGCTTGGAGCAATGTGGGCCGAATGTAGGGCTGCCACTCGTCAAAGTTTTTGTGGCTGATAGAATTCATCATTAATTAGGTACAAAACTTTTCGATCGGTTCGAATTTTATACAGTGTCTATGTTACTTAATATGTTTTAACTTGTCAATAATTGTGATTTGTTTGCGGATGGATGGCCGGATATAATGTCTGAGTGTTTGCGTTTCTGTGAGAAGGATGTATGACTGTTTGTTTGTATTTTATTTTCACGTTGTTGTTCTTTTTATTTCTTTATTATCTTACTACTTGTTATTTTTAAATAGAATATATTTAATTATTGTAATTGGTGTCCTACCGTTATAATTAAATAAATAAATAAATAATTGGTTGGTTATTTAAAAAACAAATATGGCTGCCCTAATTCTATCCGCTTAAATGCAACATACTCATAGCATCGACACAAACACACCTAAAAATTAAATAGGTCTATAATAAATCGATTATATTAGAAATCGTAACGCAATCATACACGCACAACTTACGATCCAGCGAGTTATGCTATGACATGCTGTATGTCCTAGATATGCGACAGGTAGACGCCGGGCGTAATTAAGAATACGTTATAGAATGTTACTGCCAACAATGTAGTGTAGGTATTAACTGTTGCTCTATGAAATATATAAAAATTACACTACTTATAAGGCACCTATGGTTACAATTGAATTGACTGCCCTCCTCAAAGTTTTCTCAGGAATAAACACATTATTACACGAACGAAAGCAACCTTCGGTGAATTATTTATTTTAAATTGGAAATTATTGTGTTGCGGTTTTCAGACAGACGTGTTTCCGACGCCGCTTCCGATCAGAAAGACGGTCGAGTGATCACGCGATTTTATTTCGAACGCGATCCGAGAAAGAAGTGAACTAACTACCTATAAAGAATACCTAGTAAGCTGGCTGGTTAAAAAAGCGGATGTATTGACTAGGTACCTACCTCATTACCTATCTTTCGAGTTGACCGATCACCTGGACAATTACATCAATGCACACGGGCGTCGTCACGTAGACAGGACTGGAGGCAAGACAAACCAGTCCGGCGACGGCGGCGCGGTGTGGTGCGCAAAATAGTTTTTTTTTAATAAAACAACGCGACTTCATTCATAATGTATAATAGCGCCTTGAAAACTCGCACGCATACACACGCACAGAACTATAAATAAATAGATACCCACGTACCTATGTTACAAAGTGTGAGAAGTTCTGCACGGACCCACACACTACAATAACGATATTGACGCACAAAAACAATTAACACACCGATTGACAATATAAAGTGCACGAAAATCACACGGATAGCCGATCACGATGATCGATTCCCGACACACCGGTCCCATAGACGAGTTTTATAATATTCCTATGCATATAACAATGTGCAACTGTGTTTGTAATAATAACGGTACATTTGCGAACACATTAATAAGTAGTGGTTCAGAGAGCGTATACGCATGTATTGGGGAATAGTTCCCTCGTCGCAAATTGCCACCAGAGACCGGTGTAAACGATGCGGGAGCACAAAAAGTCACAATATCGATTTTTTGTCGGGGTTTTGCTGACATTTTGGTAGGGCTAGTTATTGGCGGCTAGTTTGTAATGCAGCTTTCAATGTAAGGAAATTACATTATAGTGTTTAAAACCTATGTTTTAGACAGGTAACGAGTCGGGTTTGTAGTGACGGAGCTTCTGTGAGCGTTCTTGCGTTTGTTTAAGATGTTACCTACTAGATGTTCTTGTACATAAATAAACATTGTGAGCAAAGGGGAAAATTGAATTGAAAGGCTACTTGATTGATACCTACGATTTCTTTGAACGTTAATGAGGCCAATAAAATAAGTTAACTGAAAACAATTAACTAATGCCTCATAAATACTGATAAGGCATCAAAACGGTGCGAGAACACGAAATCTAGAAAAGTTCTCACGTCAACGTTTAGCTTTGAGGTGACAACCCTTACAAATAACCTTGACCGGTTCATAGGGCGATGACCTGTGATATTTGTAACTCGCTTGTTTATGACTTTCCACATGCACCTCATAAGTGGGTGTCTATGTGCATGACTTTGCTAACGTCCTAGTGTTTATATTCGCATAGTTTTAAAGCTTTCAGTGCCTATTTTCCGACGATTAGCGTAAACAAGCAAAGGGTTCCTTCGTGTAAACTAGATCGAACTACTAACCCTGCCCGAAATATCTCCGCTTGTGAGACGTCTGGAAGAGTTATTCCTGTCTTGGATGCAGGCGGATCGTCGCAGATTCGTCTCATACGGTCTCAAATCCACCGCGAAGCCTCGGAATGCATCTAATTTTAAAGCGAAGAGGCTCGCGACCTAGCTGACCCCGAGCACCGGTCGTATTAAAACCTGAACTTTCTTTATAACTATGTGCCTATGTTTGCTAAGTAAACGTATCGAACACACACAGGCGCGTCTTCGAGTCGGTCCGACGACTTGCGCCCGGTCACGACTGTGTAGTCGAGCACACCTAACCTACACCCTCGCTCCTGACTATCCAGGGCGATCTGCTAGGCCGACCGCCGGGGCACCGCGGCCCCGATCTCGTGGGAAAGTGACGCCCGTGTAATTCAGAACGGCCTCATGCCTACGGCGACCGGCCTGCATCGACGTTGTTTATGAGAAACATAGTACCTACCTAGCGAACTTTTCGATTGGATTACACCGATGCGAAACGTAAACAATCAGGCATTCGCGGTTTTGGGTGTCAATATCAGTACCTGGGGCAGAAACCCTAGCAGGGCGATGAGCACCGCGGGGGCGCGCATGCTGGCGCGTCCGGGCTAGCGGCGCCGGGGCATATACGTCGGGACCGAGGCCCGACGTCGTCAGCACACGGCGAAGGAAGATCCGCAGTAATCCATCACTCGCACAAGTATGCACTGAGCGTTTCACTGCAAGTCACACAGCACAAGTATGGGGATGTCACTGGTCGCTCATCGGCTACGGCGAACCGGTCGCGGGATCGTGCACTACGTTCGAAACGCGCGCGTCGCGTGTAAGCGGCGTGTGGTAGCCGTTATAACGTGTGTTCGCGGCGGCGTGTGACGGTAGACTGAGGGCGGGCGGCGGCTGCGGTGCGGGCAGCGCGCACCTGGCGCCAGGCGCGGCGTCGGCCGAGAGATGGCGCTGCGCGGCGCATCTGCCGACATCCCCGCCCGCCCGGACCCCGCGCACCCCGCCGCGCCAGCCAAGCAGAAAATACATGGAAAACAGCCCGTGTTCTGTACGCGAACACGTGCCCCTATGTAAAAACTTCTGAAGAATGGAGCGCTATGCAGTTTCTTAGGTACGAAGCTTATTTTGATATTACTAATACCTATCACCCTAACAAGTATTTTGGTGATTATTATGAGTTCTTACCTAAATTAATAATAGACAGACCATAGAATTATAATAATTCTATGAGACAGACAGACATAATAATAAGTAACCATGTAGTAATAGGTGGCATTTTATTATGTACCTACCTACTTACCTATTATAGGTAGGTTCCTACTTTGGTACTTCCTTGTATGCGATGATAGCTCAGAGGTAGTCTGGTAGTAAAGTGACCTCGGTCACGGGACACTAATCGACTGTCGTGGGTTCGAACCATACCCACAATGAATTTGACTAGCGGGATAACTAGGGTGGCAAATAGTGGCAGTACTGGCAAAATGCCAGTGGCCCCGGGCAAAGTGGGACCCTGAGTGATTCGTCCCGTGGTAGAATTTCTTTATTATAATAATTAAATCAATAAATATTTTCACGACCTCGAGGTAGACAGAGCTCGCAACATGGTCTTATTACTTATCTATTAGACCCACATTTCACTGAAAATTATGTAATTCCATGTAGTGACGATTGTCGTCATTAAATTAGGGCACTTTACCAATCCCGCTACACAGTTGTCAATTGCACCTTACTTTTTTTTATAACAAAACTACTACTACTATGATGGATGACTGATGAGATGGAAATAAGATTAAAATCCTGGAATATAAATAATAAAGAAGTCATCGCGTGATAACGTTCCATTTTCGAATGCAATTTTTTTAAATCTTCACAATTACCGGCAGCTGCTTGCCTACCGTTAAACATATTCATGAAGTGGGTATTGACAGACAGATTCACCTCGGAGGTGCGATTACGAATTTTATTGCGTTATTATTCCAAGATTTTATGTATATTTAAGCCTGTCGTATCTCGAGGGTGAAATGCAACGCCCGGTAGCCATTGATAAAGTTTATTATAAGTAAGACCGGGCGGATGCAACGTTTTTAGTTCTTATTAAATTAGCGATAATTATGTAATATTTATACAAATTTATGTTGTTGGTAGCGCGTGTTGATACGCGTTTTATTATTAATAAGGGCATTAAGTAGGTATTGAGTGAAAAGTTTGTATTCTACGAAATCCTATTAATATTATAAATGTAAAATTTTGGTTGTGACTCAATCTCGCATAAACTGCTGAGCGGATTTGGATGCTCATGTAGATCATAAATCATTTAAGGTCGGCAACACATCGGCAATACCCCTGGTATTGTAAATGTTCATAGGCGGCGGTGACCACTTACCATCAGGTGGACCGTCTGCCTGCTTGTCAACCTACTGACATAAAAAAAAAACCTGGAATAACATAGGTAGCTTACTTATATCCCGGGAAAACAAAAGATTATTTTACATTACAACCACGTGATTACAACATACCTAGATAATATTGTATTACAAAAACATAACCCAGTCTTTGCTGTCGCGCAGCTGGGTATAATGCGAGCAAGTCAAAGAGACTACATTTTCAATTACTTTATATTATGTCGGCATATTGTTATAATATCTACCTATAGACTAATAACCCCGTTTTATTGGTCATAAGAGAATAGAGACCACGCCTAGCTATTACCTATCGAGACAAGTGCTATTTTATTTAGTGCACATTCACACACAGAACGTTAACAATGAATAGTAAGTGTTTACGCACTCACACAGGTGTGCGCTATTCTCGCATCTTGATTGAAATGATTGTTGCTAGATTTTCATCTTTGTAATTCAAAATGAAGCAGGAAATGTGGAATCTTTTAAATAAAATTTCAATAAAATTGTTTTGGTGACATTCTAAATTCAAAAAATAATTTTTTTATGGAGGGTTGGCTGGGAGTCTAGGAGTCATAAAATACTGCTATTCCTATCAATGCATTCTTATTTTTAAAAAATACGACCTTATTATAGCATAAATTTGTCAAAAGTAATTGCAAACTGTTTTAATGTGATCAACAGTAAGAGACTCCATAACGTTATACAAGTACAGTCTCACAAAACAGCACTCTTCAGTAAGAGTGTTCTAGGAATGGCTCCTAAAGTTTATAATAAATTACCAAATGAAATGAGGAGCATTGATAGCATTAGTACTTTTAAAAAAAAAGTGTATGACTTCCTTAGCAAAAATGCATATTATTCAATTAATGAGTACCTAACTGATAGCCAATCCTGATTATTGTATGTTATTCATTGACTCTCGTTGTGATTATTATTTTAATTTTTTCTTTTATCTTGACATTGTTATATAATTTGCTTTTAATTTAATTATGTACCTTCATTTAATTATTTTTTTTAATGTTTATATATTGTTATTTGTACGCCTTGCAAGGCAAAGCATAGCTGAACTTCAATATGTACTTAACATCGCTGTACCTAACTACATTGAATTAACACAAAATTGAATTGAATTAATAAAAAACTTTTTAATGTCATATTTTAGGACTAATTTATTTTTTTAACACTTTTCGTTCACAATATTTGCGAAAAATAAATTACTTATTCCAAATTCGAAAGCAATAAATGGCCATGTTGGTTGACTGATGTCTCGTTAACTCAAACAACGCAGGTCATTGTACGATTTAGGTCACCGAAGTGAGGCGGGGTCTAGGTAGGTAACTAGACTTTTTTATTGGTCCTATTAGGCTTTTATTTCCCTCGTGTGAAAATATAGGTTAGGTATGTACACTATGTACCCAAAGTATTTAAGTAATTATTTATAGTCGCCTACCTACCCAGGACTATACATTATTATTTCTAATAATTTTGTTGTTACCTTAGTAATTAATTATGACAAATGGATATTATACTATTTCAGATATTATAGTCAAAGGCTGTACTCGAGAGCCCGTAACTAGCAACACGCTATGATAGCCGTTTTGACAGCTCATATCCGTACATGTGCGTAAGAGAGACAAGCGTAGCGAGATATTAAAAACAAAAGATATCAAAACGGCCATCAAAGCGTGCCACTAGTTTTATACAAATTCCTTACGTGTTCTATATTGAAACAATCACTGACGTCAGAACACAGACAATACATCGCCAGATGAAGTGCAAACATAAAAATGCAATGCACAGTAAATTCGTTGTCAATATTCGCGTGTAGCCGAACAATACTATTTAGCTTGTAAACATGAACAAAGAATCACCACACCTTACAACCACGCCCTTAGGAACACGCAGCTTTACTGCCGATATCAGGCCCTGACATAGAAATATTAATTTAAGATTCATCAATGGAGATTCTTGATTAAGAACCCTTGATTTCGCTTCCTGAATTCCAGGAGGGTATTTTTGTCATATTCACAACTGCTTTCATGATTTGTATGTATCGTCAATCAATGCTCGAGTGAAGTTTTGAATCAAAATTCAAACAATACTTAAATATCAAGCTGCGAGAGCCCCAAATCCTTTAAATTTAAGTCCTTATGGACTCAACTTAGGTCCTAATGGATTACTATAACGTTGGGACCTAAGCTTTACCTGGGATATCCAGCAGTAGAAACCTAGTTTTAAAAATCATTTCTAACCTTAAATATGGCTAAAAGCGATGGAAATGTTTATTGAATAAGGAAGACAGGCATAAGGTGAAAGACTTGGTAGTGTCATAAAGTAGACAACTATCCTTCCACCTGTGTTTGTACCCCCCAATAGGATCGTTCATTTTGCTAACAAAGCTCTTCTTAGCTAAAAAGCGGCCATTTTGGTAGGTATAAGCGCTATGAAGCTCGGCACTGGTGGAAAGTCACCCTTAGAGCCTGAGATATTATATCAAATAATGGATAAGTCCATCGCTAGAACAAGATTATTTTTACATGACAATCTCTGAAGAAGTGGTGTAGTTACTTACTTATGTAGTAGAATTAAACTAGGTAACTTATTTAGTACGGAACCATGATTGATTTTTTAATCACCGTTTCCTGCTGATAACATTGAAGGATTCGCTAACAGTAGGTTAAGGTCGACTTCACATAAATGGGTAACGTATGTATTGTTTGTGCCAACGTTGAAATAATAGTTAACCTCTTTTTAACCGACGTAAAAACGGAGGAGGTTCTCAATTCGACGCGTATATATATATTTTTTAATGTATGATCACGCATAACTTTTTACAGAGTAGTCCGATTTTGATAAAAAGAAATTACAACAATATTTCATTTATCTTTATATTTTTTTTGTTATTATCAAGGCTTTTGACGGGCCGGTTGGCGTGGTTGGTAAGATACCCTATCTATCACGCCGCAGGTCGTGGGTTCGATTCCCACTCAGGACAAACATTTGTGTGCATGAACATGTCTGTTTGTCCTGTGTCTGGTTGTAATTATCTATATATGTATGTATTTACAAAAGAAAAGTAGTATATGTAGTATATCAGTTATCTGGCTTCCATAGTACAAGCTCTGCTTAGTTTGGGGTCAGATGGCCGTGTGTGAGGAATAATGTCCCAGAATATTTGTCCCAGAATATTCTTTTTTCTAGGACGTTCAATACTATTACTTAATAAGTGCCCTGTGTTCGTTCTCTTCTGTAAGGTACATTCGCTAACTTGCTTAGCCAAGTAGGTACCTATTGATGTATTCCAGCTGCATTGAGTGCCAGTTCTCAATACAGGCTTTGTGCTTACTACCTTGGACCACATCGTCATTTACCATTGTAATACATCAGCTTTGCCAAAGTAAAAAACTGTATAAAAAGCCTATCCCAAGGAGAGCTTTTACTTTTTCTAACCTACATTTTCCTACATAAGCTTTTTGTTACTTTATCATAGAGTGAATTGTTTGACCCTACCTTGACCAGTTAAACGTGCGTAGGGCTTTCATTTTGCTCCAAACGCCCGAGGAAAAATAAACATATAGCGACGCTCAAATACGATCTTGAGATAACTATGTGTCGAATCTTGTTTTTTTTTTTTTTACTTTGTATAAGCTTGTGTTTGACCACGATCTCACTATGGTAGGTGATGATGTGGCCAATGGTGCTAAGCACACAAAGCCTAGAAGGATCTGGCTCTCAAGTGCAGCTGCCGGAAAACACCAATAGATTTTCAACTTGAGGGTGGTAGCCAGCCAGGCGGGTACTACAAAGTACCCTACCACCGTGCTATGGTTTCCTCACGATGTTTTCCTTCACCGAAAGCTCAAGCTCCTTGTAGGATTGTCACCCTATTGAGTCATCATCAGTCATAAGTGATGATGTTGATGATGATGATGATCCCAGCAGGTACTTATAAAATAAAAAATTATTGAATAGATGGATTGAGACAGACAGTCGCTGGAGCAGAATTGTGAAGATGTCGGACAGGGAGACCTGAAGGAGATGAAGAACTCTTCGGTCCACTCAACGGAAGGTAGCGAGGAGCCAGTAGATGGGAGGACGGAGGACCAGAAGGAGTCCTTTGGCAGTAGCCTATCTTCAACAGTAGCGTGACAGTAGATGTCTCTGCATGCGTCTGCATGCTGACAAGTAAAGTCAATGATGGGTTCTTCAAAACCATACCATATGTATAGGTATGTAATATTATTAATTAACTGTACAATATTATATTAGTAAAGCGATACTTTAAATCAATTAAGTAACTAATAGAATTAAACAATGTACACACGTACATCATTGTATGGACACGAGGCACGTCGTGCGTACATTCACGCAATTCCGTCATAGCATTGTGTGTTTGACATTTAAGACATACGTCACTATTTGCATTCCTACAAAATTGAATGTACAGCTTCTGGAGACTGTATACACAAGGAAATAGTAGCTATTTTCGAATAACTCGTATCTTACAAGTGGCATTTTCTGACGTACGATTCGTTGAAGTTCATCCGTTGATGTTTATTATTTCCCTTGGATCGATCAAAATTACATTTTAGCTACGCATTGGGTCAAATGTTTGTCCAACATTACGGTGATATTTTATTGAGTAAGTTAAATACAATTTATTTAAAAGTAGCGAAGGGTGTGCCAAGGACTTTAACAACATTGACATTTGACATCACCCAAAAAAAAAAGCCGAGCAATAAGAAAATAAATTTCTCAATAACATATTATTATATGTATATAATAGCATAAAAATAAAATTCGATGGTACAAACATCGCGAAATCAATTCAATATATCGATTCGATGCGAAAGTGGCGATTACCTCGGTTTCAGTTGCGCTTACGCATATCGGCTGGCCCAAGAATGCAGTGTTACACAACAAGCGTTCACTTGCACAAACAACGGTGGTACTATTTGCGAATGTAAATACACTCGTTTGATTCTCGAATCTAGAATAATATAATCGTCAGCCATGTGGTGATTCGTCGAGCTCATCACTACAGATAATATGTAAAATAAATAGAAAATAAATATTATTTAATAAATAAGAATGGAAGCTTTGAATCTGCAATACAAATTTGACCTGGAACAGTGACTTTCAGTAGGTATCTATATATTACTAGTGGGCCCGACAGACGTTGTCCTGTCCAAACTCGATTACGACGCCATCTACCGGGTCCAATTATATTTTAAAACCATCCAGGGACCCACTCATATATACACAAAAAAATTCATCAAAATTGGTCCAGTCGTTTAGGAGGAGTTCAGTCACATACACACGCACACAAGAAATATATATATTAAGATTAAAACATTTTTTTTATGATGAATTACTTTTACTATGGGAACAAAAAACTAAAATGTATGAAAAGTTCACGATTTCAGGGTTTGTTCGAACTTCAAACTCATTTAATCAGTTTAAGCCCTAATGAGGCACTTATGAACGTTACAGTACAATAAAATTGATTCTACCACCGGTTCGGAATACACTTGGACTGAGAAGACTCCGGCAAGAAACTCAGCAAGGCATATATTTATAGTTTTTTTTTTCAAGTAACATAATTTAATTACTAATTACAATGTTTATAAAGTAAAGCGATATCAGAGTTGGTCCCATAATAAAAGTCGTTCAAATTGACGAGTACTTCAACCTCTGCAAGTATGGCCAGTGACAAAAAAATCACCCTGTATTTATTTACTACAACAAATATTTACAATAATTGTATAATATACAAACTATAATATATAGAAAATATCCTCAAAGCTTCCGCTGCTGTCGAATAAGAAAGAAATGTCTTCTATATATGTCTTGATCACCAATGTCAATTTTAATTTTCTTGCGGTAAATTCTGCTCTTCATGCTTCTAGCGTGAGCGTTTATTGCTTAGATTCAGAAATTCGTTTGTTTACCGGCCTACCTAGTAATTATCTACCTACTTCTGAAAGTGGCTAAATACTTAATAACAACTTTCCGTAAACAATTTCTGGAAAATCAACATTCTTGGATTGAAAATAACGTTTTTTCCTACTCATACATAATGCAAACAGAAAATCCAACAAGTTTTTCGGTTCAGATTATGGTGATAACTAATTTGATTAATTTAGTAACTACCTAACATTATTACTATGAATTCGTTTCAGTCAAAGCTATTTATTCAGTTTACCACCGGTTCAGAAGTCAGCCTTCAACTGAGAAGAACCGGTAAGTAGCAAGGTTACATTTTTATATATTTTTTATAATCTGACTATTGCCTATATTTAAAAAAAAAGCAAAATATACAATACAATATACTATTGAAACAAATCGAAAAATACCAAGATAAAGTAAATAATAAAATGTAAGGCAAACAAGTTCTTATTACGCTATAGGTACGCTAGTTTGGATTTGTTCCTATAAATTTTCCTTCTTTTTTTTATTGGAGATTTTCTTCAGATTCTCACCAATACGGGATGGAATTTCCCGATATGTTTTCAGTCATAAAAAAGATCAATTTGCTATTTACCTCCATTTTGTCCATACATAAACAGATTCGGGTCACTAAATTATAAAGTTCAAACTAATTCTAAATAAATTGTCTTGAAACTTAATGAAACATTTATGCAAAGACCTCCGATCAAAGATATACCTAGATTGTTAGTTAGCGTTGAAAATGTGTCTTGACAAATAATGTCTCTCATTCCGCGTGAGGTTTTATTCTAAGACCTGACTTAACTGTAAACCAAATTTCATGAAAATCCGTTTAACCGTTACGGAGTTGAGTAAGCAACATACACATACAAACTTATAATAGTAGGAAGCAGGATAGGATAAAATACCCAAAAAAAAATAGTATCACTGACTCTGAGATAAGTCGGCTCTAATTAATTAAATGCTCGTCCTGGCTCGCAGCGCTGCGCAGGAGTGTCGTGCACATAATAGTTGCAACATTACCGTTGATTGCATTTCATTATAATAAAGATGCGTTTATGACACAGCGACTAGTTGTAGGTTGATTTTGTTGGCTTTAAGGCTTGGCCATATTATGCGTAATGATTTGTGTCAATAAGTTTTTCAGATTTTTTGATAGAAAGCATAATTTAACATCTTATGCGGAGGTTTGAGAAGTGCAATGGCTGTCAATAGCGTCAAGAAAAGAGTTTACAAATTGGTGTAAAAAATATTTTCCTTCTCTCTCATTCGCATTGATTCAGCTATTAATTGAAAGAGTGTAAGCTGTAAGCTCCTACCTTAAAACATGTTCGTAGATATTTTAGATATTTTATGGTTAAACCTCATATTATCAAAGATTTCCCAGCAACGATTAAGCAAAGTTAGTTACATAATAACGATCAACAGAAATGTTTAGTAACATTCAACGTACGTTACGTTACATTGTATACTTTATATCACTTGTTCTTCTAGCTGTCCCCCCAGCCGCGTTCCCGAGAAAATAAAGTTCCTATGTCCCTCTCCATACCATAGGGCAGGCTATCTGCGTAACTTTAAAAACAAATAAATATTGACCATTTGATCTGCTTATGAAACTGTAACTATATGGTCCGAAACTCACTGATTCCCTCGGATTTTATCACCAGGCGGGCGGAGACCTTTTTCCGTGGAAATATTAAACTTGGTTCCAAAAGAAAATGTTGCTAACCAATTCCTACCTAGCAAGGTAGGAACCTTGCCCATCGGCAGCGGCGCCAGTATCGAGGAAATTTTCTATATACAATAGTTTGTATTTTGCATTTTTGATGTAAATATTATATAGTTTAGTTTTAATTATATATGTATACAAACATTATATTTATATTCAAATGTATCTGTAATGAATGAAACGATCGATGGTTTCTTCAGCAAGAATAATGAGATAGCAAACCGGTACGATAGTAAAACATTTTTCTTGAGTTTTTTGTCGAAACATTTGTAAGATATATTGCTAATTTAGTTTGTGTTGTTTGTTTAAATAATAGAATCATATAAGTTATGCCAGATGTTTTGTAAATAAGAATTGTTTTATCTTTTACCACATTACTTACAGGGTTAGTTTATGGTCAAACGTAAGCTTATACAGTGCTTATAAAATAAAAATATAAATTATAAATTGTTGAGGAACTGAAAGATACACCATTTATATAAACAGACTATTATAAAACACAATATAGACCTTTTAATTGTTTATGCTTATTATATAGTTTTAAAATTGATAAATACCTATTTGAAAGAAGTAGTAGCCAACATAGTAAGATTTTCCAAAGAAATATTTTAAAAACGTAAACTTGCTGAGTTTCTTGCCGGTTCTTCTCAGTTGAAGGCTGACTTCCGAACCGGGTGGCAAATTAAGTAATATTGACATTCATAAGTGCCAACTTAGGGCCTAAACTGAATAAATGGCTTTGACTCATGGTTAGGTTGATAGTCTTGTAAGTAAAGCCTTTTAAAATACCATGTTCCCGTATACATTCAAAGTCAAAGTCAAAGCCATTTATTCAGTTTAGGCCCTAAGAGGGCACTTATGAACGTCGTAACTACTGAAGTTACCATTGATTCGTAAGTCAGTCAATTCAAGAATTCTTCTTTCATAAGTTCCTAAAGCCTAAACTGAATTACATTGGCTGATGGGTGGTTGGGGGGGATATTTCGAGATAACATATTTTAGTAACCTCAAGCTGAACAACTCTGAAATCCCAAAAATAATTTTAAACTTTTCATACTAAAGGCTGGCTCGATCAAAAGTATGTTTTTTTTATTTTATATACCTAATATACCATCTCCAAGTATCTACTCAATTATTGTTTAAAACAGCTTAAAAATGTTGTACACTTTTGCTTTTTTCGGTTAACTAACAGTTATTTGCAAACAATAGGTTGCTTTTTTCGGTTAACTAACAGTTATTTGCAAACATCTCAATCAAACATGTACTTAATTAAAGGCATCGTAAATGGCCGTTCCGGACAGCTTTCCTAGTCCCTGTCGGACATTAATTACGTGGTGACGGGTCGCATGGTCGCATGACGCGGTCTGTGGTCCGCGGCCCGTAGAAAGTTCGACCTTAGGTCATCGCGTCCGGGATGGCACTGCGCACTTGTATTAGAATTAAATGCCTTGTTTTTAACCAGCTTTGTAAATGTTGAGGTTCTGTGGCTTGGAGATTGAGGTTTTTGCTCCTCACGATACTGGTAGGTTGTCGTGGTTGGTAAGATACCCCACCTATCACGTTACCTATAACCACCTATCCTTGGTTCGATTCCCATCCAGTTAAGACATTTGTGTATGAATGTCTGTTTGTCCTGAGTCTATATTTAGAAAATCATGTTGTATAATATAGTAGGTACTTATAGATATCAGTTATCTGATTTCCATCTAAGCAGAATGTATTATAAATAAATAAATATAAATATTCTGGGACACTATTCCTCACACACGGCCATCTGAACCCAAACTAAGCAGAGCTTGTACTATGGAAGCCAGATAACTGATATACTACATATACTACTTTTCCTTTGTAAATATATACTTATATAGATAATTATATAATATATATAATAACACAAACAAATCAACAAAGTTTGTAATCAATATAATAACCTTTTAATATGTAAGAAAGTTAAATAAATAATTTCCCGATTTTTTGCAACCTTCATTGTCTTTTTTATTAGTGACATTCACTTTTTAACTTTGCTTTGTTCTTTACATTTTAATATGAGAATTTTTGATAATTATTTTCATAGTTTATAAGAAAAAAATACTCTACAAATCTATACTAATATTATAAAGCTGAAGAGTTTGTTTGTTTGTTTGAACGCGCTAATCTCAGGAACTACTGGTTCGATTTGAAAAATTCTTTCAGTGTTGGATAGCCCATTTATCGAGGAAGGCTATAGGCTAAAGGCTATAGACTTTTTATCCCGGGAAAACACAAGATTCCTCGGGAACGCGGGTGAAACCGCGGGGCGGAAGCTAAAATAAATAATATAAAACTATATAGGTACCTACATACAATCAAAATATATATATGACCATAGATTTAAGTAAAACTTACATAATTATTTTTTAACACGTCGGAGTTACTCGATGATTTTTATTATGTTACCATAAATATCTCTTAACATTTTTAATTCTACATTTCTCCGAGTTAAGAACAATCTTTACGATATCATAAAAAATAACTCAAAAGACGTTACTAAACCGACTTTAAGGAAATCGGAATAAAGTTTAAATTCCATTCGACCAAACGACTTCTTATTTTGTTAACAGCAATTCGTTAAATCAGTCGTTGTTACAGATTCTTTATAAATCCACTAAATCAAATTTGCTAAGTCATATTTTGTGATAATACTCTTGGTCCGAAAATCATCTATAGGTACATTATAATTGTTTATTTTTATTACCTAATGAAAAGTTAGATAGAAACTTAGTACAGTTGAGCAATTGTTAATTTATGATATAGAAATATTTATATAATTTGATAAAGCGTTCGACTTCAATTTTATGAGCCATATTTGATCATCATTTCGTTACATAATAATGATGAGATCACTTTTGTCACATTGGTAGAATTTTTCTTTATTCATTTACATAATAATCAGACATACGAAAAAAATACATTTATAAACTTTTATCAGTGTTATAAACACTTTAAAGTGCAACTCAGTACACGTGACAGAAGTGAAACAATTAACTAGCAACAAAACGTTACATTTTCGTTACATACAATACCTATAACATGTTACACTCAAATTCAACCTCAAGACTTTACTTCTAACGCGTCCAAAGAGTTTAAAAATAATATAGACTTTATGCTTATTTCCTTCCTAAATTTTCTCATCCACCAGTATTAAAAAACCGTATAAAATTATTTCCAAATCGGAGTAACAAACTCAGTCTGCTATTACAGACTCACTCATACATAATATAATAACGTTTATGTACAGTGTGTTGTTATATGAGATACATTTTACACTTTGTGACGAATCGCGGGGTCGTTAGCGATCACCACGGTTTGATGTCGTAAGAACTGTGACTTAGATAGCTGTGGGAGCACACTATATGATTTTACAAGAGAACGTCTCATTATTTTTTTTTCGAAATATTAAAAGCTTCATACTTTATTTCTTTTTTATTTAAAATAATCTTGGGGGAAAATTTCGGACTTTCTACCTACATGTCTACAGCGTTTGGCATCTACAGTGAATGAAGGCTTTTTAGAAAAATATAACCTACCTATATGCTAAAATCGGATTTCACTATTACAGTCATAATTAAAATTTTACTTTAACATCTTCTGAAGGAAGGAACTAACCCACTAATAATGTAAATGCCATAATTTATGTGTATGTTTATCCCATATAAGGCTGAATGGACATGGAGGAAAATCTGGTACACATAATATTATACCCTAAACCATAAATCCAACTCATGAATTTCCTTCAGAAATTTCTTAGCGATTAGGAGATAGAAAAAATCTCCCAGTGTAACCAAACTCGAACCTAATAGTCACGGCATAATTCCACGACCCGATCCATAGGTTCGCGTGCTATCGGCCCACAGACGGACAGTCATAAAGACACGCGTTTTAGCTATTATTAATAAAAACGCCTAATTGGAACGTGCGCCGTGTACCTACGTGAGATGCTGGTGAAGTGTAACTGACCACTTTATTGAACCGGTCGATGGTAAGTGTGAGACACCCTTCAAATGTTGGAGGTTCCGTAAGGCATACATTTCCACAGATAAAGCACAAATTAACTAAGTTATAAACTTCGTAATGTTCGCTTTGAAGACCTATTGCAGATTACAATAATATAATCTATAATATATTGAGAAATTTCCTCGAAGCTGCCGCCTCTGCAGATGGGCGGGGTTCCTAGCAGGCTGGCAGCGTTGCCTCTTAGGATGAAACACTGATAGACTTTAGTTATTTCCTGAAGTCACTTCAGAAGAAAATCCAAAGATTTTGCTCGTATTTTTTTATGAACTATAGTTTATTATAGCTTTGTAAAGCGTCTGCTTAATTATTTTTCCTATTGATGAATTTCATATTCCTTTTAAATTATAACACTCACAATGTTTTCACTCGAAACTATGGTTCTAATCGCTGCCTAAGGAACCCCGAAGAAGGTATTTATTGGTCGAACGATATGTAATTGATAACCGTTGTTATTTTTATTAGACCCCTCATGAATTCAGTTTGGGATTGTTTATATCGTAACTTTTTTACGATACGTGAAACGGCCTATAACTCGGTTTAATTCCTTTACATTAACACTTTTGACCGACAAGTATATTCAATAAAAAAAAAATGTTTTCGAAGATTAACGAGCATAACGTACAATAAGCAAAGTTTGGTAAAAGGGAATACTGAATGAGACCAGGGTTGACTGCGGCCGGAATGAACTGACACCGAAGAGAAGTGCCAGGAATTGGTGTGATGCAATTTGCACATGCATATTGAGAAAATTTCTTAAAGCTTAGCAGGTTCTTTTCGTCTTTTGTTGACTGTCTCCAATAATAATTAGTTTTTAACCGACTTCATCTTGAACCAATTCTCAAAACAAACTTTCATATTCTACTCTCGTGTTCAGATGTTTCAATTATGGAGTCTCTATTATAATTAGCAATTTTAATATAATTCATTCAATTATAATACCAGTTTGCTTAACCTCCATACAAGCAGGGACACTATTTCTAGACATGTATGTAGGTAAGCAAGATTAGTTCTCAGGCAAATCCGGCTCAGATTCTTGCACTCTGCCCGGTCTTTGGTTTAGCCATTTGCAAGGGAAATTACTTATGAACACAATATAATTTTAGAGTAATACCTACAATTGGTTCATGGTTACGAAAAATCATCTTAACCTGGTACAAATTAAACTATAATTTACACTTTAATCTAATAACATGCATCAGATTAAAGTATTGTAAAGTATTGTATTGCTTTAAAAATGAACAATATAGAAAATGGATCATTAACAATTTATTGGTATTTTGGTACAGGACAGATAGTTAAAGATCTCCTCAAGGTGTAGGTAGTATAGTAATATACATTTTATAAATCATGTACTTACCTTACTTGAGTGAGTACCTATATAAATTGAGTATAAATTTATAAATAAATAAAATGAATAATTATATTATTGTGGTTCTTGTATTAAAATCGCATCATGGATACATTACAATTTAATGTCCTTAGTAACCAAAAATACGAAAAAATTATGTCCAATTTCGTCTGCGACTATGTATGTTATTTTTTTTTCATTCTCTATAGTTGTGGTTCAGATCAACCTCTCGCCGTGACTTGTGATAAATTGGCCGAAGGTGGGAAGCACAAGACTGATAAAGGTATAAGTTCTCAAGCTTACAACACCGGTAGGTGCTTGGAGACAGATTTCATAGTGGTACCTAGCCAGGCAGGATTAATCTCCGATCCACACCACATAGACAACTTGAGGCAAGTCTATGGAATATTAAAAAAGTGGATGCAATTCACTCCTAGAAGAGTTCAGAAGAATATTTCTGTGGTAACACTGTCTCGTTTGGGTTTCTGATTGATTAATGCTATCGCTAATTATCTGACCGTTTGTTCTCGCCGACCGATGCCAATATAGTCAGCTCGTTATTAATTGGTAGTTTTATGTAATACATTAACAGAATTTACGAGGCAGATCCTTCATATTGGGTATGCAGATTTGTGACTTAACGGTGTCTTTGAAGATGTTGCAATTTAAAAAGTGATGTAATACGAAAGTTGATATTTATATTTTGTTTTGAGCTCTTAGGTTATTGAACGTTTACTTTAATTTATAGATTTTTGCTGGACTTTTTTTATCACTTATTCAGGTCAATTTTAAAATTATATTTCTGTCTAGGCTGACTTACTAGCTTCTACCCCGCGGTTTCAATTGCGTTCCCAGTGGATCTTATGTTTTTATGAGATAAAAGTATCCTTCACGTTATTCCAAGGTATGATCTATCTCTGTGCCAAATTACATCCAAATCCGTTCAGCTTTTACAGAGCGTAATGGTAATAAAATATACACACTTACTTGTAAAGTCTATGATTTGGGATTTTCTCTTCGGTATGCTGTATTTCTAGATATATTGAGATCATAAATAAATCATGACTGATTTATTAACGCTTTTTACGTTATCAAAAATTGATACATTTTTCTCATCTAGACATTAAATTACTTTATTTTCAGACTCATATATATTGTTTCAGTTGTCATGAAAAAATGCAGTATCGTGTGAAACGATTTTTGCTAGCAGTAATATTTTTTCAGACGAAAATATAAATAAAATGGTACTTTTTATTCTGATTCACCGAAAAATTTGTTGAAAAGATGTTGCAAATTTTGCCACCTGTAGAATATATTTCATAGCAAATAATAACATGTTAAGTGCCAAAACTATTACGCGCCATTACGATAGTTGTTGTATTCAATGTGAATTAAATAACTTATGTTATTTTTCATAATGTTGTGACATAAAGATTATTGGATCAATTGGAATCGTGTTCATCGTGGGTGATATCGTGGTATGAAATTAGTTTTATAATATTTCTAGTTAAGGCATAGTTCCTACATTCACTTTTGCAACAAAAAAAAAAAAAATCAGTCCGGATATCTTTAGTTCTACAGATCGCTAAATTGCTTGCATTCTGTAACTTTCTAAGTAATCAATGTTCTAGGTAATCAGCCTATATAACTTTAATACATGTGATTAAGAACTACGTATTTTAACTTTCCAATGTGATTTTATAAAATTATTTAATTCAAGTATTTTAAAAATCACAACTTAGCCTTAAAAAAATGTAAGATGTTTGCCGACGCGTGTCTTATGCAATAATTCGATCCATTTTATTGATGATCTATATTTAAAATGTTGCAACTGTTTGTCTGTGCGAATCACAACTCGATAATTGATTGATAAGTTGCTGTCATTGTCCAAGGTGACGGTAATCTGAATTCACCGATGCGTTTTATAGGTTTATTTTTGATCTCCTTGGTAAGCGATGGTGGTGAAGCACATAATGCCTAGAAAAAACTGGCTCTCAAAGGTGCTTGGCGACAGGTTATCAACTTAAGGGTGGTAGCCAGCCAGCCAGGTACTTTAAAGTACCCTACCACTGAAAACTGAAGCTCAGTGTAGGATTCAAACCCAACACACGGCAACGTCAATACAACTGGGCCATCATGATCATTCTCATCATCATCTCAGCCGCAAAACGTCCACTGCTGGACGTAGGCCTCCCCTAAGGATCTCCAATAGGATCTCCAATAGGAGGTTTTGAACGGCCTGCATCCATAGTTTTCCGACGACCTTTAAATAAATTATAGCATAATTTTGCAAAATGGCTGAGCACAAGTAAGACAACTTTAATAAAGCTTACAATATTCGTATGGTTCGCCTTAGAGAATGTACTAACTAGGTATCATACCTCTAAGCTAGAAATGGAAGATTCAAATCGTGTAGGTACTGCAAGTGAAAGCGACACCAATATGGTAGTGCACCATGCAGGTTCCATAGGATGAGCAAACCGGCTAACGGAGGAAACTTGCCGGAAAACTTATCACTTTATAAGCTATAATTATAGATGGCAGCTTATGCTAATGTCGTTTTATGAACAGCTACATACAACCGTAAAGTTGCGATTAGTTTTGATTGGAAATTTAATTAAGAAGTATACAAAGTTGGGAGGTATGTGATTGAAAATTAATATAGATTCTATAAGACATACTTATGTGTGTAAATGGTTGTACACTGGTTTTTATCGGGGTTTCACCAGCGTTACCGAGAAAATAAGTAGGTAGGCCATGTCCGTCTCCATACCAAAGGCTATCTGCGTACCAAATTTCATCGCGATCGGTGCAGCGATTTAGGCGTGAAAAGGGAACAAATAAAAAAACAACAACATTATTTAGGAGGATTAGGATATCATATTTCCAACGTGGTAGCTTATAGGATGGAGGTAATTCCACGCCACTAAAGATTTCAGAAACGTTATAAAATGACTAAAAAAACACTAAATATCTAGTCTTCAATCGCTCAAGTTATGATCTGAAATTTCCAATTTTTATTCTGTCTGAATAATTTTGCAAATGCTTCCGTTATACAATAAAAAGTTATACCTAATGTCTGTAGACTATGAATCTATTGTACAAATTTAAAAAAGAATAAAAACTTAAATAATGGATGTAAATTATTGTTATCAGACAAAAATATCTAGAGTAAGGGAATGTAAAAATGGTAACAGTTATTCAAACCAAAGGAAAAATGTTGCATTTTAATAAATTTCAAGTAAGTACCTATAATTTTTTTCTGTTTTTTTTTTACATTACCAAGATACTTTATAGTGCATTTAGTTGACAATGGTATTTTTTGTTGCATGAGTTGTCGCTATACTTAATTCTTTACTCAATAAAAAGATAATATTTTTTATAAACTATGGCCAAACAGTTGGTAAAGCGAAAATTCGAGATTTAAAAGCTCTACTTTGAAACAAAAACCGATTCACGTTTTATTAATCGATCATAAAAATCCGAGATATTTTATTCGATTATGCACAACATGCTAACAAAATACTTTTTTACCAATCTTTAACTTTTTTGAAACTTTCGGCCAGCTACCTTGAGTGTCAGCGAAGAAAAAAACATAAACCATTACATTGGAAAAGTGGACTTTATCTGTATTGCTATAAAGTATATTTTGACTCGTATTATAGAGTCAGATGTGATTGTAGCGAACAGGTGTAGTGGCAACAGGTGATTTTGTGACCGCTAATATATTGGCTACAGGATCGAAATCGGCGGTCGACATATTGTGTTATGTACGACAAACAGTCTCAAGCTATACTAATACATGCTTTAACCTTAATATAATACTGGACAAATTAGCATGAACAATTCTGACAGATGGTAATTGCTAGTATATGTATGTCGTAGTATTTATATGCGTGCTACGCTATGTGGTGATTGGTAAAGATTTGGAATGCATTTTCGAAGGCCCTTAGTAAACTCTAGGGTCTAAAACAGTTACCTAATTTAATGTGACAGTATTGTACGCAATGCAGACTCTGTTAGTATATTTGAACACATTACGGTCGATTTGATTTATTAAATGGCAACATTGAGCGAATATGTTCGAGCCAAATTCATGTTTAATAAATCTTATAAACATTTCATATATTATCGTATTCATTACATCGGTTGTATTGCTGCCACTGTCAGACTTTTCAGAGATATAAGAAACAGGCTAAGCTCTGGGACCACTATTCACCATCTGCTCTAGATGATCTACTGTTAGAGCTCTTCATGATGATGTTGAGCGCGTCCTATCCAAAACATATCCTGTAAACAAGTAAACAACCAACCAAAGCACCTTTTCGTCGATGGTCAAGCCTCGAAGTTTCGCGTACTGTTGATTCTTATCTTGGGAAGAAATATCCGTTTTCATTGGTTATTTACAGGATATATTATGGAGAGGGCGCGCAGGAATTACCCCACCATCCTCATTCTTACACCAAAAAAACACGACAGGAATATTGCCACCCGTACATAAAAAAATCAAGTCCAATGTTCAATGTTCAATAGAGAACGTCTCTTGGCTGGTTATTATAAAAATCCATCAAATATTTAGTGAGACAGATTTTTTTAAACAGTGGTCCAAAAAACGCGCGATTATTTTCACGAGTGTTTCCGAGGTCAATTAGCTGTATACGTTCAATAACCAATTACATGCGCAGGCGCAATGTACGAGTGCGTCCAATGGATTGGGATGCGCGCGCGCTCGCCCGGGTCAATCTACTGCTATCGTACTTATTGGATTTTGTATAGTTAGTTAGAGGTTTGTTATTTATTGTATTTTAAAAGCTTTTTATTATCACGAATATTTTTCCTATGGCACGTCATTCTTTTGTTAAAAACGTTTAAAAAGTTTTGTATGTGAAATTGGAGAGGTAAAGTCATCAACTGACAGTTGGTTTGAGGAAAATTTTACATTTTATTCCACTTCGACTGTGATATATTCAATTATACCTACTAATATAATAACTGCGAGTTTATTTGAGTTTATATGATACTCAATCGCGCCGCAATACTTAAACGGATTTAGATATTACTTAGCTTATAGATCATACGTTTTTACTAAGATAACAGATTCTTCTAAAACATGGGTAAAACCACAGATTAAAAACTAGTGGATTTGTACTGTTATACTCAAAACAACTAGCTCTTATAAAACGCTCTCATTTTAATTATTATTACGGTTTACCATCCGTGCAATATGCACATGCACTAAGTCACGCGAGCGAAGTCACGGTTAAAGGTTAGGTTTTTAATTTAGTTTTTCTAGAATATGGAAAGATGTTCCGTTAGCAAAGCAATGAGGCATTTATAATAAGAAGTTAGGTCTAAAGTTTAGTCATGAGGTAATCATAGGGTTTATATACCATGAAATGAACCATGGTTTATTTTAAACAGTGGTTTAGTTATGGTGTTTATGTTAAATATTGCTTAGTATCAAGTCATTGAAATATTTAAAAGCATCTAAAAGCGATCCTATGTTTTATTCCAGGGTAATGATCTATCTGCATACCTAATTTCATCCGAATCCGTTGAGCTATCACGGCATGATTAAGTCACAATTTTTTTATCTTTTTTATATTAGTTATTTCTGTTACCGTTACTTGGATATAGATTCAATATAAGTAAAAAAGTGCGAGTTGGACTCGCGCCCGAAGGGTTCCGTACCATTATCTATAAAAACGGCAAAAAGCTCACGTTTGTTGTATGGGAGCCCCCCTTAAATATTTGTTTTATTTTAATTTGTTTATTTTAAAGTGAATATATAACTAAATATTCTGTGAATATTTCAAGCGTCTACCTGTTGCAGTTATCAATATCGAGCAAAAACGAGCAAAAAATCACGTTTGTTGTATAGTTTAAATATTTATTTTATTCTGTTTTTTAGTATTTGTTGTTGTTGTCTAACTATCACGGTTCATGAGATACAGCCTGGCGACAGACGGACGGACGGACAGCGGAGTCTTAGTAATAGGGTCTCGTTTTACCATTTGGGTACGGAACCCTAAAAAATGCAGGAATAATTGAGAAAACAAGAGGCACTGCATCGCATGCTGAAGATTTACTATTATTTTAAATGAATTAAGAATATTTATTATTTTAATCTTCAGGGCAATAAACCATTCACAAACTTAGTAAGAGATTTAAACCTGATAAAAACTGCATATATAAACGCCAGGTACTTACTCAATACAACACCGGTAATGAGTTTTAAAATGATTGCCAGCGTAAAAAAAGCATCTAAGCCACATCCTGTTGTACCATTACTATTACGATTCGTATGTCTGTCTGTGTGTAAGCGACCTTTGAGCACATGGCCTGCGACCTAGAGCTCGCGGGTGGGACGTATCATTATAGTTATTCACTTACTGATTGTCGAAGATCGTGGCTGGAGGTGGTATTGACAACTTTTTTTACTACAAGATGTCATGACGTCGCCGAAGGTGTTAAACACATAGAACTCTATAGAATGCAGGTCGGAACATACCGGCAGGGTGATGTAACTACGCATTTTTTTCCATGGACATATAGGTATTCATGTATTTGATAATCTGTGGTCCTATATCAACACCAGTACCTAGAGTTCGCGCTAACAAAGAAGTCCCGAAGATCCACCTCTATCGCAGAAGAAATAAGATCGATTTTCATTAATTCCACGGGACTTCGTTGGTGGCGCGAACTCTATCATCAATGTTTTTTTTAATAAAATCAGGCATTCTTTACCTTGCGAACCCATAAAGTATTTACCTCTCTTTATGCTCTAATAGTAAAAAAATCGATAATTTTAATACCACATCCCAATAAATCTATGTAAAACTTCACTGCTCCTCGTTCCAAGTCCGTGCTGAACGTAGCGACAGGGTATGGAATGCTGGAGTAACTGGTAAACAGAAAGCAGTGGGCCATCTTCATTGGAAAGCGTGCCCAAGATATATTGGAGGGGTCCGATAATTTCATGCTAAGCTGACGATTTAAGCGGGACAGGTGGAAGGTCGGACGCATAGGGCTGTCAAAATGTTGAATGTGATTTGCACGACAATTGGCAAGTGTGTGCGAAAAAAGATGTTTAATTTGTAAAGAAAAACATTGTATCTTAATTAGGCTTGGAATATTTAAACCAAATAAATGATATCTAATACAATAAAACTGAGAATCTCCTCATAATTTAAACTTTTTTTTCTATTGTGGGCACGTTTAATTTTCGAGCTTCTTGTTCCCTTGCCTTGAGATGCGCGTCCTAAAACTATTTATAAAAAAAACACAGGAATCGCGATTCATGTTATTAAAGAAATATAATTGTTTGGAAGCTAACTTTCGAACATTTAAAACTAATAAATAAAAATAAAAACTTTTACGCGTCAACCCTATTAACATAATATTTGCTAAAATGTAGACGTTGGGTTTACTAGCTTATTCATTCGTTAGAATTTGTGACACTATGAAATGATGATTATTTTATTTGTGGCCATTTGAGAATTCCTCAATTTATTGCTCACTGAATATTGAATGAATTCTAAGCTACTTATTTAAATTATATTTTACAGTAGGTACTAATGTCCATAGGCAGTAGTGACCACTTACCATGAGTTCGACCGCCTGGCTGTTTGTCTCTTTTACGTGTTTTTTCAAGACAAAAAACTAAAAATGACAAACTCTTACGATTTTTTAAAAATGGAATAAAATACTATGTTTTTAAAAGTTTTAAGGCTATTCAAAAACAGGTAATAGATAATGATTAAGCACGTTTGAATTTGTCGATAAATTATTTCCATTGTCATTTACCTAGACGCCATTTAATTTTATAAAATAGAAAAAATTAAATAAGGAAATCTCGATACAGTCATCATTGATTTATAATGCGTGTAATGAGTCATTTTTACATACATTTACATCATCTTTGCATCATGATCAACCATGTTTAAGATGGTGAATTTAAATTTCAATTTTATATTTAAAAATAAAAAAAATAATTTCTTTAAATACCTATTTTAGGAGTGATTTTAATTTTCTTTTTTTAATAAGCAAAGGCATTACAGGCATTATATTTTCAGTATTTTACATCTATTTGACCAATTAAATACATTTCTAAAAATTAGAGATTCATAAAGTTTTAATGTTTTTTTCTTCGACCTATTTTTATGAAAAAAATTATACACAAATTTCAATTCATCTTCTTTCTCCCGGATGGTTGCCAACTTATTTCACAATCATTCATCATTTTGTCATGAAAAAAAGAACCGACATTCTAAGAAACAGATTCACATAAAACTAGTGACTCATCAACTTCCCATGACCTTCATAACCACAGAGTAAAAAAATTACATTGTTAATTTGTTTGGTACTTTGCTGAAATGTGCCAAAATGTGCAATATATTTTATTTTCCACTACATGGACCTAAGATTGTCTACAACTATTATATTACATTTACATTATTAACATATAATTTTCAAGGTGATACTTATAGTCATAATTTCTACTTCAACAGTTGATAATAGTTGATAATTATCATGAAAGAATATAAATGAAAAAGACCTGACTGATAATGAAAGATCAACGCAGAAACTAAACCAATGGTCAGCACCATGAACTTTGAAAACTAGCTTCTTCCTATGGCATAGAAATAATCGCGAGTGAAACCGCAGGGCGGTAAGTTAGTGAAATATAAACATACCCTCAAGAATACTTATATAATGAAGAGATGCTTAAGTGAAAGAAAAGAGGAAGAAAGTAATGAAAATTTAGATGACAAATAGAAGGTATAGTCAATATGTACACCGATCACAAATGAATGACAACAAGGTTGACAGGTGATGATAATTATAATGTTAATAAACATACTCATATGTAACTACTTATCCAGTTTCTGACTAACAGAGAGAAAATACTTAAAAAATCATTCCACCAGAATCGAGCACGACATTCTGCAAAGTGCTGAGTTGGTAAGTAAACATGTGACTCACATTAAATCCTGTCTGCGAGATGAAAATGATTCAGCTAACCAGCTTTACCCTTACAATTCTTCGTCGTCATAGACCATGAGGTCTGTAGACAGTGCACGTCTCAAATCTAATAAAAACTTGTCTAATCTTGTTTTCTAGGATTGATATATGAGAACGATATCAATCACATGATATTCGATTTGAAATGTCGAAAGAAGACAATCTTTTTGTAGAAGAAGAAATTTGTCGACATTATTGTATGTACATATGCCCTAACTAAATATATATTTAAATCCGGTTGAGACTGTTGAGAGCCATCTTCAAAAATAAAAATTGAAATGAAACTAACGCTACTGTATACACATAATGATTATCATTTGTATCAGACTGTAACGCTCATTATACTCTTAAAGAGTCACACGACTAAATATAGGCTATGGAAGATATCTATAAGTTATATGCTCTTCGCGGAAGATCGTGAAAACGTGAACATAGTTACATGTCATGCCTCTATAACTGTTATAGGGGACTTAATTTCCATGTACTTGACTAATGCATCGCTTAATACGGATCTTATGCTTTGATTAATGTACTCTTTGATATTAATGTTGTGAATCCGGGACTTTAATTAATTCAAACGCAAATCATTTGTTTTATTAACGTCAATGTTTTTATTATGATCGTTTCCGGTATATAATCTTTATAGCTGGATTGTTTCAACTAAATCTGCATTCAAATTGTGTGTCAAAAAAAAATTAAGTGTCCGTGTCATTGACTTTTTAATAAATTGTATCGTAATTTGATTATATCCACCCAACGATTTAACAGCTAGTTTGTTGTGCGAACTAATGTAATTATGAACATAATTTTAATAAAGCAATTATAGCATTTTTTTATTTTGAAAATTTTCCATGACAACAGTCGAATAATGTTATGAATAAGTATATATTTTATAGAAAATTAAAAGACACTGGAAAGTGCGACTTTAGCGCTTAGTCCAGCAGTCGGGCATTTATGACTAAATATAATAAAATACCAATAAATAATAAGGTAACATTAAAATTAGTTTTCCAATTTTAAAACTCCAGACAAACTGATGCGAAACATTCGCATTCGTCGCGGTTGCGGAACGCGAATTAATTCAGCACAAATAACTCTGGAAATTCGATGCGCAAGCGGCAAGTGCAGTGTGAACGTATTCAAGTTAACATTAGTCAGTTGGAGTACAATCTGATATAGTATAATTTTGATGGTAGAGGCTTTTCAGTATCCTTCTGCCTTCTGCCCTTAAAGCTAAAAATCGTTCCTTTAGAAGCTCTCCTTAAAGCTGGGTGTACTTACTACAGCATACTACATCACTATGAGTTATAAAGGATCTATTGCTTCCTGTTTTCAGCCACTGGTTCTCTTCTTAAGGTCTTTTTAAAGGGGTTGGTCATATTGACCAATATCAAACTTGTTTGGACTAAGTCTTTATTCTCGATTAGTTTCATCAACAACATCGACGATCAGTCCTTCAGCAGACTTATCTGACTCATTCGGCTACATATTTTCCAAATAGCTGATAACGGATGATTTCAAAACAATTCCATTTTTAAACTCAAGTTCAAACTTGAACAATCCAAACTTCCCAAACTATAGATAAAAATGACAGATGTTTGTAATTCACTTATCTGTAGTCCAGATGTGGTAACTGCTAAACTGTTAAGTCTATTGTTTAAAAAATACTCGCACGTGCATTACCTGGCCCTTAAAATATACCAGTTAGTGTCTAAAGTTGTTTGTTTTCAGGGAAATACAAGTTTTATTGTATTTAAAGATTTTAGCAGATGTTTTGTTAATTGGATGAAGCAAGTAAAGACAACGTGGAATGAAATTCTTGTAAATTGTCAGTTACTTAATACAAAAGATCCATCAATTGTATTTGGAACCACATGTTTGAATGTAATTTTATATATAGCTTATAGAGATAAATAACTTATGTCATGTATTTTGTAGGCCTATTCATAATTTACTAAAACGGTTTTGAAAGATGATTTTTTTTCAAATAGGCCTTCACAAGCGCTTATGAATAGTCTGACTCTAACGCACGTTTTAGATGGTTGCTTTTGCCGAGAAAAGTCGGCAATAAATTCAGCAATTACTCTTTTCAAAACCTGATTACTGGATCTAAAAAAATAAAGCTTAGTGCAGATTTTCAAATTAAATTAGAAGACAACTATTGAATTTGGGTCCTATTTTCTTATATAGATGAATATTGATAACCGAAGCCTCTCAGTTATCAAGCCTTCCGTAACTATCATACAAACATTATTGTATTGAGCAAGAAGCCAATAATCCGTTATGTTAGCAAATGGCGTATATAATAGTATAGGATAGATGGTTAACCATCGTGACACAGAAGTAGTTAGTATTCCGAGATACGGGCGGTAGCGGGTTCGCTCCCTACACGTTTCGTTTGACCTTTACATCATCATCAGATATCGGTTTGTTAGGTTTATATTAACTGTTTGTTATTTTGTTAAATATTTTTCAAGAAAAATAATAAAGAGCATTGCTGCATGGGTTTTTATTATGACTATAGAAATTTTTGGCCGCAACTGATTATCGTAAAATGACCCGAAGACGACTTAAAAACTGGGTGCTGAATTTCGGAGAAGTGATGAATGTCATTGAGGAAGACCAACATCCAGAAGAGTGTATGACGTAGATAGGCTTTGTTGTCTATGCAAATGTGACGTAATAGTTCATATGATTCACCTAACAAAGCATCCTAACTAATATTATAAAAGCGAAAGTGAGTTTGTTTGTTTATTTGTTTGTTTGTTTGTTTGTTTGTTACCTTTTCAGTTTTAAACCGCTGAACGGATCGCGATGAAATTTGGTATGCAGATAGCCTATGGTACGGAGAAGAACATAGGCTACTTTTTATCCCGGGAAAACATAAGATCCCTGGGGAACGCGGGTGAAACGCGGGGCGAAAGCTAGTATAGCATAAATATAATTCAAAATCATTACAAACCAATGGCAGTCAATGATCTATACAAACCACAGCATCTATTGTTATCTAATCTTTAAAATAACATTAACACAGTTAAGTTAATACCAAAAATTCAACATTCCGATGTAGTCAGTCGGTCTGTGCGACCTTTAAGGCCGATCGGGTTGAGATCGGGTCGAGGCACTCCCGCGCAGCCGCAGCCGCGCGCGCGCCGCGCTGGCTCTAAACTTTTGTGACGTTTATGCAGTTATAAAACAAACTGTATTATTAACTACTTTATATAGCTTATATAGAATGTATCTAATTGATTTGCGTTTTAAGCCTCTTTTCCTTAAAATTATATAGAAAGGGCAGATATATGTTCGATGTTAATGCGCAATGCAAAGAAATCATTTCATTAGTCACTTTAGTTTCAAAGTTTAGATTTACTTCACATAATGCCCGTATTTTTGGCCTTTAATGATTTGATTGAATATCTGAATGAATATCCTCCTTTATAATATTTTCCGTCATAGGACTATTGATTTCTACGACATCTACTCCACCATCAAAGATGGATAATAAGTTAGCAAATTATTATCATGTAAAATGATGAAACTATTCGCTTTTAGTTCATCTTATGCGCAGTTCCGTCTGCATAGCATTGTGAAGGGACCAATGGGAGACGGAATTCCTTTAGAACTACCTTCACCTGACCTAGCTAAGCTTTTGGTTTATTTATATGCCGTCGAGTTACCAAAGAGATAAAACTCTAGAGTAGACAGCATAATGAAAAAAATTTGAAAACATTTCGCTTCAACTGACTTAAGATGTCCAAAAAGTGCTAAGTAATAGTTAAGTGTTTTTTTACTAGGTATAGGTCTGTGTTTGACCACAATCTCACTATGGCAAGTTATGATGTGGCCGAAGGTGGTAAGCACACAAAGCCAAGAAGGAACTGGCTCTTAAGTGCATTTGCTGGAACGCACCAGTAGGTGTATCGCGACAGATTATCATCTTGAACATGGTAGCCTGCCAGGCGGGTACTACAACCAGGTAACCACCATGCCATGATTTCTCTAAACGATAAAGTTGAAGCTCATTGGATTCGAACTCACGACCTTCGTGGTGGCACTCGACGTCTCTACCAACCACTGTGCTATCATCGCCTCAAAAACCATCACATAGTATTTGCAATTTCTGATAATTTTATAGCTTAAAAGAGTGTCCTCTCTAGTTATATATATAACCTCAGTGCATGTAACAGGCCGAGATGTCAGCATTAAATTGTGTTACACTTTATAATGAACGCGAATGGTCTCGTTGTTTCCAAAAGTTTGGGTTTCTCGGTTGGTGTTACCAATATAGAGGCTTAGGATTTATAGGTTTTTGGGCTCATTACTAAGACTATGTACTCTATTTGAGCAGTTATGAGAATAGTTGAATTTATTAATTTAATTTACTGCTTACCATCAGGCGGGCTGTATCTTGTTTGTCGCCTTCGCCTTCGCCATCGTTTTTCGCCAAAAATATATTTTCAATTAATTATGCTTTATTGAATAATGATCTATTATAAGATTAATATAATTACTGTCTCGCGATCTTAATTATGTAACTTGGGTGATTATCAAATTAGAAGGAATATACGATTCTACATTCCTTCTGCAAGAGACCCGAAACCTTGAACATCATAAAGCTTGCTGTTACAATTGTTTTTAGAAGTCGAAAAACTGTACACAGGTAAAGATCAAGTAAGTGACTTGAGATAAAGTCTATTGACGTTGGGATATCCGAGCTATCCAAGCCACACAAAGCAATCCAAGATTACAAACAAGTTTACTATGCTTTCATACTTAATCCGACGTAATCTAGTATGTAATTAACATATTTCCCCAGATAATCTAAGTCGGTGTCTTTTTTTTATATGAAATACAGTGTATTTATACTTAAACGATTTTCGGATCGTGGGCGTGTTACTATACTTTATTGTGATTACATCTTTGATTTTGTATATAGTTTCGATTAAGATTTAGTGATCATTCACTGTTTAAGATAAAGGGGTTTATTTAAAATCAAATTTCATTTATTAAAAAGTTGCATTAACTGTTGTGAGGTATTTGAAATTACGTCTTACTCCCCGCGGTGCGGCTCGGTCGGGTCACTGTTTATTTCCTGAAGACAAGGTGATGATATATGCCTAATTGTGAACTGAGGTTAATGAGAGACTTTGATCGATTATAAGCTGCACTGGGATGGGTGACCATTTAACATAGCTTCATAATCAAATGCCTTTTACTGACCAACGTTTTGGACGAATAAAAAAATCGTATTATTATATTGATGCAAATTTTCTGATTTTTTCACCACTAGCAACATTTAGACCCCAAATTCGTGTAACTTCAAAAGACAGTGGCAGTACACCCTTACCTATTGACCATAAATTATCTTGCTGCGTTTATTTTTTTTAATCAATTTAATGATAAAGCTCATAGTGAAAAAGATGTAAGTAAGTGTTAATTCCCAACCAGTATATTTCACCATCTGTCGATGGCACAACAAACCCTTGCCGCGGGCCATGTGTCCAGTAATGGCTAAAAAAGGTAACCATAGACAATGGATTGAAAGATTTATACCGTTTTAACATCTGGCTATTACCTGGACGTTTGTGTTGTGCTGGGCATGAGGGCTGATTTCATTGCTTTTGAGTTGTCGTCTTTCTGGCAAGTTTAGTGATAATATTTTTGGTATTATGTAAGTTCAGCTCTGTTGTAGTAAAATAGAAATAAAAAAAAACTTCCATCCGTATTGGATGTAAGTTTTGTGATCATTATCAATTTTTTTATTTTTTTTAATAGATGTTATAAGTTTTTCGTCCATATTTCTTACCGTGTTATAACAAGCGATTATTCATTGAAAAAGTGATCATAATATTAGAGTAAATAATTGAATTATACGAGGTATGCCCTTTACAATGCTAGAGTGCCGAGTGCTATATAATACATTCTATACAATAAGAAAACAAGCATATTTTTATGTTTACGCTCCCCTTTTATAATGTCAATACACATTTTTATGATAATTTCAATAATAAAGGTCATTTGTGAATTATCAATTATTGCTCTGGGACAGTGCTCTATGTACTTATAAACTCTATGCCTAAGCATGCTAACACATTATCCGACAAATAAAAAATGTCTACCTAAATAGGGACATGTCTTTGTAGGAGAATTTATCACTACTCCGATGAGAAAATGAACATCTTCTTGTGGCCAAGCACGTGCCAAGTTCTATTAAAGTTCCTGGCCAAGATAAAGATCGACAAAAGACATATTAATCGATTTATTTTTCTTGTGTCAGCACATAACAAAATTATAGTTCCAGAGGACGTAGCGTAAAGTAACTGGAAGTAAGGTGGCCGAAGGTCATCTGATGAATTAAAAAAAAAACTTTAAAAAATGAATTCGATTGTTGCTCATTGAATCATTCATCAACTTCAACAACTTTTATAAATAGGGGATGTTTGGCCAATTATGACATTTAATTACAAAACAAACATTTGCCATAAAAGCGTTTTATAAGATTGTAAATAACAACTTCAATTTAACAAACAAATTACCGACTATTAATTTTTAATGACTCCTCATTATGTCATAGAGAAATATTTAAAGTATTTCTGCTTTCGTTTAACAACTGCTAGAACAGATGCCGCGAAAATGTTAAGTTGATTAATTTTTAAAAACAAATAAAAAATAGCCGGCCGAATGACACGTGCTCGTGTTTTGCATATGTTGCGCAACAACACGGCTCGCACACAAACTGGTCGGGTTATAATCGTTCGATTCGAAGACACTTTTATGTCATCGGCCGAGTGGAATCTTTGTTCGAGCGATTTAATGCGCATACTCTTGATTTATGTGCGACCACAGTGAAAATAAAATACGTAATTGCTTTTATGGACTTCATAAAATAGTGATAATTACCAACATAAATTATACTTGCGCATTTTAGATCGAGACCTATGTCCAACAGTGACCTGATGTAGGTTGATGATGATGACGTTTTATATTGGAACTCTGTCTTTTTGAATACAAAAATAAACTCTAAAAAACTTTCACCAAAGTGGAGTAATGCTGACGATTCCTAGTTTACATTGAAATAATTATTATGTATAGATTAGATTAAATTAAATTTAGACTAAAATACACCTAAATTTAGTTATCGAATAGCACTGTAAACCGATTGCATCGCGACACATGACGCCTTGATGTTTTTAATTAAAAAATATATTTAAAAACGAAAAAAAGATCAACGTCCCGATATCACCTGCCGATGCAAAGGTGTAGATTGACAAGACCCTAAATTTCCCCCTTCCACTCTTAATTCCTTTAATTATCCATGAGTTTAGATATCTTGACGACACGCTGCGGTCAAACTCAGTTATATTTTGATGGGCAATTAAGATTGGCTGAATGGCCGAATGACCGTTGCTTCTTTACTGATACTATTTAAAAGTCGAAAGCGCGCGCTTTCGTTAATTGTTATTTTTTTTTTCAAAAGTTGTAATACAAGTGAAGGTAAGGAATGTTCTAACTAAAAACACTTTTGTCCTTCTTTTTCTTTGTTTTTCAGTATTGCAACCAAAACCTATTTTACTACGACATATTTTTTGCTAATTTCAAGTTTTTTGTCAAGTTAGTTACCACTTTTATAAAGTCAACTTAGTCACCGTCGACACAAAAGTAGTGTTTAGTAAAGAAGTGGCCTTTCTTCTAAAACTTATCACAGCTTTTTTCTATGAAATTTTAATTTTAATTTTAAAAAATCACGATAAACGAATTAATTTTACTATCACTGGTACCTACATACCTACTTGTATTTATATTTATTAGATTCAATGAATCAACGACACCGATATTATTCAATTAAAATTAAAACAAAAACTCAATTTTATGACTTTAAATACATTTTGAAAGCTCCATCAAAGCTTTCGCGAATTTTTTCAATAATCCATTATTTTTTTTAAAAATATTGTTACAAATTCTGATATATTATTTTTTATTGATGTTTAATACTAGTAATATTTTATAGTTAAGAAATTTTTAGTGTCGAAATAAATTGGATTTTTTATGACTTTTTTATTATTTATTTATCATTTTATGATCGAGTAACATTCGCAAAATAATATTTAATATTTGAAAAAATAATTCCTCAACCTAGAAGCTTCAACCTTCAAGTATAGCTCTCTCGCTCTTTCGGTTATATACTATCAGAAGACTAAAAAAATAACTTATGTAGCGTTCAGTCACATTTATACTTATCCAAGAAAAATCTTTTAATTCTATTCAAGTTATTTTAAAGTCAATGCAAATGTACATATATTGATTAAGAATAAAAATAGATCACTATTTCACATCGATTCAATAACTACGTTTCAGTACCTAAAACGTCGTAGGTATTTATTAAGTAGGTACACGTGCACTAAATAATACGGATAGGTTTTTTTTTTTACTTTGTATAGGCTTGTGTTTGACCACAATCGCACTATGGTAGGTGATGATGTGGCCGAAGGTGGTAAGCACACAAACCCTAGAAGGATCTGGCTCTCAAGTGCAGCTGCCGGAACACACCAATAGGTGTTTGGCGACAGATTTTCAACTTGAGGGTGGTAGCCAGCCAGGCGGGTACTACAAAGTACCCTACCACCGTGCTATGGTTTCCTCACGATGTTTTCCTTTACCGAAAGCTCAAGCTCATTGTAGGATTCGAACCCACGACCTTCGCCGCGGCGTCCGACGTCACTACCACTGAGCTATCATCGCCTTAAAAAGGTACACATCCTATCAACCATTAAGAATATGTCTGTTCAAGACCAATGTTTCTCTTGCAAGATAATATCCGCAGACGCATCGACAGATGTATCAGCAGTCTGAAAATAATTTGCCATTGAAAAAAAGTAAAAAAAACGAGGTTTATGCCGAGATACACATGGCCTGAACTGTAGCACTACGAATATATTATAGCGTTGGTGCTAATATGGACATTCCTTGTTGGATTTATGAACATAACATTCTTAACCAAAAAAAATAATAATAGTAACCATGGTATTTCATCCGTTACATTTTAAAGTTGAATTTCTTTGATGGTGAAAAACGATACATAATCACTCGTTTGTGAAGTGAGTAGTTACTTGACAACAAATTTTTGTAGCAATTATTTTTTTAAACTTCATTTTGATTCTATAATCAAGAATACACATTCGAGTTGACGGGCCAGTTAACGTGGTTACAGTTAGTGGGTTCTATTCCCACCCAGTTCAGACAATTTTGTATGCATGAACATGTCTATTTATCTGGCTGTTATTATCTATATAAGTATATACTAAAAAACGTGTTATCTGGATCAGATGGCCGTGTGTAAAAAATGACCCATGATATTTTTTTTTAATTGAGAAAGGTCATATCAATATTAACATCATCACAGTCTTGGATCTCAACAAACAGCTGTTTAGTAGACAATGTCCAATCACAACACGGCAGTAAAAAAGGCTAATTAGACGTCGATCGTATACATTGTTTTATTCTTATTGATTGATTCCTATTTACCTATATTTATTTTCACTATTTTATATTTAAAACATACGGTGAGAAAAAAAATTTGGTGTCCCTCCATATTTATCTCTATACCGTACTTTGAACTATATGAAAACTTCTTATATATTTTTTAGTTAAGTAATTATCTTTGGTTATTAAAACACGGGTTATAAAAAATATGTGTAGGTACAAAAGTATAAAAAAGTTTTACTTCACTTCGCCTCCCTTAAAGCGTCCCAACCTTCCACCCGCCTTTGAAGACGTGGAAAAGACCGAATGCCTCGCCGAAAGTCTGGAGGCTCAATGTACGCCCAGTTCTCTCCCTATTGACCCGCGTCATTTGGAGAAAATCACAGCCGAAGTAGAACGGAGGACCGCTCTTCCGTTACCTCCTCCCGCTCCCCCGACTGACGACGTCGCCAATGACGTCAACACAAATGACGACCCACTTCCACCCGCGACCCATGACGAGGTGAAAGCGATCATCGGGAAGTTACACCCTCGTAAGGCCCCGGGCTCGGACAAGATCACCAACAGAGTGATCAAACTCTTCCCAGCCTCCCTTATCATGTTATTGACGGCCATCTTCTATGCCGCCCTCTCAAACAATATTTTCCCACACCAGTGGAAAGAAGCCCACGTGATTGGGATCCACAAGCCCGGCAAACCCAAGTCCGAGCCCTCCAGTTATCGTCCCATAAGTCTGCTCAACGTACTGGGCAAGATTTATGAGAGAATCATTTATGTCCGCCTTAAAGCATTTGCCGATGCTAACAAACTCCTCCCAGACGAGCAATTTGGGTTCAAGTCCATAGAATTGTTGAACACATCTCCACAAGTTACCAGAGAGGTCACATGACAGGCGCCCTTTTCTTCGATGTCGCAAAGGCATTCGACAAGGTGTGGCACACAGGCTTGATCTACAAGCTTTACACCCTAGGTGTGCCACCGAGACTCGTGACCATCTTACGAGACTTTCTGTCGAATCGTCTCTTTCGATATCGGGTCGAAGGCGTCCTGTCCTCACCACACCCCATTAGTGCCGGTGTCCCGCAGGGCTCGGTACTATCTCCCCTGCTATTCACGCTCTACACGAGCGACATCCCTAGAGTCAGGAATACGCAGTTCGCTCTCTTTGCAGACGACACTGCCGTATATTGCTCAGGCAAAAGCCCGCCCGCGATCTCTAAGAAACTCCAGACCGCAGCCAACGCCCTAGGCGCATGGTTCCGGAAATGGAGAATAGAGATCAACCCCTCCAAGAGTCAGGCGGTTCTCTTTTATAGAACCGACCGAAAAAGACGTCCCCCCATCCCCGACCCAGTCACACTATTCGGCGAGCCGATCCCTTGGGAGAGGCAAGCCAAATATCTCGGTGTGACCCTCGATGATCGCCTATCCTTCGCTGCACACATAAGGGCGGTTCGCGCGCGCGCCGCCTTTGTGGCAGGACGACTCCACTGCATGATCAACGCCCGGTCTAAACTTGCCCTAAAAAGCAAGGTTAGACTCTATACCGCGTGTATCCGTCCAGTCATGACGTATGCGAGCACCGTGTTCGCTCACGCTGCTCCCACACATCTCCACACCCTTCAGGTGATTCAAAACCGTTTCATGCGCAAAGCCACGGGCGCCCCGTGGTACATGCGCAATGAAAACCTCCACCTTGACTTAGGTCTCCCTACAATCAAACAATTTATAAAACGCGCCTCGCGCCGATATTTTGATACCGCAGCGCACCACGCGAATCCCTTGATAGTCAACACTGTCACATACACCCCGTCCCTTATTTCCCGCATCCGTAGGCCTAGGCACGCCCTCAGCGAACCAGACGATGCCACCACTTTAGCTCAAATCGAGGCTGACGAAGCCCGAAAACAGATACAAATGCGCAACCGACAACCAAGATTTCGTCCTCGCCGGCGAGGACCGTCGCGACGTCCCTCTCAGTCTCGTCCCGTTTAAGCGGCCCGAGCTGCATATTAGCAATCCGACCGATCCCCAAATAATTATAATTGTTTGCATGCTAAGTCCTCCCTCATTCCCCAGGCAACGTCCTGAGCCGAGGTGGAGCCCCACAGGGGGCACCCTCAGGCTACCGTTGCCCAAAATTATTTAGTTTAAGTTTTTAGTTTTAAGTAGCGGTTGAGAGCCCTCAGCGCTCACCGCAAAAGTCCGCGTAACGGTGGAAGAAGGTCCCCTGGACCCACCACCTTCCTGTTCCAGTCAAAAAAAAAAAAAAAAAAAAAAAAAAAAAAAAAAAAAAAAAAAAAAAAAAAAAAAAAAAAAAAAAAAAAAAAAAAAAAAAAAAAAAAAATTACTTCACTTCTTGTTTAAATGGCATCAGATGTGTTTATTTCACACAATTCCGCCAGCGTCAGGGTGTTAGGAGATATACGAAGGAGATTGATCGATAAAAACAAAAGAAAAAAATATATTAAATCGTCAAATCGGAGGATGATGGCCGGACCTAGAACAAAATTAAAGACAACACTGTTACATAAATCCACACCATATTACATGTATATAGTTAGTGTAGTTTTAAGACAACAAGCTAATTATTAAAACTCAGTCAATAAACAATAAACAATTTAATTGAGACGCGATTAGAAATAAAGTTGAATAAAAAATAAAAAAAAGATATTGAACAGATGTGCTAGAGATGACCCAACATACGTTGAGAGTATGTTCTAGTATTATCACAAAACTACCTAACGGGTTCTTAGCACATCTGCTCAGATCTCTGCTATCTGTGGTCCAATTTATAAGCGAGAGAAGGGAAACGTAGCGAGTAACTGATTAGTGAGATACATACATTAAGAATGATCATAACCACAAAGCTGCTAAACTCGGTTGTTCTCTTTCTGTTCAAGTCCAATTACAGCGAGGCGTAAATAACTGTTATAACTTTAAAATTATCTTTTTGATTGTTGCTTAACTGTCCGCTGTATTATGAAGAGCATCGTGGACTTAGGTTTAAAATTATATTAATTAATCGTTAGTTAGCTTATATTAGTCCCAAAAATTTTCTGTAATGTATCGCTAATACTCACATAAAAATCTCTTAAGCTTCTTTAATCGCTAATACTCACTTAAAAATCGCTTAAGGTTTTCCCTTATTCATCCTATGCAGAGAAGCTCCCAAAGGGTTGCGCGGGCGCACAAGGTGCGTTCACGCGGTTTTTGGCGACAAGTTATTACATACGAGAAAGGTGCAATCCCAAAACATTATTATTGTGAGTGTGGGAATGAACTGTTAAAATGTAGGTGGAAATGGAATAGACATGTGTCGATATCGGATATTGGTAAGGTGTTTCTGAACCTACAGTTATTCTTTATTATGTAGGTACTTTATACTTCCGCAGTTCAAATAAATGACAGGGAAATTTAAGCAGAATACGGTTTTTTTTATTCATATCAGGTGGTTATAATTGCATCAATTGTAATTCATATTGTATAATTTTATATTAAAAATGCATGCTAAAGTTTTATTTAATTTTACTAATTTTGCTTTTGGTTGCTTTAAACTAAATAACTTCATGAATAAATGTAGTTTTAATTAAAAGCAAGGTTTTATCAACCGTAGGTTTTCCTTTGATTTTAAGACCGATCAACTACCTATGTATTTAAGGTACCTACCACAAAACTGTTTTTGTTAATAAATAAAAATTAAAGCCATTACTTTTGTTTTAGTAATATTAAATATGAATATTGATCTTTGATCATTATCTATTTAAGAATCCAAAATATTACATTTAAACAGAACAGATGCCGTTTTTTAAGGTCTACAAATTTGAGGAATTTCTTTACAATATGCAAACAATATTATAGGAGTGATATTTCCCCAGCTGCCTGCCACTGTAACTTGATAAATCACCAACAAACTACTTCGAAAATAGTTAAAAAAATGGCAAAAAACAATGCACATGTGACTTAGACACTAGCTGATTTTTAAGAACGGATGTTCAAGAGTCGAACGGAAATTGGCACCTTTTTATGTTTACCAAACACTTCTGAAGACGGGAAATAAAATTAATGTTACTTATTTCGTTGGAAATAAAGTGCATTTTGGATTGAGCAGCTGGAATATAAATGTATGGTTCAATTGTAGTTCTAATAAAAAAGGTGCCTTTTTAAGTTTTGTAGGTCAAGTTTTTGCTATCAATTTATTATGCAGATGTAACTTAAAATAACTTAACTTCCGAGATGGGGCAGATGCATGAAAAGACCTTGAAGATGTTTGGCAAAAAAAACAACACCTTTCCTTTTTGGAGTCGATCAGATCTTTTTATGTTTTAAAAAGATGCTCTTATGATATGCTCAGGGGAACTAAGTGTTCAGACGCTTTATTTTTAAGAAGTTTCAAGTAGGTAACGTAGTATTAGAAGTGGCGTACAAAGTTGGAATGTGTTTGCAAAATAATAATGTCGGAGACTAGTTTTTAAAGCTTTCAGAGATAAAAACTAATTCGTTTTAGATACTTTAAAGACTACAGAGAAGGTTCATTAATGAGAAATATAATTTTTTGGTAAATTTTAATAAAGTTTGCGTTTTTTTTTTACCTCCAAAGTTGATTAACGAATCTCTCTTTATATAGGTAGGTACACACATTTAGAATATTTAAGAAAATGGTACATCGTCTTTGCATACCTAAGCATACTTTTGAATTTAACATATCCGATCACCGATAAGCATGACAAATAACCATAAAAATACGGAACGAAGACAAAATTAATGTGTGAATTCTGTGCGCAAGAGTTTCGCCGGAAATATTCATTAGCGCACAGTTAAATTCGACTTTATTACCTCCGATTCACTCGAGTCCAAATGACAATGATCGTGTGGCCTAAACACACGCTTTAAAATAAATAACTGGTTTAAATTAAGTTTTGTGTCGACGATTTTTCCCTGAGGCGGCGCGGACGCATGACACTGCCTGAGCACACGCGCCCGAAGTTTCACGAGAGCTCCCGAATTTCTCCCGAAACGAAGACGTTGCCAAAACAAATCTCCTCCCAATCTAATAAGAACCTTATTGATTTACATCAAAGTTGACTTTCATTTGAAGATGCAGTAACAAGTATAACAGTTTAAGCATGAAGTCCCGAAGGCATAGAGCAGATGTGTTTCACACAGTTTTGGAGTAAGTTTTGTATCATTATAAGATTTTTTTTCTTAAGAAAGGCATGTGCACTTTGAAAGTCCAGGTAAAGGAGCTGGGCAGATGCTTTCTTGTGGACATGCTCGGTCATTTCAAGTCTTCCGGTTTGTAAAATGAAACTTGAAACTAAGAATTGGCTAAAATTACTTTTGCACACTACTTTAATTGAATTCTAAGTTGGTAACGGAAGCTGTAAGTGGTTTTTTTCGTTGTTGATTTCATTTACTTTGCGGGCGAAATTAATTGAATTTAGGAAACAGATATGTAATCGAAATGTTAATTATTTTAGTTAATATAACAAGTAAGTATAATAATTAACTTTTTTTGATAATTACTGTAATTAATTCATGTGGCCTCGATTTCCTTTAATATAACATAAATAAACGTATGAATACTGAGTACCTACTCATCTTTAAAACATTGTCAGCTAAATAATATTACTATAAAGGCTTCTCTTACATCGACACACGCACGGCGGGGGGGGGGGGGGGAAGTTTTTTTTTGGGTGAGGTCTATGTTCACCAATTATCTATAAGTTAAATCTCTTGATGATATTGATGATGGTAATAATACTAATATTTATTTATGTATGGGCCGATAGTTCTTTTTCGTTATAAAATGCTAAATGTAAGTATACGTGTCATTCTATTCAGAGAATAAATAGCATTATTCATTTTCATTTCATACCATACCACCAACCATATTTGGGTGAACAGCTATTTTTTCTTAAGTTTTGTTCCTGTAATGACTTTTCGAATTACTATTTGGAAAATCTAGTAGCAAATGTTTTAGCTGTCATTTACTTTCCTTCTGTCTTCAACAGCCGGGCCTCAGAACATTTGGAACTGTTGTAGCATCTTATTTTTATCCAGCATCTTAATTTTTTTCCCATAGACAACAACATCCTTAATATTTTTTTTAGTTCAGCACGTACCAAATGTTGCGCGTCGGCAGCTGCGCACGCGTCTTGGAGATCATTTCGCGAATTTTCGTTTCTTGGGAGACAGATGCCTTGTACTTACATTTTAGTTCATATTAAAAAGTCATAACTGACAAGTTCTTGAACGGCCATAGACCCTTTTTAAGCTTGGTACGTTTGCGAACATTGCAGTTATTCTTCATCTTTCTTCTCAAGGAAGTGTTTTTATATCGTGAGCTGTAAGGTTGATTTTTGAATGACTTTTTGTTGGATGATATATGTAATGTGGAGTTTTAAGTACATGAATTTAAAAGCACGAAGCACTTGGCACCTGATATTGTTCAAAACGTAACCATACAAATGTGAATGCATCGTTTTTGCACTGTGTTCATGAAAAGGCGATCCTCATGAACTTTTGTTTACATTGTATACTATAATTTTACGCTTTAGTACATCAATGTTGCTATGTACCTGTGGTATTTTGGTTAAACGTCTTTAATTTAAATGTACGGATGTTTAATTGCGACGGGCCAGTTGGCGTGGTGCTTACATCATACTACACTCATATAGATACTCTTGCTGTCACGCCACAGGTCGTAGGTTTTATTCCTAACCAGGAAAAAAATTTATGCATGAACGAACATGTCTATTTTTTCCGGGCCTGGTTATAAATAATAACTGATATTTGGTTTTTTTTTTATTTACAAGTAGTATATGTAGAATATATGTAGGTATATCACTTATCTGGTCTGTATAGTACAAGGACTACTTAGTTTGGGATCAGATGGCCCTCTGTGAAGAATGACCTAGGATATTTATTTATATTTTTCGGATTCCATGACTGTGTCCAAAAATACTTTCTTCCTTTATAATAAGAAAACGACGTCAAATGAAAACGCTTCTACAAAATTGCATCCTCAATTGAAAGATCAATGGAACATAAACCATCCTAAATATCTGCCATCACGTAATGAACTTAACATAAAAAAAAACTATTAAAGGAAATAACTAACCGTTAATACAGCTGTAACGATCAAAATACAGTAATAAAATATTAAGAAATTGCAAAAAGCCAATGAGAAAATGTGATAGACGCTAATTTAATTGACACTAAGGAAGTAACTAATTTAAATTAATATACTTTGTTAATTTAGTATTAGAGCCAGTAATTAATGACTAGATCTTATGCAGACATTTCTTTTACGCGTCCAATGGAGGCTTAATTGTATTAATTGATCTAGCAACTTGAGAGTTAATGAAACTTAGGCGTATACATCTGGATAGTTTATAAATTAGCGGTTTGAATTTGTTCAGGATATTTTTAGATATCCGGGCTGTCATTTATCATTTCCTTTGTCCTTGATATTCAGAGAGTCATTCTCTTCGTGGTCGGTGCTTCATTACTGAAGTTCATGATTGACGAGTGGATGGCCTAAGCTGTCTTCAGCGACTCTGATTAGAAATAAAAAATAAACCATGTCGTAAAATTTGACGGTCTTCTCTTGAAACTGTTGAGAGATCTTCCGCGTGGTCATTTTTCCTCTATATTGCTGGGGACGACCAGAATTTCAAGACTTCCGTCACCGAGTCTTATTATGTGACCGAAGTAAGACAGTAAATGACAATGACATGTCATAGAGAGAGAGAGAGACTCTCCAGCACCATTTTAAATACGTCAGTCCTCTTCCCTCTCCGGCTAGAAAAGTCCATGTAACTACGCCATATTTGAAAGACCAAAGCTCAGACGAGGCGTAACTTCCATGTTATGTTTCGGTTCTTCTAGATACCTTAAAGTTTAGACAACGGGTTCCTACCCATTGCCATATCTTATGATGCCTAAGGCCAGGAGACAGTTTTCTGAAGAGACGCCAATATTATCAATACATAAATTCGTTTATTTAAGAAGTATTAGCAATACATGTTATTACAAAAAAAAAATTGACAATGCAAACAAATTAAGCAACTTTCCTTCGTCTTTAAAATATTAAAAGGTAATTTTATTAAACTTATTTTTATGTCGATGACTCGGTATATCCCGATAAACTAAATGGGACTATTTTTATAATATTGACAATAAAAAAAAGCTTACAGCTTAAATTCAAATCCAAACTTATAACATTGCATACATTCGACTAATCACCGGATGATGGTTTTAAAATCTAATCAAAGTGTATGGGTATGGAATAACTAACTGACATGCCAAATGAGTAACCGGTATTAATTTTGAATTTTGTGAAGTATATTTAGGTAGGAATAAATTATGGGTTCCGTAATGAATTTCCATTTTTAACTGTGTACAAATGAATTATTAGATAATCTCAAAACTCTGTTTTACTTTTGATATTATATACTTTTGATTCAAAGGTAGAATAAATACTAAGTGTGGACTACGGTCTATTCTTTCTTTTTATGGAAAACAACAATTGCATATTTTGCAAGTGATGTGGATAAACAACTATGGTGCAACTGCAACACTAAAGGTTTTACAATTGCACAGGTGAGTCCCAAAAGCAAACTAATTAAATAATGATCCTGTACATTTATTATATGTCAAGACTGCGGTACAGTCAGTCGTGAGGATGTTTAAATCACGATCGGTAAATTACTTTTATAACCAAGCAATAGGTGTTTTTCCCACACCCGCTGACTTTCCTGAACTGAATGGTAATGAGCATGGTAATATGCAGAATAACAAGTCTAAAAAAATAAGTATGTGTAATGTAGCTTGTGTGTCCGTTAGATTAGCTAGACAAGACAAGTATAACGTAATAACGCCCCATCAACACTATCATTGCGAGAATATTGTGAAAAAAAATCTATCCATAGAAAAGAAACGTATATAAAAACAGTGTTAGAACCTGGATCTTATTAATTGAAACTCGTCAATTTTTCATATAAATATGACAATTTGATGCATCAATTGATTATGATCATAAAAGGCTTAAGAGATTAAAAAATTACAACCGAATTAAGAACCTCCTCTTTTTTAAAGTCGATTAAAAAGGAGAATGTTCTAAACTCATCTGCTTGATTTTTTAGTAGCGGTAAATTTGTCATGCACGTTCTTGTACTTTTATAAAGTGCAGTTTAATTTTGATCTGTATCTGAATTGGATCGTTGAAATGATATCCTTTTTAATTGTAAAAAAAAATATGGGACCGTTGTCGATTTAGGAGATGACTCAATTAAAAAATGAAGTGATATCGTGCGGAAGTAATTAAATTAATGACATGAAATGATTTCCTCTTTTAATTATTAAGTACTTATTGCTCGTAGTTTATTCAGTAGATTGGTTTATTGAACTCAGTTTTACTTCGAATTGTTGGCAAATATTAATATTGGCGGATGGTAAACCCGATCCAACGTTTGTTTTGGATCTATGAACTTGTTTGTCTTGATGAGTTTTATGTCACGAATATTGACTCAAACAGCTCGTATTTTATGAGTAAATATTTGCGTGATTAATTGTAAGTGATCTGTTGTAAGTTTCGAATTAATTTTATATAATTGCCCATTATCCTTTTATATTGGTTATTTATAGGTAAAATATAATGTTCTTTTAAAGTCAAAGTCAAAGCCATTTATTCAGTTTACACTTCCGACGATCAATGTTACTGAAGTTACCGCCGGCATAGAAGTTAGCCTTCAACTTAGAAGAATCGGCATGAAGCTTTGGATGGTTACTATAACTTTTATACAATACATATTGTTTAAATTCAAAAGTTTCTTTATATGAACTCATTTTTTTATCGTAATATTTTATGACTATCCTCCACTCCGCGGTTTCACCCGCAATCACAAGGAAGCTTATACTGGGTGATTTTGTTATCACTGGAAATACTTGCAAGGGTGGAAGTACTCATCAAAATGAACAACTTTTATAATGGGACTAACTGTGAAATCATGAAAAAATTATCAGCTGTTCCATACAAAAGATCAATACCTACTCGACCAAAATGTATGAAGCAACCGTATTATTTTACTCGATATCAGAGTTAGCCCTATAATAAAAGTTGTTCACATTTATGAGTACTTCCACCCCTGCAAGTATTGCCAGTGATAACAAAATCACCCTGTATATTCCTGGGATAAAAATTAAGTATCCTATATGTTAATCCAGAATATATTCTTTCTCTGTGCCAAATTTAATCCAGATCCGTTCAGCCGTTCTGGCGTGATTGAGTAACACACATCCATCTCTCGTAATTATGATATTACTAGCATCCCCACACGGTTTCACCCGCGTCCCCGTGGGATCATATGTTTTAGCGGGATAAAAAGTAGCCTATTTTCTTCTCCATACCATAGGCTATCTGCATACCAAATTTCATCACGATCGGTTCAGCGGTTTAAGCGTGAAAAGTTAACAAACAAACTCACTTTCGCATTTATAATATTAGTAAGAATGTTAGAATTAGGATTAGGATTAGTTAAGATATTAGTAGGATAGTAGGATAGAGGATTTGATAACTTCGGTCACATCATTTGATAAGGCTATTAATTCTATTATAATATATCATAAGTAGTGATGATTGAATAGCGCAAGCTTCAATAATATACAGGATGTTTTTTTGTCACTGGTCATACTTGCAGGCGTGGAAGTACTCATCAATATGAACAACTTTTATCATGGGACTAACTCTGAGATCACAAAAAAATATCAGCCGTCCATACAAAAGTTCAATACCTACTCGACCAAAATGTATGAAGGAACCATTTTATTTTATGCGATATCAAAGTTGGTCCCATAATAAAAGGTGTTCATATTGACGAGTACTTCAACCCCTGCAAGTATTGCCAGTGATAATAAAATCATCCTGTATATGTATTAGTGATGATAGCACAAGCTTCATAATGTTTAGTAAAAGTTCAAATAACATAACATAATAAAATATCTCTGATTTGTAATTTGTAAAGGGATACCTCGATTCATGTTTGCCGCCTATACTATCAACATGTAACTTTATACTTTATACGTGCTTAATCAAGACACTATTAAAGATCTACATTCATTGAGATAATAATAAGAATCACCATTATATTTTAGCTAACTTAGCGCCCCGCGGCGGCGTCACCCTCGATCCCCTATTTTACCACTCTAAGAGTTGAATTTTGGTAAACCTTTCCTTAGTAGGATGTCTTACATGAGGAATCTGTGTGCAAAATTTCATGTTTCTAGAATCTGAGGTTTGAGCTGTATGTTGATATGTCAATGTTATTAGTTATTCAGTTTTTCCTTTTATATATAGAGTTATTTTTAATTCATCTACAGTGCTTTAAGATCAACATTGTTTGATCAAAATATATCTATACTTTATTTACAACAAAAATACATAATACAAACTATAATATATAGAAAGTTTCCTCCTGCCGCCGCTGCCGATGGGCAAAGTTCCCTACAATTTCAGACTCAGTACAGTACTTAGTACTCAGTAGAGTACTTCCACCCCCTAAAGCATCAGGCGAATTAAAAATAACACTATATAGATAGATAGATAACAAAATTTTAATCAAAAAACATTTAAGACATTCGATGCGTTTGAGTCGGGTGGCAGGTGGATGCGAAAATTGGAGGACTGGAAGATGAAGTAACGATTGGGAGGCCTACGAATCTAGTATTTCCAGCAAAAGACATCTGCAAGCGAATGATGGTGATCCTAAAGTGCGAGGGATAGCTAAACTAGTCATTGCAGTTGATTTTACAGGGTAAAAAGTATCCAATGCTATAAGATATGATCTAACCAAAATCTGTTCCGCCATTACGATGACATTGAATAATAAACATCCACAGAAACATTAAGTTATCTTCATCATCATCATCTTTACCTTATCACCGTTTATTTGTTGTAAAACAAAAATGGCCACTAGCCTGTATGCAGTTGACTATAAAATAATGTTTAATTAAAACAGTAAACAACGAAGACTGCATTATAATTAGATATGTAAATAATAGTGATATATTATACGAAAAACTGTGATTCAATTATTTAGCGAGCAAAACCCACATTTATGCTGCCGAAATTGAATGCTGGATTTATTATATTTTAACTACTTAATGTTTTATTTTAAGAAAAAAGGAAAGGTTATGGCGTAAGACATCAAATCGAAATACGTCATCGAAACCTAACTTTATTTTGGGAAACAATTGAAATTGGTCAAACTAGGTAAGGTAAGAATAAAGTTACTTTCTGTGAACCTGAATTTTTTAGATCACCGTTAGATATACATTTTGTTTTAAATATAGTAATTAAAAGAAAAGGATTTATGCCTCTGATGACAATATATTCTAGAGTAAGTTGAATCATTTATAGACGACCCAGACTCGTATTTGACAAAACTTTGAATCGGTAATATATTCAGTATAAAAATTACAGTTGATATTTTAATTAAAAAGCTATTTATTAAATTTAAATGCAAATTCAAAGCAAACAAACGGCAGCAGCGAGATATACTGCTACAATTTTGATAATCTAAGCTTGTATCTCTGCAAATTACTCTAGACTTAATTCGGATTAACAAAAGGCTTTGTAGGTAATTTAATTTGGTTCCAGAACTGGTTGCCGGCAAAAAAATGTGTAAAGTTCAAAGAGCATAGTGTATGTTTTTTTTTTTAGTTAATTTTCGAGGTCGTAGTCGGGTTCATTCTTGACACTGCCTTGTTTAAAGTTGATGTTACACTGTTATTATTGTTTGAAGTTTATTTTTTTGTTTTGTCTTTGGGGTTTTACTAATATTTTGATGTCAGTATCTGCAGATGTCACTCTTTGTTTCGAAAATTGTCTGACGTCATTTTCAAAAGAATTTGGTGTAACATCTGCTCTGTTATCTCAATAATATCCATTGTATGGATACTCCTGTTACTCCTGTTAAAGTTGTGTTATGAAATGTAAGTTATTTATCTAAATAATATACAGAACAAGTTAGATAAAACCAAAGGAATAATCAATTTTATTACCCTGTAATACGAGGGGTATTACAGAGCTGCCATTAAAACTGTCATTTGATCACTTTATAATAAATAAAATGAAAAATCTACACCAGCATCTACATAGCAATCAGCATTAACCAAATAGATATAAAAGTCAATCTTCAAATGGAGAAAAACCTGTCAATACAATTCAAACATTACGACAAAATGTCGGTAAAATGTAATCTAGTCCAGTGTGTAACGGCCCTAATGGATGCTTCGGTGACTCAGCTACGTCTCGTCTTGCGCTTGCGCAAGTCACACTCACACATTGTTAGAATTCTACTTACTTCACTCACACTAACTTAGATTATAAACGCGTTGAAGTTTTCGATAAGCACGATATAGATTGCTGTTTTAGTATAGATATATTTAAGATATCTGAAGGTTTAAGAAGCAATGATGTTACAGCTTAAGTTACTGGATATGTATTTATTGGTATTATTACGGATGTCAGTAAACTTAGAGCAGTTAAGCACCTGTTTACATACGAATGCGATGTTACTCGGGTTGTTATGTGTGAGATTTAATAGAGACGTTTGTCTCTCCATGTATTTTTTTGTTGGATCAACTCAAACACACTTTGTGCATAAGAATGTGTTCATTTTAAACGCGTTAGTTTTGTTCTATGTCATAAGAATTTATCTGGCAATGGGAAAGATATTAAGGTTTTCTATATTTCATTTATTTTACAAGATCTGGAATATGAAGAGGTAAACGAGAATTTAGAGGTCGAAATATGATAGACGTTCAATAAAGTTCAGTAACAATTCCAAGAAATGACAAGACGTCAATTTTCCCTAATTGGTAAATAAAGCAAATGATGTGTCCTCTAGCAATTTAATAAAATCAGAATGAAACCGCAAGTGTCGTAGGCGTGGTCCAATAATACGAACGACCATTATTAATCACATTTTTTGCATTATTTTCCACTTTGCCTAGACCTTCATTGTTGTTTTAAGAAAAAAAATATACTTCCGCGATCGATTATAGATCGTATCATATCAATAAAACTATTGTCTAATTTATACAACAAAAAATAACAACATCACTACTCACTTGATAATTCCATTAATATCAATGTTTCTGCTCTTAAAGATATTAAATATATTCATGACTTCTATTTAGATAATACTCAAAATAATGATTACCATACTAACGATAACAAAGGATATGCAAATTTTAATCTTGATGATAGAATGCAAATCATTTACCAGCATTTACTTACGAAATCATAGGATAATAGTGTGATTATTGACTAATGTCTAGCTATGGTTTCAGTTACAAAACACAGACGTGTAATAGACTGTTATTTACCAGTAAATCATCTTCCATACACGCAATGTCACTTAAATCATATTTCTTACAAATATAGAATGTACACGATTGCGAAAACCCACCGAAAAAAGAGACATCTGAAGTTTAAACGAGTTCTTATTTTCAAACTCGCCGCAAACATAATCTAAGTAAAAGGCTGCAAAATTGGACTATTGCAGGCTCTCTGTTCCGACAGCCGATTATACCTCGCATATCCGACTTCGTTCCCACGGCGGCTACAAACGGGTTATTATTAAAACCTACTACATGATCCAGACTGAAACCAGCTCTACCTGCAAAACCTAAAGTCCGTTTTACATTAACATCACCAAAAGCAACAACAAATATAGCATCAGACAAAATAGACTCAAACGCTTAGTGCATTGAATTCAAATTTGATTTAGCAGGTCGTAGGAGAAGCCGGCCACAAGAGCACAATTTGAAATTCGTATTTGGAATCGTCGGTGAAGGATTTTAAATCCTCTCTCAGTTGTTTAAGAGTTGTTTAAGTTAAGTAGCGGTAAAATTTTGTTTTATAGTGGAGATATAAGTAGTGAACATATTAATTGTGTCAGTTACGTATATAATGCACGTAGGTAGGTTATTGAATGAGGTATTACTTGAGATGATAACTGTTTTTAAAATAAATGCAGCGTCTGGTCGGTTTTTAGGATCGCCAGTTTTAGTAGCGTCATTATAATTTCTATTATCATTATGTTTATTTGCGAGAGCGTCGAGATTTATTGAAACAGTACCATGTTTGTCTTCTGTCTTTGGTGCGGTCGAGTTAATATTAAATCCTTTTACGTATCGTGAGTTGCTTTGTCAATAAATGTTTTATTAAGACATTGACTTTGTTAACGTTGATGAATCAGCAATATAACAAGTTGTTTTACTCGATGATAAACAATTATCATTCTTTATTTTATATGATTATTTCTACGTGTGTATTCAACACTGTCAGTGCCTTATGTATGATGTCATTAAACCTTGATCTTAGATTTGTATAAATTGATATTGTATTATGCAATAGTATGTTAGAATCATTTTTTATTCCCACGTGGATGGAAATTCAATTTGTTAGTTTGAAAGAACGATGAATTATTAATGTTCACTTAAGAAGGTAGAGATTTTTTGGAAAAGATTCTTAATCCATCGAGAGTTATCATGATTTTGGCTTTCTTTAACTCCCCAAAACCAAAACAGCGAGAATGTATGTGACAGTTTTCTCAGCAGTCGTGGAATACCAATTTTTTTGAAATTATTCCACTACAATTCTTAGAATTGTTGCGTCCAAACCAATTCCGCGTTCTTCAACCTTAGCCTCAGAGTACGTGACCAGAACTGAAAAATTGTGATTCCCATGTATTTAGCCTAAACTGTAGTTGGTTTTGCGACGATCTGTGTTGATAGTTACATTATGGTAATTGGAGGTACACTCTTTGCATATAAACGTCTAAGGGTAAACACCTCGAAGACTTTGACTGTGACCATTAACTTGACAACTGCATTAATTAGATTGAAGAAAGAGACAAAATGATATTTATGAAGAATTACCCCATTTAACAGTTTGTATACAATCTATACTTATCTATACCAATATTATAAAGCTAATGAGTTTGTTTGTTTGAACGCGCTAATCTCAGGAACTACTGGTTCGATTTGAAAAATTCTTTCAGTGTTGGATAACCTATTTATCGTGGAAGGCTATAGGCTACTTTTTACAAAACACAAGATCTCTCGGGTACGCGGGTGAAACCGCGGGGCGGAAGCTAGTATGGAAATAAATAAATTAAAGAAAAGGCATAAATTGCCGACGTACACACAACATTACAGAATTTTATAATACAAATAAATAAAAACAAGACAGAATAAACTCCGTAATAATGTTGAGATACAGAGAAGGATTGCAACTGAGTTTATAGTTAGATAGATCACAGATTTAGATCAATAGGATGCGAAGTGGAGAGGTAAGGGCACTGGCATAAACTAGGTTAGTGCTAATTAGAACAACAATCTAGTAAGACCACTGATATTTACGAAGAATTCGTTTTATCGACAAATATTTTAAAAAGTTTAGTATGTAAGAATAAAATGACGCTTAATTATTATTGTGATCATGTATTTTTTTACTATTGATAAGGTACAACCAAAATAGGAAGATACGTACATCTTGCTACCTCTGTTATGTGTCAATTGAGTTCAGTAATACATCAAATTGCGATATAATAACGTATATTCTTATTTGCTTCAATCCAAGATGGGTTTCACGTTATATTGCTATTTTATGACATTCGATTTATTATCTTACTTCTCGGGTCTCTCTCAACGATAGCACTTCATTAATAAAATAAAATATACTCTAGAACCGCCTTATTTTATTACCGAAAATTAATTGTTACAAAGTATCAGGTTTGGTCACCATTAACAAATGTTTGTACAAGTTTCCACATGATGAATGTGACACGATCGGCCAACATGAGGGCATTTGTCGACGAATCTGTTTTCCCAGGTCTTTAATCTCTTTCACACACGCGACGATAGATAGAGATAGCTATAGTAAATGATACAGGTTCTCTTATAATCGCAGGAAGGCTTAATTACTGCTTGTTCACATTATTATGAAAACAAGTGTTTTTTTTATTGTGGAAGAAGGCTATCACTTGGGCATTATTGAGGGCAAATACGATGTACTTTAATGCAATTTGACGTTTAAACATTAGTAAAATAATGAGGTGCAGAGAATCATGTCAAAGCTTTACTTAAAAAATATACTAAGTAATAAAAAGCCGAAGAACTTATGGCCATAATACTGAAACGCCACTTCCATTAAGATGTGATTTAACAGTTCGATTCTCATTGTTTAAGTCACTGAAGACATGAAGTAGTTAATTATAGAAGGATAAGTTTCACTCAGTTGAAATAAGTATTGTACTAAACTAGATCAGCTGACATTTCCAATATTTACCAAATCCTTATGCAAATTAAATTAATGCTCTAGTAAAAAAGCTACGGCAAGATATAAAAATGTCTGGTTTTATTAAAATAATTGTGCCCCACGGTTTTACCAAATTTTTGAAAAGTATAAGAATACTAGTTTCCGTCTCGTGGTTATACCCGCATACCCGAGAGATCTTATGTTATTCCGGTATAAAAATTATCCTATATGTTATTGTAGTGTTTGATCTAACTATAGTTTCATTCAAATCATGTACACACACATACACACATCCAACCTGGTGTATTTGACCACAATCTCCATGGTATGTGAAGATGCAGAAGATGGTGAGCACACAAAGCCTAGAAGAGACTGGCTCTCAAGTGCAGTAGCTGGAGCACGGAGGTAAGTCCTTGGGAAACATGGGCGATAGACAGCCAGGCGAGTACCTACTACAAAGAACCCTACAACCACGAACACCTAGAAAGAGTATCTTGACGGTCCGAAGTCTGAAAACCCCAATTTTATAAAAGATCCATAAAGACGTACATGCAGATTTTATGGATGACTAAGTAAATTCGTTATTGAATGAGTCGAATTAGGCGTATGTATGTTTGTGTGTTAAAATAGTTCTCTAAGTCCGTAGGTGTTAATGCCACACACCTATTTTGAATTAGTTATAGTAATCCTAATTCGCTACAGTGCCTGCAGACATTCGGGAAAAAAACTAAAATATTCAAATGGCCGCTATTTTGTGAAGGTCCATCTTTATATCCGCATCGTTATAGTATATTTTTGAACAGTAATTCAAATTGAAAATTAATTATTTATTTTTTATAGAAAATTACAAGTCCAAACAGTTTCAGAGCTGATGACGTGAAAGTGAGTTTGTTTTTCGTGTCAACGGCGCTGCCAATCATGATAAAATTTTGCACGCAAGTAGGCTACTTGCGTGCTAAATTTTATCATGATTAACATGGAGAGAAACATATGTCATTTATTATCATCATAGGTAAAGTCGCGGGATATAACCAGTACTTATATAAATATTTCCACCCGGAAACAACATAAATCTTCATGCACACAAAAGTTTGTCCGGGGAGCGTGGCATGGAAGTCTATTTAAGCATTTAAATAGGTACTAATTATATTTTATGCAGAGCGTATTTAACTACCTATGGGTATTTACTTAGGGCGGGTTGTTTCAAAGGATTGGTTTGACGTTACAATCATCACTTAAAGAAGAACGAAAGTGAGCGAAGAACAATGACAATGACAAATCAGAAGTAACGCAGAATTTGTGGCAATGGTTAACGCCATCTTTGACTTTTTACTCGTTTCTTTACTCGTACGTCAAAGTATGTTACAACCCACCTTTACTTACAGATTACGACATAAAACGTAATGTGTAATTTTAGTAAAAAATTGGGTTTTACGTGTCAAATACAAGTTTATGCAAAGATGATCCACTGCGTTAGGTAAGTAATATACTATGACAATGTTTAGTATTGTAAAAAATGGTGTATATAATGTAATGTAGTGTAAGTTATTCGTGCGATTTTTATTGATATTATTTTTATTTCAGATACTAAACTATTTTATTTATAGGATTTATAACGATTTACAATCTTTGTAATATTGGCACGTGTTTTCCGTCTTTGAATGTTATCTATTCTTAGATTTTTCATTAACTTACTGATACTGGCATAACCAGAATCTCAGAGGAATGTTGGACGCGTAACTGACAATCTATTCAGAGTTTGGATGTAGAGGACCCGAGACCGTTTATTGCGTAAATACCAGGCTTGGACATCCTCGGATTCAAGGTTATGATGATGTACCCTAGCCGTAGGGTTATTGAGGCCTCACATTCGCCTGAAGGTGAATCTGTCGGCAACTGACGGCTACGCTTGAGTTGATGGAGTATTTCATAATTACAGTGTTCATAACTTAATTATACTAAGTAATAACTCCAAATATCATGGCATTATAGATGGTGCCGGCATTGTGAGACGGATCGATGCAAGGTCGATGCATCGGTTACAGACAAACTGATTATGTTTTCATAGACAATCTACGTTCCAATGTAGTGCAGCTGAAGACCTTCATAGTTAATTATATATATTTAATATATTTTAATGTTTTTTTTTGAGGCATGATAGCTCAATTTAAATTAAATGAGCCAAGGCCTGCCATTCCTAAGATCATAAAAAACAACTGAAGGTAGGATGTCCTGGATATTAGAAAGAGTGAGTCCATAGACTATATGCAACCTTTTAATGATTAAGTAGAAGATATCTCAGTGATATTAAATTATTAATGCCGTAGCGTAGGTTCTGAGTTCGAATCCTTGCGCTATCGATGAATGCAAAAGTCATAGTTATAAGTAGTGAAAGTATTGTATATCTATATATGGTCCTAATAAATAAAGTACGTATGGTCCTTTTGAGGGATGATAGTATAGGTCATAAGTATTCCGGTAATTATTAATGGTTTTAATTAATGCTTAGTAGTGATGAAGTACAATTTCAGCTTTTTTTTTTTCATTAATATTACGACCGAATATTTTTATTTTAACATTTTCGGAATAATTATGACCTATACTATCGTCCCTCAAAAGGATCGTACTTCATTTATTAGGACCTTATATACAGGTGTGGTTTTACATTGCCATCGTTTTTACGGAGGTTTATAAACTGCTTGAATAGAACACTAATGAATTAAAAAAAACACAGTCTGTAAAAATTGTTAAACACACATAACTAAGTGTACCTACTATTTTGCCACTGTGCTGTGATATGGGGAAAGGGCGTAAAGGGACCTCTTCAAGGTAAACAACACATTGGCAATCCCCCTTGTATGGTAAATGTCCATAGTTGGCGGATACCTACCTTTGGGGCGGTGGACTCGAGGGAGTCTGCCGACCGTCACAATCAGGCTCGGGTAGATGCGCGTGTATTCCCGCACGCTACCCAAGGCGACACGGTGGAGACAAGAGCTCCGGTACCCACCGTCGACAACGACGACGTCGGCGATGACGTCGTCGAAGAGGAGGCCTCCTACCAGGCCGTCGCTGCTGGGTACGCGGACGAGTGCTTCGGCGCCCCCGTATACCCAGCCGGCAGTGACATGTAGGAACACCCCAGGTTTTTAGTCCGTAGGAGTCTGACATAACCCCGCCGCTTTCCCCCGGAGCCGCGGGGTATCCATGAGGATTTTGCTGGGTAAAAAAAAAACCAGCCAAGTGCGAGTCGGACTCGCGAGGGTTCCGTACAAACTTAGTTCATCGTTCGTCCATCACGGGAAATGCACAATTTTATTTATTTACCTTATTTGAAGTTGGTGCCAATTAAGCTAGACCTCTAAATTGTATCAGCGCCCATACAACTCAGAGGTTTTTATTAATTGGCGTAACTATGTATGTATGGAGGCACTCTTTAATTTTCAACTTTTTTATTTTTTGAAATTTTCCCTTTATTTGTGCTGTATAAACTTGCTTTTTGCCAAATTTCGTGATTCTAGGTCAACGGGAACTACCACAAAAAAATAAATGGGCAAAAAAATCGCGTTTGTTGTATGGGAGCCCCCCTAAAATATTTTGTATTTAGTATTTTTTGTTATAGCGGCAACAGAAATACATAATTTGTGAAAATTTCAACTGTCTAGCTATCGCGGTTCTTGAGATACAGCCTGGAGACAGACAGACGGACGGACAGACAGCGAAGTCTTAGTAATAGGGTCCCGTTTTTACCCTTTGGGTACGGAACCCTAAAAAAGAAGACCTTCGTTACCTACCATAATATATTTTTTCAGCGCAATATACATCCCCCATACACAAAAAACTTATCTCCCTGACGCAATCAAAAATATTTCCACCCACCTTAATCGGCCCTTCAATATTTCAACAGCAATCGGAAGCAATTACACCCCATTTAATAATCGACACGATCGCACGTGCCACACTCAGTTTGGAAGTTAGGGTTGCAACAAACGAACAGACAGTCAAGTGGTACTAACGTTATCTGCACTTTATCACGTTTTCGCGGTTGGTGGAAATTGGTAGAGCTCTTCGGAAAAAGTACTCGGGAGTTGTTGAAAGGGTTGGAACGTACTTTGCATATTTTTTTTGCGTAATGGTTGTAGTATGTGCTTAATCTTAGGTAGTCTAGTTTCAAGTGTTAAAGGGTGTATGATTTTTTACCATAAGAATGTTGATTTTGAAGGTTGGCGTGGTTGGTAAGATATCCTACCTATCACGCCACAGGTCGTGGGTTCGATTCCCAATCAGGACAGCCATTTTTATGCATGAACATGTCTGTTTGTCTTGAGTCTGGGTGTAATTATCTATAAGTATACATATATTCACAAAAAAATCTAGTAGGTATATCAGTTATCTGGCTTCCATAGCACAAGCTCTGCTTAGTTTGGGGTTAGATGGCCGTGTATGAGGAATAGTGTCCCAGAATATTTATTTTATTTATTATCTAAAACCTTTGAGTATCTATAAAGTTATTTTAATAATTCAACATAATGATCTTATTCAATTTATTTAGCTTCCAGTTTAAAAGCTGCGAGTTTCAAGTTATTTTCTAGCTTATGTAGTTTCCCCTGAAAGTTTTCCCACATGAGTTTAGTAAGGGGACTTGGACGTGAATATGATTTTTGCAGGGTCGGTGATATTAAGTTGTACATAGGCGACTATTACTATAAATTAGTACTAATTAACATGTTGCCCGTATTCCTTAATTATATAAAAGAAGATTGAATGAAAGCCTTCATTAACATCATGCGAGCTTATTAATAGAGAAAATCAACCATACAATATTGAGTGACGTCAAAATTTGTTCAGTATCCATCTGACTATGGAGTTCTATCTGTCTCTTAGCACCTGGTTTGTACCAGCACCTTCTAAGCTCCGTATATTTACTCATTTGGACTTTTAAGTTTCTCAAATGTCAAATGATGTCAAGTTCAAGAGCTAGTTTTATAAAATATACAAGAACCCTGCCAATTTCACGTCCCCATTAATAAATAAAAGCACCTTTATGTTATACAAGTCATTGTTTCAATCTTACGTCCATCATAACGATAATTGCGATATAAATCACTCGCATTAAAGCCAAGGTCTCGACGGACAAACAGACACAAACACTGTGAAGTCTTTATTGTGCGTAAATGGCCAATTTGCATATATAATCCACCATGAGATGTTGCTACAACTTTGTTCCCACTTCTACTGTTCTGTTAATTTTATAGAAGATGTCTTTATTAATTGACATTAATCTTTTCGAAGTAATTTCATGTTATAAATAAAAGGGGGTTGGAGTAAGAGTAAGAGTTAGGTACTGATGACTAAGCCACAGATCGTGGGCCCGACTTCCATTCAGGATAAACATTCGTGTGAATAAACTGTCTCTCTGGGTGTAAATATCTAGCAAAATAAATAAGAATAAATTAGTAGGAGACTAGGTCCTTTACCTTAAACAAATAATTAAATAAACAAAAGATAAAGCTCATGACAATAATCGTAGCTATAAAAGAAACAGAGCGTGAAATATTAAATAATTTATCAATCATAATATTCATTTGCATTTGTCAAAACAAGTTTAAAGAAGCTTCGATGCGCAAGCGCAAGGTAAATCACGTGGTTGATCAATCACTAAAGACCTTTATTCACGTACCAATTTCGCGAGTAGTATCGAGTCTGTAGGAACAAGGAATCAGTTGTAGGAAGAAGTCCTTAGACAGGCTTACTTAATCATGGGATTATGTTATGTTAAAATATGGAATGCTAATCTATGCGAATCTAGAGTAGGTAAACGGACTGTCCCTGCAATCTATCCTATACTAACTTTCCGCCCATAGAAAAAGCACTTTCTGTTTTTCCCGAACCAATTTTCGAGCAACTTTTCCAATTTTTATTTTCCACAGAACTTTATTCGGACTATTACGAACATCAAAAGTGATCTGTCAATGAATTCCATGCATTTGTTCTCATCTAATACCGTTGCCGTGACATTGCCGTCTTATGCAAAAACGGCCAATACGAGTAAAATTCGGACGTGAGTAGGGGCCATAAGTTACGGCTTGGTCCCACGATGCTCGCTGCGCGCTGCGGTGACGCATCCAAGTAGACAAGGCATTAATGTCCGACATTCCGCCGCTAAAATGTGTGAAACATTTAAAACTGAATCGTTGGAAGAGTAAAAGACTTTGATAGAGGTACTAAAATGCGAAAGATTTGTTTAATTCATTCTGCATTCAGTTTGTTGTTTCTTTTACAATATTTTGGTAAAATTTGCTGAAATAATCCTAATCCTAATCCTAACTAATATTATCCTAATCCTAACTTAATATTATAAATGCGAAAGTGAGTTTGTTTGTTACCTTTTCACGCTTAAACCGCTGAACCGATTGCGATGAAATTTGGTATGCAGATAGCCTATGGTACGGAAAAGAACATAGGCTACTTTTTATCCCGGGAAAATATAAGATCTCTGGGGAATGCGGGTGAAACCGCGGGGCGGAATCTAGTGATGATATAAATTATTAATTCTTAATTTTTACTTTAGTACTTTTTTTAGGTATATTTTTAATTCGCGGAGTGGAGTGAGTAGTAATATGACTTTTACAATAAAGCAACGATAAAGTTCTCTACGTAAACAAAAGCTCTTCCAACAAAAATAAACACAATACCTAAAGTAGGTCACAAAAATGTCTGCTACTTTAAACACTATAATAAGTAAACAATCACGACGAGGCAAATGTGATGTCAGCCATTTGAAGTATCATACAGTGATCCACACAAGTGGTTCAAACCAACAAACAATACCGTGAACGTTTCATAAACAAACAGTATGACAATACATCAACATTATATATTTTTATTGACTCTTTTGTAATGTTTAGAAAATAAACTTAGCATATTGTTTGTTGGTTTTTGACTTATAGAAACGAGAATGACTTTACGACATTTAAAGTTAATATCAGAAATGAAACTGGCTATACCTCTATTCTAACCTTGTAAATGATGGGAAGCCTATCAGCAGTGGAGATTATTGAATAGGCTAATGATAATTGTCATCTTTATCTTTCGCAAAAAAATTTTTACCAAACTGACTTATCCTGAGATTACCCAGTCTTGGGAAGCATGACCTGGTTCTCTTCGTGTACAAACTTCGTCAGATTCAGCCCAATGATGCGCAATGGCTGAACAGAGGCTTTCCTAATAAATTTCCACAGTAAATTGTCTTTCTTGAGTTCCTTAGTCGTCACCTGAGGGGGTACGCCAGAGATGGACGAGCTGACTCGATATTACCACGGACTATAAAAATTATTTACTTTAAAAGTTTTTTTTACAATCTTATGGTTTAAAATAATTTATTAAGTTTACTTTATTTTATTTGAGAGTCACACAGCAAAGTTGTAACATTTACTCGTAACGGCGAATTCCAAAGATTTATTTATCTATTAAATTTTCACGCATTAATCACACGCAGAAATTATTATAAGGCGATGATAGCTCCTAATGGTAGTGCCAAATGCCGTGACGAAGGTCGTGGGTTCGAATCCTACAACGAGCAGGAGCTTTCAGTGTAGGAAACGCTCTAGTTGAAAATCTGTCGTCAAGCCGTTGGTGTGTTTAGGCAGATGCACTAGATTCTCCAGTAATTGCGTATTATTAAGTCAATGATGAGGAGATTAGATCAGCAGTATAGTAGTAATAACTTGAAGGCAACTTGTATAATCATTTGGTTATATCACTGAATATGTTTAAAGACCATATGGTTATAGTGACGTTTGGACATTTACTGCATGTAAGTAAATACGTGACGGTAAATAAGATATTACCGTAAAATTTATGATAAATGTCAATGCTATAAACTTAAGAGCTGTAAATTTTATTACAGCTAGTATTGCTTTGTTATTATAGAATAAGTCTAAGTGTTGCGTACCAGTAAATATTCAGTTTTTTACAGAATTTGTCGCTAATTTGTCCAAATTAGCCGACAGATTTCGATGCCAGCCGTTGTAATAGAGCCGATAACTTTTTCTTTTTTAGGGTTCCGTACTCAAAGGGAACCCTATTACTAAGACTTCGCTGTCTGTCCGTCCGTCTGTCTGTCACCAGGCTGTATCTCCAGAACCGCGATAGCTAGACAGTTGAAATTTTCACAAATTATGTATTTCTGTTGCCGTTATAACAACAAATACTAAAAATAAAAAAATATATATTTAATTGGGGTTCCCATACAACAAACGCGATTTTTTTGCCGTTTTTATAGATAATGATAAAACCCTTCATGCGCGAGTTCGACTCGCACTTGGCCGGTTTTTTTTATATCATAAGGCTGACGAGCAGTTAGGCGGTCGTCCTGATGGTGTTTACCGTCCCCTAGGGTTATTAGCAATACCAGAGGGATTGCCAGTGCATAAAAGGCAACAGATACTTGGCGACAGATTATAATAACTTGCTCAGTCATAAGTCTACATATTTTTTCTTTTTTTATCTTATTTCACTGACGAGAATTGCTTAATTCTATCTATCAAAACATGTTTAGCCTGGCGGAACTTTGAACTCGAATTAATGATTACCTACTTGTTTTGCTTTACCTATTAAGTACGTAAAAATTTACGTGATTTGAGTATTTTCAACTCATAAGTACTTACTTTCTCTCATGTCATAATTTTGTTTCATCCTAACTAATATAATAAATGCGAATGTGAGTATGTTTGTTTGTTACCTTTGCACGCCTAAGCCGCTGTATCAATCGCAATGAAATTTGGTACGCAGATAGCCTATGGAAAGGACATGGGCTACTTTTTTTTCTCGGGAATGCGGGTGAAACCGCTAGTGGATAGCCGGACAGCTAGTGGAGTATAATTTCAAGTTGGATTACCTAAAAACCATATTTATCTTCTATTTATCCCCGACATATTATCTTCAGTGGGATTTTAATAAAAACCCAAAAAACTTAGGTCCCATCTTCAAGCCATATCCTATCTTTGGATTTAAAAAAAAACATGTGGGCCCAAAGGCCACGTTTCCACGTCTCGACGTGACATTCAGACGTCTCAACCTACTCATAAGATAAGGCTGTATAAGGCAAATCATTACATCACATCGATGCACTTCGTTATGATAAACAAACAAGGACAACGCTTATTCATAGACTATTGAGTGAACAATAGACGTCGTTTCACAATCATTTTTATAAAGATTGTTTATTTGTTATGTTTAATCATTTGTTTATTCTTGATTACCGTCATTGTTATTAATTATGGTCCACAAAAAATCAGTTCTATTTTTTTTCAAATAAATAAATATCTTGGGACGTTTCTTCTCAGTTGAATGCTGACTTCCAATCCGGTGGTAACTTCAAAAGCTTCAGTGTCTTCTAGGAGCTAAATTGAATAAATGGCTTTGACTTTGTCTTTACCTTCATTGTTAATAGCTTAGCATAGACAAGAAAACTTCCCTGTTTAACTTTTCTCACAATATTTTCCTTCACAGTCGAATCAATTGTAAATTCCTATAAAAGTATTACAATTGAAAGCACAGTTACCGAGTACATTAAAAGAATGTTCGTTCGTTACTTCGTTATGTATAGCAAATTGTTTTTCTATTACAACACTGTTTCTTTTACCGTCAGTAAATAACTACAGATACTTAAAGACAACAATCTTCAGCAACTGTTGTCTATTTCACCACAAACGTTGGTTGTTGTATCCATCTCTTTTTGTCTCAATGGAAAATCGCTTAAGTAAGTAAGACATGATGAAGCCAATGTTTGATCAAACACGAACGGGGTAGCCAAGAGAGCATTGTTTCATACAATTGGCGATTTCCTCTATTAAGTAAGTATGCAGGAGATCAAAGATAACACAATGTTGGTACAAAATATTTTGCCGGTTTCGATGACAATCTTCATAGATCTAGCATCTATATTCTGATATTTAAAAATACATCCGGTATAAAATTTATTGACGCAAATAGCTAAGTTTAATGAATAATTCTTTGTTAAGTAAATAGGGCACCTGTCGATTACGTCCTACGAGTAGGTATATGACCAAATGAACTTTATTGAAATTAACTTATTTTAATTTAAAGGCATTGGTAGCTTTTATACATGTAAGTATAAATTAGTATATAGTTTTTACATGCAAAGGAGAAATAAAATGTCGATTGATACATACATAAATTTAAATAGAAAAATATCTTTTAAGTACATATTATAAATATATGAATTACACATTTTATTAATTAGATCCACCATACATTTAATAACACTTACTATAATACAAAACATGGCACATAGAAGGATAGGGTGGGGTAGGTTGGGTAAATGCGCACGCGCACGTGTCCGACCGCGCCGTCTCCACTCCCCGCTCGGTTCCGTTTCCCGAGCCCCGACGCACACTTCCTATCTACACCCTCGTGTGTCAATCGATTGGAAAATAAAACGATTACTGGATATGACAAGTAATATCGATTTTGAAAACATAAAATATTTCAATTGATTTTTACCACAATTGATGTTTTCGAACAATCCATTAATTTTAGCACTTTGGTTAAATCTTTGTGTTGTATATAAGAAAAAGTATCTTCGTTATATTAAAAGTAAAATAATTTATAAGTGTAAGAATACAATAAAAACATGAGGCCAATAATATTTTAAAAGTAAAAACCTACTAAGTGTAACAACGGCGGGAATACCTACAATGAAACTATTTCTATATTTTTTTTATATGGCATCAAAATTAAATCAAACGGTAAAACCAGGCACTTATCGAAACCTACATTTTTCATTATTTTTTCAAAATCTCAAATTAAAATATGCTATTAAAAGTATTAAATATATATATATATTACCTAAGTGTTAACAGCAGGTGAAAATATGTGACAGTCTGGTCACGTTTCAATTCCAAGTCCTCGATATCACACTATGGGGCCAATTATTGAGCCTATGTATGGGGTGGACAGATAAAAAAGATGACGTATTATAACTGCAGTGTTGTTATAATAAAAAATATTTTTATAGTTACTTGAGTCATCGGTTTTTTGACGATACGAGATATACAGTCAGTATATTTGATATTTATATATTTTAAGATCTGTAAGAGAAATTTACAGCTAATTTAATTAATATTTCCATCACAAAGATAAAGGAAAAATAAGACATTCTCAGTTTATTTCTGCCCGTATTACTCCTAGCAGTTCAGTATTTCAATTGCCATTTTTCATGTAAAATAAATAAAAGCTAAACCAATTTAAATCAACTTTTACGACGGGATTACTCTGAAAGCATGAAAAATGTACTCTTCCATATAAATGTTCAATACCCGCGTAACCAAAATGTTTTGTAGTATCATGAATAATATAAATAGTAGGTACTACTCACTACGTTACATTGAAAATAGATTAAAAATCATTTCAAAATTTATTCTTCTAGCAACACTACATCCTTGTGCACAAGGGTTGGCACATGAAAAGCTTTATTAAAAATAAAAAACTAGTTAATTCCGTTCTATTGTTGCGTCATGTTGCACCATGTCCGTTCTTAATTGGGTTATTAAAGCCCAGTGTTTATATCGGCCTAAGGAAAGGGTTGAAGGCAGATGCATGATTTTTGGCCGAGCATCGCTCTTTTGTTTTGTTAATTGGAACTTCAATTTCATTTCATTCAAACAGCTGGTTTGTCAATTAATCGAGTTCGTTTTCGTCGGTAACTATATAAAACTGATCTGAGGATAGAATAAGAAAGGCATAGTTTACTATTTGAGCTTTGAATTCACTTCTATCTACCTCTTGGCTCGCGAATGGGACGTGAGTGAATATTCCAGGAATTGTGAGTCTATTCATTAACTAGCGCACATACAACTTATAATACACCGGTAGGTTCTTGGCGGCAGATTTTCAACGTGAGGGTGGTAGCCAGCAGCCAGGGGGGCTAAAAAGGAAGCTCGAACAATATTGCTAATGCAATTAATTTTTCCGAATTTACGACAGATTCATCAATACCAAATATTTTAATGAATTAAATTGTATATATGTGTACTATTTGTAGTGACTATTTTATATAAAACATATTGTAATAAGTAGGATCTGCTGAGAATTCGAAAAAATGAATTGCTTTAGCAATATTGCTCGAACTTTCTTTTTAGCCCCCCAGGTGGGTATTACAAAGTACCCTACCACCGTGCCATGATTCACAATTATATTATTGATTCATAATACTTAGATCTCTTTTCTTATCGAATATTGAACATCAAATTTTATAATTCAAGATTTAATCCATCATTGATAGATTGAAAGTCATTTAAAAAAAATCACATTCTTGTCTAATTATCACGATAAAGCGTACCATGTGTTAACAATTGCACATTCTTGCATATATTGCACTAAATACATTTACCGAGTAGTAAACTAGTACAAGTAAAGATACTGAAATAAAATTTCAGTTCACTTCCAATATTACAGGGATAATAAATAGGTCTTAATCTTTATTTATATCCTTTTTGAAAGAAAGATAATCTTCTTAAAGTATATTTTATCAATACTTTTAGCAGTACTTAAATTCACTGTAAAACATTAATCACGGTCAAAGATTGGAATTAAAGCTGCGCTTGAGAGCCAGTTCCCTGGGCTTTGTGTACTTACCATCATTATAAGTTATGTCCAAATATAAGCCTGTAGTTAAATAAAAAGAAAAACAATTAGTTCTATAACTCTTATCACCATTCATTTGGATTAAAGCACCTATCATCATAATTTAGCTCTTACATAAGTTAACACATGAAAGTTAAGAAAATACAAAAAAATCACTTAAATACATACACAACTCGGCTACTCCAGCGCAAGCCTTATCATCAGGATCAGTTTACGAAAGCGCGCTGCGCGGGCGCACGGCAAGCAGACCGCGACGCCCGTTAGCGCACCGTCACATCACGTGTCTGGAGACAGGGTTAGGCTCATTCTGTGATGTTGGTGAAAGTCTGATTGTAGTAATATTTCAGGAAACGTCAAGTGGATCTTAATTAAGTCAACGATTTTTTCGAGGACATTTTTACACAGATGTCTTTATAACCTGGGAATCTTCAAGGCTAGAGAGAATAGGCTTTTTCTCAGCAAGTGTTGTGTGTGTAGCCTTCAAAATGAAATCCTCGACCTCACTATCATTATATTGTCCTTTATGGACGAGACTTTTGAAAGTTACGAAGAATTTTAAAAATCTAACAAAGACAAAAAATATCATGAGATAAGAAGTTCCTCAAGATAAAAGGGGTAATCCAAAAATACATATAAATGCAAATGAGAAAATAAGAGACTACTGTGTGAACGAGGATTTGATAGGAAAAAGGAAAATATGGAGAGACAACACCGACCCCTTTTTTTTTTTTTTTTTTAACCCAGGAAAATCCTCATGGATACTCAACAACACCGACCCCTAGCAAGATGAGCTTCTAGAACCATCTGTAATGGTGTGTATGAATGGTCACATTAGGGGCCACTAATCAACACGGTGCAGGTGAGGATGACGTTTTTAGATAAGATATTAGTTGCATCCTTCGCCTTATGTTTCTAGAATACTAGAAACAGGATTGTTTCAACTAGTTGACTTAGGGTTCGCGCACAACATAGTCACAATGTACCGGTACATAAATTTATAGATGTGTAGTTTTTCTTTAATCAGGATGTTAAATTGGATTCTGTCTAGAAAAGAAGTAGGTAATATCTAGGTAGTTAATTGATGTTAAACCTCAAAAACGAATAAACGTTCAATTAGTCGTAGCTCGCAAAAGTTTGAATAGCGGGCAGACGCTCGACATAATAGTACGATCAGCAATATTAATGCTGAACTAGAAGCTGAACAGATTTCAAATTTGCAAAACTCATGTACACTAAAATTATCTATATTAATCTATATATGTGTCTACAAAAGCCTATATTACTATAAATTTCTACATCATGTATTTTGTAGGTTTGTAATTTGTATATTTTTAGCCACCTATGGTTATTTGAAATACCAGGGGGGTTGCTAATATGTTGCAAAACTTGAAAAACCGCGAAAAATGGTGTTGGTATTACCTATATTTTTCTAGTGTTCCAATCCGTACCGGTAACTTTATGAATGTGTACAAACCTTAACCAGGACTTCAAGACCTTGCAGTTCTAAAATTAATTGAACAGGTTGTATTCTAATTTTGTCTCCATTGAAAGGACGATAATTCTGTTATGTATGAATACAATTATAGCTTTAACGACGATAAATTTCAATGTCACGCATTCCTAGTCATCACCTGTTCAATTAATAAATGCTGGTAAAACAAATTCAATAAAATTAAATAAGTAATTAATATATTAAACAATTCTGGGCAAGCTTTCTTTTTTTATACAACGTTGTCGGCAAACGAGCATACGGCCCGCTTGATGGTAAGCGGTTACCGTAGCCTATGAACGCTTGCAACACCAGGGGTATCACTCACGCGTTGCCGACCCTTCCCCCCTCCCCGATGAGCTCTGGTGACTTTACTCACGTCACTCACTACACTTAACACAACTATAAGTTATTTGGCTGCGGTATTCTGTAAGGTGGAGGTACTTCCCCAGTCGAGCTGCTCTTTGAGCGACATATCGCTATGCTCAACCTCTCTCAAAAGCTTGTTACGTCGATGGCGAAACGTAAGCCTATTTTACATATGAATATAATTTTACGATTCTATCTCTATATCTATATTTTCAATTATTAAAACTAATAAGACTATACTCAAGTGTATTATGCATTTTTTCTCTGAAAGATTTACCTCTAATCCAGTTCATAATCATCCCTGTAATGTTCGCTACTGTAAACAGATCATCCCTTATGGTATTCCACAATAGTCTACTGAACATCTGAAAATGATATGAACATCGTTGTATTTCGCTCCCATTTTTTTTATGGCAACATGAATACTAGACGAAACGATGCCGCAAGGCGCTTTTATATTACTTGATCCCTACTTAAGTTCAGTACTAAATAAATGGGAAATAAATGTTATGTTACTGTATCAAATCAATATAATATCAGTCAAGACATATTTGTCATTGGTCGGTTCCGTTTTCTAGTTACGATGCGGAACTCTAAGCACAGTTATAAGTACTGGCAATCGTCATCGTCAACGTTTGTTGCTCGCAATCAGAAAGCAACGTCTCAAATTGAGGAGAAAATTGTAACGCACGTAGTAATCTTGTGACAGACGAACACACACCGGTAGTGGTGCACGTAGTGATGTCTACACCTGACATTACTGTTTACTGAACTATGACTGGAATTTGTGTGTAGGTAAATGTTAAGGGTGAGCTCTTTGATAGTTTGTAATAAACGCTTAAAATACTATTCGATTGGTATAAGGGCCTGCGGTCACCGCCTCTTTTTCCAGCACGACTGAATCAGACAACATCAGGGGAACATCCTATCCCCAGTATCGCTGCTGCAGCGCTTCAAGAACTCGCTGTAGGCGGAGGCCCGAAAAAGGAAAGAGAGTAGGTATATGGCAAGTGTGCTGTGTTATATCGGAAGCTCGGCAAAAGAGTATCTATGATGAACACTGGGTAGTAATTTATACAACTATCTTATTATTTAGATGTGTTAGTCACATATATAACCTTAGCTATTATCATGTACAATCTCACAAAATCTTTCCCTTAACAAGTAAATAGCGTCATACAATTGCACAATCGATGAATCAGAGCCTCAATAACTAGATATTACTTCTTTAGTAAATAACCATTGTAACTGTTTCAGCGCAATGCCTAGTTCTGCTTTACAGTCAGAGTTAAATATTAGTCATTCTTCAGATCAAACTATACAAGCACAGGACTCAATAAAACAAACGATTGTCATATGTGACAAAATTGGTAAAAATTTCGGCACTATTCTTAATAACGAATTAAAAGAAAGAGTTATAAATAAATGTTTTCCCGGTGCTCCTTATAGTCATTTAATAGATAATGTTCATACACAAAATTTAAATCAAAATACTACAGTAATTATACTTTGTGGAGATAGTTTATCCGTACGAAAAAAATGTATTCTTAATAGTTTTAACAAGTTGCTTGATTTGCACAGCCAGTATAAATGTAAATTTGTCTTATGTGCCTTCCCATATTCTAATCTGTTGTCCCAGGAACAGAATAGGCATATATATGACATTAATATGACACTGTACAATTTAATTCATCGTCATAGTGACGCCATGTATTATTTTGACATTAATAATTTTATATTTGATTTTAAGCTGACTAAAGATACCATGTATCTGCCATTAAAGTATAAGAGACACATTGCTACATTGTTAGCCGGCAATATACACATTTATGACCAAGCTACAAGTAGCTTAGTTGAGGCTGTTGACACTGGTGTTATTGGCGATAACGAGGTGTCTAGGGAGGGTTTTTAGATTTACCGACAAAGGCTGAGCTCAATCATTTAAATATTGTTCATCAGAATATTCAGGGCCTAGCTAGCAAAGAATTGGAAATTGAATTATTTCTCGAATATCATAATGTTAATGTATTTTGTGTAACCGAACATTGGTTAAAGAGTAATGAATTATTGCTCAATAATAGTAAATATAAATTGTTAAGTGCGTTCGTAAGAAAATCAGCCATACACGGTGGTAGTTTAATTTTAGTTTCAAGTAACATTAAATGTAAGGATCGCAAGGACATTGTAGACTTATCTATCGAGCGCACTGTTGAATTGTCCTGCGTAGAGCTTGAGCGCTACGTTATAGTTTGCGTGTACCGTCCCCCCTTAGGTGATTATAATTTGTTTGAATTAGTTATAGAAGATGCTCTTAAGAAAGCTCAAACCTGTAATAAGAGTATAATTGTATGTGGTGACTTTAATGTTAATTTATTAGTAAATTCGCATACATCACTAGGATTAATTAATCTGTTTAAATCATTTAATCTTAACAATTTATTCTGTGAACCCACTAGAATCACAGAAACTTCTGCCACTTGTCTTGACAATGTGTTCTGTTGCTGCGATGTACTTGAAAAGTCTATTATTACTGATTTGACTTCGGATCATTGTGGTCAGAAGGTAGTTCTTTTAAATGAAACAAAGGATATACCACATACCATAACTTGTAGGCCTATAACATTAAATCGTATAGCCCGATTCAAAGATAATGTAAATCAAAAAATTGTTTCTGTTAAAATGTTACAGGATGAACCAGATTGTCTTTACAGTGATCTCTTTAATTTTATAAAAAAAGAATTTGATAAGGTTTTTAAACCCAGGACCTTTAAATTAAATAATAACATTAAGTTTAATGACTGGGCAACAGTAGGTATTTACAGAAGCAGAGCTAAGTTGTATGAGCTGTATGGCATGAAGAAATACAATCAAAATATTAGTTTTGTCGAGTATGTTAAAAAATATTCCAAAATTTTTAAGAAGGTTTGTGCTTCTGCTAAGTCCATATACTTAAGAAATAAAATTAGTCAATCAAACAATAAAGTTAAAACTACTTGGACCATTATCAACTCTGAAAGAGGAAAATCTCAAAACTGTAATAAGCGTATTGAGTTAAATATTAATAATAATATAATTTGTGAAGATAGTCAAATTGCACATGCCTTTAATTTATTTTTTACTAATATACCGGTAGATACGACTAGCTCTTTGAGTTCTTCACCAATAGATGCTGAATTATTATTGAAAGCCAATGTATCAGAGTGCTGTGAATTGTTCAGGTTTAGGCATATTACACCTTATGACGTAGTCAAAACATTTAAAAATCTGAAAGTTAAACGCACAGGTGACTTGTGGGATATATCCGTAACTGTTTTGCAGGGTATCATTGATAACATTGCTCCCCATTTAGCTTTTATTTTTAATAAATGCGTAGATTTTGGTCAATTTCCGAATTTAATGAAACATAGCAAAGTTATACCATTATTCAAAGCGGGAGATCCTAGTGATCCTACTAATTATAGGCCAGTTTCCATTTTGCCAGCCCTGAGCAAAGTATTTGAAAAGATAATTTTAACGCAATTAATTGCTCACTTTAATTTGAACAAACTCTTACATAATGAGCAGTATGGTTTTACAAAAGGTCGTTCAACCGTTGACGCTGGGGTAGCGCTTTTAAGAAATATTTTTAACGCTTGGGAGAAGTCACAGAATGTTATTGGAGTCTTCTGTGATTTATCTAAAGCATTCGATTGTGTTGATCACCGAACACTCATACGTAAACTTAATTATTATGGAGTCAAGGGTACAGCACTTGATCTGATGAAGTCGTATCTCGGGGAAAGAACTCAAAGTGTTGATGTCAATAGAGTTAAATCATCTGGTTCTCCTGTGCATATGGGTGTGCCGCAGGGCTCTATTCTAGGTCCTTTTCTATTTTTAATTTATATAAATGATCTTCCCTTTTATGTCAAAAATACCTGTGGAATTGTACTGTTTGCTGACGATACCTCACTGCTTTTTAGTGTTGATAGACTGAAATCCAATTATGACGATGTAAATGGTGCATTAGCTCAGGTATTAAATTGGTTTACTGTTAATAATTTAGTTTTAAATGCAAAGAAAACTAAATGTATTAAATTTGCACTACCCAATGTAAAAAAAATAGGATGTAACTTGATGCTAAATAATGAGTCTCTCAATCTTGTTGAGTCAACAGTATTTTTAGGGATTACTTTAGACTCAAAATTTCAATGGGGCACCCAAATATCATGTCTCGCGGGGAAGCTTAGTTCGGCTGCTTATGCAGTTAGAAAAATTAGACAGCTAACAGATGTAGATACAGCTCGATTAGTTTATTTTAGCTATTTTCATAGTGTTATGTCCTATGGCATTTTGCTTTGGGGTAAGGCCGCTGATATAGAAGCTGTTTTCATTTTGCAAAAAAGAGCGGTGCGAGCAATTTATAATTTGAGTTCTCGAGCTTCCCTCAGAGATAAGTTTAAACAAATTAATATCCTCACAGTAGCATCGCAGTACATTTATGCAAACATATTATTTGTACAACAAAATATAAGTCTTTTTGTAAAAACAAGTGACATGCACACTATTAATACTAGAAATAAGCATAAACTTGTAACCTCTGCTTATAGACTCCAAAAAGTGCAAGGTTCATTTTTGGGACTGTGTACACGCTTCTATAATAAGATCCCTCCTGCACTTTTAAATTTGCCATTACATAAATTTAAGGAACGTGTTAAGTCTATTTTAGTACAAAAGGCATACTATAACGTTAATGAATATTTAAATGACGACAATGCTTGGGTGTAGCGCTCGCTCTTGCAGGATAAATTTTATGTAATAGTCTTAAGTTTGTTTTGAAAAGAGTAATTGCTGAGTTTCTTGCCGGCTCTTCTCAGTAAAAGCAACCTTCCGAACCGTGCGTTAGAGTCTGACTATTCTTAAGTGCCTGTGAAGGCCTATTTGAATGAATAAATTATTTCATTTCAAATTATTTCATTTCATTTCATTTCATTTCATTATAAGAATTTTAGCGGCGGATGTGAGGCAATGCCAATAAATATCAAGGATTCAATGTTTGTTTTAGCTTAAGGGGCAACACTTACTATGCGACTAATAGATCAATAGTTGCAGGAAATTTCTAATATGATTTTCTTAAACTTCAAACGAATTTTGGTAAATAAATTCGATTATGTTGGTGAGAGAAATCCGTCAGATATGTACATACTACCTATTTTTATGCTTTATGTTACTTGCAATCTTGAACTATTATGTTACGCTATTTTTTTAGGGGCAGCAATCATTCTCTCAGAATTTGAGATCCATCTGTTGATATCAAAAGTACTTTGAAACAGCTAAAACTTATATTCGGGGATATTCAGGGCTATGCAGTTACGATCCTGACTCCTGACTAAAATAACGAACGGGTAGTCGCGGTAAATGAAGACAGCATCAGCATAAAAATTAAATATAATTTTTCTTACCGATCGGAATGGTAACTCCAAAAGTAATTTAAGATTCCGAATGTGATGATACTTTACCTGAGTAAAAATTATCCGAATAAAAACACAATCAATAAGCCAAATAATCATCTGAGACATTCTTCACACACGGCCATCTGATCCCAAACTAAGCAGATCTTGTAAAGAACAAGAAATGTTTTTCTCCTAATATAATTTTCATGCATTTCCTTGACATTCGTTGTTGCTTGCCAATTTATTCGCGTGTCAACGAATGTGAAAACAAAATGTGAAAGATGGTCTGTTTAAAAGTAAAAAACATGTCTGTAGTAAAACTAAACGTTAACATGGTTTGTCACAAGCCTAACAATCGAAGACTAATAAATCTAGGCCCTAATATAATACAATAACGTTGCTATTCAATTGTGAATGACAACAGACAGATTGCTATTATTTCTGACCTTATTTATACATCCATATCCAGCTCCACAAAGGGAAACAAGCATTACAAACTAGTTTCAAAAACAGCTCTTTGCTATGTGAAATTAAAAACGATATATTTTATGACTTCCTTTATGATGCCTTTTAAACCAGTGGTAAGGCTACTGACTCTATTACTGCATAATTTGAATGTTAATTATTATAATTAATCAAGTTTTAACTATGATACATCTCTGGGGGTAATATTTATCTGTGAGACACATGTCAGGCCACTCAACTATTAAGATGGTGGAACTACCTTGTGTTTGCCCAGGAGCTGTTAGTCAGGCTGATAACTTCAATGGGAAATGTCTTATCAAAGGACTATATTTTTTCAAAGATCCTTAGTTAAATTTACTCCATTATGCTTTCATCTTGCTATATCACCTCCTAAAACTTAAGCACCTAGATAGAAAGGTAGCTGAATGATTTTCTTTTTTAATATTCTTAATCCAATTTGGGAGGTGATTGTACTGGGGCACTTGGGTTCTTACTTAAACAACCCTACTGCAAGGAGTTTAATGTAGCAAAGATACCTTATTTGATAAATAAGCTTTTGTAGGTAGTAGAAGTAGTAGTTAGTGCAGAGTTCGCCCGGGGAAGTACTACCACCATATCGAATTCCGCTGTGAAGTAGTTTACTTGTATTACTGTGTTTCGTTAGGAGGGTATGGGAGCCGGTGAAATTACAGGCACAGGAGACTTAACAACATCATGGTCTCAAGGTTGGCAACCCGTGAGTAATATACCCCTAGCAGGGAAAATATTATATTATATTTTCGTTGCCGGTGGTGCTATGAGCGTCTATAAGCTTGTTTGCCACCTATGTAGTAAAAAAAAGCATGAGGACAAACAATCGTTTATATTGAATTGCTTGTGGTTTTGCCAATTTATTTTATTTCCACCATCAAAATATTTTTTATATTTATACTGTCTAGACTCCAGTAGCTAGAGCTTTAGCATTTTTTAATAAAAATAATAATACTTATAATTAGTAATAAATCATATCTAATTTTATTAGATGGGAATTTACATTTAGCTTGTTATTTATATCCTAGATCTGTTATAACGAATTGATCATAAACTACTTCAGAAAGCTGATTGGGTAAAATGAATTTTTTCAATCCAATCAAAAGTTTTTAGCTAACCTCTAGAAAAAAAAGTACCTATACTATGTTTTATTTCAGAGATTGATCTATGTCTTAAAACAAAATTTTGTATTTTATAATGTTAGAGGATTCTTATTCACAAGTTAATTTATACATATGTATGTAGATCTACTGTACTTTCGAACTTCTCTATCTAACGTTATTTCACGATTAATCAAACACAGTTTCCTATATTGCCTATTACAATCTATTGATATAACATAGCTTAAAGCAACCGCCATTACATCCTTTTCTATTTTCTTAATAGGAGTCACGTGCATACCACCATTTTCATATGATCTTCGCTTTTCAAGACCCCTATTGAAAAAGCTAAGGGATATAAGGGTCAAGTAACAATGGTGTTGGAAAGGTAATATTAAACTAGGTGTGGTGACCGCGGTTTGGCCGTTCCGGTGGGGTGCCATGATATATGACTCCTCTTGATTGTAATGCGCTTGACCTACGAATATGAAGACAATGGGACAGTTGGATATCGTTTTGGACCATACTTCGGTGCGTGAGCAAAGAAGTATGGTTTATTCAGTATAATGTTAAACCGTAATTGGCTGTTGGATCATAGAATTTTGTGTCATTAATAAATGTAAAAAAAAAGACCTAAATATGTAATACACATATCCTAATCCTAACTAATATTATAAATGCGAAAGTGAGTTAGTTTGTTTGTTTGTTTATTTGTTTGTTACCTTTTCACGCTTAAACCGCTGAACCGATCGCGATGAAATTTAGTATGCAGATAGCCTATGGCATGTAGAAGAACATAGGCTACTTTTTATCCCGGGAAAACATAAGATCCCTCGGGACTGCGGGTGAAACCGCGGGGCGGAATCTAGTTTAGTTTATAAATATGTGACAATAAAAAAATATTGAGGATCATGAAATTATCATCAACACCTCCATCTCAATATACGTCCCCAGTGCAGGGGCGCGGGTCACCTCTAAAAAGATGGGCATAGCCCATAGTCCAGAACCCGGGCCAAGTGCAGAAAGTTGTCGATATCTGTCATACAGTTTATACTGGTGTAGACACCAACGTGAACTCTATCTTCTTTAATTTTTACCTCTATGTTATATTTTTTGCATTTAAGATAAATTAATTAATTCTTTTTTGATAATAATATATCTTTAAATCTTTAAAAATACGGAATACAAATTGAGCTTTCGGTGAAGGAAAACATCGTGAGGAAACCATAGCACGGTGGTAGGGCACGTTCAAGTTGAAAATCTGTCGCCAAGCACGTACCTATTGGTGTGTTCCGGCAGTTGAACTTGAGAGCCAGATGCCTTCTAGACTTTTTAAAGGTCGGCAACACACTGGCAATCCCACTGGTATTGCTAATGTGAATAGGCGACAGTAGCCACTTACGATCAGGTGGAACGCCTGCCTGCTTCTGACGTAAAAAAAATACATGAACGATTTTTAAACCCTTAGCTATAAATAGAAGCCCGTTTGTAAATAAGAAGAAACTGTAGGATTTCTACGCATAAAGCAATTCATCATTATTATAGAAGACTAATAAGTAAACAAACCGGTCGCTTTTACATTTCCACGTAACAATAAAACTTGTCGAGTAATTATTTCACTACACTTAGGGTGTAAACCCTATGTTTAACATGATTTTTGTAATTTAGATTCTATAAAACGTGAGATAAGGTTCATGTTAATTATTCTGAAATAGGGTTGACCGTCATAATAAATTAATATTATTATTTATTTGTTTGCAAATGAAACCGAATGATTTATCATTCGCATCTTGAAAATGACGTTCAAATAAATAAAAACAAAGCAGTGGACATGTTTAATTAAGTCTTGCAAAAATATCGACGATGACCACCCACTTTTTTATGTTGAAAAAAGATCTTATTTTAAAAATGGACGTCACTTTGACTTATAATTACATCTTGCATGTTAAAATGGCATTGGTGATTTTGTGCTGTTGACTACAGTCGCCATATATTATAAAAGAAGAAGAAAAAATAGGTGTTTATTTGACACATTTACCTAGGATCGCTGTTTTGGGAATATGGTCACATTCATTTTAAAACTGCCGTTATATTTTCCAGAAGATTTCCATAGACAGGTTCCATCATCAGTCATCCATCCATCATCAGTTCCATCACATAATCTGAGCAATTGTTATTAACAGAAATAAAAAAATAAAAAAATATTTATAACAATCAATAAAAGCATAGGCATTAGGAAATCGCAAATATTACACATCGCTCCACTAAAAGAAAAAAAAACTCCAAGGAAAACAAAAATAATAAAAAGATAGCCACATTTCCCTACCTAGCGGACATTGTCCTCAAGAGTAATTAAAGACAGTTACATACACGCGTCATGTGTTGCATCGTCGCTCTTCGTGTCGCGTCGGCGTCGCTCGTGTGTTGCTCGCGCGCAGCGTGTGTTGCGGACGCGGCGCGCGGACGGGCGTGGCGTATGCGAGCGTGACGTGCGCGCCGTTCCGGAGAGTGAGCGCATGCGCGAACCGGGGCCGAAGAAATGTCTTCGTGTTCCAAGTTTGAATGTCTGAATGGAAAGAAAATAATAAAATAGTGTTTTAATTCTTGTTTAGTAAATGAAAAGAAAGTGCATGAGAAAGGACGTAAGTACCTACTATCTTCAGTGAAAGTAATAGATATAATAATTGTTACAAAAAGTAGAATTACTTTAAAATATGTCTGTCTGTACAGTGTTCAAATAGTTGTGTACCACAAAACTGCATAAGGAAAACATTGAACAAAACTTGGAATCAAATGACGTTATGACTTTTTTAAGAAGTTGCATGGTTAGACCATTTCAGACTCCACAGATTGAATAAGCCACATTTAACAGATTATATCCATGTACCATAACAGACAAATATAGCGAGATAAAGAGCGATACCTTAAATAACTTATTCAGAGTTTTAACTAATACTCAACGTCATCTTGAAACCTGATGGGAGGGTACTTTGCAGTACCTGGCTCGCCAAGCACCTACCAGTGTGTTCCAGCGACTTTGTGCACTCACCACCTTCACCGTGGTAACATTGTGGTCAAATACCGATGTGGTCAGGCCTCTATCTATAGGTACATTGTAAAAACTTGAGAGCTGCGATAATATTTCATTATTCTTTTTTTTTTTGGTTAGGTATCTTCATTTCTCCCGAGGCTATATGATAAGGCAGCAAAAATGTAGTGCAAAGCTAACGACAGTAGATAATCGAACCGAGACAACTTTTCGCAATTTATTTATAACTCGATTTGATATTCACTACGATATTACATTTATTGATCTTCATATTTATGTGAATATGTCATGACATCGTAAACAAGCAATGTACTATCAACAAAGCTGGTGGCAAACCACCCTAAGGATCATAATCGTTTGACACGTAGCGATCGTTCGTAATCAAATTTACTAGTGAGATAGTAAGCAATGCTACTGGAAAATTGTCTTTAGTTGTTTTGTAATGTATGTCTGTGCATCTATATCGACCTAAAGAGGCATTCCACCTGCATTGCACAAGCTAGCAAAAGATACTTTTCGCTTGTATGCCAATTGTGAATACAGAACTTATGTCTTGTCTTTTGCATAACAACGTATGTAATATTTATGTACCTACATTCGATGTTCTAAATTGGATACAATGTACTGTGTGATGGTGTTCTAAGATAGTATAGACGTTGTAGTTTTATTTATGTGATTTTATATAGGAAAATATATTATTATATAAATTAATCGAGTTTATGCTCCTACTTGATTTTTTACAGTATCTGTCTATATTTTATACAATACTAGCTTCCGCCCCGCGGTTTCACCCGCGTTCCTCAAGGATCTTATGTTTTCCCGGCATACAAAGTAGCTTATGTTCTTCTCCATACCATAGGCTATATGCATACCAAATATCATCGCGATCGGTTCAGCGGTTTAAGCGTGAAAGCGTAACAGACAGACAGACAGACAGAGGTACTTTCGCATTTATATTTATATATATATATATATATATATATTTAGTAGGGATAGTTAGGATAACGAATAAATTTGTATTTTTGATGAAAAGACAAATATTTAGTAACTAGTTCCCCTGGAACTCCTTCTCTTTCAAGTCCCACACAAGGAAACTCACACGAAATCGACACGTGATTCCCTTCTCCACGAAGCATCATCAGGACGTAGTAATTAATCTATATTATAATACTATAATCTACACTAATATTATTAAGCTGAAGAGTTTGTTTGTTTGAACGCGCTAATCTCAGGAACTACTGGTTCGATTTGAAAAATTATTTCGGTGTTGGATAGCCCATTTATCGAGGAAGGCTATAGGCTTTTTATCCCGGGAAAACACAAGATCTCGGGAAAGCGGGTGAAACCGCGCGGAAAAGCTTTGTTACAATTAGTTTAAGTCACATACTGTTACAAAATTTCTTTCAATAAATTAGAGCCATAATTACAGAAATTATATATAATGGAAACAAAGTAAATTAAATTAATAATGGGCTTCCAAAGCCTAACTTCAGAAGCAGTTAAACAATTTAAAAATTTCCATAACACAAAGTCACTTATCTTTAAGACTGGCCCCTAATTGATGGAGCTTTGTTAACGAATATATGATTTAATGAGCTCTGACTGGGAAGGGAGGCGTGCGAAATGAATATTTATTATAAGTTAATTAAAGTTCGTAGTTAAGCTCGGTTAATAATGATGCACGCTTTGATAAAGTTCTTTGGGTTACAAACTTGCATGTAATAGGAGGAAATTCCAGGGAATGCAATATAGTTAATGAGAAAGGCATCTACCTCGAGAAACAAAATTTAAGACATCTTAAAATCTATTATAATATTGTGTACTACTAGATTACCTTTCCATCTTTGTCTTTACCACCTTCCGCCACATCACCACTTTATTACCACTGTTACATTGTGGTCAATTACAAGCCCATCGTAAGTTAAAATAACACGATAAAAGAAAATTGTGACATTACAAAATCGATCCCTCTGATCTGAAATTTTTAACCGACCTCAAAAATAGGAAGGTCCTCTATTCGACCCGTATGTATGTATGTAACGGCGCGTGATTAATGTACTCGATTTATTGTGATATTTAAATGACTTTTTAGTCGATGCGAATAATTATTTAATTTGGGAATTTATGATTTATCAGAGCGGGTAACACCGAATGGGGTTGTGAGTGTCATAGTGGTGACGACGATCACTTTTAAGATGGTCGCCACGCGGTGCACACGCACAAATCCATTAGCTCTTAATCCAAGTTTACTTTTGTAATCCTTCGTTATTTTAATAGTGTTTTCATTTAGTAATTTGTAATATAATCATTGCCATATCTTGCGATTGTTATTTCTGCAATTCCTGCACATACACGCCCATAAAATACCAAGAGATAACGGACCAGCTGCGACACGTGGTGTCGCAACCTCTCGGCGATCCGTTATCAGAAGTGGGATCGGGAACGGTGCAGGATCAGACTACAGGCAATGTCTCAAAGAAATCTTCTACGCCGGTTACCTGTTTCTACTGTGGCGAGCAGGGACACATTGCAACGCAGTGCAAGAAGAAAGAAGCAGACTATAATGGCGGCCAAATTGAGCGACGAGTGGATGCCTGTAACATCAAGCCACCTATGGGCTCATTTCCTACCAAACCGGGTGAGAAGTTTTCATTTTGTTTTTAATGTGGTGATTAGGAAAATCTTAGCTGGTAGATACCCAGGTTAGTACTACCAAAGTACGGTGCCATTGTTAGGTATAGGCAAGTTTTGTTTACAGCGCACAATATAAATTTACATCTGATTGCTGCGGGTACCAGTCAAGGCGGGTTATGTCAACTTTAAAGAACATGTTAAGGGTAGTCGAAACAGGCAATCATAAATCATGGCAGGCAGCGTTGCCTGAAGTTCAACTTGCAATTGATTGCACTGTAAATAGTACAATTAAGACAAGTCCTCACGAAATTTTAATAGGGAAAGTTGCTAGATCACTTCAACTGATGACCGTTGATTGGCGTTAATACAGACGAGACAAATATTTAGCTAGATGTAATCAGAGCATGCGGCTCGGGCGATAGAGGAAAGTGTTTCTATAGAGAAGGTTCGGTTTGACAGAAACAAAGCTTAAGTAAAGAATTTCAAAGTAGGCGATTATGTGTTAGTAGAAAATCAGGAGTGCAACAAAACAAGGCTAGAACCAAAATCTAAGCTACAAACACCAACAAATAATGTCAGAATATTCCGTTAACGGCGCGGGTGCGGGTGAATAATTTGTTGGATTGTCTGTGTGGTAATAAAATAATCTGTGTGGTGTGTAAGTGTATAGCTTGTGTAGTAACTATAGCCTGTGTGGCAACCAAAGCCTGTGTGGCAACCAAAGCCTGTGTGGCATCCATGGCCTGTGTGGCAATCATAGCCTGATTGGGAACCATAGCCTGTGTGGGAACCATAGCCTGTGTGGCAACCATAGCCTGTGTGGGAACCATAGCCTGTGTGGCCTCCATAGCCTGTGTGGCAACCATAGCCTGTGTGGCAACCAATGCCTGGGTGGTATCCATTGCCTGTGTGGCATCCATAGCCTGTGTGGCATCCATTGCCTGTGTGGCATCCATAGCCTGTGTGGCATCCATAGCCTGTGTGTCATCCATAGCCTGTGTGGCCTCCATAGCCTGTGTGGCCCGTGTGTAGTACTTTACTAATATCGTCAGTAAAATGTGTCTTAGCATTTAAGTGACTATTGGTCTTAGGTTAATTTGATAAGCCTCCTTTTAAAGTCTAAGGTGATTTGGTCAGAATGACCGAGTTGATAAGTGAGCATTCAAGTGTTTGTTTATTTGTCCATAGATCTGAATGAAGAAAATCACGCACACGAGGACGTGTGATGATGCAGGACGGCCGTAACGGCGCGTGATTAATGTACTCGATTTATTGTGATATTTAAATGACTTTTTAGTCGATGCGAATAATTATTTAATTTGGGAATTTATGATTTATCAGAGCGGGTAACACCGAATGGGGTTGTGAGTGTCATAGTGGTGACGACGATCACTTTTAAGATGGTCGCCACGCGGTGCACACGCACAAATCCATTAGCTCTTAATCCAAGTTTACTTTTGTAATCCTTCGTTATTTTAATAGTGTTTTCATTTAGTAATTTGTAATATAATCATTGCCATATCTTGCGATTGTTATTTCTGCAATTCCTGCACATACACGCCCATAAAATACCAAGAGATAACGGACCAGCTGCGACACGTGGTGTCGCAACCTCTCGGCGATCCGTTATATGTTTATATGTCCGCGATTTTCTCAAAAACTACTGATCCGATTTTGGATGGGATCCCAGCATGATATCATCATAATATTAAGATTAGGCATGTTTACTGCAAAAATACAGCCTAAATTCTTTTAGGTACGTCACATACTCCAATGACAGCTATTAGAAAATGGAATTCTTCCAAATAACCATGATATTCGAATTTTAAATAGGACATTTATTACATGTTTGTAAACCAATTGAAAATTGTACCAACTACTCACTAGGAATAATGCTGGCAATCTTGCCGGTTGCATTGTTATAGCCGAGCAATACTCTTGCTACAATTAATTTAGCAAGTATATTTTGTTATGGCATTACAACCCATATTACCTATACTTAGAATCATTTCAAAAAAAAGCTCGTAAAGCCTTTTTAGTCCTACCAAAGAGCACAGAATAAGTTATTTGAATAGTGAATAATATGTGCAAAGCCAATAAAACAGGTATAAAAGGAAAGAATTAAGAAAGTGAAGATGCTCAACAGGTGTAACAGTGGCCCAAATTGCAACCAACGTAACGATAGTTGCGCAATACAAACAACTGATCGCACTTAATTGGAAGCGTTGCTTGGCAATTGATTGCTGGCGCATCTTGATTTATCGGCACTTAACTATCACTATATAAAAGTGGAAATGGACTGTTTGTTGCTTCATTTAAGTTTTTTGATATAGTTTTTTTTTATGTGTAGTATCTTGCCGTGTAGAGAGTAGAGATACAAGGCATTTTTATTTTATTTTATCGATTGATTAGGTTCTATTCTAATTAAGAGTTAATCAACAGTTGTGAAACAGTTTTTTTATAGTTTAAGTGTTCTAAGAATCGGTAGAATACATTTCAGAAAGTTCATTACTTATCATCATCATCATCATCTCAGTCGCAAGACGTCCGCTGCTGGACATTGGCCTCCCCTAGGGCCTAATTTTAATGATTAAATGATATTCGAGAACTTAAATAAAAGGAAAAATATTAAATAATTGATAAAACATTTTTATTTTATTTATTAATATTTAGCAATTTGGTTTCAATCATCGACCGCATTTATAAATTTTTTGTACAATCAAGCTCATATATAAAAGTGTTTGTTAATCAATAAATATAATTTAACCGTATACAACATTAACTGCACGCTACTACATATAACATGTTCGAGTCGTGAGGTTGATGACGTAACAGTCTTTTCCGCACATAATATGGGTAATATTTTATGCTATTGCGTTTAAATTTGCGCAAAACTTTTTGCTTGTGAAAAAATGATTGAACTAGATATCTAGTGAGCTAAATAAATGGTTGTTATGGAACTATAAGCGCAAGAGTGCTCTGTAATTTCATTCGTACGTTTGCCTATTGCAAAATTATACATGAGATATGAAGACTTGTAAAAGGCATTTTTTTAATGCATTGTTTTAGTTATTAAATTTTATGTAAATGGCTGTTAGTTTTTCGAAATAAATAAATATAAATTTGTACGGTTTTGTTTAAGGAACCAAACAGTGGTGTCTACTGAGGTGACTCTAAAATGGGAATACAAAATGGTGTCACAGTAGACTTAGATACAAGTGGAAACGTGCCGCCTACCTTAATTTGACCCAAAAAATGAGTAGTGGGTAGAGGGAGGCCTTTGCTCTGAGTTGGGCAACCAGTGTTTTTTTTTGTTTTCAATAATAAAATAACTAAACGAATAAATATGCCAATTATTTTTTACTGTCATCAACAATCAAAATTAAAGGAGCTTTTAAATCATAAGTGATTATTTGAAGATTTAAACGCTTTAATTTTTACCAAAAAACATTTTATCGGATCAAAAATCCTCAATACATATTTCCACTTTGCCAGTTACAAACAGACGGACAGCTATAAAATAACGTCCGAAAACCTAACGACATGTCACTTCCTTCCAAAATACCCCTTCAAGAAACTATAAAAAATATAAACAATAAACCTGCGGTTAGCCCCCAGACTGTACTGTGATCTGTCAACCAGAACTTCATTATCATACAACTGAGAAGCAACCCTACTCGATTCACTTAAAGTCTAATATAAACCGTATCTATTTTAATTCTTTTGCTCAAGTACAAGAAAATAAATTTAAGAACTTATTGTGGATATTGAACTCTGACTCTTTGAAATACAGATTATAATACGCCGTAGGTACCTCAGGGAGTGTTAGTACACTGATACAGTTACGTTGTAAAAGAAAACGCCATAACCATACAATGTATAATTTCAGAACAATTTTTCATCTACTGTTTTTCTAGGTAAAATTCAGACGAACATAAATAAATTAAAGACTTATAGGTTAGACTTACCTATATTAAGACTGTAAGTAATGTTGTGGTAATGTTATCACAAAAGGCTTGCAGAAAAAAAAAGCCCAACTTCACACGCTTAATCATAAACTGTTATTTAACTAAAATACATTCATGCTGCACTTGAGAGCCAGTTCCTTCTAGGCTTTGTGTGCTTACCACCTTCGGCCACATCATCACTTACAATAGTGGGATTGTAGTCAAAGACAAGCCTATACAAAGTAAAAAAAAAAATCAGAAAATGACAGTAACATTTATAAAAACGTGACGTAAACGCTATGCAGCAGTGTGCTAACCCTATGAGATTATAATGTAAAGTAAGGGGCTAGAACAACCCTACCGTCACGCTGCGCGCGCGCTCGGTAATGGGCAGGCAAACAGACAGTTTTTATGTCGATCTTGCACATTTGTTAGGTCATAACATTTTCTGACTGTTAATTAGAAAGAACAATACGTTTGGTATTTTTGAGAAACATCTGGGTTTTTGAACATTCTTGTATCTGTCAGGTAAAATAGGCGGAATGGAGGAAAGAAATCTATTCTAATCTATACATATGATAAATCTGTAGAACCGGCGTTTCTGTACATATTTTTTTAGCCAAAAAGCATCTAGTAACAGGATGCAAAAACAATTTAGTGATATTTTTGTCTGTTCAAACACGCTGATCTCTGTTATCATCGAGTAATCGTAGCGATTAATTTACTAGTGTAAACTGCTTATTATCTCTTTACAAATGCTAGTCAATCAACACTTAGCATGGTGACAAAGAAAAATATAAAATTATCCACCATAGTGAAAAGAAATGTTAAATATTAAGTAACTGTAAGTGAACCATGACTTTACAATACAAAAGTTATGACAGACTTAATAATTTATTTATATTGTATCAACCAGTAACTTTATCTGTATCCACTGCAGCATAAATAATAAATGTACTAGCTCCTTTAAATTGAGCGCGTCACAAATGTAGGAAACTTGAAACTTGACCCCAATTTTAAATACAATAAACATAAAACGTTAAATATATTTGATATTAAAGATACAGTTAGTTCTAATTATCGCGATAGGTGGCAGGTGCGAGCATTTCGGACGTCCTGTCGCTCGCGGGTTGAAATTTATACTTCCATAATGTAATTTTACGGATCGGACGCTTACAACTGTTTTGGGGTTGGTTTGTTAGCTATTGGCACATGGAATATTTAATTATTAACTGACTGTGTTAAGACATACTATATAACATGTTAAAATACCCTAAAACATAATACAGCAAATTTCTAAGTACAGGAAAAATCAGATCTAATTTGGACTCTATTAATATCATGTTAGTATACAACCAGAGAGATTTTTTTTGAGAATTTTTGCGAAAGTCAATTTTATTACTATTGATTGTTGGATTAAAATCAAACATAATACGATATACATAATATGTTCCTCATAAATACAGACGTAGAACCAACGAGACATGTTCATGCACACAACATTTTAGCCCTGGGTGGGAATCATACCCTAGACCTGCGATGTGACAATCAGGTTATTTTACATTCACGCCAAACGTATAGGTATAACAGAAACGGAACTAATATATCAGACCCATAAATCCCTCGAGCAAGCCTTGACCGCGACCGCCTGCGCCCGCGCCTGCGCCCTTTGCGTAATTTGAATAAAGGATTCCACTTCCTGTGCCGTGTCGGCGGACACGCGTGGCGTAGCCAGCTCAATGCGTGAAATATTCAAATTCACTGCCCCCTTTGTCCTAGGCTGTGGTTTAAGTTACAAGTTAAAGCGACCACTTATTTTTTTCATATTTTATAGCGATTAGTATTTTTTTTCATATTTGGAAGAACGCTTCTTATTTCAAAATTGTATTTATTGTGTACTTAGTTGTTTCAATAAGTCAGACCTTCTAGTCAACAATCCTTATTCATTTCACTCCAAATCCGAGTAGTTACGTTACGCTCTTGTCTAAATCATATCACTCACGGAATAAATATGTAAATACTATTTAATAATAGTAATTTTATTTCTTTGCTTTGTGATTCCACTGCAGAGCAAGGATTTTTTCATTGTCGATGGACATTAAAATCATTATATATTAGTGTAGATTTAATTACTAGGATATTCAACAAGAGATAGTTCTCTTAAACTTTTTTAATTAAATTACTTTGAATATTTACGTCGAGATGTCATTGAATTTTTTTTCTTTGTATTTTCAATTCTACTGTAAAACAACTTGCGCCATACAACAAGAGGCATCTCATTAGACAACTCTTAGACTATCGGAGTCGATGTTGCGTAAATAATGAGATCGCTCCATAAAGCAATATATTAAATTATCCCTACAAAGTATAAGCGTTAAATATTTCTAAAACAGCCGTTTCCGGCTACAACCGTTATATATTCGGTTTTTTCTTATGTCTATAAACCACGACATAGTAGTTAATGAAGCAAATAAAAATTATATGTGTACGAATTTGCTTTATTAGTACTTACATAAAACATTTTGTAGATAATTAAGTTGGTTGGTTAGAATAAATTATGTGATAAAATGTTATTTGCATACAGGTGATTTTGAAGTCGTTGGCATCACTTGTCGGAGTGGAAATACGATATTTCCAAATATATAACAACAACTGGCAACAACTGTGAAATCGCGAAAATAAAAGCAGGTGTTCAATACAAAAGTTAGTACCTACCTACTCGTCCAAAATATATGCAACTGACTTTTTTTTGGTGATTTCAGTTGTTCCCACACTCAACGTTGATTATATAAAAAAATCAACTTGTGTATAAAAGAATAAGTCCTGATTGACTGATTGATTGAGAGCGGTTTAAAAACATAAACTAATGGTCACATTACTATGAACTTTAGAACATTCCTTTTGTAACATAGGGGTGTACTAAGAAAGGATTTTCCGAAAATCAACCCCTAATTGGGTAAAAAAGGGAATTCAAATAGAGTATTTTAAGATTTTTTAAGTCTTCACCTCCTTCTAATTTTTTAATATCAAAAACCCATTTACCGAAATAATAATAATGATTTAAAGTATATATTATTTTTTTAAGTTATATTAAAAGTGCATGCTACCTGTATTTCATATTTACAAATCTACAGGTTGATTTTATATATACATAAAATACACTATTAGACAGGTATCTATTAATTTCTAGCCAAAGACTAGACCCCACCTTACTTTCCAAATCCATAATTCAAGTAATCACAACAGATGAAGACCTATTTACATAATTATTTTATTTCAAATAAGATTCTCACGTTATTTTGCGATAGTCAAGCTCACCCACATTAAAAAAACATGTTATTATTGCAAAATTAATGCAACAGTTCAAATTACATTTCAGATATATGTTAAATGAGCTAATATAGATGTAATGTGGTTTTTTATTCGTGTATCTTCACGCTGTCACTATAGGGGGTAGACGTATGTGAATGTCAAAATGCGGTTGACATTCAAAATTTGCATTGTCATTTTTCATATTGTTGTACGTAACATTGATTTGTTTCAGTAAAATATAGATATCAATTATTGTCTGATCACGTGCCGCGTGGACTCATACATCATTTACAAGGATATTTTTTTTGATGACTAAAACGGATACATTGGATAATTTATTTTGATATATTTTATTGTACTTTTACACGACAGACAATTTAAATGAATTAATACAATGAATTATTAGATAATTCTTATTAATAAATGACGGTAGACGTAATATTGCCTATGAATTCGTAAAGCATTATACAAACATAATATAATGATATTTTAATATAAAACTTATACTTATACTATTAGTTATTCTGTAGCCATAATCAAGGTAGTATACGTAGTAAACCTTGCATAAAATTTGCCCTCAAGCCTTAAAATAGTAAAATGATTGATAACGCGGTAGAGGTCCGCGTCGCGTGCGCATGAGGATGAAACGGAACGAATCATGTGGATATGACTACAAGTCTTTCTGGAAAGATGGTTTTCTTTTTTTATATAAGCGTAAATAAAGAAATTTTTTACAAAGTAATTTAAAACTGCTAATAACGTACAAATAAGGTTAATAAACAGGTAACCTTTTAACTAAAAAGTAGTGTGAAATTTTCGGCAACAGTCAATATAAAAAAAATTCAAATTGTTAATTTATGTAGACCTACAGTGCCAACAAGTAATCAACTAAATGTACTAAAGTGAAATGTAATTTAAAACGGTATTATGCTATTTTTATATATGTAGTTCCAGTTGTTTCTAAGAGCGATCGTAATAGAGAAGTAAGATATGGCAGTTAAATCTGGTTTAAAACTTTTTGTAACTTGAAAATGAGCGGCTTGCATCCAACAGTTCACAACGAAGAGAGAGACAATCAAATGTTTAATTCTTTTTTTTTTCCAACTCATGGCAAGTGGTGGTACCTGGGGTATTGCCAATGATTAGTAATCACTTTAGTAAATTAACTCAAGAATAATTAATTATTGTCTATGGTTGGTAATATCCACATTAAACCAATGTATTGCTCATCGGAGCAAGGCAAGCGGACCGGTCGCACATCGCTGCTCGTCCAATTATCATATCCACTTTCTCTGTGGCGGGTTATGCCACAGCCTAGCCGGGTAGGATGCGATGGTTGGCAGGTCAGGTGATTGGTCACCGCCTGCGTTATGCAAGGATTGAGTTAGAACATATATGTTACAATTAGTTAGGTTTCATTTTTAACATTAAAAATATGTGTGAATTTAAGAAAAGCTTCTGATAAATAATAAATAATAGATATTGGTGATCTTTTCTCTTGCGTTACGTGATAAAAAGTATTCTATGTATAATTCCAGGTTATCTATATATGTATATGCCAAATATCCATATCTATATATACTTAATGAAAAACAAAGTTTTAGGGAAAAGACTAAAGCCCCAAGCTAACCTTCTATAGAGTCGAGAAGGTTCTAGAATGTTCTAGAATCTAGACTGTGAAGACTTTCGCATGAAATGACACATTGTTATATACTTTTGATGCGTGTCGTTAATTAAAAATTTACTAGGTATTTATATTAAATTATATTCATATATAATTATATTTTAAAATTAAAATAAGTTTTTTTAAATAAATAATATTCTCCATCGGCATTTACAACTATTCAACACCAAAGATGTTATATCAAGTAATAACAATAAATTTTATGAGCGTTTAAGTACAAATAAATATACATAAAGGCGTTATTTTCTCACAATTGGCGCCATTTTGCCATTTTCAATAGTAACTGAAGCTGAGAATGTAAATAATTGTAGTAATTATTGTGTAGTTTAGTGAGCTATTTATTTTTACAGTACGGGCCACATATGGGGAAAACGGTACTTTGCGGTCTTAAGGTAAAGATCCGACTACATTATTGGAACAGCCTTTATATTTTTAATAATTAAGGCGATGATCAGTTCAGTAGTAGTCACGTCTGGTTTGAATCTTGAGCTTTTGAAGGAAAACATCGTGAGGAAACTATACCCTCAAGATAATTTAACCGTTGTAAATGAAAATGAAAATATTTTTTATTCAAATAGGCCTTCACAAGCACTTATGAATAGTCTGACTCTAACGCTCGGTTCGGAAGGTTGCTTTTACTGAGAAGAGCCGGCAAGAAACTCAGCAATTACTCTTTTCAAAACCAACTCAGATTTATTACATTAAATTATTTATCTAGTCTCACTGACAATATATGTGTGTTATAACAAAAAAGAAAAGAAACAAAATGATGAGTGACATAGTTAATAAATAGATAGCAAATTTAAGCAGACCAGCCCCCACAAGCAGCACCTGTTCACAAGTATGACGCATGTGGCAGCCATCGCCCTCCTCGCACATATTGTAGGGAAGTGAGCGACCCGCCACACGACGCCGCCGCAAGCAAAGGCCTCAAAGTGAGCATGACTACCATAAGCTTGCTAAAAAGAAAAACAATTTCACGGAATATGAATAAGAACACACAATATGTATGTATAACTATCTACTATCTATATACTTAATGTTGATGAACAACGACTCAAGACAACACTGAAAATATTACGTGTAAAATTACCGGCTTACCTACTTAATTGATTCTTACTTCTAAACCTATATATCAAGTAGGTACTTCACTATATTTGAGGATTACAAATAAACGAGTAAAGTTTTCAAAATCAAATCTACATTTGACGAACTTCGAGCCGATAACGTAAGCTTCTAAATGTCATCAAAGCTCTTAGTTTAAATCACATACAAATTATTTTATCAATATCCAAGCGAGCTTCTTATTAAAAGCCCTTTCTCACTAATTCCAATCAGTAGACACTTAGAATTCAAATTGGTTGGCTTTGTAAATTATTTTAAATAGCAAAAGCAAACATTAAAAACATGCGTTTAAAATAAAATTAAAATGCTCGTAAACTAATGTCACCAAACGCGGCTTTAAAATACTGTTCATTGAAAACTGTCACACATATTGTATGCCGAAGATTTTTCTATAGAAAATTTAATGGGTTAGAAATAGGATGTTTGATATTATATAAGTACATTAATAAATTTAAAGTGTTTTAGTACGAAAATAACTCCAAGAATTTAAGTTAAAAAAAAGGTTAAAAGTAAAAGGTCGCCATATTGAAATTCGTACTTATAAGAGCTTTGTATGGTTTGTACACGGTTCTAGTTCTTCTAGGTTCTTTTTTGAGTATGATTACCACATATACTAGAGACATCACAATCTAATAATGGGCCTATTAGATTGTGACTGTTTTGAGTATTCGAAACATGCCCTATTGGACATCTTTAAAATTGAATAATTGTCTAGTGCTCAGAAAGAACGTATGGAAATTAGGAGGTAAAAATAATATCCTAGAAAATGTCCCAGGAATGAAGAATGCCTCTCACACGGCCATCTGTTCCCAAACTAAGCAGAGCTTGTCCTACTATGGAAACCAGATAAATGATATACTACAAAAACTACCTTTTATTTTTTTCTAAATAAATACGTCCATACACCCAGATTCAGGACAAACAGACATGTTCAAGCACACAAATGTTATGATTTTTTAGTCACTGGCAATACTTGCATGGATGAACAACTTTTAATATGGGACTAATTGTGACTAAATTAAATTATGAGCTGTTCCATACAAAAGTTCAATACCTACCTACTCGACCAATATTTTATTTTATGCGATATCAGAGTTAGCCCCATAGTAAAAGTGGTTCACATTGACGAGTCAATAGTAGAGACAAAAATCACCCTGTATATTATGGCTATTTAGTACCTATATCAGAAATAATCCCTAATCCATAATCAAATATTACAATGTTAATTGAATCAAGCAATCGAGATATACTTAACATGATTAACAGAGGGAATTCTAAGCTTCCGCATAACTTAGGAATCCGGGTCCACATCAATAAGTGATCACTTAACACTAATGTTACGAAAGGCCAAAGATTATAGAACTTAACATAAAGTTAACGTAAGTTTTGTGCCGAGAGCCTATTCAAATGCAATACTCTAATCAATTCAAATGGACGAGTTATATTATAAGAAATCTGCATTCCTACCGGTTTTCGATTTTGTAAGATGGTGTTTATTTATAGTTTTAGAATGTATAGACAATATATCTGATGTAGGTATAATGTATTAACATTTTACAATTACCTTATACCCAAACAGTTTCATAAATTAATTATTGCATTTTGCTTAGTCTGTATATACAGGGTGATTTTGTTATCACTGGCAATACTTGCAGGGGTGGAAGTAGTCATCAATGTAAACAACTTTTATTATAGGGCTAACTCTGATATCGCGTAAAATAATACGGTTGCTTCATACATTTTGGTCGAGTAGGTATTGAACTTTTGTATGGAACAGCTGATAATTTTTTCATAATTTCACAGTTAGTCCCATTATAAAAGTTGTTCATTTTGATGAGTACTTCCACCCTTGCAAGTATTGCCAGTGATAAACAAAATCAACCAGTATAAATGAATCTCCTGTTATTAGTATTGTCAGAGTGAAAATATTTATCATCTACTGGTTATCTATATATATATACTTATATACTAATACTATACTAATATTACTAATAATATTATAAAGAGGAAAGATTTGTATGTAAGTAAGTATGTTTGTAACGAATTGGCTCAAAAAGTACTGGACCGATTTTAAAAATTCTTTCACCGTTAGAAAGCTACATCTTCACCGAGTAACATAGGCTATATTTTATCCCGGGAACGCGGGTGAAACCGCGCGGAAAAGCTAGTTTATCATAAAATTACTGAGTCTATGGAATGTTGTGTAGAAACGCTTGAAGCGTTAATAATTGACCGGACATTACTAGATTCTACTTGCGATTTTAAAGTCCTACTAATATTATAAACGCAAAAGTTTGTGAGGTTGTATGGGTGAATGGATGTTTGTTACTCTTTCATGCATATCTACTGAACGGAGTTGGATGTAATTTGGTACACAGATAGAACTTATTCCGGATAATCATATAGGATACTTATCATGGGAAAACATAAGAACCTTCGGGAACGCAGAAAAACTGCGGGGCGGACGCTAGTATCTTATATTTTATTCCAAGGTATTTTCTATGTCCCATTTTTCGGACATTACGGCGTGGTTGATTAATTTATTTATTTATTTATTTCTCGGAAAACTAACAGCTATTCATAACATATTATTTTAATAGTAGAATACAATAGATCTAAATAATAGCCTTTTACAAGTTTTCACCTATGTGTTGATTGCTATGAAATATTATGAATTGAGTGGAAAAAGAAAAAATATACATATAAACAACATGAAGTAAAATCATAAGTTAACCCTATAAGGAGTACTCACTATGTTGATGTTGCAATAAACGATTATATTAAGAGTGATCAGTGTCAAAGCATGGTAAGCATGCGAACTTCAGAATCACTGTCATAAAATTAAACAGATAATAAATTATATATATATATATACAACTTACATGTCAATATATATACACATATTTTCGCACCAAAGCCATAATCACTACAACATATTATAAGACAAAGTCCCTCCGCCGCGTCTGTCTGTCTGTACGCGATAAACACAAAAACTACTGAACGGATTTTCATACGGTTTTCACCAATGGGCAGAGTGATTCATGAGGGGGTTTGGGTATATAATTCATTAAAATCATTCAATATGAACCTACTTAGTGAGATTCAGAAAAATAGCATTATCGCAGCCGCCTGCGTGAATTAAGTACACCACAGTTGCCGTTGCAAACCTGCGGCAGGCACTGAAAGAAATTTTACTTGGCAAAAAAAATTCTATTTATGAGTTGTCTGATAGTCCATGGTTTATTATGAAAAATATCCATTTCTTTAGAGTATAATGTATTAAAATTGTTACTAACTCGCCATATGTAGCTGTTTTGCCTATAATTTGAATTTACTGTGGGTTGGTGTAGTTTTAAATAATTTCGTCTATTTGATTTTAATGATGGGATTTTCAACTGGATCATGGCTAATATGTCCGGAGTGTCTGTCTTACCATTCAGTATCTTTGCTAAAAGCAGGAGATCAGTGGCTTCCCTACGCAAAGCTAATGGAAGAAGATGATGATGATGGCAACTATCAATATATTTAGGTATTTTAATGTTGAATCTAAAATTGAGATGGCGTAAAAACTTTTTTTGGACCTTTTCGATTGAATCAATATACTTTTGGTATCGTGGATTCCAGATGGGAGATGAATAGTCTAAGTGACTTCTAACCAATGAGCAATAAAGGACCTTAAGCGTCTTAGCTCTTTTGAATTTTTTTGAAATTCGCAGTAAAAAACCTAGTGCCTTCAAAGCTTTATTGGTTATCTTATGAATATGCTGTTCATAAGTTAATTTAGAGTCAACGGTAACACCGAGATCTACAACTTCTGTTGATCTTACTAGTTCACGATCATTGATGAAGTAAGAAGAGACTATAGGGTAGCGTTTCCTTGTAAAGGTAATGCAGCTGCATTTATCGATGTTGAGGTCCAATCTGTTTTGAGTGCAATAGGTAGCTAATCGATTGAGGTCTTCTTGTAACAGGTGGCTGTCTTTAAGTGAATCTATGGATTTTAGAATTTTCATGTCGTCGGCAAATAGCAGCGCTTCAGAGTGATGGAAGCAGCTGTTTATATCTAGTATAAAGATTGTAAAGAGTAATGGGGCCATCACTGATCCCTGCGGAACCCCAGACGGGATCAGAACAGGTTGGGACGAGTATCCATTCAGCGCTACTATTTGAGTTCTATTGTTCACATATGACACCATCCATCTGTACAGATTACCCCTTACCCCCGCCGAGTATAGTTTGGCCAAGAGGATGCAATGGTCTACACGGTCAAAGGCTTTGCTATAGTCCGTATAGACCGCATCAACTTGGCCACCAGTGTCCATTCCTGAAGTTACGTGTTCTGTGAAAGATATGAGGTTCGTAACAGTTGATCGACCTCGTTGAAAACCATGTTGAGAAGCAGTAAAGACTTGTTTGAAAGTTGAGTATAATTGATCATGTATTATTTTTTCAAAAATTTTAGCGAATATGCACAGTTTAGAAATGGGACGGTAATGCTCAACTTCTCGTTTGCTACCTTTCTTATGGATAGGTGTGACAAGAGCGGATTTCCATATTTTTGGCATGACTCCTTCATCTATAGATCTTCGAAATAATATACACAGAGGAATATTAATACTTTTCGAGCAATTAACTACAAGAATAGGGTGTATAGTATCTGGTCCCGCGGATTTGTTGCAATCAAGTGTTTCAAGGCTACGTAAAACTGATTCTTCTCGAATGTCTATAGTGTTAACATCAATCTCCGAGGTGGACATAGGGTATGGCAAGTTAGTGGTATTCCCGGGAGTAATTTGTTGGTAAGTAGATAAAAAGAAGTCAGAAAAGGCATTGCAGATGGTTTCAGCTGTCTTGATCTCCCTGCCGTTATGGGTCATCAAGCTAGGGTAAGTGTTGTTTTGCTTCTGTGCTTTCAGGTATGTCCAGAAAGCTTTAGGATTACTATGGATAGCTTTTTCAGTGTGTGTAATGTAATCACTATAACATATTGCCTCTAAATGTCTAGCTCGATCACGCAGAACACAATATGACACATGATCAGAAATATTCCTATAGTTTTTGAATTTTTTAAAGTACTTAAATTTCTCCTTTAACACTTTTTTGAGAGCTGGTGAATACCAAGGTGGGAAGTTACTATTGCGCACATATGTTTGTGGTATGTGTTTGTCTCGTAAACCTGTCAACATTTTATTAAAATTGTTAACCGCGTCATCAACTGACCCCACGGACAAAACGTTGTGCCAATCAATTTGATTTAATTTAGTTTGTATTAAGTCATAATCTCCCTTTCTGTATAGATTATTTAGTACGGGTCTTTTCAGACATTGGCTGTAATTGCGGTAGCTCAAGGTGAATATGTAATGCCGGATGATACTTGTCTTCACTTACCAATGGATCACAGCGTGTGACCGTAACTACTTCGTTTGACAGTAATAAATCTAGAATTTTACCAAAAGCGTTATAAATGCCATTATACTGTTTTAAACTACAGAAGTTGAGACTATTTATTAATATTTGGTGGTCGATGTTTTGATGGAATAAAGGTAAAAAGTTAGTACTATTCGTATTTGGAGACCACTCGAGGTCACTCATATTAAAATCACCGGCAATTATGAACTTATCACCAGGGTGATTAGTCGAGATAAAGTCTAACCTATTAGCAAAGTTTTTCAGTTGCGCAGAGAATGAATATCCTACTTTTTCGGCGCATAAATATAGACACGCGACATGTATATTCATCGGCAATTGATGTTTACACTTAATAGTTATGGTGACCCATAGATCCTCAGCTGATGAGCACCAATCACGTCGCTCTGCTGTAGAAAAATCGCGCCTAATAGCAATCAAAACCCCTCCACCGCGTGATTGTCCAGTATGTGTATAGTTACGATCCCTTCTATATACTATATAATAATCAGCAAACAATTCTTCGCTTTTTATTCCCTCTTCAAGCCATGTCTCTGTCAAAATTATAATACCGTGCTCATACATGTTCACCGCTCGCCTAAATATATCCGTCTTCGTGCGCAATCCCCTAACATTTTGATAGAAAAGATTTAGTGACATTCAATCGTTGCGAGCAGCATCGCAAAGTAGCTTGCGACGCTTCCCACATAGACAATGTAAGGTGCGAAAAAACACGAGTTAAGGGACTGCACACACAGACACATACATAAACCGAGCGCGATGCTACGCTGATAAGGAATAGACGCGGCGTTTGTAATTTGTAGTTTAGCTATTGAGCGACCAATAATTATCGTAAAGTAAGGAGTGATTTTTTTTGATGCATGAGTTGAAAAAATATTATGTACTTTTTTTGTTGCAGTGATGAATAGTGATATAATTAAATTTTGTAGAAAAAGTTGTTTACAAGACGGATGAGTTGAATATACGTTTAGGTTATTATTTATAAAGCTAAATAACAACAGTATAGTTTTTGTGTAGTTCTGTATACATTTTACAGGCGTTATTGCAGGTTTTAATATGTTGATTCGACTATCAGAGATTAGGTTGTCCGCTTCATGAGGAAAAAGGCTTATGGCTTTGTGGCTCAAACATGTGTGGAGAAAGTGTTTATTTTTAATAGTGTTAATATAATCGTAGTTGTACTTACATAACTTTGAAACTGATATATAATAATTAAGAGAGTTAATTAAAATTTCTACTCGTGTAAACAAGACGAGATGAGGTAACTGGTACAGGTAACGAACACAATATAGTCATTTAAGTTTCGTTAGGTCTTCTTCACTACGTATGACTATAATGGGTGATGTATCGTTCTTCCGGACTTGTATTTTACAGTGTTTCACCCAAACATAACTAAATCCAATTTCTTTGGCTATGTTCTTAGTTTTAGAAAGTAGTTGCTTGTTTTCTCGCGTAAGATGGTCATTAATGAAAATCTTGTTCGTATTTTCGCCAAACCCGAATTCATTGGCATAAAGTTGCTTATGCAATTTCGCTGCAGCCAGAAAGTTTTCTTTCGTATATCTATTGTTGAAGCAGACAACAATCGGTTTTTCTATTTGGTTGTTAGATCTTACTCTTGAAATGAAACTAAGATGGTCTTTGGTGATGGGGTAATTAATTATTTCCCCTATTTGCACGAGAAGTTTTATGAGGTTCTCGTTGTTTTTCCATGGAATGCCCTTAATTTCTAGGTTATTTAATCGTTGCCACTGGTCTTTTGTATTTAGTTCTTGACGTAGTGTTTTAATTTCTGTTTCAAGCGCTTTTTGAATTGTTTCTGTTGATTTGAGGTTAATGTTTCTTATTTCATTCATTTCAGTTTTTATAAGGTTTTGCTCCTGTTCCAAATTATTGGTTGTTTGTCTGATGTTACTTATTTCTTCTTTGATTCCAGTTATATTTTCGCAGATCTTGCCCAGTTTCTCATCCTGACTTTGAGTGAAGTCTTTCAATACACTTATCATTTCGTTGCGGAACAATGTAAAATCATGTTGATAGTCTTCATATTCTCGGTCTTTGCGTTTCCGGAATGTTATTTGCTCATCGGAGTCCTTGATTTTCAATAAATCTGATTGTGAGCTTGCTTTACCCACATTTTTTTTATCCGGTGATCGTAAAAGGCTCATTATATAAGATGGGATTTATTGTGATGTATATTGAGATTCTTTTCGAGCAACTGCAACTGGTGAGTAGGATAAAAAATAGCAGCCCGTCTCTTTTACCCCAGGGGGTGAGGGACGCTGCACGGTGGGCAAGATAACGTTAATTACACGATGTCACTTGTGCACTTTTTATTAAGTAAATTTGAGCTTTATGATATGAGTTGTTAGGTTCGGTTAGGATCATAAATATGTTATAATTTTAAGCTACGAACTGACACACGTATGTCCTTAGACGCTACCGAACACTGACAGTATAGTATAATAAACACACAAACTTTTGCATGTATACAGGATGACTTTTTGCCAGCGACTAAAAAATCCACCTGTATTTTGTAGGATTAATTAACTAAGGTAAAGTCTAAAAGTAGGTAGGAATAATCTGTTATCAAAGAATTGTCACTTCTTTAAACAGATACGATTGATCATCGGAAATTGTAATTAAAATAATGAATGCAAGCAAACACCGCGCTATTGTTGATTCAAACAATTCTAGTGTGAGTGCGAGTTCATCACATTAAGGCTTTCATCATTGTGATCTAATTATAATTATGTGTGCATTGACCTTTGGAAAAGGCTTTTGGAATATTTTTGAATGAATAATTGATTGTAATAATTTTCTTTACACTTCTGATGCCTTTTAGACGCTGGTGAAGTACATTTTCTTCGTACAATAAAACGACCCTTGTCTTTGTTTTAGTAAGCCACAGGATTTTGAATTAGCACTGGATTCAAACACAATAGCTTTTTGTTAAGGAAAACATCGTGAGGAAACCGTAGCACGGTGGTAGGGTACTTCTAAACTAGAGATCCAGTTCCTTCTAGGCTTTGTGTGCTTACCACCTTTGGCCAAATGACTTACTATATAAAAAAAAAAACTAGCTAGATTAATAAATTAATGTAGCAGTCAAATTCATCATCATATTCAACCCGAGGATGTCCACTGCTGAACATAGGCCTCTGCCATTAATTTCCACACTGAGCGGTTTTGGATCGCTTGCATCCAGCAGGTCGTCAGTCCACCTGGTGGGAGGCCGTCCCGCTCGACGCTTTCCTATACGTGGTCGCCACTCGAGGACCTTTCTTCCCCATCGATTATCGGTCAAATTACTTATATTGTTTTAATTATAATAATAAAATAATATGTTTTTTAATAATAATTATAATGCGAAAGTTTGTGAGTATGGATGGATGGATGGATGTTTGTTACTCTTTCACGCAAAAACTACGGAACGGATTTGGATGAAATTTGACAGAGGGATAGATTATAGTCTGGAATAGCACATAGGCTACTTTTTATCCCGGGAAAACATAAGATCCCACGGGAACGCGGGTAAAACCGCGGGGCGAAATCTAGTATACCATATCGTGGGATTTCTAACATCAAGACATCTGTATCCGTAACACTTTTGATTCTGTCAACATGACCCTGACCCATTAGGATATCCTATAAAGATCAATTTTCTCACACTTGTGTACCATTTTTAAACGCCCACTTTCATTTACAGATATTTACAAATACATTGCTTGTTTTATTTCTATTAAAATAATTCTCTCAACTTTAGCAATCAATGTATTTTAAAATGATAAAATCATTGTAATTTGATATTGAAAGGAAGGATATCCTTAGCGAAAACTTTATTTGTACAATTGTACGTACCTGTATGGATCCGGAAACGGATCTGAGGGTGGGACGGATGTATTATGGGATGTACTATGGGAAATTATAAGTTTACTCAAGGATTCTGTAGGAATATCATGTTACCTTCCTTTGGTATTTCTGACAAAGATTTGTTGGAGTTGCGCAAGAGTTGATTGGTTAAAATGAAGTTAAAGTTAATTTGCTGTCAGCAAATTAGCTTAAAGATCTTTTAATATCCAAAGAAAAAAAAACAGGAAGATCTTTATAACCTCTGACTCAATTTTTTCCACAGCTTCCTGAAGGGGTTGCCACAAATCTTATTTAACAATGAGTATAACGCCATATGCTGCTCTCAATGGAAATAGAAACATATAAAAAACCCATCCTTAATGAACATAATTCCCGTATAAAAGGGTTACTTAAAAATAAACGGTCTTTGGGGTCTATTCTCAAAGATCTAATGTATATCGATTATATAATTCTTTCTTTCTACATATCACTTTGGCAAATAAAAAAAACACCATGGTCATACGTCGGATGTTCTACGTTACATAATCTTTTTATTGGAATACTCGATTTGTAAGTCAATTGGAATTAAAATAATATATTTTTCCAATTTTAACACACATATTTTAAAACAAAATATATTTTTTAATTTTTTAATTATATTTTATTGGCATAAATTTATTAGAACATTATAAAATATAATTATTCCATTAACATAAATGTTATACTTATCTCAGGTGTGATCTCAAGAATTGATAAGAAAAATGAAGAGTATAAAATTATGTGTCATTATTTATTATCATATCATTTGATAATTAAAAAAAATAATCTGCAGTGACTTTGATTTTGCACAGATAACTCAAATATTAACGATCGATTTAAAATATCAAATATGACGCATTTATCTCATAAATATCCCCTTACCGTGATACCATCTAGTTATAAAAATTGGATAAATCACGTTTATTTATGAATAAAATTGCATAAATTTATAAAACAACATTCTTTTTCTAAATAAATCCTGCTAAATACAAATTAGGGCTAGTAATTTAGTAATCATAAGGCACTTAATATTGAATGTAATGTGTTACCTTGTTACCTAAAATGATCGTATCAAAATCGATATTAGATAATCAATCGATAACGTCAAACAGAATAGGCCCCCGGGTATTCTAACCGATTGTAAAGGTATGTAGAGATGATTTATAGATGCAGCATGGCCGGTGCATCTATTTTTATAACATTACATAGGTATTGAAGTGTTGTTTTAGACTTAGAAGTTAATATTTTACATCTGGTTTTTACTACATACACAACGTATATACCCAGCCGTAGGTCTTTAGACCATCGGTTTGCCTGTCACGCGAATTTTAACTTTATATGTGTTAGCACAAGTATTATATTTATACTTATACTTCAATTGTCTTCAGTCATGTAGAAGCTCTCCCTCCAGTCAGGACTGGGGACTAGCGGGGAAATCGTGGAAGAAAATGGTTTTCATATTATATGGGGTGAGACCTGAGGCTGAAATGAAAATCATAAAATTTCAACGTTAAAATTATGTATGTCTACTAGATTTTAGAATAACCCCACATATGTTTCATGAATAACTGATATCTTCTGATATTCCTTAAAAATTACCAAATATTACGTATTTTACGATTTAAAACTAAAAATGGATACAAATTAAACTACTACACTACAAATGCATCCAAAATCTTACTTCCCATCGAACCTCACAAATCTGTCAGACTCCAGATGTTCTTTATTTTTTACAATAAAACGGAAACGGAAAGACAAGAACAACATCTATCTCGCTCTATCATAACTCCATCCCTGTCTCACATCTTCCAATGTTTTTTTTTCTGGAAGTATTATTATATTGGTAGGTTTTTCATGCACAGATTGGTTGTTCGTTCGCCACCTGCTTTGCGGAAAAAAGATCCACAACTGACGATCATATGGTGCCAACCGAGCCATACAGGTTTGTTACCGACTAAGTAAATATCAGATGGTAGAAATCAAAAATAACAAATTAATATTTGAAAAAGGAATAATGAGTTCGTTTTCTTTCAACTGACAGATTTATGTGATAGCCCATGTCCTTCTCCATACCATAGGCTTTCTATGTACCTTTTATTGCGATCGGGTCAGCGGCTTAGCAAACAAATAGTAAATGATGCATCATACGCTGCGTTACGCTTACCACTTATTGCGCTTACCACCTTCGACCACATCATCACGTAACACGTTGAGATTGTGGTCAATTAAATTCAAAGTTAAATGTAGAAAAACAGTCTTGAAATCACAAACTCACGAGTGCATTCGAAGTTCGACATCCTTTCTCGTCGGAGACATCCCGTGGGAGAGTTTAGGGTAAACATACCAGTGATTGGCCTTGTTGTCTTAACGTATCACCGTGATAGATCACCTGGGATGGGTGTCAACGACCTCGTGATATTAAATTGATTGCCTTTCATCTTTGCCGGGACAGGCAAAGTTATACTCGGAGGAAAATTATGAACTGAAGTTTGTACGATTTAAATATTTAAACTCTATTTTTATCCTTATATACATAAAATTCATAAGTACTTAGTATTTTTTATATATTAGAAGTATGCCAGGTAACCAGACGGGTAAACTGTTATGTAGTCAAGAGTATAGGCAATCTAGTTTATTCTTTCGCTTTAGAATTGTTAACACTGATTTGCCTCATAAAATACCATTTTGGTGCACGAGTTCGGCATATTAAAAGATGCTTGCAAGTTAATCATAAAAAACTTAATTAAATAGAAACTGAAAACCTAATATTATAATAACCTTATACTATATACTTCTTAATGAACACTTATTAGAAACGTTACTTTTGAAATTGCATTTGCTTCCTGTATCATCGAATAGGTAGGTACATTGTATAATATCAATAAAAGCAACATGGCGCGTAACCGAAAAACGTGACGATTTGCTACAAAAATTTCTCCCATACGTCGATAAAGAAGTTTCACTTCAATAATAATAATAATTACTTACTTCAGAGAACCATGAAAAAAGAAAGTAAATTACTTATCACTTAATTACAGCAAAGGGTTAATTTTACTTTAAAAAAATGAACGCTACACATAAAAAGTTATTAAAACCATATGATATGAATGAAATAATCTTTAAAATAAATACGAGATATCTCAACAAGGTAATGTTGAACCCTTTGAAATGTAAATCATAACGTCTCGTCAAAGGGGGGCAGAGCAGCGATTTGTAACTAGCTATGATTTATACCAGTTTCGGAACAAATCGGGTATGAATAGGCAGAGACAGCACTAATAATAGGATTTGGTGCCAGCTGCTTAGCTTATGTTTGAATTAAGAAGTGATTAAAAATATATATATTTTTTAAATCGAATTAAGAATTGTCACCGGCTTTGATTTCAAATACTTTTTTTTTTGTTCTATTATGTTTTCATGACAGTGCGCCATTTTTCTTTCAATCTCCATTGCAAGGGACAGACTTCGCAATAGAGACAAGTTCTAGTACGCGACTGGCTGGTCACCTTTAAGTTGATTAGTTGCTAAACGTCTTCAAATGTTCCGGTTACACTCAAATTTTGTTTGCTTACCACCTTCAGTCACATCATCATCAGGATCCCACCAGTTGGTGATGAATAGTAAAAAAACAATAATAGCGATAATAAAACATTCTAACATGAACAAAATAAAACCAGGTGCTAACATTTAATGTAAGAAATAAATGAAAGTCATTATTGTTGCAAATAAATGTATCAAAACACGACTTCGGCATCGAGCGCTGTCAGGTTGGCACACATGTAAATAATATATTGGATCTAACCCTCCCTTGCCGACCACCTGTTAGAGTCAATGTGATTTTATATGGTTTATGGTGGGACTAGGGGAGTTATGGAGTTAATGATCAGTAACTTACAATTGTTTTATGGAGAATTTATTTTGCTAGACTATAGAAAATTCTCACAGTGTGTAATAAATCAATATAAATATATACACTGGTAATGATTAGTTTTTTTGGTAATTCAATTGAGATTTTGATCAATACTTGCCTGACAAATAGGTACTTAGCTACAGCAAAGTAGAATAAGCATTATTATATGCATTTTTTGGTATTAAAATACCCCAATAAGGTAGACTATAAATAAATAAATATTCTGGGACACTATTACTCACACACGGTCTTCGGACCCCAAACTAAGCAGAGCTATGGAAGCCAGATAACTGATATACGACACATACTACTTTTATTTTGTATATTATTATTACACCCAGGCTCAGGACAAACAGACATGTTCATGCACACAAATGTCTGTCCTGAGTGGGAATCGAACCCATAACCTGTGGCATGATAGATAGAGTATCTCACCAACCACGCCATCCGGCCCATCAACTATACAACTACTAATAATTATAATATTATAAATAAATGTGAAAGTGTGTTTGTACTTCTTTTACGCAGCAACCGATCGACGATATTTTTGTACATAAATAGTTTATGAACCGGAGAGTGACATAAACAATCATTTATCCCGGTATTGCGGGGGACAATAATTCCAGTATATTTTCTTTATTCCTAACTTAGATTTTAAAGAATGCCTGAGAAGAATTTAAAGAATAAAGCGTATTTTCCTTAATATTGTACATAAATAGTTGTGTTGAATTGTTTTTTTTTTTTAATATTTATTAATAACTTATTATTTATTTATCTAAACGTATACATACTTTTCTAATAAAAACAACAACCTTAACTAGGTACTTAAACTAAATATTAAAATAAAATATATGAAAATAATAAAAAATAAAAAACTGCGTTTAGATCGCCACCTGCAGGCATGGTTCCCAAAAAGCTGGCGACGTTACCTCGTTGAATTGCAAGACTAATACGTTGCCTAAGGTAAGCGCCAGCTCTTTGGCCACCTTTTAAATCAACAAGGCGTGGATATCTCTTTAACTAATCAAAAAAAAAACAAAACATTTGGTTGTGTTTAAAATAAAACATGAACCAGTACGTGTTCAGAATAAAATGTAATAAAATATTGTCGCATGCTGCTGATATTTTTAAAACATTGTCAAGTCAACTCATAATTAATGCAGTATCGTTATTAATGTACTTATTTAACCCCATGAAGAGCGAGATGGAACTGTAGCAAGTGTTCTATACATAGTCTGGCCATAAATACTGTTACAATTAAAAATAAGAAAGATATTACATTTGAATTTGGAATCTGTCATTTTTATACGATTGTTCATTGGGTTTTCTAATTTTGGCGCCAATACATTGGACAATATTTTGCGATATTAAAATGGAGTGGGGTGATAAAGAGAACCGAATCGCTGTGATTGCATTACACAAGTTGGTATGGAGCCAAATGCAATTTTTAAAACTCTCCATACGCTTGGTATTAGTCAAATGTTTGTGTACCGGACTATTAATAGGTACAATGAGACCTCCTCTGCTTGTGACAGAAAAAGATCTGGCCGTCCACGTAGTGTTCGTACGAAAAAGGTGGTTAAAGCAGTAAGGGAAAGAATTCGAAAAAATCCTGTCCGAAAGCAAAAGATTTTATCTCGGGAGATGAAAATAGCACCCAAAACCATGTCGCGTATTTTAAAAGATGACTTAGGACTTGCAGCCTATAAGAGACGCACTGGTCATTTTTTAACTGATAATTTAAAAAAGAATAGGGTGGTAAAATCGAAACAACTACTGAAGCGGTACGCAAAGAGAGGTCACAGAAAATTTTTGTTTACGGATGAGAAAATCTTTACAGTTGAGCAACATTTTAACAAACAAAATGATCGTATTTATGCTCAAAGCTCTAAGGAAGCTTCCCAATTAGTCGACAGAGTGCTACGTGGGCATTATCCGGCAGTGAAGAATTTTTCCATGGAAAGAGTGCGTGCTTCTATTGATAACTGGCCTCAACGTTTAAAGGACTGTATTGCAGCCAATGGAGACCACTTCGAATAAGCTTTTTATATTTTAAATTGTTTTTTATTTATGTATTAAACTAACATACTGTAAAAGTAATAAATATTATTTGCAATAAAAAAAAATGTTTTTCTTTGTGACAATATTTATGGCAAGACTAGGTATAAACACATTTTTTGACTACTCAGTATTTTAGTAATGATCGGATTCTGTTCTGGTATAATAATATTGTACAAACAACGACATACGAAAAATATCTTGCAATGTATGGTCTTATATAACAACCAATGCGAATGAATGTCTTACAAGACAGTTTCCACTACCAAGTCTCTTCATTCTTCTCCTACCCTCGCTTTATCTTTACTAAGAGAAAATGTAACAAAATGTGCAGTCGATTTTAATTTTTCCCCTGTAAATTCTAGTGACATAATTAAAACTTTTAAATCTATAGATTTGAAAAATACTGTTGATCTATGGGGACTTTCCGTTAAACTTGTTAATTCTATAATTGATTGTATTGCGCCACATTTGGCTGTCACTTTTAACAAATGCATTGATTGTGGCGTATTTCCTGATCTGATGAAACATAGTAAAGTAGTTCCTTTATTTAAAACCGGTAGTACATCTGACCCCTCTAATTTTAGACCGATTTCTGTACCACCGACATTTAGTAAAATTTTCGAAAAAAATATACTTAATCAACTGTTGGTACATTTCAATAATAATGGACTGCTTCACAGTAAACAATTTGGTTTTACTAGGGGTCGCTCAACAAGCTTATTCAGAATATTTTTGGCGCCTGGAAAGAGTCACGTGATACCATCGGTGTCTTTTGTGACTTATCCAAGGCGTTTGATTGTGTACACCATGAATTACTGATCAGGAAATTACACCACTATGGTATTAGAGACATTGCACTCAGTCTTTTGAATTCATACTTGAGTGATAGAATTCATAGGGTTGATGTACATGGTAAAGTTTCCTCTGGATCCTCGGTAACGATGGGCGTCTCACAAGGTTCTATCCTAGGACCTTTGTTTTTTCTGATTTACATCAACGACTTACCTTACCTTGTAGAAAAAAAACATGAGATAGTATTGTTTGCTGATGACACTTCACTTCTTTACAAAGTGAATAGACATGATTTTAATTCTTCTAACGAGGTAAACAATGCTCTTTCAGTAGTTGTTGATTGGTTTACATTAATAATTTATTGCTCAACGTGAAAAAAACTAAATGTATCAGATTCAGTCAACCCAATGTAAGACATCTGAACACAGACATTGTTATTAAAGGCGAAAAACTGGATCTTGTTGAAACAACCGTATTTTTAGGTATTACTTTAGATGATAAGCTACAATGGCGCCCACATATTTGTAATTTAGTGAATAGACTTAGCTCTGCAGCTTATGCAGTGAGGAAAATTCGTTCTCTCACTGACGAATCTACGGCAAGATTAGTTTATTTTAGTTATTTTCACAGCTTGATGTCTTATGTCATCCTCCTTTGGGGTAGTGGTGCCGACATCAATAGAATTTTTATTCTGCAGAAGAGGACTATTCGCACAATTTATAAATTATGTCCTAGAGATTCTCTTAAAGATGAATTCAAATCCATTAATATTATGACTGTGTCGTCACAGTACATTTATGAAAATTTAATTTATGTTCGGAAAACTATATAAAATTTTCCCAAGAACAGCGATACTCATAGCTTGAACACTAGAAATAAGCACAAACTTGCTGTACCTGTAACTCGGCTCAGCAAAGTGTCATTAAAGGGGCAATGTATACGTTTCAATAACAAAGTACCCAAAGAAATTCAAGAACTATCTGTGTATAGATTTAAAAAATTAGTGAAACAAAAGTTATGTAAGAAAGGGTACTATAATGTTTCTGATTTTGTGGAAGACAAGAATGCATTTAAATGAAATGTTCGCTACACAAACTATTTCATTATAATTTTGTAAACTTTGTTATTTGTAATTAAATAGTTACATAAATTAAATAAAAAATGAACAAAGATCTATAAAAATATCCCTCACTGAGTTTCTTGCCGGAGTCTTCTCAGTCCAAGTGTATTCCGAACCGGTGGTAGAATCAATTGTAACGTTCATAAGTGCCTTATTAGGGCCTAAACTGAATAAATGATTTTGAATTTGACATTTCTCATAAGACACAAGAAATTTTTTTATAATGTGCAAAAGGTCTGTCTGGTTATTAGATGAGATAAGTAATTAAAAATATTAACTAATAAGGCCTCTCAAAAAAATCTAAAGAACAGTAATAAAATATCAAAACCAAAAGGGATGCTTTTTTAAAATAAAATATTAAATACAAGGGGAGGTAAGGGACGGCGCTGTTTCCGTCGCGAACGGGTTGAAGACACATGCGCCCCAGATTTCCGGTAAAAGAAGTACCGATTTTGAATACACCTGGCTGAAAACAATTCGAAAAGAGCGCACTTTTTGTTCCATTTACAAACCCATGAAGAACCCTCTTTACCCCTTTCTTAATTTTTTTATAGATTGTTTTTTATTTCCTTATCTATGCTCTGTTGCGTTCCGTTTCGAGCAGTTGTTCCCTATTTTTAAATTTACGAAGGTCCTCGCAAAAGTTTTTCATTTAACACTCCGTTGATTATCGGCGTGTTTAGTTTCTTTGCATGCCGTTTTTTGGAGTGCATATGGCAGATTATTTTAGTTATTTTTAGGTTAGCATGTGCCGGCACCACTCGCGACAGACGGTGATGTCACTTCTTTATTTCGATAATTTTGTCAGAAAGGGGTAATGTTTTTGTAAAGACACTCTCCGTTCCAATTTTAGAGCGTGACATTCCATTTTACGTAAGCAACTTATTTATTTCTGAAGATTTATGATAGCATTTGTTTGAAAGAGTTATCATTTATAAAGTGCTTTTAATTTAAGATATTAAATCATTGATTCGCAAGTGTAAAAGAAATCTTGTTTGTTAGACATGATGTATTCGTTGTATTTTAAAAAGTAAAAAATCGTGTTTATGGTTAATTTGACTGAGACAGATGCGGCTGTCTGGCTAATGGACCGGCGATAGGTGAAAGTGATTCGAGCCGGTGTTTCGCACTCTGACCTGGCCCACAGTCTAGCTAGGGGCCTTATTCTGTATACAATCGATTAAAATCTCGATATATTCATTTTATTTGATGACTCATGCTATTTGATAAAGTGTGAGAATGATATCGCGACACACATTTAACGTATTTCTTTTAATTTTATTCAAGCAATTTTATACCGGTAAAAGTTGAATAAAACAAAAAATATTGTGTGTACCTCAAACGTTAAAAAATGCAAAAGTTAGTTATATAGTTATTTCAAATTTGAATTGAAATCGCTTTACCATTATTAAATATTTTTAATTTTATTAATTGTTAGTCATTATACTATTAGAATTGTATTAGGTTGTTACAAACTTTTTTCAATCGTTACCCAAAAGGAAATTAATAAATCAGAATAAGTGCTCTTAAAACATTTGCAGCGCATCTTCTATGCGGATATAAAAATGCAATTATAAAAATAAAAGATATCTATGATCAAAGTCAATCAGTATTCGAAATTCAAATAAACATTACGTTATAAATTGCAAGAAATAATTATGAAAACTTTTTACTATGTTCAGTCAGATTGACCTATGCAACCTTTTTACAGTCTATTTTGTAATTTTTTACATTATTTGCATTATTTTATTAAAGTGCATCAGTAGAATCATCACTTTAATCTCTACATATTCTATACATTAATCAAATTGAAGTGTCTGTCAAAATATTTATATGTCTGTTTGTTCTAGCTAATCTCCGAAACGGCTAGACCGATTTTAACGGGACTTTCACTGGCAGGTAGCTGACGTTGTAAGGAGTAACTTAGGCTATTATTAATTATAGGCTAACTTGAATACCTGGAACGCAGGTGAAACCGCGAGGACCAGCTAGTAAACTATAAGAATTGACAGATCAGAAATAGCTTTATTTTTTTTAATCTTGTCTTAGCTCATTGCACCATTGTACCTAAATATAAATTATGCATACTTTCCAAAACATATGTTTATCATATATATACCTGCCATAGGTATAAGGTACAGTTACCCGATCAATGCACAGTCTTCCGCGTCTGACCTGTGCCCTCTCGGCGCGAAGATATACCATCTGTCAATGTTATTAAACATTTACTTTACGACTAATGGTCTACTTGTCTATGAACTAAATTCTTTCATATCAATTTCTTGCGCGAGCATGAATTTTGATTATCATTTTTTTTCTTATGTAAAATAGAGTTCTATAAATGCATTTACAGTTTTATGTTTGTCAAAGTTCATTTGTAATTTGTGTGACATAGGTATCTTGAATATTGAATATTATAGAGGTAATGACTCATACACATTATAATTTGTCTAAAAAGGTAACTTTATAAAAAAAAAAAAACTATAAATGCTTGGTCGAATACTCCCGAATCTTCGTTATGCAAATGTCTAAGTTACGGTACTTATATAAGAGACCATAATCGAGGTAATCAAACAAAACCAACCACCGTTTAGTCTTCGCTATCAGTAAGCACACAAACACACGAATGTTGTTTGTGTGGTCCTAGGCCCGTATAGCACGTGCCTACGCGCAGCTGCCGGTACAAAAACGAGGAAGTGCAGCCATTATTTGAATATCGAATGGTTTTTTTTGGAAACCAAGTGCACAGTCACAAGTTTTTCGGCTCTGACAATGATAAGGACAAGTTCGCATTAGTTTACGTTTGTTTACTGTGGACAATCCTTACGTAAAAAGCTCATGAATAAAAAAAAATACGAAGAATGTATTTCCAATTCTCTTAAGTCACTGAAACCCGTTACAGTAGTTACGGTTCCTCCAAATAAGTAGGTATAACTTAAATTTTACATGTAATTTGTAGTTTTTAATTTTTTACGCAGACACCCAAATTTTTTCCAAGATTAGGTATATTATGTTTATCAAATACAAATAGCCTAGATTACTTTTTAAAAAGTCTTCTACCTGTTGATTAAAATCGGTTTAGCCGTTTTTGAAGATAAATAGACAGACAGATAGACAAAAAAAAGACGCGTATTTGAATTTTGGTAACAATCCTTTATTTTGAAATCACAGACAGACAATCCAATTTTATTTATTTGTATTATATAAGTAGGTATAATAAAGTAAATCTAAATATAATATATATTGCATTGGTGTCAAGAAAACACTGTAAAAAATAGTTTGAGCTCGTCACAAGGTCTCACATAATCACAAGGTCATATCTATGAAGATGACATTCCGAAATACTTATTCTTCATTCATAATTTAATCCTAGTATTGTCCACTTCTTAACATAGGCGGGTACTTCATTCCACAACAACATGGTCTTGAGTCGCTAGGATCTTTCCCTTAGAAGCCATTGCCAGGTCATCAGTCCATCTGATGGGAGTCTTTCTTCTCCATTCCCTCTTCGAGCTATGATATGCTACTTTAACTCAATAAGCTAAAGAGTCTTATCCATATTAACTTCAACCTTATTAAAAAAAACTCAAATCAAATTAAAAAAGGCATAAGGAATCTTTAGCACGTGTTCAACGACACATGTGCACTAAATGGACCTTTTTACTTTTCAAAAGGACGAATCGGAAATCCTACGTTGGAATAAATTCTCTTTAGTGAGTATAACGCCCCCAGCGCGCCCTTTTACAAGTTCTACTATCAACCAATTTAAAAAGACCTATTCCTCATCTCCTTTAGTAGAGGTTTCGTAAGTGATTTTCTTAATGTATGGATGGTTGAGGATCAAGATGAACTGGTGATTTCATTGTTCTAAGGTCTATGAATGAATGTTGTGAGAACAAAAAATGCTTATAAAAGTGTTTCCTGCGAGGTTTGTGTTCATTTCATTACCAGGTAAGAGATTACTCTATTATCCCGGTATTTTATCACCAAATAATAATTGGTAATAATAATAATTGATACATCAATCCGTTTGTTGAAAATACTAGTTTCGGCCTCGCGGTTTTATCTACGTTCCAGAGATTTATCTATAATGTGACAAGTGTCATCTTAATCTGTTCCATTACGACGTGAACAAACATACAAATGACATATTTATAATATTAGTAGAATTAAAAATCAAGCAAAAAATAATGCCACAGCACATTAAATAAAATAGACTTTACTAGAAACATTTATCTTCATTATGACATATTTGAAATTAATTATAAATCGACACGAATATCTATCGACATCGACGTTTCTATGGCTTTTTTAAGTTAATTTTTGCACAACACTACGTACGTGAGTTCGGTTACCTACGGTTGCAGTCGTTTTAATGTATCACACGGCTATTATAATTACGAAATAGTTATTATTTTAATTGCTTAAATATCAATTTAAATTCTAACGTTATTGATATGTGTCCTCCTTTCATTAGATACAATATTTTTTAAATGGAGTCGATTGCTGAAACTAAAATACTAAGCTATTATAAACTTTAAACGAAAAAGCAAAGGTTGAGATTATGAGGTTTGATCTATATGTAGTTTTAGGATGCGCGTCCCATTTGTGAGCCAAGGTGTCAAATTAATTCATTACTAATGTTTTTTTTATTAAAAATTCTGTACAACAACCATATTAAGTACAAATGTGCACCAGCATGCGGGTACTGGGTCAAATTCCTTTTTTGCAATTAACAAAGCGCATAATATGATATTTAAAAAATTAGAAGAAAACCTACAGGCGTCACTAAAAAACAGCACAGGGCCAGATGGGCGTTGGAATACCTTTCTGTGGATACAGAGGCGAGTGTAGTGTGACCGTGTGTCGTTGATACTTGAAAAAAAAAATGTAAACAATACCTAATATAAAATCACATAAGGTCTAATCATCATCCTTCCAGGCTTTGTGTGCTTATTACTTTTGGCCACATCATCATGTGATGATTTATATATGGTATGTAGGTACCATGGTGAAATTTGGCACATAGATAGTGCAAACTCTGTAATAATATGAGTAGTCCTAAGTATGTTTTTATTCGGAACACAAATATTAGATCCATCGGGAACACAAAAAAATAATTTTGAAGTCAACTTTTATATTTAATTTTAAAAAAACTTGAACTTCAACTCAAATGGAAACTTTTTTATATTTTTTACTTGGGTTTGGCTCGTCCATAATCTCACTATAAAGTCATTCACTTTTTTATCAGATGATAGTAATAAATAACAGTAAAAAAATATTATAAATAAATAATTTTAAAAATGTGTGTTTAGGCAACCAATTTGCAAAAATACTAATTTCAATTACTTAATAAAAAATCCTTATCCATAGCAATCTGGTAAAATTTGCAAAACGAATAAAATACTATCAAAATCATTTGAACTACACTTTGCGCTAGTGACAGTACGACAACAGAATCCCACATGTTTTGATTTTTTTACTAAAAAATATTCGGAAATATTTTTTGGAAAACCATTAAAAAAGGAATCTATAAATCATGTTCCATCTGCTCATACCGGAGGCGACATTCATTAATTTAAAAAGTAAAAGCTTTTGTCATAGGCTGTTCGATTTAAAACAATATTTTGTATTCCTTTTGCTTTTTGCCATTACAGGAATAATGTGATTCAGTAAGCTTATAGGTACTTCAGGAGCCAGTATTTTATTAATTTGATATTACGTTACTTAAAGCGTTATTTATTTATTCATTTTTTAAAATAGTCCAGCTAGATAATATTATAGAGCCGCTGAAAAGAAAATTCTAACCATTTCTTTTAGTTTATATTCTTAAATTCATAGTCTTAACATTAATTTTCATAGTTATACATGAATTCACGTTCATATATAAAATAATGTAAAAGAAACACATTAAATAATATTATTATAATAGTTAAACAAGAAGTTAAGGGTCAAGACCAAGGCGTCATAAAAACCCTAACGGAACAAATAACAAGAACCTTCCGAAAATAGTCGCTGTTCATAAAAAAATGCTTAAGTTTTGCCACAACTATTTAAAATTACACGCTCAGCTAGTTTACAGAACAGACAGAAATTGGGCAATTTTCTCACAAAATTGACCAATTTACAGTATCCGAGGACAAATTGTGCAATAAATCAAGATATTATTACAATGTTTATAATAAATATTTTTATAATTGACAGGAAATCGATAAGGGTAGAATGATAGCTTTAGATGCAATTAAAGAAATATGGTTCATGCGATTTGAAGAGCATTCGGTTCTTAGACTATTAGGATTAATTTGATTTATCAATCATGTTCAATCGAAAGTCTTTGATGATTAATTTAAGTAAATTATTATCCTATCAACATGGCTCTCTAAAGAATTTAAAATAATGTTTTTTGCTATGATGTAGTTCGGATAAATTACAATTAGGGTAGAGCAACCAGCCAAGTATGAGTTTGATACGTACACGGAGGGTCCTGTATAATATTAAACTATGCATTACTGCGAAAAGTAATACATTCTTACCGTCTCATATTAAACTAATATTATATTATGCATTTTGCGGTAGAAACTTTCCGTAGGGGTCCGAAGGGGTCTGATTCGCTCAGATTTTTAACCAACTTTTATCATCTAAGCTCATCGAGGCTTCGGGACACTGACGAGCTGGTAGCTTTTTTCGCCAGCGCATTAGCTTGGTCATACAAAGTGGGAACGCTGCTAGCCAGTTGGGAGCCTTGCCTAGGGACAGCAACGGTAGCTTTGAAGAAATTTTCGATATATACTTAGTTTGTATTTTATATTATTACAATTTATAAAAAACTAGCGGGCCCGACAGACGTTGTCCTGTCCAAAAACGATTACGACGCCATCTACCGGGTCTAATTGTATTTTCAAACCATCCAGGGACTCACTCATATATACACACAAAATTTCATCCAAATCGGTCCAGCCGTTTAGGATGAGTTAGGTGACAAACACACGTACAGAAGAATTTTATATATTAAGATAAGAAAGATAAACAAATTTTAAAATTTAATATTAGGATTTGTTGTTTAAGTATAGGATTTAAATAATAATTGGTCTTAATTACGTTTTATTACTTAATGGCGTTTATTAAATAGAGTCAGAACGTTTTAAAAAAAAAATGCTTTATTAAGATTTCTTCCAAGGGAGTCCTAGGATTTTGACTAAATCAAATTTTTATTTGTCATTTACCATTGTAATACGTATTCTTTAAACACAATTACCTATTACAATTAAAAATATACAAGCAAGAGATGTGATAGACAGACGGCGTAAGCCTTGTAATAAAGTCCCGTGGGCACGGTTTAGGTATGGAACCCTAAAAATGTGTGCTCTTCAGCCCTTCTTAAGTTATGTATAATATAACCAAATAAGAATGAATGATGTATTGACTGAATGTGTATTGACTCACAAGTCGCAACACGTGTCTATATCAATCGTAACTTAATCCTAACAAATCCTAACTTAATATTAAAAATGCGAAAGTGAGTTTGTTTGTTACCTTTTCACACCTAAACCACTGAACCGATCGCGATGAAATTTGGTATGCAGATAGACTATAATTGGCGTTACGTGGGGTCAAAAGGTTTTCAACATATAACTGCTCTGCACATGAAGCAGCGCAACACTGGTATTCTGGCAGAGCCATACTGGAGTACGACAAACTGAAATTTTAATAAATAAATAAAATTAACTAACACCTTTTTAGTTGTTATTGTTTATATTTATATAATAATGATGATAAAATGGTATATTTCTTATCACAATAAAATTTGGTAAATACAACCACGTGAATGACTGGTGAAGTCTAGACCATAAATAAAATGTTATCCTCAATTTGTGCTCACATATCGACAAGAGCGGGTGGCATCTCAAACATCGTACCGACAAGTAAATTAGCGCGTGTCTTATCGATAATAACGTAATCCCCGACTCCCGCACTATCCGCTCACAATGACACATATCTGTCAAACGAATTTAACCTTTAATACCTAGCAATAAGAACTGACATGAAGGACATTATGAATGGTTGCGCATTCCTGAGCAAGCGCTTAACGGATCGATGTGACATTTTTATTATGGTGAATTGTTTCCCACGATTTGATTTAACTTTGTACGTTAGATTTATATTTAACTTTGATTTTAATGTATTTTAATATATGACGGCTCTTTATTTATAATAACTAACATGAAAAAGTAGCAATATCATAAAAATATTGTTACGAACATTGAATTAAACATTTTAAGACCCAAATTAGTTTCATCTCGATCATCACCTCGCCAATATTTAACTGCAACAATAAATCTTTATAACATTACAATTGATATCAAAAGCTACACAAAGAAATCGAAAAACAATAGTGCAGTGAAAGCGGTTATAAACATTATTATATACGATCCGAAACAAATCTGGGAATTTCTCCTTTCGGCGGTCATGGGGCCACGTTAAAAAAACAGTGTATCTATTATGTGATATTGAAATCCATGGCAAATATTATCGGCTATAGAGATATGAAAGTTGGGAACGGAATGGGTGAACTGGTAAACAAACGGAGACGGTACGATGAACTTTAGTCGCGGAGCTCTGTAGCCCGCTTCTGCGGTGAGTCGCGACATTTTTCAGGAGTTAAAGAATATTATGGATAACATGTTTATTTCTAAAGAACAAAGGCTCTGAAGACCACTCTGGACACCGACGTCATATCAAAGTCAAATCAGTTTAGTGCCTAGGAGAGCATTTATGAACGTCGAAGCTAGAAATTACCATTTAGTCTTCAATTGAGAAGAACCGGCAAGAAACTCAGCAACTAAGTTAGCTATTTTTTCATTCAAATGTAACAATATAATAAGCATAAGCACAAATAATAACCTGAACAAGTTTAAATTTCAAAATGTACATTCTAACAAATAAATATTTCCAATTGAAAAGGAAAAGCTTATTTTGAAAATAGTTTTGTATGTAATAATAATAAAGCAAGAAATTTCAAAATATAGATTCAAGATTTGGTAAAAACAAAAAGTTCTGTGGACAGTTGTAGAGTACAAATAACCTGCGTACTATCTCCGTAAATAACTCAAAAACCCAGTTGACTTGACTGTTGACTATACAGAATGTATAAAAAAAGGCAACGGGACAAGACTCCGTGAAGTTACTTACCTATATAATATGACATTAAAATAATAATGAAGTAATTTAAGTCCATCATTAAAAATGTAGATTCATGACAAACGGCCAATCACAAATTTGATACCAAATAAAGTTTGGCTATTGCATTTTACTGTCAACGAATATGTTTTGTGATTAATAAATTAATATTCATAGCCATTTCCCACAAACTTGATTGCATTCATGACAAATCATTAAATGGGTTACGAAAGAGGCATAAAATGTTTATTGTTTTCGCATTTCCATATTGTAACTGTTAGGTTATTGATTGGAGCATAAAATAGACATATATTGGAGGCAATAGAAACTGAAGAAAGTCACTTCAAAAATAATTTTTAGGGTTCCGTACCCAAAGGGTAAAAACGGGACCTGTCCGTCTGTCTGTCACCAGGCTGTATCTCAAGAACTGCGATAGCTAGACAGTTGAAATTTTCACAAATTATGTATTTCTGTTGCCGCTATAACAACAAATACTAAAAACAAAATAAAATAAATAGGTAATTAAAGGGGGGCTCCCATACAACATATGCGATATTTTTAGCCGTTTTTATAGATAATGGTACGGAACCCTTCGTGCGCGAGTCCGACTCGCACATGGCCATTTTGTATTATGCAGAGTTTATATTGTTAGGTTACTAAAATTGATAAATTCTATCCTTGTTTATAACTAGCAAGATCTGAGAGGTCGTTCCTCTGAAAAGTTTTGTATTTTGTGTTGACTATCTATCTATATAAAGTCAAAGTATGTATGTATGTACCTTATAGACTCCGAAACCGCTGAACCTGTAAGTGGGTAATCCTGTAAGGTTTGGTGGCGATGGGAGCACTCGGGACCGCGGGTGAAATCGCGGGGCGGAAGCTTGTGTACTATAAATTATTACTTACCATAGTGAGAGTGAGATCAAACATAATGTCCTATACAAAGTAAAAATAAAATCACGAAAATACCTGTGACTAGCTACATAGATAAATATTCTGACTACCACTAAATAGGTGAGTGAGTTCGATTCCCACTCGAGATATACGAGTACATTATGTTACAACGTGTCTGTGTGTTTTGTAATAGTTAGAAATCTGGGGTACTGTTTCGTAGGCTATTTTTGAGAGTGAAACCGCGGAGGGCAGCTAGTATCTATATAAGTTCCTATACTTATATATTATATGGTTGCCTGGTTTCCTTTCATAATACAATCTCTTCTTACTTTCTTACTTGACTTTTTTCTGTTCTATTTAATTAATATTTCTAGGGATGTCCACACAAATATGTCGGTATCATCCCGATATGAACTCCGACCGTTGGTTTGACTGCGACTCCCCATACCAATAAATCTCTCCATACCTCTATTGTTGGCAGCACGATCTTCGCCGATGTTTGCCGATGTTGCACGAATGTTACTTGATACCGGATCCGGTTGGCTTTGAAATGAATTCAAATGGTTTAAATTATGGAACTAGCGTAATTGTTTTACGAGATAGACATGCATTTATCCATTCTCATCGTACTAAGTTAGCAAAACCTAAAAAGCAATTGACCTCGGTTGACTTTCAGCCAAATAGTGGTAGCTGGCCAGGCGATCATACATGAGTTTTGAAATGTACCTACCTACTTTAAATCATTCTTGGGGACTAGTTGCCCCAGTAAAATTAATAAAGAATATCTAAGCACATGGGTCTAGTTCTACGTGAGACAAGTTGCCTAAGTCCCAAACTTTTTCTTTAATACAAACCTTGTCTTGACAATTACAAACAGAACAAAAAAATAATTAGCCAAATCCGTCCAGCCGTTCTAAAGTGATGATGCGCTTACATACATTCGGCAATTGTTTTATATTTATACAGGGTGGTTTTTTTATCACTGCCAATGCTTGCAGGGTTGGAAGTACTCATCAATGTGAACAACTTTTATTATGTGGCTAACTCTAATATCACGTAAAATAAAATGGTTGCTTCATACATTTTGGTCGAGTAGGTATTGAAATTTTGTATGGAATGATTTCACAGTTAGTCCTGTAATAAAAGTTGTTCAATTTGATGAGTACTTCCACCCCTTCAAGTATTGCCAGTGACTAAAAAGTCACCCAGTATAGATATGTAAAGCAAATTGCAATACTTAATTTAAAAAAAAAATCCTATTACACAAAATTAACTATAATTTAGAACCCAAAAAAAGGAAGAAGATTACGTAACTGCCTCATAGATACAAAATCTGATACATCATTCAGTAAATCGTTTTTATTCAATTGTCATATAATATAATACATTTGAACCTAATCTTACAATTGCATTAGTATAAAAGAAACTTTATATTCAACAAAAGGTATTTGATTTTGCAAGTCACTACCTTATGGGCTAAATAATAAGAGCTATTTTGCTACAGTTATTTATTGTTAATAAAAATTATACAGGGGTGGATTCGAAGACTTTTCGGTTATGACTTATAAGTCATATTGTATGGTAGCTTTTTTTTTAGTAAGGTAAGTCGGTTCTTTATGGAAGTTTTAGTAGAAAAATCTATTTAAATGGGGACGTGAAATTGATATAGTATGACTGATTCAAATTATACTATTGAATTTGGCTTAAATGCTCCTGCGCATAGTAAAATTTGGCATGAACATTTATAACACTATCAACATTTAATTTTTATTTGACTTTCTTACTTCTACTTTAGATTATAACCTCAAAAGTCAATATTGCGAGTAAAAATAGAAACCTCACAATTTTTAAATCAGACAAGCTTTCATTTAACCTCAGAATAAATGTAAATGTTAAAGAATCATAATTTTTAGGGTTCCGTACCCAAAGGGTAAAACAGGACCCTATTACTCAGACTTCGCTGTCCGTCCGTCTATCTGTCCATCTGTCTCCAGGCTGTATCTCATCAACCGTGATAGTTAGACAGTTGAAATTTTCACAGATGATGTATTTCTGTTGCCGCTATAACAACAAATACTAAAAAACAGAATAAAATAAATGTTTAAGGGGGCTCCCATACAACAGACATACGGAACCCTACGTCCGCGACTCCGACTCGCACTTGGCTGGTTTTTTTAACAAACCTCAAACTGACATATAAATAAAACCCGAATGACTTATATCAAGGTCAAATTAAAAACACAACTGTCTTTAATACACCCCTAGTATACGTTCGCAAATCAAACAAAATCAAAACATAAAATGGAGACAGGTGGCGTTGTTAAAAAGGGGGAGAATGTATGGGGTTGTACAGTGCCGGACGCCGGACGACGGACGGACGGACAGATGCGGGTATTGTGCTTTTGTTATTACCTGTAAAGCTTGTTTGTTATTTATGTGAGTACAGATAGTAAAATTGTGATAATTAAAATCAGGACTGCAATGAAATCGTTTTAGTTTTTCTTTTCCATCTATCTATATATTAATGGCGGGCCAGTTGGCGTGGTTGGTAAGATACTCCATCTATCACGCCGCAGGTCGTGGGTTCAATTAGGACACACAGGACTCACTCAGGACAGACATTTGTGTGCATGGACAATAATGGACATGTCTGTTTGTCCTGAGTCTGGGTGTAATTATCTATATAAGTATATAATTACAAAAGAAAAGTATCTACATAGTATATGTAGTATATCAGTTATCTGGCTTCCATAGTACAAGCTCTGCTTAGTTTGGGGCCAGATGGCCGTGTGTGAGGAATAGTGTCACACCAGATTTTTTTTTTTATACCACTAAGGTGGCAAACAAGCGTACGACCAAAAGAATAAAACAGAAAGAAAAGAAAAGTCTGAAAAATCAGTAGCATCAGTAGGCTTTGGCTATATAAATAAATATTCTGGGACATTATTCCTCACACACGGCCATCTGACCCCAAACTAAGCAGAGCTTGTACTGTCACGGTTAACCGTTGGTTAATGTGACATTCATAATATAACAATTTTACTATTATGTAGAATTGTAGAACAATAAACAGAATATTTGCCGCAGCGGTTGATTAGAAATTAGTTTAAACATGGTATGTATGTATACCTTGTCTAAAATTATGATAAGGTCAATGTGGCAAACTCGGTAACATAAAACGAAAAAGATGAGAAAAAAAAACTATTAAAAATGGATTTAATAAATAATGTGGTATTGTCGCTAAAGTGCTTCCACCTTTAAAACTTTCACAAAGATGATACAGTCACGAGCATAAATATATGTACGTATGTTAGTAAAATTCGAAAGTGTTTTTTTTTTACTTTGTATAGGCTTGTGTTTGACCACAATCTTACTATGTTAAGTGATGATATGGCCGAAGGTGGTAAGCACACAATGCCCAGAAGGAACTGGCTCTCAAGTGCAGCTGCCGGAACACACCATTAGGTGTTTGGCGACAGATTTTCAACTTGAGGGTGGTAGCCAGCCAGGCGGGAACTACAAAGTACCCAACCACCGTGCTATGGTTTCCTCACGATTTTTTCCTTCACCGAAAGCTCTAGCTCATTGTTGGATTCGAACTCACGACCTTCGCCGCGGCATCCGACGTCACTATCACTGAGCTATCATCGCCTTAAAATAATATAATATTAATAATATTTTCTCGTGAAATAACGATAGCAGCTATCAGATATGTTCGTAACACAATAAAATTTCATCCAATACTTTAAGAGAAAATACCTAATACATAATTATTAAAACTCATAAGACTAAGTGTACCGCCCTTCCACTTACTCCAATTCAAACATAATTTCGAAACAAAACAATTGATTGAAAAACAAAACAGTTGAGTTAAAGTCGAATCGCTATAAAAGATGGCCTCCTGGTAATAACAACGTCAAAGTATTCTATTTACAAACATGATGCATGTTCTCTATTCAAATACCATTTTCATCTCAACATTGGCATCGCTGGATTGGAATTCCAGATTCAAACTAATATAAACAGACGTCTGTCTGTTAGTGATGACCTACACGAGTCATTGGTACCATACGGTCTAGACTCAGAAACGTATAATTAGTGCCTACAGTGACAGATTTACGTTGCAAAAAATATCTACATCTGAACTTATTAAAAGATTTAATTTAATCTGAAATATTGCACGGTTGAGTAATACATTTGATGTGATTATTTATTATAATTAGGTATATTTATTTTGAATAACTTCTTCGTTCATATATTTTTACTGTGTTACTATTCAACTAGGGATATATTTTTTTATAAATTGAGATTGGAATCCACCCAGTTTCAATTTCAAGAAGACGTATTTAAGAAACCAATGCTAGGTTCGTCATATTGAACAACTAGTTTCCGCCCCGCGGTTTCACCCGCGTTCCCGAGGGATCATATATTTTCCCGGGATCAAAAGCAGCCTATAACTTTCCTCGATAAATGGGCTATCCAATTAGTATAGATAGATACTAGTATAGATTTACTGAAAATAACAGTATTCAGAAACCGCGAAAACATTTTTTTTCATATATTTTGATCAACGAAGCTTGACTTTAAGTATAAAACGTTTGAAATTATTTTTGCGATTTCAGAGTTGGTCCTATTAGTAAAAGTTGTACCCAACCGGTATTTTAGATTAATTTAAGTAAAGTTTGATACGAGTAACATTGAACGTTGAAAGGTATAACGACTTCTTTTGCTAACAACTTTAAAAAAAACTTTTTAATTTGGTATCGATTTCATATTTTTGTTGGGCACGCTAAAAAGTAGCACAGTATTAACTCGCACGTGCAGGTATGAACACAATATTTAATTTAAAATACGAACACATTTTTGTTAAAAGTTTAATCTGATGACTAAACGTACCTTATTTAGGTACCTGCACAACTTGTATTTATCATGTTTCTAAAGGATTTATTATAATAAACATGTAATTTAAACAGACAAATATATAATCACAATAAAAACACAAATGTCTAAATGACATTCTAGAATTGTAAAAATCAATTAAGTATGTAACATCATTTTAGTTTTTATTTCTTTGTTTTCTGTAATGTTTATATCGAAATAAAAGTTTATTAAAAGAGAATAAGGTCCATAATGCCTTGTCGCATAATAAACTATTGTATAATATATTGAATTTATTTTGTAGCCATAGAGTACATATTGTGCCGACCCCAAATTATTGTTTTTTTTTTTTTTTTTTTTTCGGCAGGAACAGAAGGTGGTGGGTCCAGGGGACCTTCTTCCACCCTTACGCGGACTTTGCGGCGAGCGCTGAGGCTCTCAACCGCTACTTAAAACTAAAATAAATTTAGGGCAACGGTAGCCTAAGGGTGCCCCCTGTGGGGCTCGACCTCGGCTCAGGACGTTGCCTGGGGAATATGTGGGAGGACTTAGCATACAAATATATTATTATTTGGGGAAAGGTCGGATTGCTAATGATGATATGCAGCTCGGGCCGCTTAAACGGGACGAGACTGAGAGGGACGTCGCGACGGTCCTCGCCGGCGAGGACGAAATCTTGGTTGTCGGTTGCGCATTTGTATCTGTTTTCGGGCTTCGTCAGCCTCGATTTGAGCTAAAGTGGTGGCATCGTCTGGTTCGCTGAGGGCGAACCTAGGCCTACGGATGCGGGAGATGAGGGACGGGGTGTAGGTGATGGTTTGAATGATTAAAGGATTCGCGTGATGTGCTGCGGTTTCAAAATATCTGCGTGAGGCGCGTTTTATAAATTGTTTGATTGTAGGGAGACCTAAGTCAAGGTGGAGGTTTTCATTGCGCATGTACCACGGGGCGCCCGTGGCTTTGCGCATGAATCTGTTCTGAACCACCTGAAGGGTGTGGAGGTGTGTTGGAGCAGCGTGAGCGAACACGGTACTCGCATACGTCATGACGGGACGGATACACGCGGTATAGAGTCTAATCTTGCTTTTTAGGGCAAGCTTAGACCGGGCGTTAATAAGAAAGTGGAGTCGTCCTGCCACAAAGGAGGCGCGCGCGCGGACCTTCTTTATGTGTGCAGCAAAGGATAGGCGATCATCGAGGGTCACGCCGAGATATTTGGCTTGCCTCTCCCAAGGGATCGGCTCGCCGAATAAAGTGACTGGCTTGGGAGCGGGAGGGCGTCTTTTTTTGTCGGTTCTATAAAAGAGAACCGCCTGACTTTTGGAGGGGTTGATCTCTATTCTCCATTTCCGAAACCATGCGCCTAGGGCGTTGGCTGCGGTCTGGAGTTTTTTGGAGATCGCGGGCGGGCTTCTGCCTGAGCAGTATATGGCAGTGTCGTCCGCAAAAAGGGCGAACTGCGTATTCGTGACTTTAGGGATGTCGCTCGTGTAGAGCGTGAAAAGCAAGGGAGATAGTACCGAGCCCTGAGGGGAAATTATTGAGAACAGGGCAGGAAGATGATGATCATGAATGTACCCAAAGACAAGATGTTGGCCAATCTTGTCTTTGATCACCATGCCAAGAATCCTCACCTCCTTTTTTTCATGGCAGACGGTCGAGCTGTTGGTAAGTGGTCAGAGCCGCCTATGAACATTTGCAAAACCAGAGAAATTGCCAATTTATTAATTCAAAGCAATTATAACTCTTTGGTATTGATGTTGAATTCCGTGTGTGGGCTAAATTCTTGGGTTCGAATCAATGAGCTTGAGCTTTCGATGAAAGAAAACATCAAGAGGAAATCACAGCACGTTATAGGTACCTACTTCGCAGTACATTCGTAGTACGTTCGTAGTATCCACCAAGCTGGTGAATAACCTCAAATTGAAAATATATCATCAGCTGCATTTGACTACCAGTAAGTACCTTCTAGACTTTGTGTGGTTACCACATTTGGTCCATATCACTAGATTATGGTCAAACTCAAGATTTATTGAAGAATGATTGTTCCATGTAGAAAGCTGTAATTTATATTTAGCATCATGAGCAAATTATTTAAATATTTGAAATAAAATAATATTATTTATCGTTCAAAAATAATCTAGCTCCATTTTTTTAAATTATTAAAACTAGTTCATATTTCAAGATGAACCATCAAGGACAAATAACTTTTTTGCAAGATAGGTAGATATGGTATTATTAGTATTTAGCACTTAGCCTTATCTCCATATCAGATCCACGATCCAATAAATTAGTTGGATCGTGACTTCCTGACCTTATGAGTATACCTTACTTAGTGATATGTGTAGGTATTTACGCTAATAACGTGCTTAATAGATGTACAACAGAGCCTCCATAGCCCGAACTCCGAACCTCTGCAAATTCGAACGTCTCTATAATCCGAACGACCCCCTTCCTCTTCGAATTGGAGACTTTGGAACCTACTGCAAGGATTCCACACACCCATTATCGAGGCCCTGCTGTAGTTTATTCCTAAGATTCCTCATGAAATTGATATTTTGTCAATAAACTACATTCCGCCTCGTGGTTTTACCCGCGTTCTTGGAATCTAATGATTTCTCGGAATAAAAAGTATTGTTTGTTTTATTTCAGGGTGTGATCTATTTCGGTGTCATATTTCATCCAAATCAGTACCATTTATAAATTTATAGCAGGATAATAAACCATTTTCGGTCCTTTTTGTCACCATTTTTTGTGAGATTTCAGTTCTTGAATAAAAACATTAATAATTCATTATAATCATCGACGGGTCCTACACGTCCCCAATGCTGGGGCACGAGCTTCCCCTAACAACGTGGGAGAGGGCTTGTGACCATAGTCTACCATGCAGGTCCAGTGCCAAGTGCAGTCTACATACTTATAATTAAGGCGATGATAGCTCAGTGGTAGTGACGTCGGATGCCACGGCGAAGGTCGTAGGCTCGAATACTATAATGAGCTTGAGCTTTCGGTGAGGAAAACATCGTGAGGAAACCGTAAAACGGGGTAGTACCCGCCTGGCTGGCTACCACCCTCAACTTGAAAATATGTCGCTAAACACCTACTGTTGTGTTCCGGCAGTTGCATTTTAGAGCCAGATGCCTTCTAGACTTTATAAAGGTCGGCAACACTTTGGACCTCTGGTATTGCTAATATCCATAGGCGACGGTAGCCACTTACCATCAGGTGGACCGCCGGACTGCTTGCCAGCCTTCTGACATAAAAAAAAACACTTATAATTAGTTTCACGAAATTCCAACTTACGGTCTTAAACAGAAAATTCACAATAAAATTCTCTACTAGGTAAACTAAAGTCGTACGTCACCACATATTTGCCGTGTTTGTTTGTCCACATCAAAATGTCAATTGTTTAAGATATTTACAAAACATTGCGTTCCATCACGAATAACGTCATCGTGTGACGTCATGTTCTTTGAACGCTTTTGTGTACTGACGGCGCGTGCGCTGAGAGATTTACAGGATTTTTTCAATACATTGAATATGGAGATACGTCTGGAAAATTATTTAAGGTCAATGTATTCGTGATTTTGATAATAATATGTTTATATTGTTGCATGCATTGAGGTTAAGAAACTTTTGTTACTGATTTTCAGTCGGAACTCAATGGTTAAGACCTCACAAAAGTTCAGGACCACTATATTATGTTGACTGACATATCAAAAATCAGCAACTTTTTATGAAATATCAAAACGATTATTTTTATATGGAATATTGTATTAGGTATATATACCTACTAACTTGTGACGTCATCATTGAACATTAAAAGATATAGAAGAGAGAAGAGAAATCTCTTCTTTAAATCTAGATCATCATGGAAGAATCATGAAAGGATTGAAATGACGGAGGCTCGGGAACGAGCTCCCCGCCGCATATTTTTCCCAAGGGAGTACCTACCTACCCACAGCATGTGGTTCTTCAAGAAGGGTGTGAAGAGATTTTTGCTGTTCCAAGGTGGTGTTGCAAGGTAGGCTAGGGTAACCACTTACAGGCGGACCGTATGATTGTCTGCCACCTTAGTGGTATAGAAAATACCGGACAAGTGCGAGTCGGACTCGCACAAGAAGGGTTTCGCACCATTATCTATAAAAACGACAAAAAAAAACATTTATGTTGTATGAGTGCCCCTTTAAATATTTATTTTATTCTGTTTTTTAGTATTAATTGTTGTTATAGCGGCAACAGAAATACATTTTCTGTGAAAATTACAATTGTCTAACTATTACGGTTCATGAGATACAACCTGGTGACAGACGGACGGACAGCGGAGTCTTAGTAATAGGGCGGGACCCTATTACTAAGACTCCGCTGTCCATCCGCGGTCCCTGTTTTACCCTTTGGGTACGGAACCCTAAAAAAGGATGATCAAAATGACGTCATATGTTTGATCATGTGACTTTTGGGTACAATTGGATCGATTCATCTCTCTCCCGACAAAGATAAATTTGTTATAACTGCGCACATAAAAATAAGATGGAAATAAAAATATATATATATATATTTCATAATAATATTTTAATTAGCATTATGAAGATTCTTTAGATTATTTTTGAGTTCAAATTCAAATGACTAAATAAGCTTCAACTTCTAGGCTACTGCGCTTACCACGTCATTTACCACGGTAAGATTGTGATCAAACACAGGCCTATAAGTACATAGTAAAAAAAAACAAATAAATTAATGCAGGATACCTTACCCTACATACATAAATGATTGAGATCCAAAAGAGGAACTGAATCCAAATTTAAATAAAAACCTTTTTAAGAAATAAAACCATAAATAATTTTCAAAGGAAATCTTTCATCATAATCATCATCTTCTCAGCTTCAAAACGTCCCGTGTTGGACATAGGAGTAAAACATATTTATATCCGTAGGTACCTATTAGGTACGTCTAATCCGCACGCAATCGCAAATAGACTTTTTTTTTTGACTGGAACAGAAGGGTGGTGGGTCCAGGGGACCTTCTTCCACCGTTACGCGGACTTTGTGGCGAGCGCTGAGGGCTCTCAACCGCTACTTAAAAACTAAAATAGATTTAGGCTCAGGACGTTGCCTGGGGAATATGGGAGGGCTTAGCATGCAGATATATATTATTTGGGGAACGGTCGGATTGTCAAATAGACTTCGTAATTCGGTATTTATAAATAATTCGCCAAAAGTCAAACTTTTTAAAACTCTTGAATTTCGAACATCATATTATGCTGACATTCATAATCAAGACCACATCAACATATGGACATGAAAAGCTATAGAACTAATCTTATCTCTAAATAATGTTACCACAAATACAGACGTTAACAGCTGCCTGTCATAACAACTTTTGTTCGAAATAAAGGTGTTTACAGACAAAAATGCATCGACACTATCGATTTGTACCATCGTTTTATCCGTTTTGTTCCAATATCGGGTTATTCATTCGATATTTAAAGTACTTGTATCGATAAAAGTGCAATAAAGTTTTCAAAGGTATTAAAGTTTATTTTATTAAAATATATAATATGTTCTCAATGTTGTAAATATTCTTACGAATTAAGTCAACTGTTAAATTCACTAGTACAGTGAGCTACTTCTGTATTAACGTTCCTATGTATTTCCTCACAAAAATATCTTAATCGAGGTTGTTATAGACAAAGTAACATAAACTTACACAAATAGTTACTAATAAGTATGTAATTTTCAGTTAATTAGCATTTTAATAGATATTTTACTGGTTATGAAGAAATAATATACAAACAGACATCATTTCACTTTTTACTAGCGGTCATTAAGGTTAGATCTAGACGTATGATAATTCTATTAAAGGTAGTATATCTAATTTAAAAATCTTCACGTAGCAAAGATAATGCACGTCATTATTATGATAGGTAGGTTAGGACATGACCTGTAGGTTATCGTTGTGTGAAATATGTCTTTAAAATGACTAAGTAACTACTGTTTAATTTGCCCAAGCATTTAAAATGACCTTGAAAAAAAATAGTAATAAAAGCAATTAAATATCAGCTGCCAAAAAAATTTATTAAATGTAAAAACACTTTCGCACTCGACAGTAGATCATGATGTTATAATTCCAATCTCTCATCTTACAATCATCCGAATGATTTGCGATACGCTTCCACTCGATACCCTATAATTTTTTTTCATTGACAGTTAACGTTTTTAATTAATAAAGCCGTTAAAAGTGACTTTTTAAATTGCGAAAATTAGGGTGTTCGGAAGATTGATGGCTGATCGATATATCAGTTTTATAACGACATATTAAGGTCTTTATATGAGGGAATAGACTCATAAAACTATTAGTTGTTAAAAATAGAGCTGTAGCTAATTAACTATGAATCATTTTTACACTTTAGTTTTCTTCTTGGAGGTAGCTTACTTTATTTAGGTATTATTAAAGTCTGAGGAGTTTAGTGGCATAATAACTTACTTGGAAAGTTAGTGTTTACTTTGTCGGTTATAAATAATGGTCATATTAATAAAAAAATATCGTCTTGCAATGGCCATCAACTACTGTAAACGATATTGTTAGAGAAAGAGAGCAACTTCGAATATTATAAAATTTGTCATATTTGTAACTTTGACATTAGTAATTTATTCAATTCTGTTATTATCCGCTGCTAGAACAATAAAGAAGTATCCATAGTAGGCACAGATACAGGGGGTCGTGTCGCTAGTACATTATATCAAACAGGTTTTTATATAATGACTAGCGGGCCCGACAGACGATGTCCTGTCCAAACTCGATTACGACGCCATCTACCGGGTCCAATTGTATTTTCAAACCATCCAGACACCCACTCATATATACACACAAAATTTCATCCAAATCGGTCCAGCCGTTTAGGAGGAGTTAGGTGACAAACATACGTACAGAAGAATTTTATATATTAAGATTATTCTATACCATCGCCAGTGAAAAGGAAACTGTTCGTACATTGGTTATATACTGCACTAATACTTAATATAAGATAATATTCTTCCAAGACTATGTCCTGGCAGGGTATGAAGCAATTCTCGAGGAGGGGGGAGGAGGGAGGGGTGAGGGGTTCCCATAAAGCACGTCGTTAGCGCGGGCACCCGCCAGAACGCAATGTAGGAAGTCAACGCTTAGCGAGGGACTGTTGCTGGCATGCAGAGCGGACGTGAACTTGGAACGTTTCACAATATATAAGTTGTTGTGGTTTTACAAATGCCATATGAAACGTAAATATAATTTAAGATCTCATTTATAATCATAAGACAAATGCCAGCCTGTTGGGAACCTTGCCCAGCAGCGGCGGTAGCTTCATGGAAATTTTGTATATTATTATAGTTTGTATTTTTGTCGTAAAAACTTGTTGTTAATTAATTAAATCTTAAATTTGCCTTAAACAACCAAATTTGTTTAATTTCATTGCCTGACGAAAGTTGACAGTTAAGTCTACTAGAAATAGTTGAGTTCATGCAGTGGCCTCCATTTAGCAGTGGACATTTAAGCGCTAAAATTGAGATAATTATTGCAGATTTGATCTATCTAAAGATTTCGATTTATTTAGTATATCTAAGATAAATTATTAGGCCAAGATATCTTTATATGGTTTTAACCTTCTAAATTCCCTGTACCATGACGTATATGGAAGCAATTTACTTCAAAAAAAAAACATTCTTCCAAGATAATACAGAAATTATATGTCACAGTATAATTAAATAATAAAATCAAGCAGAGCACGTAAATATAGTGGCAATTTATTGTGCCATAGTGTACTTATGTTTAGAAGAACCTAAATTTCAAGAAATATTATGACCAAAAAAACTCATTTTACGAATAGGTAACTGTAGATATTTCAAACGTCCTTATGACTCCTAAGTCAAGACGGTCACGGCTGGCGCCTCGTTTGATGCACGCTCCAAGAAATCCGATGTTTCCATCCCACTGTGTGCCATCTACTGTTCACTGTCTACCCATTAACATTACCAGAAATCAACACTATGACTTTGAGCTGACTTTCAAGCTATTGTTTAAGGTTATATAAGTCAGGAACATATTAAATACTTAACAACGAGATAGGTCTGTGAGGAAAATATACTACACTCAGATAATTATAAATGATGTAATAGTGCAATGCAGCGGCAGACAGACCACATTTCGATAACTACATAAATGTGCTTTTTATATAACATAATTATAATAACAAATAAGTACAATTATTCATACAAATTTAGAGGTTATGTATCTTAGAAGATATAACCTAAACCTGTTCTATATTGAATTTATAAACTGCCAATGCTGATGACCTATTTTTTTTATGTGACGGAATATACTTCTTACACCTATACATATACCTATCTATTTAGAATGAAAACTGTGTTCCTTCATGAACTAAGAGTCAAAACATAGCTTCAAATAAATAAACAATATCGATATCCCCAATGGTCAACATTGGGGGCTCGTGTAAAGGGTGTCTTTGAGACATTATCTCAACACGAGGTGCGAGCGTGGCGCGTGCGCATCGACACGTGGACCTAGCCGCCGGAGCTATCTATCGGTAAGGATGGGATGATGTTTGTTACATCGATTAATAAATTATAATTATATAAATTGGGAACCTTGCCTATCGACAGCAGCGAGAGCTTTGAGGATGTTTTCTATAATATCATAGTTTGTATTTTTTACTTTAATTGTAAATATGTAAATAAATTTCTTTGAATTATACTTATTATTACGTAACTTAAGTATTTCTAGATTTAATTCTTATTTCTGTGGTAAAATTAAATTCACATAAAAATAATTAATAAAACAAATTTGAATAGGAATGTAGTTCAATATGGACCTATCAAATAGATTGCATGTCTTGGCAAGGATGAAATATCTATATGTAGTAGTAAGAAATATAAAATAAACTATACAATTTAAAATTAGAACTTCCATAATCTAGTCATAATAATTTTACAATATTTTTTTTCATATATATGTAGATCCAAAATAAAACGGTACAACACTATCACTTATCGATGGGTCAGAGGTACGAACAAACAGGGGGGAGGGGTACCTAACCTTGGCGGCGCCCGCGCAGCTGCCCACTGATCACCTGCCTCCATCCGCCATATTGACTTCCATCCAACAACCCAACAAGTACGCAAAACATACACTTTTTTATTATTTTACTCACTTATTTATTTCCATAATTTCAAGTTTACGCTGCCTACTGGTTCGGTAAAATTTTGTTTTTTTTCTTATATATACATATATGTTATTTCGTGTATATTTTGTCCTCTTTACCTCAGTTCCTGAACACGTGGATCGCTTCGGTCCAACATTATTATAATTTAGAAATAAATATAACATAGAAAATCAATATTATATCCTCAGACATATCTATACACATTAATTTCAGAAGTAGAATAAAATTATGTTTTAAATAGCACCCTAATTGTAAATAATTAAGGTTTGTAAACGATATGATCGCTTTTGCGTTTACTGCATTTCTATAGGAATTATTGAACAGCACCTCTCGCGGAATACTCATGGAACTCATTTCTCCCATTCAAAATGATCCGCAAACGTATCCACTCAGGGCACAGCTCAAGGTTCTCTGTCAACTCACTAAAGACTTACTACGTGCACTGCTTATTAATTTTTACTCGAAATTACATCTTTAGAATGTAAAAAGATGTACAGGCATTAATATCGAGTAATAAAAGAAAAAAATATTAAGTAGGTATTTGTAACTACTCTTAATTAAACTTTACTGGGGGACCAAATTTCACTTGTAAATAAACTATTAGCGACATTATGTTTGCTACTAGCTGTTACCCGCGGTTTCACCCGCGCTCCCGGTATAAAAATTTGCCTATAACCGATAAAAGTAACATCAGCTATTCGCCAGTGAAAGTCTCGTCAAAATTGGTCCAGCTATTTCGGATATTAGCCGGAACAAACAGACAGTAACAAATTTTAAAAATTAATCATTTGTTATAAGTAGGTACCGTATATACTTTCATATTAAGCATTTAGTAAAAGGCTGTTATAGAAAAATCAATTTTATTTATTTGTATAGATGTATAGATTAAATACTATATCTGCTGGAGGAAAAACATATTAGTTACATACATATTATTTGTACTCGAAATTAAAAAAAAACATTACAATGCAATAATTAGGGTTCACCAAGTATTTAACTAAAAACCACTAAGATTTTAAAGTGTCAATCGGATGTTCTATTCGACATTGAATTATTTCAATGAATACTTAGGAAGAGAAGGTACGTACCTACTTATACTCAAAAGCTTGTCCTAGGAATAACTGAGTGTAACTCATCAAGTTAAAGACGATGTTTATCATCTGTTCATTTCGCCGCGAGGCAATTCATTAACGACTACTGCACTACGTACATAAAAATATCTGCCATTAATTTGTGGATGAAAATAATTGTATAATGTAATATACCGATTCTTGACGATGAATTTAAATATAATGTTACCTTTTTTACTAATATTATAAATGCAAATTTTACTCTCTCTGTCTGCAAACAGAGTTTGATGAAATTAGGTAGAAGGATAGATTGTAACTTGGAGATGAACATAAGACACTATTTCGATCGCCGGATGTGTCCGATGCATAGATAGTTTTCTTTAAATAAAGAAAAAAGGTACTTATTTATCAAATAAATCGCTCAATTTATTTTTTATCATTTTGTGAATATTTCTTGTACAGAACCAATTATTAATATCGCAGCTCGTACTTACCTACCCACTCCACATTTCCTAATTAATATTTCTAGTGTGTACACAATGGTGTTACTTTGTAAAAGACTGATATTCTTTTATAATGCTACCATTTAATTCTCTTTTTCAGTTTTTTTTTACACCTAGATAACATCTTTAGTTAATATTTTTACAATTAGATAAGTGTCTAATTAAACTTTAAAATATATTATAACTAGCTTCCGCCCCACGGCTTCACCTGCGTTCCCGAGGGATCTTGTTCTCCCGGGATAAAAAGTATCCCATATGTTAATCCAAAATATATTCAATCTATGTGCCAAATTTCATCCAAATTCGTTCAGGCAAACATTCATATTTATAATACTAGCCGCGCGCCGCGGTTTCACCCGCGTTCCAGAGGGATCTTATATTTTCCCGGGATTCAAAGTACCCTATACCTATAAGTATAATTCAAAAGTATGATCTATCTATGTGCCAAGTTTCATTTAAATCCATTTAGCCATTTATGCGTGATTGATTCACAAACATCCACACCTACATCCAAAAATTCACATTTATAATATTAGCAGGATTAGTAGGATGTTTCTGGATAAGAGTAATTCAGATCTTTTTAGGGTTCCGTACCCAAAGGGTAAAACGGAACCCTATTACTAAGACTCCGCTGTCCGTCTGTCTGTCCGTCTGTCACCAGGCTGTATCTCATGAACCGTGATAATAAGACAGATCAGACATTTCTGTTGCCGCTATAACAACAAATACTAAAAAACTGAATAAAATAAATATGTAAGGGGGCACCCATACAACAGACATGATTTTTTTGCCGTTTTTGTAGATAGTGGAACGGAACGGACTTCGTGCGCGACTCCGACTCGCTCTTGGCCGCTTTTTTTTTGTTAGAAATAACACCTCTACACATAAAATTTTATATGGCTATATCTTAGATTATAATTTGGATAGTATCCAAAATAAAGTTGTTAGTAACCAGTTAGATAGAATGGTAACATTTTATTTTTTCTCACTTGCCAGACAGTCATCAAAATTAAATAACCGCTGAATATATTAAAGACACCGTTCCTTTGTTATAACACAACTGGCCAGTTATGACAAAAATCTAATGTTCTCAATTCAAATTGAGTATCAAAAACATGAAACAACTTGCCAGTTACAAAAAAATACAGCTAATGCAAAAGGCCACCTGCCTTCCTAGGGACATTAATATTTTAAGACGTTTTCGTTTCGTTACACATTCGTGTAACCTAAATGTTATTTGTTTTTTTTACGATAACTTAATCTAAGTAAATAAACAATTATCTGGCGCATCCAACCTTATAATACTTTCGTTCCTTTTATTTATTTTTAATGTTTGATTTATACTTTTCTTTTGTTTTTCTGTCAGTCAAAAAACCCCACTGTTGTATAACTCCATATCAATATCTATTTTTTAGTAAGAACATACTACGTTATACTATATACAGTTAGTTTCAAAAGGTTGAGTAATAGTTTGTTATAAATCAAAATAGTTCCTTCAAAATTCAAAACAATAAGGAAGGAGGTTCCCAAGATATAGGTTATACCTAGTTTGGGGACAAACGATATCATACTGGAATTATATCTTATCTGCTCAATAAACGTTATTATTATTATACAATTTATTAAAATATATTCCAATAAATTACATTTTTAAATATAACTTATTAAAAAATACATTTAAAAATATAAAGCACAGTTCCCCACCGGTATCGGGAACAGGGTCCTAGTTACCGGTGGTCAAGGCTCCAGAGAGTGGAACTTCCTCACTATTCCTTATTATTATTATAAAATTCATAATATTATTAGTATTACCAATGCAACTCAGAACAGTGTCAATGACCCATCTACTGAAATAGATATTTTACAATCAAACCAAAATAGTTTCAATGCCAAAGTTTTTATTAGTTTTTCCGGAAATACCCCAGTTACTTCACGATGATATTTTAGTTATTTTAGTTCAGTATTTCTGCTATAATCACCTCGATTCCGAGTAAATTGATGATTAATTAGATTTCTCACGATTATAAGCATTGCTTATTCTTAGACGATGTTATGCACACATTTTTATAAAGCACTAGCTTCCGCCCCGCGATTTCACCCGCGTTCCCGAGGGATATTATGTTTTCCCGGGATAAAAAGTAGCCTATGTTCTTCTCCGTACCATAGATAGCCTATATGATGCATACCAAATTTCATCGCGATCGGTTCAACGGTTTAGGCGTGAAAAGGTAACAAACAAACAAACAAACTCACTTTCGCATTTATAATATTAGTAAGGATTAGTATATTAGTATGTAGAAATCAGTGTAAGTTCTATAGGAACTAATAATTTTTACTATCTTTATAAAAAATAAAAAAAACTGCTCCAAAAGATCCATCAAATTCTGAATTACATTTTTAAATACATAACAATACATTTTCATACTGACTTAACTCAGCAAAACCTTTTTAAGGGTTAACGTTACTTCATTCATCTTGCTATCCCTTTTCCTCCATTGAACCCTTATAATGCTGGAAAAAGACAGATCATTTAAGTAGCCGCAACATCTTAAAGTGAAGGGTAAAAAGGCTTAAGATTTTTTTCTTGAAAAATCTATTTTTCTTGTCAAAGGGTTGCAACATCAAAAACAGGCAGATGTTAAGGCAGATGTCTACCAAAATTAATGATTTGGCTACTGGTTTACTTGAAACGTGTTTGTGTACTGGCTTCTTTTGTATACATTAATACTAAGCTGTCACTATTTGTAACGAGCACGTAACAAAAGTTTTGGAATTAAAAACTAAGATAACTAGCAGTAATTTTCTTATTATATTTTTTTTCTCTAAGAAGCAAACCTTTGTTTACATCACCAAGGCTATAGTTGATTCACCACGTGGGTCCAGTCTATATGTATGTACGATATTAACATTTTACTCTTATTACCATCTTTTTCGTCATCATCCTTGTCCTTACTCTAGTGGAGTAAACTCTGTATACATCATGTTCTTATTATCTTTGTCTATCACCTGTTAAAATCCACATTCACATTCTCTTATATCATCATTTATAATCCTACTAATATTTACTAATCTAGGTTTCAAGGTATACCTTGGAATAGGGTTACTGGAAGCTGTGGAGGGCCGTAGCCTCCTTCTGCGAGACCGTAATGGTCCACGACGCCGCCGGGGCACGGTTGTGCCTCGTCGCGACCCTTCTGCCCTGTAGCTGGGGCTTAAAATAGCAGCTACGGTGTTCCTCTACCTGTCGTAAAAGGCGACTAAATGGGGACCTTCGGGGTCGTGGGCAATCGGGGCGGGGGCCCAGTAGCGACCCCGAGAAGGACGATAAGTCGTCGTGGTCACGACTCATCGTGCGATAGCACCGCGAGGGTGCTGGTTATACCCGGTACAAGTCCGGCATAGCCCGACTACTCCCCCCCGGGGCCGTCGGGTATCCTATGAGGATTTCCCCACGATAAAAAAAGGGTCGCTGGAAGCTACTGGGTATAATAAGCTCTTAAATATCTTCTAGCTATGTCTAGTAGTGACATCCTTAGATTGATATTCTGATGATCATTTTTTCTTTGGCCTTCCCTTATCGATTCACAACTTAACATGCCTAAAAATATTTCGATCGCGGGATGTCGCAACTTACGGACAATATTTCGTGCGCGTACGCATCCAAACAGCACCTGTACGGAATGTAACGGTACATGATGTCTTGCGGACGGCTCGTTCAGTAATTAACCATGAAAAAATAAAGGAATAAAATTCTTGTATAATGAATTAAGGACAAAGTGGCATTTTGTTTAGTAATGGATACCTCGGTGATACATGTAATTTAAGTTATAGTAAAAATGGGAATTATGTGTTTGTTTGCAGCTTTATATATCTCATAGCAAAATTTCGAGGATTATGGACACTGAAGTAGAAGATTATATAGATTCTATCTTCGAATATGATCGATAGATAATTTATAATCGCAAGGATAATTTGCGTAGGCCATTTGCATAGGCCATTTGCGTAGGCCATTTGCATAGGCCATTTGCATAGGCCATTTGGACTATTACCCTTATGCTGTTTTTTCTTGATGCTTTTTGCTTACTGATTTTGGAAAATATCATGATATCATGAAATTTTTCAGAGTTCAAAGTAATATTAATAATATTACCTTAAAACAATAATGTAGGATACTAAACAATAAATTAAGAACAGAGACTGGTTGAAAGAACTGTATAATTGTTTTGCATAAATTATACATTGGTGGGTAACAATTTTTGTAGTTACTCAAAGTCAGTAATTTATTCAGTTTTGGCCCTAGTATCGAATATCGATTAAGAAATACATACCACACCTCCTTATTTATTAAAAAATAAATAATTTACAGTTAAATTCATATTATATAAAATATTCTGTTTGATGATTAACTTAACATGATCATTAGTTAATAGTATCTACCTATAATTTTAACAACAAACAAACATAGCACACAATTTTAATTCAAACATAATTGCAAATTGAATGAATGCGTAAACTCACGCTTATGAATTTACGATATTAAATTTAACTTTTTTTTTATAATATTTATTGTGCACTACCACACCTGCGCACGCGCAGCACTCAGGAGAATAACAACTGTAATTTTGAATTATAATAATATAGGCAGTTCACCCTGACATTGCTAAGGCCTAAATAGATACGACCTTAGTCTTTGTAATAAGCAATATCATTATTATATTCATGTAGCGATAAAGGCGATGATAGCTCAGTGGTAGTGACGTCGGATGCCGCGTCGAAGGTCTTGTGTTCGAATCCTACAATGAGCTTGAGCTTTCGGTGAAGGAAAACATCGTGAGGAAACCATAGCACGGTGGTAGGGTACTTTGAAGTACCCGCCTGGCTGGCTACCACCTTCAAGTTGAAAGTCTGTCGCCAAACACCTATTGGTGTGTTCCGGCAGTTGCACTTGAGAGCCAGTACCTTCTAGGCTTTGTGTGCTTACCACCTTCGGCCACATCATCACCTACCATAGTGAGATTGTGGTTAAACACAAGCCTATAGAAAGTAAAAAAAAAAAATATGACCAATAAAGAAAAAAATGTTTTTCATTGTCTTTGTCAACCCTCCATGCCCTTAACAAAACAAACACATTTATTCATAGCTAAATAAATTAGAATATATATTTCAATAAAATTAATGCAGGCAAAACCAATAGACGGACAGTATAGCAGCCATTTTCACATGATATATATTTTATTACAAACAAATTGCTAGACTCTGTAAACATTTGATGATAAAAAATTGTGAGAACAAATTAAAAGACTCGTAAAAAGCAATTGAAATATTTAACGATTCGCATTTATTTTATTATCTTGATTGTTTAGTTGATCTCAATCTGTTTTACTATTTTACAACTGTAATTTGGATTGTATAAAAATTATAGTGCCTCAGATGGAAAACACACCTGCAAAGTAATATGTGATGTAAATAAGGTTCTAGTGACCCATATAAAGAAAGTCTTTTTTAGAGAGGTAGAGCATAGCGATATGTCGCTCAAAGAGCAGCTCGACTGGGGAAGACCTACCTCCACCCCGCAGCCAAATAACTTATAGTTGTGTTACTGCGCGTGAGTAAGATCGCCAGAGCTCATCGGGGTGGGGTCGGCAACGCGCGAATGATATACCCTGGTGTTGCAAGCGTTCATAGGCTACGGTAACCGCTTGTTTGCCGATTGAGTTGTATGAAAAAAAAAAGCCTAAATCACCACTATTTTGAGGCAACGGTATTCAAGTTCTTCTCCTTTATTTCGTTGTTTTCTCTGTTTATCATTTTTTCTTTTTGTTTGTTTTATCTGTTTTATATAGATCTTACGTACGTATCGTACTTGGTCGCATAGGATAGTAGCAGAGTTTTGGTAACTTCAGTAGCTTCGACGTTCATAAGTGCCTAGGGCCTAAACTGAATAAATTTTAGGCTTTTAATTTATAAGGCTGTGACTTTGACTTTGTGAAAATTACTTAGTAATCTGTGGATAGCGTATAGTGGTAAGTAGTATATTTATCTATTTCGTATGTAATGTATGTATCATGTTATAATTATAGTATGTTCATGTTAACATAATATAATAAAGTAAAGACGAATGTGCAGTGCTCGCACAAACCCAAAAGGTTTAAGGGAACTAAGTCAAATGTTACTGGTTATGAAGTGTTTGAAATAAATAAATATGTTTATTTGGTTGTCCCAAATAAAATGAAATAAAGACAATCTATAGGTTGAGGTGTTCTAAAGTAAGCTAACGATTGTATGATTGTTTTAAAGATAGGTTTTTTTCTGCATGTTGTTTGATAAAAACGCATAGGGTTCTGCAGATATTGCCCATACTTACTACTTTAATAGTAAGTCTCTCTCTGAGTTTACGGAACTTAAGTGAACTAATTAAAATTTTAGAGCGTCTCTATATCGGATTTTGATGAATCTTGACACATATATTAAATATAGCCTGGATTTGAATCCCGTAAATCCTTAGATTCGGGAAAACCGTGGCCTAGAAACTAGTGATTTATATTGTCGAAATTTCTTATATAATATTTATGGATAGGTATTAATGCATACAATCGTAGGTACCTATGAAGTCTAATGACTTTATTTAAGAATAATAAAGCACAAGAATACCTCTAATATAATCAAGGAATTACCATCTTGAATTTATCAGGTCATCAAAAAACCCGTATTATACTCCCTTTGTTTACAAACACGATGGCTGGTGATAGGCCTACTTCTCCAAGATCAAGGACGGTGGGTGGTCCTGACACGTGCGTGAAGGGCCCCTTGTCCCGCTTCCGGGTTTATGTTTGTTGTCGACAGTTTGCGGTTTTTGATGACAGTGATATCAATGTGTAACAATAGGTGTCTTTATTATACAAATACTAGCTTTCGCCCCGCGGTTTCACCCGCGTTCCCCAGGGATCTTATGTGTTCCCGGGATAAAAAAGTAGCCTATGTTCTTCTTTATACCATAGGTTTCTTCATCTCGATCATCGTCATCGCGATCGGTTCTGCGGTCTTAGCGTGAAAAGGTAACAAACAAACAAACAAACTCACTTTTGCATTTTCAATTTCTCAAAAGGGCAATCTCATTATGGTAAGTGATGATTTAGCCGAAGGTGGCAAGAAGAAGAAATGAACTCGCTCTCAAGTGTAGCTGCTGTAAAATCCCCGGTAGAGGCTATAGAGAGAAGACAACATTATTTTTAACTTTATGAAAATTTAATTTAATGTTTTATATAGATATTTGTTATATTTGTTATGTAACAAACACAATAATAGGTTTAGTTTATTACATCTAGCTAGTCTAGCTTTTTGTGAGGTAAATGCTGTACTTACCTACATGTTTTTTTTAATAAATTTATTTAAATTTTGCTAACATACCACATTTATTTATTTGAAAACACCTTTTAATATTTCAATTTTATTCTCCAAAATTGCAATGTGTTTTCACCAGCATATTCTTCCTTCTAGCTAGACCATTAAATTTCCAGCAGCTGTTCCAAAGCGCTAATCACCGAAATATACATTTCACGCCAAATCTCTTCTTAGAAATCACGTGCGATGCAGCCTACATTTTTTCTAAATTCAAAATAAGGACAACTTGTGCCCGTATGCTATTTTTTTCGCACACAGCACGTGCTGGCTGTTTATAAGGTTTCCTTATGCCGGTGCCTTACATCTGTCGTACGCTGTGGTTTTGCCAAAAACCCGACGGATTTCAAACGTCGCTCATCCTTACGCGCTCCTTTAAGTCGATGCATTGAAGTTTTAGTTGGGTTATACAATTTGCAATATGATGCTGGGTACCTGCCGCTTGCATCTGGTGCTTTTCTTTTTGGTGAATTTTAAAAATAGCACGCTAATGTTGTTCGAAGATGGTTTGCACCCGGCGAAGAAATTTATGTTGATTTCTAAAGGAAATTAACCTTAGAGAATGACGAGTTGCCTTTACGCTTCTAGAGACGTTTTACCATAGAGAATTATTTCAAAATTTTGTGCTACTCATACCAAGATAAATAGTAGATAAACTACCTAGTATTTTCTAATTCGATGGTTTTTTTTTTATAATACTGTTGTCTGAGAAAGATAAAATCTGTCATATCTTAATCAAATCTAAGCTAATAGAAATAATAATATGATAAGAGTGTGAGTCCTCAAAATAAAATCCTATTGTTTAGTGATATCTAACAGATAGCAGTGATCATTTACTTATAACGTTTTCCCTCCATATTTTAAGGGTTGATATATACCTATAACACTGGTCTCTGAAGTTTATTTGTTATTTAAACTTTGCATCGGTAAATTCAGACAGAAATAAATTCAAATCTATTCAGACTGTTGTTTCCATTCTTCACAAGAAATTATCGAACAATACATCCAAAGTATAACCATAGACATCCCCGTTATTCCAGCTTCTATAGACCATCTTCTTTTTTTCTAAAGACGCATCCTGCCACGACAATAGGCCATAGAGTCGATGTGAAAACGATATGATCTTGGGTCAACAATCGTTTGTTGTGGTTTAGCTCATTGTGGTCTCCAATCGAGTTATTGATCGATTGTTGAATCGAGAAAAAAAATCGATTTACTTTATGAGATATTCCATCAGAACATTATAAAAGATTATTACGGTTATGTCGTAGTTTAACTATGAATATAGTCGATTTATTAAAGTCCTTGAGCCTAATCACTAACTCTTATTGAGATTCAACTCAGATTGAACTGAATAGTTTTGTTGACACATAACGTCAAAATTTATGGAAAAAGTGACATTTGATAAAAGTACTATTCAGTTATGGTAAAGTTGAGTCGCTATAAGAGTTGATTGTTATTATTATCGCATGATAATACAAACTTATCTTAATCGCATATATCTGATCAATAATTTGATGCGACATTTTATTTGAATATTTAATTAATATTTCCATTAATTAAATAAATATGAACCTGGGTATAAATATTTCTATATATTCACAATTAGTGTAATATATAGAGTTCGAGCCACCTAAAAAGTCCCATATACTCTGTTTCCATAGTGCTTATAAGCACTGCTTGAAAAATTATATGCGTGAAGAAGTCTCAGGATAAAAAGTCAGTGTATAAAAATTCAATATCCACTGCTGAGCATAATTCAGAAGAGCCACACATTTTGGCCGCTGAATTCCATCCAGATACAGCCGTGTTTAAAATAACCAATTTGACAACTTTACCGCAACATATAGAAGCTATATGGTTAAGAAACCAGAAACAGTGGCGTATATTGAGAGAAGCCACTATGTCCAGCAGTGGACTACCAAAGGTTGATGATGAATGGAATCATGTTTTTGAAATACTCGTATCATTCGATAGTTCGTGTGGTTCGATTTCCACTCAGTACAGACATTTGTGTGCATGAACATGTCTGTTTGTCCTGAATCTGGGTGTAGGAATCACTACATAATATAAAACAAAGTCGCTCCCGCTGTCTGTCCCTATGTATGCTTAGATCTTTAAAATTACGCAACGGATTTTGATGCGGTTTTTTTTAATAGATAGAGTGATTCAAGAGGAAGGTTTTAGTATATATAATTTGTCTTCTACCCGTGCGAAGCTGGGGCGGGTCGTTAGATATCTATATAAGTATATAATTACAAAAGAAAAGTAGTATATGTAGTAGGTATATCAGTTATTTGGCTTCAATAGCACAAGTTCTGCTAAGTTTGGGGTCAGATGACCGTGTGTGAGGAATAGTGTCACAGAAATGTCCCAAAATTCAAGCTTAGTTCATCTGGATTGGATTTTCATATGAATATCGGCAGGACGTAGGAATAATAGAGGACGCTTAATTATTAGTACCTGGATGACCGAGCTTTGCTCGGTTATTTTTAAGCAAACGACGTTTTCTAAAAATAAAACTTAGCTAGATCGATTTATCGCTCCCGAAACCCCCTGCATACAAAATTTCATGAAAATCGTTGGAGCCGTTTCCGAGATTCAGATTATATATATAGGTATATATATTATATACAAGAATTGCTCGTTAAAAGGTATTAGATAAGATATTCAAAATTAAGAAACCTTGGGTACAGTTTCTCCCTAGGTACAGTTTCACTAGGTGTCAGATTATTATGCTTTGTTATCATATAAAACCATTGTCTGTAAAATTTATTGTCATGCAAATACCCTATTAAACTGTTATACGAAAATCGGTCTCATACCATTTCAGACTATTAACTGTCTTTTAGTGTTGTTAAAATATCGATATTTCGATAAATTATAGCAAATACTTTTTTAAAGAAAAGTGAACTGAAAAAGACTTCGCTATCCAAATTTTTTTTTGTGAACTGTATTTGTTAGTATTACATTATATTTGTGCTGTGCTTGTGAAATAGATAATTTAAATTATCTATGTTTTTTTTATGTTTTTTTATTTATTTAAAAGGTATGCAAAATCCATATTTGTGTTTCTTATGTTTATGGTAAAACTTCATCTGGGTTAAATATTTTAGTAATGTATTTCTTAGTTGATTGATATTTATACGTTAATAATATTTATTTATGACATATCACATCGCCTTTGTAAAATGTAAAACTTCCATAAACTATAGTAGGGAAGTATCCATAAATTATTGGATATATGTATATCATTATTATTGTATTGGGTTCAATTTTCTACGTGTTTTTCCAGAATCCAAGTAGTGGACGGATTTAAGCTAAATATCGATATTTATCTATCGACTTTCAGCAACACTATTAGCATATAATACTCTCACAATATCTGAAGCAACCACTGTCATAAATAAACCAACATTCATGATCACTGCCCCAACATTAGGCGATGAAAAATATACCTTTGCTTCTTCAAAATAAGGTCCACATAATGTATTTGATGTTAAAATAAAGTTTGTATACAGTAATAGCGTTTTAATAGAGTGAACTAAAATCGTCCTTGCATTGTCCCATTGTATTCAAAGACGTTTTCGTTTCACAAAAGAGATTGCATTTTGCTCAGTTTAAAAGACTTTGCTTGTCGTACGGTAAAGTATATGTTTTTAATGGATTATCAATATGTAGTTTCGTGTCACCTGGACGTAGAAAAACGTTCGTATGTTTGTACATATTTTATACTATAGATAATTTCTTAATATAAAGAATATTAATTCTGGGTATACTGGGCGATTTTTTAGTCACTGGCAATACTTGTAGGGGTGTAAGTACTCATCAAAATGAACAACATATTATATTATGGGACTAACTGTGAAATCATGAAAAAATTATGAGGTGTTCAAAAATCACATACAAATAATCTATCGATATGCCAAGTTACAACAATATACATATTTCATATAATTCGTTAAGCCAATATAACATAGGTAATTCAGTAACAAACATACATACAAACGATCATTATAATACTAGTATTTTATTAAATTTATTAATTTTCATTATAGTGATATAGAGTCAACGAAATATGAATAACAAATACATTAATTACTACAAAGATAATGATGATTTTTTTAAATTGTACTATAAATAAGAGAAACGACAACATAATATTATATTATTTATTAAAATATTTCCAATAAACAATACGAAAATGTAATTTCCATTTATTAGGTAACCATCGATTATGTCAATCAGTACTTAATTTATATTTTAATCTTAACCAAATTACTTTACAAGAGTGATGAACTAAAATGCAATTAATTAACCATTTAAATATGTGACAACCTTATTTTCATTCCGATAAGGTTGAATATCCCTTATCAAATGTGTTTTAGAATTAATCTAGTACCGGAACATAGCGTGACGATCGGCACTTCTTTACACTCGTTTAAAGAGAACGTTAACTTTTTGGTTAAAGTTTGAACTCAACGCTACATAACGATTAACACAGAAGTGCACTTAAGGGTTGACACAGACTTGCTACTTTATGCACTGTGATTTTGTCACTTGAAAATCATCAAAAATATCTTCTAACTAGCTTACCTTAGCATGCCTTAACATAGCTGTGACCCACAGTGACCCACTGTCTTTCAGCAGTTTTTTAGGTCCAAGGGTGTGGGCTGGGCGGTGATGAGTCGATCAATGAGTGAGTCAGGGCTTTTTTTTATGAATTACATGTTTTATACGTATTGTTTCACTAGCTGGGCTAAGGGGCTCAAACCCCCAACCAAAATCATCTGGTTTCGCCCCTGACAAATCTCAAATTAAGTTTGATTACTACCCTACCCTCAGCTGGGTCCAGCCCCTCCCAAACCATAATCCTGGATCCGCCACTGTGTCGCTTAATTATGCGCCATCTTTATCAAGGCTGAATTAGCCGTACGACTTTTATAAAATTAGTCGCATGTCCACCATAGGCCTTAAATCATAAATTCATAATATAGCACGCGCCACTATAACGTATCTCCAATTTCTTAGTTAAGTACAATTCGACTCGGCATGTAGATTGCTTGATTAATTAACTGTTATAAATAACGTTTTTTTTTTAATATGCCTTGTAATATTTTTATTTCAACGTCTGCGCACTTTGACTGACCAGTGCCTTACGCCTTAATACGCATTCTTCACTGTACTTTCAGCTCATCTTTTCATCAACATCATGCTTCAGAATATTAACATCTTCTGGATATAGAATAGAATATCAAAGAATATAATATAGACATTTATTTACATATTTACAATTAAAGTAAAAAATACAAACTATGATATATAGAAAACATCCTCAAAGCCCTCGCTGCTGTCGATAGGCAAGGTTCCCAACAGGCTGGCAGCGTTCCCTTTTTGGATGGCCAAGCTTATGCGTTGGCGGAAAAAGCTCCCAGCCCGTCGGTCTCCCGAAGCCTCGATGAGCTTGGATGATAATTAACTATGCTTTCTTTTCCTATGGGGGCCCGTGTTTATTTCACTTTAATTTTGTTTTTATCACGGCTTTAACCGATCCCAACCTAGACTGTTGAGAACACAAATTATGTTACATTTTTGTCAGACAATGAATACGTGTGGCACTCGGGAACTGCCGCGGTAAAGCTATTGCATAGCATTTTTTATCAACTTATGCAATTATAATTATTATTATTTATTTATTTTTCTTTTATATTAACTCAAGTTTAATATACACACACATACATACACGTTAAGCGTTCGCTTAAGGTGTTAGGTTTTTACGAAATTTCATGATTCGGTCGCCGCGCTCAAACCCCGAAGCCCGCTATAAAAGCTACACAATAGCTTAAAATCAAATTTTTGTATTCAGCGGTTTGGGTACGGGATCGAAACTATAGCACAGTATAAAGATAGTATAATATTATATATTTTAATATAAACATTCATGAGTATGTATAGAAAACGTCACCAAGGGATGTCGACGACGTCGATCAAATCTTTCTACAACTGTCAAGCAACAATAATTTCAGTACATTGTCAATAGTTCATATAAATCTTGATCAATTCCTTACTGTAGTACCTATTGAACTGCATTCTGTAAAGATGCCTTTCTATACATTTTTTGCGTAACCCAGGTAAAATTCTGAAGGTAAGCACGTGGTCTTAAGACGGAACCTCCTTTCCCACGGCCTTTGCGCAAATGTATAACCTAAAAAAAGTTTCATAAAGATTTATGAAAAAAATTGCAAATACGACCCGAACACGTGTGCGACAAAACCTTGGGAATCAGCTGATTTTGTCTATGAAACTTGAATTACAAATATGAGCTTTATTTCCGTGGATGTTAAGCTTAAAATACGTTGGAGGGATTAGTACGTTTTGTTGTCATGCCTTCAGGTTTTGTTAAAGCCTGCACGTGCAAGAGCACGGCGGATGTCGAAGGTCAACCATAATGCACATGATAACACTGTTGCATGAAACGAGTAATTGTCTCTGAGTTTACCTGAACACTGAGGTTGAAGGATATGATACCATTGCCCAAAATTGATATTATTAACTTGAGCTTTTATAACAAAGAATTCACTTCATGTATATTACTATGTATCAAGAGACCTTTACGAATACACTTCAAATATTACGTGTCTCTATTCAATAGGTAATATAAAGTAAAAATTCAGAGATGTCCTTTTCAAATCAAAAACGAAGAGGGCTCGTTATTTAAAACAATTTTCAATATGAGATTAACTTGAAAATACACGGAAGTACCTAACTGAAAAGGCTGATTTGTTGTATGTATACTATAGTTATCCAGCATCTTGAGCTTATTCTAAGCCTTACCATAAATAACCAGAAAATGGGAAGATCGATCACAGAAGAATTATCATGAATAAAGAAGAGGGAAAAAGAGGGCGTGGAAGATTATCATTGACCTGATTAGGTACATACGATATTGACATGAGATGTACAGACGCGATTGATAAGACATCCCACTATGTACCGTATGGTGTAGTGAGCTTTTCCCAAGTGAATTGGGAAAGAAGAACAAGATGCCAGGAGAAAGAAGATGAAGAAGAGTTACTAACCCTAGAATAGAATAATTAAGAAATTGATTAAATATAAAAAACTCTAAAAATACTTTTAAATCTATAGATGTTTTAAGTTAATCTTACAAAGCAGTACTATAAAAACATTCACAAGCAAAGTATTCAAGATCTTCCTAACAAATACCCGTTTCTTGATTTTTTCAACACATCACGTCGTCAAAGATCATACGTCTTATCTAGAAAGAAATGATGATATAAATCTTGAACGTGTAAGGAAGATAGAAGATAGGATCGATTTAATAAAGCAGCTGCTGTATTCAGCCAGGTAGCGAGGATTTCTTCTATGGGAATCTTTGCCTATTGATTTTTTTTCTACGATTTTAAACGTGAACCATTAACTTGGAATATATTATAAATGCTAGGTATATTGGACGCCTTACCTGGTTCTTGTTCGATTTTTGACACAAATCATCACTCATTTATAATATGATAGTTGGTTAAAACGTTTGCTATTACATGACTAATTTAAAAAATCATTGTATTTATTTACAAATATGTATCTTAATAATATCAGAAAGTTGATACAAATTTCAGTTCCTTTATAATACCTTTACAGTTCTCTTATAGTATTTAGTTAGACCATATAGATTTAGACTTAATTTGATATTTGAAATCTCGTGTCTATTGGATAATTTCAGATATCTTTCTTTCTTTCTTTCAGATTCTACTATACTTTCATAGCATAGGGTAGGTTAGGTGATATTCACAGCCAAGAAACAAGAGCTGTAAACCCAACATTTTTGACGAAAAAGTACATCAAAGCTTAATAATAAAGTTCCATGTTCAGATCTTCTGTCTCAGATATAGGTATGTGGAAAGAACGCAAATAACCCAATCAGTTAAATTTTTTAGTGATCTGTCCCGTACAATAAATGGTTTGTTCAAAAGTCATATACCTACCTATATTTTTTTAAAAGCAATAAAACTACATGCTCATTTCCTCCAAAAAATATCTTTTCGATACACGTTAGGTATACATATAATTATAGAGTACTCTGATAAACATTCTCATAAACATGATTGACATGAGTAATCTATTATAGGACTCGAGATTTACAATAAAAATGATTAATAATATGAAAGTAGAAATCATTAATGATAAATCGAAGACACTTTCTAACTACTTGAATCATCAGCATCGGGCAGTAACAAAGAAACCGCTCTAAATGGATCAATTGTTGTCACACATCGTATTCATTCTGTCCAACGACAATTGCAAATGGCTACCTCAAGTAAATAAATCAATGTTGTAAAGTTGTTCAAGAGACATTGAATTCAACTATAAATGTCGGTAATTACGATTATCGACGTGTTATTAACAATAACGAATGATACAATCAGATGAAACAAATAAAATCAACCATCAGATACAGTATAGAGTTTTCTTTTTCGTAAAATATCATCACTTTTGAATCAATCGTTTCCTATGTTCCACTATGTTTCAGATGTAAGTGTCCGCAACTGGAAATAAGTTATATTCCTTATCACGCTATTGTGCGGAACTTCGGAATTCAAACACCGTCAACCAATCACATCGAACCATCTGCCGCGAGCAGCGCGTGCGCCGATCTTTGATCGATCGCGCACTTCTGCACTTGTGTGCGTTTCCTCATAAGCTTTTTTCTATACGTACAAGAAATCTATTCCTTTGTGTGACTGTTCCTTGAGAGATTTGGCAGATGGCACGTGCTCCTATGTTTCTTTTCGTACATCTGTCGCTTCTTGAACCATTTTTTCCTCAATTTTTTTGCTAGGATCTCTGATTTTTTTTTCTATAAACGACATGTGTCACTTGGATGCAAATATGACGTTTTAGAGAAAAAAGGCAGATTTAATTTCATGATCGCAGCGCACATGGTGTTTGAAAAAATAAATCGTTCGATACAAGTGCTTTGTTAAGTTATTTACCATCTGCTTGCACCTTATTGTGATTATCAGGTATATGTATTGTTTGTAGACCTTTTATATGAGGAAAATACCCAGGGATTACAATGATAGATTTCCTGCTTCTAAAACATTTCACATGAATGTAATAGTCAGCAAACATAGATCTGAACAGATATAATACAAAATCTGGTAAAATTTTAAATTTATAAATTTACTTTCTAAAAATCCAAAAAGGAAACGCTGCCAGCCTGTTGGGAACCTTGCCTATCGACAGCAGCGAGGGCTTTGAGGATGTTTTCTATATATCATAGTTTGTATTTTTTACTTTAATTGTAAATATGTAAATAAAATAATATATATAAAAAAAAGAAAAATAAATTAATTTGTACTTTCTAATGTAAAATTGTAATGTCTGAAATATTTCATTACAAGCCAACTTTATCCAAAATGATTTTATAACAGAATTGTTAAGAGAAAAAAATAACGGAAAATAATGGAAGACCCTCGAGTAATCTATTTCTCTTCATCTTTTATCCAACTAATGATGTAGCCAGGTTCTAATGCAGTAAAATCTCATGCCCCAAGGAAACATGATCCCAAGGTCACAATCCACCTTCAATCACCGACAAGTACCTGGTCACAGGAAGCAGCACAAAGCGGGTATTGCGCAAAAACCCCAATCTCATCTGCTCGCTTCCGCCGGATACGGAACCGCCTGCTTCCCCGCCAGGAAGCGCGCAAAAACCTCGCAAATGCGCCGGCGGCGCAGGTTGCGCGGTATGTTGTTTGGTGAAGTTTTAGGTTTTGTGTGAGGGTTTAATTAGTCAGTAATAACTGAGATGGAGATGTTACATTATTTTATAATTATTTTTTGTTTCTTTATGGATCATAATTAAGCTGTGTCTATGAATAATCTCTGATCAGCAAGGAATAGTCTTTTCTAATAATTATCAAAAAACATCGTTAAAAAGATTTTGGTAGGACATAACCTTTAACGACCAAGTTCCGAGTTGGGAGATTGAGGATCTTTTGAAAGAGTGTCGTTTTGTGACAAGGTTTGTAGTACAGACTTATTATTTACAAATATCTTGGCCTACAACCTCTTAATTTAGAACACACAAATAGGTACAACCATCTGGCAGCAAGGCACAGTAAACTATAACAAGAAATACCCCAAACTGCGACATATTTACAAACTAGGTGAAAACTGCTACTGGTCTGTCTAGTCTTAAATGTCAAAAACATTACCTAGTTGTAAAAATATTAAGGTTATAAATGTTGTCCGAGCCAAAACGAATACAGGGCCGTCTTTAAGTTCGTTTACATTAAATTCCATAATAATGGAATGCGATCTTACCTGTAATGACGACCGGTGCGCACGCGCCGGCCAGTCCGCCATATATGGCCCAATGGATTGTCGTAAATATTCGACACCTAATTTTTATGGACAATCGTCCTTCACACATCAATATTCGTAAATTCAACAGTTCTGTGTTGTAAGTCTTTTGTCGTTTACGAAAATTATCTATAATTAAAATGCTTACCCATATATGGAGTTACCTACTTACTATCTGGAGGAAACAGTATTCACATCGGGAATTTAAAAAAAAATCCAGTTATAAAAAGTTTTTTTTATAACACGGTAATGGTACAATTTGAATTTGGAAAAATTCCGCCAAATCGTATTTAATGTTCGTTTGGACAAAGATCAAAATTTTCTGTCTACATCAGATTTATTCAGATGGTAACCCTAATCCTGGCCTAATTAAAACGAAAAAGAACGGATGTGCAGGTGGTTGTAAAAACATTGCTTACACGTAAAACAATTCCATCGGTGGTCCGTCAAATGATTACTCTACTAAATCAAAGAGCGACCAAAATTCATACGAAAGTACAACGACTAAACGCATTATAAATGACAGGTTTATAAGGTTTTTTACATCACTCTCAATCGCGTAGCGTACGTGACAGTGTTAAGGTTAATTTGACTAAATTACGTAGTGTGACTTTTTACTTGATTCTGCGGTAGATTGAGAACTTACTTTTTTATATACATTATACAATTATTCACGGACGCGGTAGGTTTATTTCTTTTTTCAAAAATGTTGTACGTAATTTAAACATCTCTATCTACAGAATCGTACCACAGATTTAATTTGAGAAATGATCATAATAAGATCGTTCTTTGTTGAGAAAAAAACGGAGCATCGCGTTATGATGTCTATAATGATCAATAATCCCTTCATCGGTCGTGATGCGACGAAGAAGTAAAAAATAAATTACTGCGCCGTGATTCTACCACTTAATAATCGTAGTATACACGGTATCTCACGACTACTTTAAAAATAAAATACCCATAAGAATATCGGGGCCGAACGATAGGTCCGTTCGAAAAAGAACGCACAGATTTTTTTATCGAAAGCTGCGAACGGGCTGCAGGTGTAATCTTCAATGAGGATTTGAAAAAAGAAACTCGAACAGAAGGCCTTTTTCCCACGCCCCTGTCGATATTTTAAATTCGGAGACGTATTCAAATTTAGAATCAAGATCATTTTAAGCTTTTAACCATAACTAGGGTTGCCAGGAATATAAATAAATAATAGGATAACCATAATTACATGTATAATATAATAACATATAGCAAAAGGTAGCGAAGTTAAGATTGAAATTCAAAAAGATAATACTTTTTAAATCCGGTTGAATCAAATTCAAATCTTTAACCTACTTATCAGAAACCCGCTCTACATCTTTGTACAACCGGATTTAAGAACTAGTCAATGTTTATCCTACATATTCATTTAGTACATACCATTGAAATACCTATAACATCTTTCATCTAATTTTTTAAAGCTTACCCTGTTCTGTCGTAGTTGTCCCTTTTGAAATATTTCACAAATAAATATTAAAATTTACAAATATGAGCAAATAAAATTGACTTTTTAAAACTCATTGCACGTTAAAACAGTTGTCGTTTACATTCCGATGCGAATTCATAAAGTGATCTTTTAATTTTTTACGAGTGGTCACACCGTTGCCGTAAGAATTTCGCAGCCATATTTTGATCAATATTTTATATAAATAAAATTCATATCATAACTGTTTCGTTTAAGCAGTTAGATGTTTATAAAACTTCGCTTTATTGAACTCTATCCACCAAAGCTAAGGCGAACTATGAAAATGAAGCAATCGTATTGGTAGATTTCAAACACATCATTCGCTACGCAACTTTGTAGATACATCTGTGGTGGAAAGGCAGCCTTAAAGTCTAATTCACATCTAAATGCTTATTATTTATTCAATTAAGCTTTCACAATCATTATTGTATTGTTATTGTCCGACTTTAACACCGCTGTAACAATCGCTGCCCGATTTTAAAAATTAGTCTCCACTAAGAAGAATTGCCAAGATTATTTACTATCGTAAATTATGACATTTAGTAAAGAAATGGTTCAGCAGTGCTCGCCCGACATCTTGTGTATAACATGAAGAGAGCAGCGGCAGGCCGTGACATTTGCCTGCGCTTGCACACCGGCCCGCATGCGCCGTCGTGCCATCATGGTGCACTATCGCATTTCGCACACCGTTGAAATGCAATTAATTGTTTCAATTTCGTACCTACGCGTTAATTTACGATACAATATGTTCTTATTTTGACTGTTTGTGTTATATTTTTTTATTATCTACATTTGTATATTCCGGAACTAGCTCTCCCGCGTTCCCGAGGGATCTTGTGTTTTCCTGGGATAAAAAGTAGCCTATAGCCTTCCTCGGTAAATGGGCTACCCAATACTGAAATAATTTTTCAAATCGAACCAGTAGTTCCTGAGATTAGCGCGTTCAAACAAACAAACAAACAAATCTCTCTTCAGCTTTATAATATTATTAGTATATAATAGATATACGTTAAAATGCTGATAGACTGTTAAATAGCTGTAACTGTAACAGGGTGCAATCAGCGTTGGCCTTCATAATGTTTACAGATGATGACTAACAATAGTTACAATGATTATATTAAGTATACTTCTATTTTATTATTATCAATTCTTCAGACTTAAAAGATCGCTTTATTCAGCGCTTTATAAATCTTGACAAATAAGCAAACGGTGCTACATGGTAATTTCAAATTGTTGGTTTGCGTGAAGACGAATCGGCATTATCTTTCAGAAGTTACATACACCCTATTGTTTGAGCCTAAAGGCTCTCCAAAACCATGGATCAAAGACAGGTTTCCCATGTATCAACCTCATAAATAAACACAATACTCACCACAATGTTCATAAACACTGGTGCGGTAAGTGGACATTTCGCGACGCCATCTGCCGGCGTCCCGTTACACTCGCGCACAGGGACGCGCACGCGCCTTTATTTTACACTCTCTTTAAAACCAACGCCCAAGAAGTTAACATGTTCCAATAAACTATTGTTGTACTAGCTTCTGCCCGCGGTTTTTCCCGCGTTTCCGAAGGATATTTCGCGAGAATAAAAAGTATCCTAAATTTAATTCTAGGGTATGGATCTACTATATGGAAAGAAGGACAAACTAACAAACCAACAAACACACTTTCGCATTTAATAGTAGGTAGGGATAAGGAATAGGGATTGATCATTTATTTCAGTGTGATTAAGGAAGCGGGTCTAATAGTAAAGTCGTACCCTGTAGAGCACTTCAATAACGGTAGGAACATTATAAAACTCATATAAAACCACATGACGTCATAACATTTAATTTGCGTGACTTGAAGTGCAACAAAGTTGCAAAGTACAAGTAAACAATAGAAGTATCGAGAACTAAAGATTTTGGCGGGAGCGTGCAAGGCTGCGCGCACCTAGTATGGCGCTCACCTGCACTCGCGCCACCTGCCGCACATCTGACATAACACAGATGCAGACTAGTGCGTGACCACGGTGATTTCTTATCGACATTTTTGTTATTACAAATTAATTATGACTCGTTACCTGTTGTAAGAATTGAGCAATAACGCCACTCTAGATTTTATCTTTGGACATGCGACCACATAAAAGTATTATCTTTGGGATATTAATTTTGTTTACTTTTTATAAGGCTGTTTGTGTGATAAATAGCCGAGATATTAGCGAACAGGAAAAATCTATAAATTATATGTAATTGTAAAATCAACTGGCTTCATTTCATTTAAGTAAATAAATAACCCGTTACTGACATCGATATTAATAAATATTCAAACCTGTAGCTTGATAAATTATGAATGTTTATTCACACAGTAATATCAAAATATTAACACATAGCTTGGGTGTATAAATAATAGAAAAATCTCATAAACGTGTCCAATTGAACTGAGGAAAACATCGCCATCATTCGTGTGAACGGATATTATCTAGATAGGACTATTATGCCAAACAGTGACTAATCAATCTACTTCATTAAATTACGTATAGGTCGTATATGTTAAAATAACATGACCTACCGACAGATACTAAATAATAGAAGTTTTGTTTCTATTCGAACTACGAAATCTTTCTTCAAGTCACTTAGTTAAAAAACTATATGACAAAGTATAATAGAAACTTCAAATATAATTCCTTACCAATTATTAAATAAAACAAAAATATATGAGTGTTAAATATTTCAGGTTAAGTAAGGTAATTAATTAACCTGAAACATTTAACACTTATCGATAATTTCATATCGATACATATCCTGTCGAACACTATAAACTTCTCTTCACACATCTCAACGCATGATGAATGCGCTTGACGCTGCACAAAGTGCCCTAATTATTATGTTCGGTTGGACGACCACATTATACAAAGCGATTTAAGCGCTGAATTGTCTAATGCACAGGTCAATTGATTAATTGCTCTGAGAATGCTGAATGCGTGTTGAAATTGTTTTTAAATATCGATTATAAAGTTCGTTTTAAAAGCTTGGACAACAGTTACAAACGAGTTATTCGTATTTCCAAAATTCGAATAGCATTCAAATAACAATAAAATTCCATATCGATTTTATTGCAATTTTGCATCTTGTAAAGTGTAATGCAACGCAAGGCGATGAGTTAGAATCGATTCTAAGACCTTATTTGTGCTAGTTATAATTACATTGCCGTGGGGGGCCGTTCGATAATGAAATAATGATAATAGGAACGTTTTCTATGTACAAAAATAGATACTTTGCTATTCATAGAGAATCTTTTGTTTTCCTTTTAAGTCAACAACTTGCAAACATCTGTAGGCTTATAATCTTTAAAGACAACATAAATAAAGCTCAGTACCTACTATCACGAAGGTCGACCGAATGAGAAACGATTGGAAATTGAAGTAAGGCTTTTGCAATTGTTCTATTTTACTAAACAAAATCATGTTTTGTAATGAGATTTCTTTTTAAGGATTTCAGTTTTAGCGTTTTAGCAAAATACCATTGGAAACAAATTATGTTAAAATTCTTTGAGACAGTTATACTTTTACGACATTTCATTAATATAATACCTAAATCCCAATCCAGGCAAACGGGTATCCTTGTCATACCTACTTACCTACTATTTATGTTGTCTATGTAAATTTGGTATGTGTGGGAAATATAATGAAAAGAATAAAGAAGGTCCTATCAAAGCTATGAGAACTCAATTCATTCCTGCAAATAAAAAAATGTGTTTCACTCGGCTTAATAAACAGAACATCAAATAAAATAAAACAGTGCGCAAGCTTTGTTCGTGTAAATGAATTGACTTAACACAGTTATGCCGGAAGGGCGGCGCATCGTATAACGTAGCAAAATTAAATATTTGCTCATATCAAACGCAGCTGCCCAAATAAGGTGTCATCTCAATTCGGTGTTGTATTATAATAACGAGGTTGTTCGATGTTTAATTAATCTTGAAATTAGAACAATCTGACATCTAAATTATTCAAAATATGTTCCTACACATATGACTGTCGGTTCACTTGTAAAATTCGAAATAGGAATTCAAATTATTTTTAAATGAAAGTACCTAATTCAAATATGGAACCTCACTGTCAATTTTTCCCGCTAGAGGCGACAGTATTATAACGTAAAAAATGACGCGATTGGTTACAATGACAAGACGAAATTAATGTCACATAAATCCTGGCATGCTATTGGACACAATTCCTTTGTATTTCGATGGCGCCATCTATGATTAACTTTGCGTTATCAAACCTATTGGGAGAATTATTGTTGCTACCTTAAAGCATAGACATCTGTAATACAAAATACTATCCAGTTCATGAATGTAGTAGTTTCAAATTTCACAAATGTATGTATGTTACAAATATGTCATCGATTTATAATAATAAATACATGGCTACCATCCAATGTATGCCTTTCAAAATACTAAGTTCGTTGCTACCACATAAAAAATATCTATTATCGAGATATCAAGTACTTTTCAGGTACAAGCAAATACAAGGTAGATAAAGATTGGCGCCAAACCACATAGCTCCTAGTTTTAATGCCGCGAAATTTAGTGCAATCGGACGTGACGTCTTTGATAAGATTTTAATTTTCAAAATGATCCAAAGACTTTATTGAAAGGCAATCTATAAGTTGAATGACATAGATAAGTTGACGAACATTTGCTGGAGGAGCAATGTTATTTGTTGGGTCTGGCTGAGTTCACGTTTTCTGTCACTCACTATAATAGGTACCCATATTGTCTTCAACAATGAGTTCTTTTTGTGGATAATATAAGTATAATAAGTGGACAATATCACCATATTATACGACGTATTCCTAAAAAAAAGCCTCTAATTGTCATTCATTTTCATTTAGGAATGTTTGCCAATTATGAAGTATGTGAAAAAAATATAATTATTTGCGACACTATCAATGTATTAACAAAACTAAAGGAGAATGCACAGTTACATACAATGCAGACGGCCGAAAGGACGTTTCACAAAACCTTGAACTCCTTACATGGTTCAAGGTCCTACACTATACCCAGCCCATTTCTCCATTCATATGCTGGTACAGTTAAATTATACCGCTATAAAATTTATTTCGCGAACATAAAGAAACTGCAATTATATGAAATGCCCCAAGCGCTTAGTGCCTAGAAGCGACAAAATGGCTTAAATAATTAATTTAGCCATTTTTTAATGAAATTACCTCCTGATCCTCTGATCAGGAACCTCTGAAACCTCTTTGAAACCCTTTTTGAAACCTCTGTTTCAGAAGTCATCCGAAGAATTTAGATGAGCAAGATAGAATAATAAAAAACAATTATGTTCTGATAGGTACCCATTTTGAATTTGCATTGGGTTACTGACAATAGTGTAAGTGATGGCAGATATTCCAAAGGCTGCCTACATTCAGTAATGATAATAATATTCCGGGTAATTCCTCAGACACGGCCATCTGATCCCAAACTAAGCATAGCTTGTACTACGGACTAAGCTAACTGTTAAAGTACATATTTTACTGTTTTGTGTATTTCAACTTTTTCGATGCACCAAGATGCGATATAATAATAACTTAATTTTGGCGCTTCAAGTCATCAATCAATACCAATAAAAAATGCATAAATATAATCTATTTAAAACTCATTAAACAAAATGAAGCATTGTCATTAGCATAACAGTTCAAAGACAGTTTGGCCCACAATTATAACCTAACCGAACTGTACACCAATAAAGTCATAAACCTCAACATGACAATAAATTCTTACAAAAATAATCGTTTCAATTTATTGTTAAAAATCCGCTACAGCTCAAATTACAGCGTTTAATCGTCTGCGCGAGCGCACGCGATGCCTGGCTTGGAGATTATCGCGACATCGTATGGGAACATCACATTTCACACAAAGATTTAATTATAGCTTGCATAGGAAAGTGATGGCCACATGTGAGTAAACCTGTACATCGATGGTAATTATATCGATTAGGTTAAATCAGTAGCCAAGAAAGTGTATTAAATGTCACTATTAGTTATGCTTAGTAATGCGATTCAATAGTCTCTTTTTTATCGATATTGCGTATCAAAATAATAATAGGTCAGAACAAAAAAATATTAGCATAATTTTTAAGTTTTTAAGCTATTGTATAGCTTTTATCGCGGGCTTCGGGGTTTGTTAAGCTATTGTATTGCTTCGGGGTTGGAGCGCGGCGACCGAATCAAGATTTATTTCGTTACGAAAAAAATTCCGTAACGAAAAAACCTAACACCTCCCACACACACATACATACACGTTGTATGTATGTGTGTGTATGCTGTTTGTGAGAAGGTATATAGGTGTATAGGTATCTATTAATATCAAAGAAAAAAAAAAAAAAAAAATTGCAAAGTTGATAAAAAAATGCTATGCAATAGCTTTACCGCGGCAGTCCCCGAGTGCCACACGTATTTTTTTTTGTCCGTTGCATACAATATACATCAGTACGCTAAACTATTTAAAAATATTTTATTCACTAATACTTATCTATAGTACAGTAGATATACCTATAGTATCTATTTAAACAATTCGAAAATAAAATTAATATCACCAAAAAAACATGCCAATATCCTAGACTCTAGCAAACATTTCTTAAAATCAGCAGGTCAAATTATTATCAATCGATATGTAGATAAATCGATAACATTATCGATTCGCAAACATTACTGTTTACTATAAGTAACACTAGTTGGCTGGTGTTTTGACAATTTTCCAGGAAACAGTTTGTCAACTTAGAGATTAAGGTATTTATGTGCTTGAGGACCGAATAATATGGGGTTTAGCGTGGTCGAAGCGTGTATCGTATCTTGAGGAGTTAAGTATTTTTAAATACATAGTATAAGGCACAGGTATCACCTAAGAATAATAATCTATTTCTTGTTAACAAAAAATATATTTATTTATTCAAAATACTCTTGCCATTATAGCGGCAGTTATTTTTCGAATGTTGTAAGATAAAAAAAATAATTTCCGACGCAGATTTTGTCGATTCCCGTGCTTTTATCGAAAGGGCATTAACAAACTACTACGATGCAAGCTAAAATATGATCTTTAAGCCCATAAATTGCAGTTCCCTTAACTATGTTAATTAATTTAAAAAATATACCATTAAAGACTTAATGGAAATATTATAAATAACTTTATTTCACCGAGGAGAATATTACTGCGATGAATCCTCATACAATTTAAATTCTGTCTCGCTCGCTTATTTATACCGGGAATAAAAAGTCTTGAATGCCATTTTTATTACTTAAAATCGGTACTTCATCATCAACACTGATGATGAAGTGATGTGGAAATAAATTTCCACGTTGGTATTTTTTTAATAGACTGTAAACATAGGTCTTTTCTGTGCAAAATCATGATAATAATGGCATTCTGTTGGATCTCATATTTGCCCGCGGTTTCACCCGCGTTCCCGTGGGATCTTATGTTTTCCCGGGATAAAAAGTAGCCTATGTGCTATTCCAGACTATAAACTATCTCTGTGCCAAATGTCATCCAAATCGCCCAAAACCCGCGGTCCCGAGTGCTCCGATCGCCACCAAACCTTACATGATTACCCGCGGGGCTAATATGAAGATTGTCTGAAAATTTCATTAAAATCGGTCCAGCCGTTTCTTAGTCTATAAGGAACATACATACATACTTTCTCTTTAATATATATAGATAGTAGGATTCACATAAATTATTCCTTGACAAGAATGTTAAAATAAAAAATAAATAAATCGGATTTGTACTAACAAATCAAATAATGGTAATTATTTTGATTAAATAAATATGTTAAACTAAAAAAAAAACTAATTTCAATTTTTCAGAACAAATTGGCAATTTCATACTTTAACCCCTAATACCTTTAACCTTTTATACTGGGTGATTTTTTAGTCACTGACCATACTTGCAGGGGTGGATGTACTCATCAATATGAACAACTTTATCATGGGAATAACTCTCGAGATCACATTGGCAACTCCACTGGTATTGCTAATGTCCAAAGACGACGGTAACCACTTACTATCAGGTGGACAGCCTGCATGTCAGTTCTCTGAGATTAAAAAAAAACACTCTGTAATACCTTGCTAATAAATTGCATTATTTTGCATCACTATGTATTATTGTGTCCAATTTAAATACAAGTGTTGTCCAGTCCTCGGATTAGCAACGGCGTGGACAGCAAATGGGTCACTATTAACGCAAATTACCCTCGCACTATGTTGCCAGTGTTCAAAAACATTGAGATACATCTGTTTGTATTATTGAAAGGGTAAGATGATAATGTTATTTTTATAAGTGATTATATGACCGAAGAATGTAAGCATAAAGCTTATGGTCTAAGCACAACTGCTGGAACATGCAAGTTGTATAGATAGAGCATACGGCTAAAATATTTTTTTTAAGGAGGAAGAACCATATGATTTTTTATTCCTTATAGTATATTTATTTTTGTTTATTTTTTTTCTTTAATATGACCTTCAAAACACTGAATTACATTGTTTTTAAGCCCTGCGCTGCGTAATGGTGACAAAAAACACTAAATCCCAGATGAACACGATTTAATGGAGAAATAACAGCTTACTGTGTATAAACTACATCGATTTACTTATAAAGGTCGCAATCATTTAGTATTGATGGAAAAACTTTCTCCAAAAGGATTTCCCGAAGCAATTAACCTGATAATTTATTTTATAAAAACCGAATTATGAGTCATAAACATAAACTTATTTTTAATTAGAGATTGCATAGATCATATCGCGAATCCGTTGAAGAAATTAATTATATGTTCTGTATACAAGATCCCAGGGGTTCTGAGGTAGCCAGGTGAATCAACACGGATTGGTTACCCAGATAAAAAAAAAACATTTTACTGATTTTCTCAAAACAATGCCTTCAATTTGTGATTTTTGATTGGTAGACAACTATGAATCTGATATAATAAAATTAAAATCAATTGGCTATGGTACTGTTATTTATCTGTAAACCATGTTAAATTAATAGCGCTTTTGCAGTCAATATTTGCACATTCATACCTTAAAAAGGTAGAATAAATATGTAGGAGTGCATCCAGTTTTCACCAAAATCATTTTTATAAAAAAAATATTGGTACATATTTTAGTCTAGGTCTTAAGTCTACAGTCTCAGATTATACAGAAAAGAATAATAATATATCTACATGAAATAGTAACATATCGAGTTAGGAAAATAAACTGAAACATAACTTCGGAATTAAAAAAAAAACATGAATAAAACTTATTTATTACAAGCTCAATACGGTGACACGGCGCGTTATCAATAAATAAATAAATCATCGATAATAAATCAGTCGCATCTCGTTCACAACACTACTTACACTTGGCCTCTTTCTTCAAAATTCAAATACAGAACAGATGATAAAAAAAAGTTATCGGTGTAAGATATTCGTAATTAAACAGTGGCGCACCGGAAGTGATAACGCGCCGGATGCACGCCACGCCCTCTGTCGTGAAGGTGGATAAATGTTAGGGTAGAATTGGAGGGAATATGAGATGTTCATTTTGATTATTATAATTGTAGTTGACAGAATGATGTATCACACCTTGACTTTGTGCAGAGTCGGAATATCCCTAGTCAGGTACCTACTCATATTTATTTTATTGAAAAACTCTGTTTTTACATGTCTAATGTACTATTTTCATATTGTCAATGAGACTATATAAATAATTTTTAACATTTTAATACATGTCATAGAACCTGACTTTTACTTAATATAACAAAAACCAATACATTCCAACAAGATTTTAATATAAAAAAATGTATATAAACACGAAAGTTTGTGACTGTGTGTGTGTATGTTAGTCACTTATCAGCTCAGTAACGGTTGAATGGATGTGGATGAAACTTGGTACATAGATAGATACTTTATATCAAGGGAACCATAATAACACGCATGACAGCTGTCAGTCAGTCAAGCAACATAGGCTCCGTAATTTTAATTGAAAATTAATTTCAAAAGTTACTGTTTATATTTAAAAACATTGTTAGTTTACGGTAACAATCATAGTCTTTACGTACAAATGTTAGTTTGATAATCTAAAACCGCTAAGTGCTAAAATTAATGAACTAAATCACAGTGGCAGTGAACAATACTTTTGCAACCATTGACTTATTTCAAACACATATAAATATTATGAACTCTGTGTAAAAAAGTGCTAACTGAATGGATGTTTATTGTGTTTTTTCAAACAATTAAGCATAAAAATCGATTAATAACTAACTCAAATATTGTTATTATAACAGTGTGGCGGTTGGACTTAAAAACTTTAATTTCCACACACCTCCAATGTTATAAATAAAAATTATCATTAGCCATATGATCAAAAAATTCGTCATAAATTTTAACATCAAATCAGCGCAGTTAGTAGTTACTGTGGTTACGTAGACGCTTGCCCCTGCGGTTGGGGTTTCGAGCCCAGCATACGTAAGTCAGATATTCTATTATAATTTACATTTGTAAATCATTGGTATAACATTCTTTCAATAATTATTTCCTGTTACAATTTAAATATTCAAATAGTTGGTATATTAAATAGTTTTCAATTTATATAATCTTTTCTAAGTATTATAGTTTTATTTTATAATTTTTTTTTGGTGTAAATATTTAAAAAAAAGGGGAAATTATTTATCTAAATACATATATACTCATTGTAAATTTAATTAAAATCTTAAAAATAAGTATAAATTTTTAAAGAAATTTCTTTCACTTATATAATATTAGCTAAGTGATCCAAAAACTGTATCGAATTTTTATATATTCTTTTATTAACGTGTATTTTTTGTTTATTTTTTTCATATTCGCTTACACCGACCTCTCGAGACCGAGCCAAAATGATGACCCGTCAGGCTACAGCCAGAGACATGGAGAACAAGCTCAAGTTGGCACTCCAGGAACTTAAGAAGTCTCAGGACCTCTGTGACCGGCTCATGAGGGAACGGGACGAAAGCGAAGAAGAAATACAAATTATTATTAAAAAGAATACGGACCTTAAATTAAATCTTGCGAAATTAGATACTAAGTACGCGGACGTCGTCGATAGGTGTAATAGGCTCCAGGCTGAAGTGGATTCGTTTGACGAGTGTAGTAACACGCATGTAAGGGCTCTGAGCCGCATCACCGAACTTGAGATCACGCTTAATGAAACCCGAAAGTCTATTGTACACCTGGAGACTGTAAAATCATCTCGGGAAAGTGACACCACTCAGAGCCTATACGATGAATTAATCATCTGTCACTCAGATAATAAATCTGAAAAGCTTCCGTTAACCATAGATTTGACGTCTGACAGTGAATGCAGCCCTCATGCTAGTATGGTAAAAAAGATTAATTTTAACAGCCGAAATAAATTAAAAAAGTATATTAAGTTTAATAAAATTATCAAAAAAACTCAAAAAGTTTTAAAAAACCAAAAAATTGCACAGAGCTTGAATAAATTATTAAAAAAGGAACGTTTGCATTTATTGGATCAGATAGAAACTTGTAACATTAGTAACCAGCGAAACAAGGATTTTTACGACAGTAATACTCAATGTCTTCATGATGAAATAGACTATCTTAAGCGCTCCTTAGAATCCATGAACGCTAAATACAACTACGCTCAACAACAAATCAACGAGCACATCTTAGCGGCAGATGAGCTTATCAGGTTAGGGGAATATAATAGTGAACGTCTCAATTCCATAGTTAATAATTGTAGCTGCTGAAGTGCAATGCCTAAATCTTCCTCTCACGTAGAATTAAATATTAGTAGCCCTGTAGACTTAAACATAAAAACACAGCATTCAACAAAAAATAAAACAATTATCTTTAGTGACAAAATTGGTAAAGGTTTTGGCCCTATCCTTAATAATGAGATTAGAGAAAACGTTATTAATAATTGTTACCCCGGGGCTCCTTATGAGCAGTTAATAAACAATATATATTCACAAGAGCTACACCATAGTACAACAGTCATAATATTATATGGAGATAGTTTAACCATTAGTAAAAAAGATATTATTAAAAGTTTTAATAAGTTGCTTGACTTACACAGCCAATTTAAATGTAAGTTTGTCTTATGTGCCTTTCCTTATTCGAATATGTTGTCTCAAAAACAGAATAGGCACATATATGATATGAATATGACACTTTACAATTTAACTCATCGTCATAGTGACGCCATGTTTTATTTTGACATGAACAATTTTATATCTAATTTTAAGTTGACAAAAGATACACTCTATCTGCCAATTAAGTTTAAGCGACAAATCGCTACATTGTTAGCCGGTAATTTACACATTTATAACCAAGCTACTAGTAGCTTGGTTGGGGATTTTGACACTGGTGTTATTGGTGATAACGAGTTGTCCGGGGAGGGTTTTCAGATACGACAAAAGCTTTTTTTTTTTTTTTTTTTTTTTTTTTTTCGGCAGGAACAGAAGGTGGTGGGTCCAGGGGACCTTCTTCCACCCTTACGCGGACTTTGCGGCGAGCGCTGAGGGCTCTCAACCGCTACTTAAAACTAAAATAAATTTAGGGCAACGGTAGCCTGAGGGTGCCCCCTGTGGGGCTCGACCTCGGCTCAGGACGTTGCCTGGGGAGTATGTGGGAGGACTTAGCATACAAATATATTAATATTTGGGGAAAGGTCGGATTGCTAATGATGTGCAGCTCGGGCCGCTTAAACGGGACGAGACTGAGAGGGACGTCGCGACGGTCCTCGCCGGCGAGGACGAAATCTTGGTTGGCGGTTGCGCATTTGTATCTGTTTTCGGGCTTCGTCAGCCTCGATTTGTGCTAAAGTGGTGGCATCGTCTGGTTCGCTGAGGGCGAACCTAGGCCTACGGATGCGGGAGATGAGGGACGGGGTGTAGGTGATGGTTTGTATGATTAAAGGATTCGCGTGATGTGCTGCGGTTTCAAAGTATCTGCGTGAGGCGCGTTTCATGAATTGTTTGATTGTAGGGAGACCTAAGTCAAGGTGGAGGTTTTCATTGCGCATGTACCACGGGGCGCCCGTGGCTTTGCGCATGAATCTGTTCTGAACCACCTGAAGGGTGTGGAGGTGTGTTGGAGCAGCGTGAGCGAACACGGTACTCGCATACGTCATGATGGGACGGATACACGCGGTATAGAGTCTAATCTTGCTTTTTAGGGCAAGTTTAGACCGGGCGTTAATAAGAAAGTGGAGTCGTCCTGCCACAAAGGAGGCGCGCGCGCGGACCTTCTTTATGTGTGCAGCGAAGGATAGGCGATCATCGAGTGTCACGCCGAGATATTTGGCTTGCCTCTCCCAAGGGATCGGCTCGCCGAATAAAGTGACTGGCTTGGGAGCGGGAGGGCGTCTTTTTTTGTCGGTTCTATAAAAGAGAACCGCCTGACTTTTGGAGGGGTTGATCTCTATTCTCCATTTCCGAAACCATACGCCTAGGGCGTTGGCTGCGGTCTGGAGTTTTTTGGAGATCGCGGGCGGGCTTCTGCCAGAGCAGTATATGGCAGTGTCGTCCGCAAAAAGGGCGAACTGCGTATTCTTGGCTTTAGGGATGTCGCTCGTGTAGAGCGTGAAAAGCAAGGGAGATAGTACCGAGCCCTGAGGGACACCGGCACTAATGGGGTGAGGGGAGGACAGGACGCCTTCGACACGATATCGAAAATGGCGATTCGACAAGAAGTCTCGTAGGATGGTCACGAGTCTCGGTGGCACACCTAGAGTGTATAGCTTGTAAATCAAGCCGGTGTGCCACACCTTGTCGAATGCCTTCGCGACATCGAAGAAGAGGGCGCCTGTCATGTAGCCTTTTTGATATTGGGCGGAGATGTGTTCCACGATTCGGTGGACTTGGTGGATGCACGAGTGTTTGGGTCGGAACCCAAATTGCTCGTCGGGGAGGAGTTTACTAGCATCGGCAAATGCTTTGAGGCGGACATAAATGATTCTCTCATAAATCTTGCCCATGACGTTGAGCAGACTTATGGGACGATAGCTGGAGGGCTCGGACTTGGGTTTGCCGGGCTTTGGGATCCCAATAACGTGGGCTTCTTTCCACTGGTGTGGAAAAATGTTATTAGAGAGAGCGGCGTTAAAGATAGCCGTTAGTAGGATGATGAGGGAGGCTGGGAAGAGTTTTATCACTCTGTTGGTGATCTTGTCCGAGCCGGGGGCCTTGCGTGGGTGTAACTTCCCGATGATCGCTTTCACCTCGTCATGGGTCGCGGGTGGAAGTGGATTGTCGTCTACTACGTTGACGTCGTTGACGTCGTCAGTCGGGGTGGCGGTGGCGGGAGGAGGTAACGGGAGAGCGGCTCGTCGTTCTACTTCTAATGTGACTGTCTCCAAATGACTCGGGTCGATAGGGAGAGAGCTGGGCGTACATTGAGCCTCCAGACTTTCGGCTAGGCATTCGGTTTTTTCCACGTCCTCGAAGGCGGGAGGGAGGTTGGGTCGCTTTAGGGGAGGCATAGGGGCAACGGTGTCCTTTGTCAGGGCACGTGAGAGTTGCCAGAATGCAAGATGGGAGGGTCTGATTTCGCTTAGGGTCTGATCCCAGCGATTGTCACGATGCTCTGCGATACGTGCCTTGACGGCACGCTCGAGAGCTCGTAGTTGGACACGATTTTGCTCTGAGGGAGCTCTATCGTAGGCGCGAATGGCGGCTTTCTTCTCCCTCAACAAGTCACGTATGTCTTCGGGCAAGCGCCAGCGTCGGTCATCCTCCGCTGGCACTGTCCGAGAGCAATCGCTAACTAACGATTGCACGTGGCTTGTGAGTGAGTCGATAGCGCCTACAGCGTCGTCGGCGGTGACTAGGCTGTCGGGAATACGGTCTAGGTGAACGGACGAGGTCGCCTTGAGGCTTTCGCCCAATTTGTCCCAGTCCGTCACGACCTTGGTACGAGAGGGTTGACCTGAATCTGGGGGACCTACGCGCGGTGTAAACTCTAGGATTACAGGTCGGTGGTCCGATTGAAGCTCGTGTGCCACTGTCAAGTCGTGCAAACGTAGGTTTACATTACTCAGCAGTGCCACGTCGAGTATGTCAGGTCTGTGGTTCACGTTGTCGGGGAAGTGAGTCGGTTCATAAGGAGCGATCAGGTCCACGTTGAGTGGCCCGAGGAGGGATTCAAGAATACGCCCTCTGGTATTGTTTGCGACGCAATTCCAGAGGGTGTGTTTCGCGTTTAGGTCGCCCGCCAGAATGACTGAGCTACCTAAATTGAGGAGGGATTCTAAGTCACGTTTGAGTGACGTTCCTAAGTCGGGTGGGTTGTGGGAAGGGGAACAATAAGCGGAGACCAGTACAATGGATGGGTGTCCAGTCATGCCGAGCCTACAGATTGAAGCCTCAATGTGCTCTAGGGTTGGTGCGTCCAAAGGGGAGCAGTGTAGGGATCTTTTATAATAAATGAGAGTGCCGCCTTTTGCGGCGTTGGGTCTGTCATTGCGAATTATCTGATAATTCGCAATTTTCGGGTCCCTGTGAAAGGGCTTAAGAAATGTTTCCTGTACCAAAAGGATATCGAGTTGATGATCTCGCAGGAATTCTGCGATCTCTTCTCGCTTGCCTGTAATGCCGTTGGCATTAACGGTTCCTACCTTGAGGGATCGGGGTTTGGTTCTACAATTCGCGGTTGTGGTAGCCATTAGGGATTAACTTTGAAGTGATCCAATTGATTTGCGATATTTTCAAACCGCAGCATGACTGAGGTGAGGGCACGACCTTTACCCTCACTCTGTCTAATGATATTGGCGAGTTCCCTAACTTCCTCGAAGTTGACGAAGTCGAGGAAGCGTTCCACCAGAGAAAAGTCCGACTCTCCTGCTGGTGGGGGTTTTTGATCCCGTCTTGGCGGGTTTGCGCGGCGGGTAGTATTAGTTGGCGGTGGCGGCGGCGGGGCGGTCGCAGAAGGCGAGGCGACTGGGGAACTTTGTGGTTGCCAGGCTGTGGCCTTGGGAGGAGGAGGTGGTGGTTGGGATACGGCTTGTTCGGAGGGAACAACCGCTTTTCTTTGGATGGGAGGGTACTCCTTGGAGGAGTTTGTGTTTAGACACTCCCATTGGGAGTGTCTCTGCGGGCGCAGATTGGTCTGTGCCGGGTCGGAGAGCGGGGCATGGCGCGTGGAGTGGCGCGATGGTTTGGGGGCTTTCGAGCAACCGCGGTAATTTGCGGTGTGCCCGAGCTGGTTGCATAGGACGCAACCGGGGGGGGGGGTGTCCTTAGTCACCTCCTTAGGCCGGTCGCAGTCCTTGGTTGCGTGAGGTGTGAGGCACTTCACGCAACGGGGAGGGGCGAAGCAATTGCGGGCAGAGTGCCCGTACAATTGGCAGTTGTGGCACTGCGATGGGTAGGTCCCCTTGCGGGGAGGCTCCACGTAGAAGCCTTCGTTAAAGCCACATACAGAATTAATTCTGTATATGGCCTTACCGGCCGGACCCTGGTCTAGTGCCACAAGCACCATATTGTAGGGCTTATGCCCGCGACCACTGTACATGCGGTGTACCGACCTAATTGGTAGGTTGTGCTCCTTAAGGGAGGCTTCCACCGCGGAAATTTCAATTTGGGAAGGGATGCCGCGGATGACAACGCGGAGGGCCTTCTCTTCGGGAAGGGTGTACGTATGAAACGCTACACTCCTTTCCTTGAGTAGTTTTGTCAGGGCCCGGTGGTCCTGGGAGGTGGGGACCGAGACTTTGATTCCGTGCTCGGTGGGGCGGGCAGAAGTGTAATAGATTTTATTGGGGGTGAACCAGGAGGACACCTCTGTCCACCTGGCCTTATCCTGTATGAACAGGGGAGGCGGGGCGTCCTTCCGCTTCGGGTGTTGGGACTGGGGCTGCGAAGCGGAAGGGATAGGCTGGTCCGATCGGATCGGGGGCGGGGACGGGGGCATGGGCATGGGCACGAACGTGTCCAGAAGAGGGCGGGGCGTGGGTGAGGGTGAGGGGGCGGAGGCCTTGGCAGCTTTGGCGGCTACCTCGGCGTCCGTGGCTTTTGCCTTCTTTTTGCGCTTTCGCTTGCCCCCGACGACCGTCGTGAACTCTCCCTCCGAGGAGGAGGAAGAGGACGACTGGCCGGTCGTCGCGGCAGGCGCAGGCGGAGAGGGCGGTTCGGATTCCGCAGGAGAGGGCGGGGCGGAGGGTTCCGCGGGAGAGGGAGGGGCGGAGTGATCCGCGGTTGATTCCGCGGGAGAGGGAGGCGGGGAGTGTTCCGCGGGTGATTCCGCGGGGGAGAATTCCGCGGATATCACGGACATCCTTGAGGATGACCGTGAAGTGGGAGCGGGTCGGGGAGGTAGGACCGATGACCCGTATCGCTCGGCGAGGAAAACCCAGGACTCTTCGTCCTGGAGAATCTCGTCCAGCGTCAGGGGTGGGTGGTCGTTCTGGCTGGCCATGATGGCCAGCCAGAGGGAGCTACTCTACTTCGGCAAACTAACGTGGTTTCGGACGCGGGGCGTTCCTGAGTAAAAGAAACCACAAGAAACCTCAGGCGATCGCCCTAATCTAACCTACTATCTCGCCCCGGGTGGATGGGCCCGGGGGTGTGTGTTACACTCCCGACCGGGATAGGTCGGGAGGTGAGTAGGCCCTAGGGTGTGCCCTAAGCTTGTCTCCCGCTGCCAATCTTATTGTGCAGCGGGTTCCTACGTCCCTGCCTAACGACAACTGGGGTTGGCTAGGGAAGCCCCCAAGGCCAACTGGACGACAAAAGCTAAGCTCAATCATTTAAATATTGTACATCAGAACATACAGGGCATAGCTGGCAAGGAATTAGAAATTGAACTGTTTCTAGAATACCATGATGTAAATGTTTTGTGTGTAACTGAACATTGGATAAAAAACCATGAGCTATTGCTCAATATTTCTAATTATAAACTGTCTAGTGCGTTCGTTAGAAAATCAGCTATACACGGTGGAAGTTTAATTTTAGTTTCAAGTAATATTAAATGTAAGGATCGCAAAGACATTGTAGACTTGTCAGTCGAACGCACTGTTGAATTATCTTGTGTAGAGTTGGAGCGATTTGTTATAGTTTGCGTGTACCGTCCCCCTTTAGGTGACTTTAGTTTATTTGAATCAGTCGTAGAAGACGTTCTTAATAAAGCTCAAACGGGCAACAAGAACATTATAGTATGTGGAGATTTTAACGTGAATTTATTAGTAGATTCACCTACAACAGTAAGACTGATTAATTTGTTCAAATCTTTTAATTTAAACAATTTATTCTGTGAGCCAACTAGAATCACGGCAACGTCCGCCACTTGCCTCGATAATATGTTTTGCAGCTGTGATGCACTTGAACAATCTGTAATTAGTGAGTTAACTTCAGATCATTGCGGTCTAAAGGTGGTTTTATTAAATGAAAACGAGATTACCCCCCATAAAATAACATGTAGACCTATTACCTTAAATCGCATGGTCCCGAGGGTTCTTATGTTTTCCCGGGATACAAATTAACCTATGTGCTATTCCAGACTATAATCTATCTGTGTGCCAAATTTCATCCAAATCCCTTCAGTAGTTTTTGCGTGAAAGAGTAACAAACGTACATCCATACAAACTTTCACATTTATAATATTAGTAGGATAATTTTAATTGGATATATTTAGAGGGAACGCTGCCAGCTTGTTGGGATCCTTGCCCATCAGCAGTGGCGGTAGCTTGGAGGAAAGGTATATTATTATAAAATTGAAAACAACATGAATACCTATATAGGAAGCCATAGCACGGTGGTAGGGTACTTTGTAGTATCCGCCTGGCTGGCTACCACACTCAAGTTGAAAATCTGTCGCCAAACACACTGCCGGAACACACCATTAGGTGGTGTGTTCCGGCAGCTGCACTTGAGAGACAGATCCTTCTAGGCTTTGTGTGCTTAACACCTTCGGCCACATCATCACCTACCAGAGTAAAAAAAAAACTGTTTATTATAACAACTAAACAGCAATTTATCTTGTTACGTTTTTTTTCATGCATTAATCAATTATAATAAAATGTTTTCCTGTAGTACCTATCAGTATCACGGATGTACCTGGTATCACTTGCCTCTCTTATAATAAGCATTCAATACTCATTATAGATACGATCACTGATAACATCACAGATAAATCTTGAACGAAAAATAAACATCAAATGCCAGTAGTTTTACTTTTAATTTACTTTTGAATGCTATCTCATTACTGTAAGTCAGTGGTTCTTAACCTCCACTGGTGGTCCCTGGAAGCACCCTAAGTGGTCCACGAAGCCATCCGAAATATATTAAATCGTTAAAAAAGTTACTGTCGGTTGTCTTGTCTCTGAACAATTCTATGTGTGTTTCATTTATAGATGTAACAACCCTTTATTCATATACCAAATAATTGGTGGTCCATGGCAAGGCAGAAATATTGTCAAATGGTCCATCATCACTAAAAGGGTATAACCACTGCTGTAAGTAATGATGTGGTAGTAGAAAATTGACAAAGAATATAGATCAAAAAGAAAAATCGGCGAGTCGGACTCGCCCACGAAGGGTTCCGTACCATCTATAATATAAAAATGAATCGCAAAATGTGTTGGTAAGCGCATAACTCAACAACGCCTGGACCAAATTGGATAAATCTTTTTTTTGTTGTGTTTGTAATTGTTAGAAGGTTCGTATAATATAAAAAATATACCGGGAACGCGGGTGAAACCGCGGGGAACAGCTAGTTATCTATAAAAACGGCAAAAAAATTATGTCTGTTGTATAGGAGCCCCCTTAAATATGTATTCTATTCTGTTTTTTTTTTTGTATTTGTTGTTATAGCGGCAACAGAAATACATCATCTGTGAAAAATCTAACTGTCTAACTATCACGGTTCATGAGATACAGCCTGGTGACAGACGGACAGACAACGGAGTCTTAGTAATAGGGTCCCGTTTTACCCTTTGGGTACGGAACCCTAAAAAACTAAGCCAAAGACTTTGTGATGACTGGCTCCGACAGAGCTACGACTAGCTTCTATTATCCTCGTTCCAGAGGGATGTAATATTTAAAAATAATAAATAATAATAAATATAAATATTCTGGGACATTATTCCTCACACACAGCCATCTGACCCCAAACTAAGCAGAGCTTGTACTATGGAAGCCAGATAACTGATATACTCGGGATAAAAAGTATCCTAAATGTGAATAGGTACCTATATGTTCTATCTGTGTGCTAAATTTCATATCCGTATAGTAGTTTTTGCGTGAAAGAGTAACACACATTCATCCATCCATCCATCCTCACAATCTTTCACATTTATAATAGTAGGAATAGGAATATAATAAGAATGAATAGGATTATAGTAAGTTTGACTTCTAGACTTTATAAAGTTAGACAATACATTGGAATACCACCTGGTACTGCTAATGTCCATGACACTTACCATCAGGTGGACCATTCGCTTGCTTGTCAGACTTCTACCAATGGATGCTCCTAATGAATTAGTAATGGTAGCACGGTTTACGGAACCCTAAATCGTCAAATAACAACCATACCAATGTTGTCAATGTAGAAAAACCAAACAAATATAATATTATGTCTACCCTTGACCTTTATAACATCTTGTTACGGTTTTTTTGTTGCGGTCAGAATATTTTTTATTATGCACTAAAAATAAAGAATAGCGTATTGACTCATAAAGAGTTTTTCCTTATAGCTGTGTCTTATTCGCAATGAATTTATTATCATTATCGATCTTTTATAGTTTGATGGATAAAGGCCTCTTCTAAGGTGCGCTACTCTATACCTTTCTGTTACCTTTTTGAGATCGCCACACAAGCATTTCTGAAGGCTGTCAAACTGCTTGATTCCTGGTTGTACGTGGCTACCGTCACCTATGGAAATTAGCAATAATGGGAAATTGCCAATGTGTTGTCGATTTTTACAAAGCCTAGAAGGCAACTGGCTTCCAAGTGCAACTGCCGGAACACACCGATAGGTACTTCGCAACAAAATAAGGATGTAGCCATTGTAGAATTCGAACCCATGACCTTTGTCACGGTGCATTTGACGTAACTACAACCTCAACATAACAACCAGAGTATCAAAACCTTACAAAAATACTTGAACTTTTAATTACACTAATACGTATACTTTCCCAGAAACTAAACACAAAAATTAGTCTTATACAGTCGTAAATGAACTTAATAACTGTTTTAATTGTATAATTGACACACAAACACTTACAAACGAATTTAAACTCTGTGCTACACATGTACAGCATATTTTTCATAAACTATTGAAGGGAACAGCCCTTGTTTTATTGTCAAGCTAATAAGACTCATAACACTAATATTAATAAGGTTTACTCTAGGTTGTTTCAAATAAAGATAATCATAACGATAAGAGGACATAGCCGTTAGACAGCGGGTCAATTAAGAACGAACATAAAAAATATCTCACCTGTAGTTTTAATGAAATTACTTCATTATTTTTTCAAATTTTGAAATTTGGAACGTATCAAAATTCGAAAGTGATTTCATTATCTTCCTTTTTTTGTAAATGTAGATAATGGGTCATATAGGCAAGTCCTCACAAATGGACACAGGCCTTCCCTGCCAAAGAGAAAGAGGGGTACCAGGACCCAGTCTTTTGTGACCCAGACTTCAGTGGACGTCACATTCCTTTGAATTTTAATGCTAGAGAATGCAGACTACATAATTATTATTTTTTTCGTTTAGATATATCTAGGTGTCGGAGAGCTCATTTTTATTGGAATAATTGATTAGGTACTTATAATTATCTCTCCTCCTCCTTCTCCTTAATTATTGTTTTGCTTGTCAAAGATCACAGATTAATTTAATCTTGGGATGAGTGTTTTGAAATATCAGTGTCTGAATTTTTCACAGGCATTGTTTGTTTTTTTTTTTTACATAAAAAGGATACATTTACTCGTGATCGTGGAGCGTTAAAATAAAGTTTCGTACAAAAGTAACAATGGATCTTTTATGTTTTTTGTTGTGAAATAAAAGAGTCGATTTCAGACTGTGATTATATTACACAATATAAGTACGTACCTATAAATCTAACTTATATAAATACGTAAGTATGACGTTATTTAGGTACATTTAAAATAGCTTCATTCATAGCTTAATTCGACGCAACCAATATTCGTGTCATTTCAAAAGATATCTAAAATTAATACTACGTCTAAATAATATAACAATCATTAATATTTCATATAACAAACATAAAACTTATACCTATGTTAATAAATATTTCAATGTTGACTAACGCCATCTATCGTCGAATAGCAAAACCTTCACTTATCAACAATCTTTCGACTGAAAACTTACGATTACTAAACATGTAGAAGGCTTATAAACACAAACAGATTACGAGTAGCAAATTGGTTTTCCCTAAAAAAAACTTCAGGATTTTATGATACAAAAATATCGTACCTAATATAAGTTATGTTTGTACGTTTGCCCTCAAGCTTCTTTTGATGTGTTCCGACAGATGAACTTGAGAGCTAGTTGCTCTCTAGTTCTTATTTGTTTACTATCTAAGACCACATCACGTTCCATGGTGGTGAGATTGTGGTAAAAAGTTTCTTCAAATAAAACTAAAGTAATTTTCTACATAGTAAGATAAGCTACCCTTACAACCCCGTCATGCACCCCTTTCTTAACTCGAAATAAAACAATCAAAAAATCCCTTAACCATCGCCAACGGTCATATTTTTTATAACAAATTGTGTTGTTATGTCGTAAAGATGGTTGATTTTATAGAAGGGGTGAGTAGAACAGTGGCTCACAAATAGTATCTTATGTTACATTCCAAGGTACTCTAATGCATCAGGGCGTGAGTAACAACGAACATACACAAAAACTTTCGTATTCATAATATTAGTAGGATAGATATAATATATTTTTAGGATTTTGAGATGTGACTGCATAGATTTTGAGACGATTTTTGGAAAGCAGGGTTTATGTTGCTAAAAAGGAAAGAAGATTAGAATAAATTTAAATTCAAAAGTTTCTCAATTAAATGAACTCATTACAAGTATTTGTATAGGACAAGAAGAATAGAATAGGACCAAGAAAAGGCCTTTCCAATCTTTTCTATCAGTCATTCTAAAAACAAAATACAAGTAGTGCCTTAAAAAATCATAAAATTGCGATTGTATCATTGCCGCTTCATGACACAAAAACTAAATAATATCTCTATTGAATATCCAAAAGGCACAATATTCGTGGAGTACAGTCGTGCACATTGCCAGCACGTGCGCAGGCGCAGGGTGCGTTAATATGCGGCCGTGACGGACGCATTGCGTTTGTTGCATTTGCGTTCGATCGTTATTATAACGTAATGTATGCGTGCGCCACGCCGACCGACACTAGCCAGAACAGGAACGGATTTGGGAGAGAATTTATGAAAAAAAATACAGAACAGTGTTTGGTGAAGAATAGAATAATGCATTTTTAAATTAACCCTGAATTATTCAAGGCATTGTCTGACCCTAGAGTTGAGACCCGTAGTAAATGAAATACCCATTGCAACTGAAACTTTGACTTTTGATGTATTCGATGTATCTTAGCTGTATTAATAAAACTTGAAATATGATTTTTTGTTAATTTAAAAAAAAAGTTATATTGTTAGATAAAATATATGAAAATTGTTTTCTATAACAAGATCCACTTACTGTGATTCGAGTCTCTCACTAGTTTCCATTAACTTATTTTTATTATTAAAAGCTATACCTAGGTATAGGTACAAGATATTTAATATCTATAAATCGTATATCTTATGCCCAAATCCACTCCTGCGCATAATCTACGACGCAACGGGCCGAGCAGCGGGTGCCAGTTTTTTCCACAAATTGGACAATCACAATAGGTGCCGGGAAGGTGTCAAAGAGGCTTCAACCCTTCACTTCGCCGACATATGCCGTTCCTAGCTCCATTTCCGTTTGCTATTATAACATCACGAATGCTAAGTTATTGTTATTTCGGTTATTGGACAACAGACGTGACATCGAAACTACAACTACTACTGTAACAGCTTTTTGATAGATTTAGAAGATCTAAGAAAATCTAAAATATTGGTATCTGTGATGGAAGCTAGGTTTCTATATATTTAACTAGCAATTGTTTTGCCTCCTCACACAACTCTGGCTGGATCCATGAACACTGTCGGTTTATCGTCATCACTTGAACGCATTGTAGCTTCAACTAGAGCTTTTAAAACTCAAGCTTTCGGCGCGCGTAACTACGCTAGTTTCCAAGCACAAAGTCACTTTTGAATTCCCAAAAACCCTACACTTACTGTCAAAAGAATGGCACGCAAACTGTCCTATTGTACAACGGTGTATCATTGTTAATAATTTATAATGTACTGAAAGGTGTATTTCCGTAATGTCACGTACAGAAACGAATGTCAGAACGCAATATGCACTTTTGTGTGCTACGTAATCTGCACTTTTGTGTAATGTGGTTGCACATTTGAGTTTGCAATTGTTTGTACAATTGTGCACATTTGCATCGAGCACCTTTGGGCAATCGGATAATAGTGTTCAGGAAGCATGATTCATCAATTGAAGTTTGAAATTGATGTATAGATTTTACGAGTTATTTTTACAGAACAAATTGTAGCTACCTAAGCTTTATCCTCCTCATTTAACCACTCAGTACAATAAAAGTATTTTAAAACAACTAACATAAAACAGAAAGTAATTTCGTGAATGAATATTATATAAATAATATTAAAAAGCCAACTTTCCCAGACAATCAAAAATTCTAATTATCCAGTCTGCAACGCATAAAGGCCATTACACACGTCAGCCGTGCGAGCATTAGGCCAGTAACACACCATCTAATGGTCCACCTCGTTACCGAGCACCCTAATTATAAGGCCAAGGACTCACTGCTTTAATGATTCTAGAGATGGGAAACGCGCGGTTATTTATGTCGATGTCATTATCATAGAAATATCGAAAAAAGTTATGAATATGAAATGAGGGTTTTAGGGTTCAGTAAAACAGGTCTTTGTTTTTCAAAGTAACTAATACTTACTTATACTTACATATAACATGGATATCTCAACCACTTCAATGTACTGTTGAAAAGCTTTTATCTTTATCGGAAAAATATTAAATAAAATACCAAATGCAATTATGTTAACAGGTCGTTACTTACAATATTTTATTACTCAGTTAATATAAATTATACTGAACCCATATATTGTTACGGAGACATACTGTACATTTTACATATTTTAATTTTAAATACAAATAAATGTGACTGCTTGTTATTGCAATCGTTGTCGTTGAAAGTTTATTAATGCTAAATTTTATATTGTCTTTGATTTTTTTTGCTATTTAGTTTAACTAAGTTAAGGATAATCTTCCAAGAATGTTTCCCTGTAGCTAATATGATTAAGGTATGTACTACATGCGGTTACTACCTCGTCTCAAAAATCCGCCCAGTAGGTAGGTATATAACAAATGGTCTACCATCACTAATATTACAATGCGAATATATCTATATATTATAGTTATAGTTTGTGTGAATTCTCTTTACTCAATCATGCATTAATGACTGAATTGATTTTGAAAATATTTGGCACACAGATAGGCTTGGAATAAAACATAGGATCCTTCTTATCACTCAGAAAAGAGATCCTTGAAACATGGGTAAATTTGCGGGGAGTTAACTAAAAAGAAAAAAGGTTTTAACAGACAATTAATTTTTTTGTGATAACTCTGTTGCAAATTATGAATTCAATATTTCACATTTATGTGTGAATTAATAAATATCCATAGACATAGTAGAGTTACCAAATAAAGTTAGTTGATTGTAAAACACAGCATGAGAATCCCCAGGTGGTCCAGTGATCTGCAAACTTGGATAGAAGCTTCTTTAAGACATACAAGCCAGTGGGCGTTTGAATGTTAATTTTACCGTCATCTTTCTACTTATTTATTAATTTATTCCATCCACAAGAAATAAGTAGATGATCACTTTAGTAGGTTAGGTACCCTGTCATAATAATCTATTGACATTCTCTTGACACTTAGTACGAAAACTGTTAATTGCGTTATGTGACACAGTACCAAAGTGAAAAAAAATAAGAAGTAAGAGAAAAATTTAAGGTGGTATACCTTCAAGTAGAGTATCTCTTGCCAAGCACCTATGGGTATGTACCAGCATTACAGCCAGTTGCTTTCTTTGCTTTGTAAAGGTCAGCAATACATTGGGAATCCCCCTGGTATTGCTAATGTCCATAGACTTGACAGATTTCAGTCATTTTTTATAATAGCATGATAGATTTCGACTCTTAATAGAATTTAAAATGTGCACTTGTAATTGACTCATACAACACAGAGCTATTGAAATGATACATCGTTCAGCAAAACTTTATTTATCGATAGTTTTCGCATCTCTATTTAATTGGCCAACATTACTGAAGGGTAGTGAGGTGTCCCGTGTCACTAACTAGGTAATTCGCTTGGGTAACATAATTTCAGGCGCACGCCTCATTTACGCCACCGTATTGCAAGGTAAAGTAAATTTTAACATACAACATTTTGTCTCTGTAGAGTCCTTTGCACAAAAGAAGTCCTGACGCAACTATATTTTTCCATTAATTTATAAAAAGGATAAAAAATACTATATATTCATAGTTAGGTACACCAGTGATTATGTTTTTTTCTGTTATAACACACAAATATTGCCATTAAGACTACATAAATCATTTTATGTAATAAATCTTGTAGTTGTGAGTTTGTTTTGAAAATAGTAATAAAATTCATGAGTTTATTGGCGGCTCTTCTCAGCAAAACCAACCTTCCGAACCGTGCGTTAGAGTCAGACTATTCATAAGTGCTTGTGAAGGCGTATATGAATAAAAAAATATTTCCATTATAATTTTTAATAACGTATATATTTTGGTTGAAGAATAAAAGTAATTAGAACTTTTTGTTAAAAAAACGACTGCTGAAACTAACTTTCTGAAATATATCCAACTAAAATTCAACTTTGCAATTTCATTTTTGTTTAGTAACTTATTATCTTTGACTACGATAGTTCTACGACTGACTTGTCTCTTGAAACATACTCTAATTATTTTACTAAAGAACACTAGTGAGGAAATAAATCTGAAATACTGTTAAATAAACATATACAATCACGTATAAAATATTACCTACTAAGATATCACATTAAAGGGCCCCATATGCTAATAACAGCATTCAATTTAACAGTAATTAATATGAAAATCATCGAAAACAAATGCAAGTGGGAATGTGGCGGGTGGGAAGGGGAGGAGTGGCGTAGGTGGCGCGTGCGCCTGCGCATGTGTCACAATCAGATTAAGCGAGGATTACATGGCAGCAGCTTTGGTTTTATAGGTATGAAGTAAGAAATTATTGTTTCATTTTAACTTTACTACACTTCGCTTGTAAAAGTCTTAAAAACTAAGGAACTGATATTTTCATAATTTAAATAAATAATCTGACAGTTCACCACAACAGGATTTTCATTAATAAAAAATAATAATTATAATACAGCTCGATACAAAGATTTATTAACTAAGTTCTCGATAAAAAATTATGAAGATGCAGATTTTCTTTCACTATTTCAGTGTTAGTCAAATTTTTTAAGTACTTTTTCCCCTGTTAGTTTGCGCCATCTTGTATACATAAAAAAATATCACACACCTAATTAATTATCACAAGCAAATTACGATAAGACAGTTCCAGACCATGTAATCCACTCTTAAACTAATCAACCATCAACAAAAAACCAATGCACTTCTTTATTCAAATTAAATACCCTCTATTTACATTTCGATAACTATTAAAATGGCGGCGAAGCCTCCAAAGAGTGCCATCGTCACGACACCCGCAGTCAACACATCGACAATAAGGCACGCGACACACGCACGTGTTACACGACCGGTGTGGTCATGCCCTTATGTCGTGACGTGCGTGCTATCATGCGTGGTGATATTCAATTGTTTTGATTTAGTTTATGTTGTAAAGTCGATGATAGAATCTAATAATATGTTATTGGGAAGGATGTTTGTTTTTTGAATATGATAAGAAAGGCAACAGTTTTTTTTTTATATTTGATCATAATGAATTAATACCATTGAACGTGTGAATGTCAAAAATACTTAAATTGAAGACAGTGACTCAAGTTATCAAAACAAATTAATTATCTACTACAATATAGACATAGTAGGTACTGAGTTAAAATATTTATATACATATACTTATTATAATTAATATAATAAATTCGAAAGTAACTCTGTCTGTTACCTTTTCATGCCTTAATAATAATAAACCAAAAAGCTTTCAACCAAGCGGAAGATAACCTACTACCCCTAGAAACGACGATATATCTAGACTACCAAATCAAATGCTATTCTCAAAAGCAATCTACACTCAAAGTTCTACTTTAATATTATGAGCATAAAGGCTAAGATGTTACTAAGATAGTGAACATAAGGTTGTGACGGGACAAGTAAAATTTCAAACATAATTAGGTGCGACATTTATCAAGATGACGCAAAACACGTGTAGGGTGTCGACGCCCTATTATTTCCTGATGGAATGGGATCATTGAAATTGTTTTCATGTTAACACAAACTGATAATAAAAAAAAAAACTGAAATTGAAAGAAATCGGAGCCCAGTTTGATATGAAGTAACTTTAAAACCGATTGTTTGTGTTCCATAGTTTAAGTCGTGTCTAGTCTTCTTTTTCTTTGTATATAAAATGGTAAACTAACTGGGTGAAATATCAATGCACAGCTCAAACCGCTGGACCTAGAGACTTGAAATTTTACACATAGATACCTTACACAGTGTAAGCATCCACTATGGAAGGATATTTGGAAATTCCAGCCCTAAGGGGGTGAAATAGGTTTTCGCGGGTGAAACCACGGGATAGAAGGCTAGTTTTCTTTATTACAAGCTTTAACCCACTTGGTTTAGATATTAAACCATAGGCTAGGTATAGCATTAATTACTTAATTAGTGAATGGCGATTCTTGGAATCCTGTTTCATATTGAGTTTAACGCAATGTCCCATTTGCAATGGGTTAATTGGTGAATACAATAAAATGTTATCATAGATCTAGTTCGAGGTGATGTGCAATACCATCTTCTCTGCCTCAATGTGGATGTAGCGATGATAGCTCAGTGGGTTCGAATCCTACAATGAGCTTGAGCTTTTGGTGAAGAAAAACGTGAAGACACCATAGCACGGTGGTAGGGTACTTTGTAGTACCCGCCTGGCTAGATACTGAAGTGTTCAGGCAGTTGCTTTATAGGCTATAAATGTCGGTAACACAATCACAATACCCTTGGAATTTGCTAATTTCTATATGCGATGATATACAATTATCATCAGGTGGACCGCCTGCCATCTGACATAAAAGAAACCTTTATTTTGTTTCCAAACTCTGGTAAAAAAGAAATAAGCATAAATATCTAAAAAGATTATTCGTCACGCAAATTTTATGCTGTATATAATAATATTCAACTTCTCAATAAAGTATATTTTTACCTAAATGACAAAGGTACTAATGGTTGACACGAAGCCAAAGTTATGTTACTGAACTTACTTACTTAACTGCCATTCTAAAATACGATATGTCTAACAAACATGACACCCAATTACAAGAGAACCAAAATCATGCAATCATAAAAGCAACACAACACAAACTGAAACACAATTATGATATTTCTAAATTCGTTAATTACCTAACACCAGTTTACCGCCATTTTGAGTAATATTTACGGGCAATAAACAGTTCACACATAGTATTTATTGAGGCAGGAAGCAATTAGCTCGGCAGACGCCAAAATATGGGACGCAATCTGCGACGAATCGCTTTCATATTGATCCTGAACATGGTAACTACGACTCACAAAGTTGAATCAGATGGAAGCTGGAAAGTTATGTTACAGGAATACTTAAAATTTTTGGAATAAAGATGTAGTAGTTCAATTTTATTGATCACTCGAATATTAAAAGTACATTGAAACTCCGAAAAACAATACACGATAATTCTGCTACAATTTCATTGGTTCATATTTGAAAACGATGGCCGGTATATCGTTTTTCGTAGTAGACCCTCTGGCACGGATTTCACAGATAATAGTACTACGATCTACGGGGACGTATTAAGAGTACTCACTTAAGTCAGTATAATCTAATACGAAGATCTATAGCTAGCGTACTGTAATCGTATCAGTGCATCAACAAAAAAATTGTATGGGAATTTGAAAATCGAACGTCTTCAAACCGAAGACCTGTGACACTCTCTTTATACTGACATCACACTCGTGAACGTACGAATACCATGGCTTTCCAAACGGATCCATAAGTGGGTTTTTTATTGGAAGATGGAGGACATCCTCGAAAAGTTTATAAGCCAGGTTATTAGGTAAACCTACATGTATTTAACGTTTTGAATTGTGAAATCTAAGAAGCAACACAGGCCAAAGAAAGACCTATATTATTATGTAAAAAGACAAATTCGAATAGGTAATGGAAAACATAGTGGCAATTACGAACGCGTTCGAATTTCAAAGAACTCGCGAGGACCGGGCACCTATCACTTTTCAAGTCTCGTTCGGTGTTCGGTTTTTGATTTAAAAATAGATCACTAATATGAATTAATAGCCGCAGTTGGAAACGCGCGCACTGATAAAAAATACAGATTTGGTACGCCCCAAATATTTGTTTTTGGAGTGTGAAAAATTTCGTTTTTCGACGGTTTGCGGTCGGTTTTTAAGTAATACTAATGTTTTGGCATTACGAGTGAGTAATTTCCCGGTTCTGGCTCTTATATGCAGCTGCGGCACTGCCACACGTGATTTTAGTTTTGTAATAACATTATGTAGAACAAATTATGTTGAATAAAAAATTATGTAGTGAACGTGACAAGCTTAAACTATTTGTGAAACTTGAATTAGCTCGAACTATAAAATTAAAAAAAAGGATTTTTTAAATTAAGAAACAAAAACTTTACGATAGAGTTACCAGCATTAAAAAGAGAAACATTTTGTCATCCACATTAAACATCTACTGCATTATGCAGATTTTCCACAAGGAAGAGCCAAAAAGCGTGACTGTTAGCCTGGGAGCGCGGTAAGGTATCGGGGACTATTGTTGGCCCTGAATAATGTTAAGTGTTTCGCTATAACGCTGCCCGAGCGCGGGCTCTATAAACAATTTCGCGAAATAAATCCTCGACTCGCGCGCATCCTGTTAACATTACATATTGAATTGGCATTGGGTAAGACTTATGACAATTAAAGGCTGATTTAACACATAGTTTTATTTTTCTGATGAACGAAAAAAATTGGTTTAAATACATGCTTAGTCATTATCTATTAATAAAAACATACAATTTTCAGATTGTAAATCAAATATTGCAAATTACCTACAAGATTTCACAAACGAGTTTCATTATCATTTTCTATTTTATTTTAATATAGTTCTTTTTTCAAAAAATATCGTAAATATACCTAATATATACATATTTCGTGATTCAGTGGTAGGTATCAATATGTTTACACTATAGATATATCCAAAGTCGAATTGAAATCAATTTCAATAAATTACAGCCAATCGATGTCGAAATGGCAAACAAAAGGGAATAATGAAATGATTGCCGAAATGAATTGCGTTAATAGTGACTTTAAATTGTTATTGCTTATATCCAAATAAAATTGTAGCCAAGTTGTTGCTTCGAGCGCAAGTATGTCGTAAGATTACCATATATTACATACATACCATCTTTAATTATGTTCTTTTGTTATTTTCCTTCACATTGCATCCCGAAGTCAAAATAGCTCGAAAGAGAAGTATTCCAATTATTTTCTGTTGTTCGAACTACAAAACAGTTTAAGTTAACTATTTAATTAACTTTGGCCAGTTTCCCACAGACATTAAAGGGTTAATAAAAAGGGTTAGTGTGCCAATACGATATTTCATCAGTGTAGTGGAATCCCGAACGGTAGAGATAGCATCGACAGTGGCGTCTCCGATGGGACACGAGCCCTATTTACATTGTACGCCGTAGGTACTAGTGTGTACCTAGAGTAATTGTATTCGTACGTCGTTTTTGTATGACAATAAGTTTGTATTTGGGTGTTATACCCTATTTTTCGAAATGCAATAATTATTTTTGGAAATGATTGGTAAGTACTTCTTTTTTTATTTTATCATTCCTTACCAACTTTATCGTTTTTTAACTAAACACAATAAAATTTGGTTTTAGTAATCGAATCTGAGAAATTTTACTTTTAACTTATAGAAGTTAAATTGTTTGTACCAACCCGTTAACTTACTTTAACACTTACAGCCTGCTTTGCCAGAAAATGAATCTATGTTCAAAGCAGCGCAGCATCATTTATTAATTGTCTATGCACAGCAAATAAATAACATAGACACGTAATATTACAACGAATGGTGTTTCCCGCTTTATTTATGACCAACCAGCCAGCATTTGTGTAATGTTTATTTATTAAAGAGAAGTCGTGTTATTGAAAACGCCCTCGCTGACGTCGATGACAGATGAATTAAAAAGTGTAATCCACTCGGTCTGTTCGTTTGAAAATGGCGAAGGTAAGGGAGCGTTCTGATAAGAAATCAGCTGAGTTCTTTAGATTTTTAACCAATTTCAAAAAGGAGAAGGTTCTCAATTCGGATGTTTATATTTTTTTGTTTTTATGTATGTTCGGGCATAACTTCGTCATATATAGATTTTCAAAATTCTTTTTTTGTTAGAAAGGGTATAAATTCCGAAATGGTCCCATATAAATTTTATTATGATCTGATCACGGACTTCGAAGATATGACACGAATATCGTGATTGAAATATCTTACTCAATATTGTCGACAATTATTATTCATATGCATATCCTCGATCAGTGACAAATCTTGATAGGTATTCAATACACAAGAAACTAAAAATGGAAAAATAAAATTAACTTTCAACAAAAAGCAAAACCGACTTCAAAGTACACTAAGTTGCATTAAAAAGTACCAAATAACAATGTTAGAACTCGTTTTGAACTCAGCGAAAGAATTTGAGATTCTGGAACATGTGCTTCCCTTCCTAAGTTAATTTTATTCGAATAAAAAGATCATGCTGTTTTAGATTTTTGGCTGCCATTCATATCATCATAAATAACCTATAATTGGTATTTTAAAAAATATATAATTCTATTTTCGAAAAAAAAATCTTACAACGATTTCAAAGTTTGTTTTTTTTTCATTATTATTGTATTTGAAGCGTATAGTAGTTTATTTACCCACAAATATTACGTATTTAACCAACTTCACTCGCACGCCAACACGCAAAACTTTCCATTACAAACAATAAATATACTATAGATTAATAATAAGCGTATGGCTTTATTAATACCAATAACGAACTCAGCGTTGTCCACTCAAGTGTTGCCGTGTGTGTTTAATGAAAAAATAATAATTATGCCATTTGTCAAAATGAAGGCTAATTATACCTCTTTACTCCCAGTTAATTGAAATGCGGCTCGTTAGTGTAAAATAATATTATTCTGTTTTTCATTTTGTTTATGATATTGATATAGGTACGTCTGTATGAAATATTACGCCCAATCTCGTAACTATTCAATAACTTCATAAAGGTTTCATAAAGTACAGTTAGCTTAGATTTCATAATCAGAGTGTAAGTAGTTATGTAATTACACAATAGAACGCGAAAAGTCAAGTATCAAGAATAGATTAAGTTAAACGAAAATAAACCTTACACAATAGACCCGAGATTCAAATTCTATTGTTTCAATCTCGAATCTTGAATACTACTTTAATGAAATACAGGGTAGATACAGTTGGCATCGTTTTGAAACCAATGTTTGGTTCGTTATGCAGAACAACTATGAAATGGCGAAAAACTCAATCAAAATTTATGAAAAATATTTGTTTCGCAATTTCAAAATGTGTCCCATAATAAAAGTTATTCAGCATGACCATCCTAAATTTAAATTTCGAATAGATGCCATCTTAAAGTATCAACTAGTATTAATCCTATCCTAAGCTTTTTTTTTATACGACAAGTAGGAAAGGAGGTTCGATATTGCAATTATTAAAACAAATATTGAAGTGTCGAGGGTAGTAATTCCATGGATGGAGGTAAGTGGGCAGCCATCACCAGTACAAAGATCTCCCTACCTAAATTAAAACGGAAGATTTATTTAACTAGATAATAACTTAAATCTTTACTGTCCATAATGTTGCGCATAAAATAATTTTTACTATCAATAAAGTTTAACAATGCAAGTGTAAAGAATAAGGGTGGGTGCAAACGTGACGCACTCTTAACTGCGCGGATTACAGGTTTAATGTGCGCATGCGCAACTCGGTGACAGATACGACTTTAAGTATTAGAAATGTGTAGATCGGGGTGGTAATAAAGAGTAAGAAAATATGAACACACCTAAAATACTTAGACCGTTTTATTTATTTTTATTGGAAATATTGAAAGCAATGTTTCAACAGATTTTTTGTTTTTGTTTATTATTTTTCTCTTTTTCAATAACTTTTTTTTCGAAGCATTTAAGAACATTCTAAAACTTTTGTTACCCTACATCCTATTATTATAATCCGTAACATAACATTTCGTTAATTCGCTAATAGACTCTAGGCACGTGACACACAATGCGTAGTGGCGCCTTAACTAACAATTGTGCAAACCTCCCCTTAACTACTATGTTTTTATCACCATAAAGTTTTATAGATTTACTGATAAACCATAATGCGACAGATGTTAGTGTTAGGCGACACATTATATCGATCCAATCCTTGGCTGATTGTCCAAAAAATATTTAAAAAATAAATCCTTTCCGAATTTCTTGACGATCCTGAACCGGTGGTAACTTCAGTAGCTTCGGTGTTCATAAGTGCTCTCTTAGATTTTAAAATTTATAAATGGCTTCGCCTTTGAATAATAATACCTTTATTTTAGAATATCTATTTCATTTAATTGAACGATGCCCTTGCCATACATAAGGCGCACGAAAATGTGTCATCGTTGGGAAGAGTAAGCTCACTCTTTCAGTCGTAGTCGCTTATAGGAAGCAGTGAAAGGTGCAAGGTCATAAAATGTGGACCGTTTTTGCAGGCGCATGGGCACATCTAATGATATAAATCTCCGGTATCATTACAATGTGTTTGTTGCCGAAGGGACGTCTAATGCTATTCATTGTTTCAAAAGAAAACTAGATGTAAAATACTACAAGTTTTCTCGTATAAATAAGCAATGGACTCGGAATATGACGTAAACAGTATCCGAAATCACAAATTCACGATTGGCAACTGATTTCTAAATTCAAAATTATGTTTCGAATTTATCTTTTTTATTTCGCCTATATCATAGTGTACCTAGACAATAAAATAGTAAGTTGATAAAAGCATTCAACTATTGTTGATAATAAAATAAAGTATTTTCTAGGCCACAGGGCATTAGTATGCCGTCCAGCATCAGAACTGACGTAAAAACACGAGTTTCTTACTTCTTGTTAGGCACATAAATATAATTGCATTTTATGTTGCTATAACGTGACGTGATTGGTTAATTGAATTTTACTATAATATAATATTTGAGGTTGGTTTCGTTATCAAAGATTAAGAAATACAAGATAGATATAGGTATACACAATAAAGTATATCATATGAAATTCTAGAAGTAAAAAACAAGCGTGGGTAGTTCATAATCCATTCTAAGATTTGTTTCCCTTGTCATCATTTTTAACCGACTTCAAAAAAGGAGGAGGTTTCTCCATTCGATCGTATATATTTTTTTATATTATACATTTTATCACTTAAATTAGGTATACCTACATGACAATGTTATGTTCACTAACAAAGTTGTTTTTCAAGATTATCGGAAATTGTATTAATAAAATGTCGTAAGTTTACCCTCTGCATATTGCATACTCTATACATTGCCGCAAGTAGGTATTAATAAAAACCATAATGTATGTTATGATATTTAAAAGCCGAAACATGTTTGAACATGTAGAGGAATTCCCTAATTAATAATAGCATCCATAATTCAATAACAAAAGCACGCCGAATATGCACATGTTGAATTCGCGTGACAAAAACATATCGCCCCGTCCGCCATGTTGGAAACTTTGAAACGATTGGCATGGGATGGGCGGGCGTTGACCCCGCCTGAAATAGGCAACCTTGACCGCTAACTGCCCTGTTTACCCTACTCCTTGGCGGGCGGTGGGTACTTATTCGAACCTGTTGTTTGGTTAATGGAGTTCGTTGTTTCATAAGCTTATTAGCCTTCAGTTCTTTCAGTTTGACATCTTATAGTGCTTGTTATAATTACTCGAATACGTATCTTTGTATCATAGATACTAGGCTCAATTCTTGAATTACCCCTCCCCCCCATCGTGACAGCGAAGGCACAACAGCTGATAATGATGAATCACATTTTCGGATCGCCATATTTGTTTGAGACAAAACATTGTTGTTAGGCGGAGACATCCTGTAGATGCCTGGTGTCTTACACAATATATTAGATCATTGAGACTTGCACAGAAAGGAAATTTACGTAACTTTTTCTGCCTCCGTTTAGTCATTTGAACAAAGAGAAATCAATTAGCCGATCTTAATTGTCAAGTCAGCAACAAGTATCAGATAAACATGTTTAGCCAAAGTCGAGTTATGTATTTAGAACAGTGAACAGATTCGCGAGCGTGTCGTCACGGGCGGAGGTCCGCGGTGGTCGCCACCACGTGGTTGGATTCCCACGGTCCGCGGGGGGGCGCCACGTTAGCTCCCGCCCGGTGATGACGGCGGACTGCCAATCGTGCCCGAATCTCGGACGTATAATTTTTTTCGAATTTGGAACGCGACCTCCTCTGACAGGAGATAATGTTTTTATTCTAAACATTTTTACGTTAAAGTTTTCTGTTTGATTAGAATGTTTAGGTTCTTATTTATCAAACTTCACTCTATAAAATAGTTCAGTATTCTGTAAATCAGGCTGATCATTAATGAAGTTTGTTGCAATTCAAGTTTATTTTTAATGAAATTGAGTTCAAGAAGAGAACAACAGGAGGATCGATGTTTTAACTATCAATATGAAAATATCCTGAATTTGAACCCAATGAATACGATCGAGAGCCCACGTAATCTAAAAATAAAACAGAATTAGCGATTGTAAACTCTTTTGCAAAATGGAAATATCTTCATAAAAAAATATATACACATCCGAATTGAAAACCTCCTCCTTTTTTGAAGTCGGTTAAAAATTATAAAGAACAGTAACAATCAAAAGAATTGATTGCTTTAAATAAGCATACCTACTTTAAATATACACGCAAATTGCTAAATATACAAAAAGTTGATTCACCGTGTAAACACATGCGTAATGGCTATCCAGGTCATCCTGGAATATCCAGGTTTAGCGATAATAATGAATCAGATATATAAATATACGTATAATTGTGTAAATATCCTTTATGAAAACAAGCTCACGGAGTTTGCTGTTCGTGTATGAAATAGAAAGAAAGAAAAAAGTAGAGTCATATACCTAACTTTATTAGATCTTTACTGATTACAAAAAAAATGTGCCTTACAATATAGTTTAGGTGTACTTACATGATGTCTGTAGAAAGTCCAACTGAAAAAAAAAATGGAAAACCTTTTATTTTATATAACCGACAATTTCATAAAGTAAGTTTTTAATGTAAGTTTTTTCTTACCCTTGCTATTTTACTAATAGGTTATTATCCAATAAGATGTCGTATTTTTGCATTCAATAATAGTTACTAGTAACGCCATCTAGTGTTGAATAGTTGAACAAGTTTTTTGTTTAGAATATTTTTTCGTTATTTTACGTTTTTTTCACGATAACTAGAAATATCAAAATACATTGTTTCCTTTTTGAATGTTGATAAATACTTTATTTATTGTATAGCAACATATTATAATCAGAAATTGGGATAAAATAACTTATGTAAACAATGTTAGATGTAGGCTTTAGGTATTTATTTTATAAAAATGTGTTTTAGCTAATTCACCAAAATATACATACCTAGGTACATACATAAAAAGAGGTAGGTAAGTAAACAGATGTAACGAACCAAAATATACATGTCGGAAATTCATTAATAAATCCGCTCTCAATAATTCGTTGAAATTCATAAAATGAAGTTCATATTATTTCCAAGAACTTTACTTCAAAGTAACTTACAAACACATTAAGTTACTTTAATATGTACCTAAATTACATTCAATCAAAACATACCTAGTGATGAATCTTGCACTATAAATAAGTAACCTAAACTTCGAGCATGCCTGCACCAAAATAACTTCGTACTCTAGGTATGGTAGGAGCTTGTATCTTTATTGTAATGGCCGTCTCTCGTTCCAAGTTTAAACTGCGTCGGCGCTATTTGGCGCCATAGACATTGCATTAAGTTTTCTTTTTTTAAATTAAATTGTTATAAAAAGTTCTGTTATATTTTTTCCTTGGCAATCACGAAATTTAGGGTGTAATAATATTGTAAGCGCTAATGTACGTAGGTTCTTTTTCGTAACAGTAAGAAGTTTCCTTTCAAATAGTCAGCATTTAAACATTTCTATTTATATATTTATTACACTTACTTTATTTCAACCATATAAGTATTTTTACTACTTTAGAATTAATGATGCCGAATCGCCGATAGTTGTTTTTAGTATGTTTAGACTTGTGTCAGACCTATATCTCTCCATAGGTGAAGATGTGGCCAAAAATGATAAGTACATAATATAGCCTAGGTCGGAACGGGCTTTAGTGTTACAGTTGCCGGAAAACTTGGCGACAGATATTCAACTTGAGTGCGTGTTTGTGATGTGCTTTGCTTGAGGGTGGTGAGTGAATTGAATATTCAGTATTTAAACTATCTGAGTAACTAAATATACAAGAACTTGCTGTTTTCAGGTTCTATGTGCAATCCTTAGGAATGAGTGAACATCAGGTAAGAATAAATAAAGGTGATCTTTATCAAACTACTGAAATGGTAGAAACAGCCGTTCGCTGAGTCCTTGAATGAAATGTGCATTAGGTACCTAACAAACAAACAGCTATACATCCCATACTTCTTACTACATAGAATTAATCAATCAAAATGCACCTCCAACATCCATTCAACTAAACAACACAAGCATATCAGTCCCATCCTAATCGACTATACCGCGCAGGCGCAGGTTTAACTCGATTACGCAAGCGTCTAGTCCGCGCCGCGCCGCATTCCGTGCGCAAGCGCATCGCCCCGCCCCACACGATGCACGCTTGTAATTTTCGCACGCTTACTTTATTATGAAGGCCAATATTTCATAATTGTGTTATGACATCTTTTATTCTTTTTTATCTCTCAAAATCAAAGTATCCTGTGTTGTTCTTTACACTTCTTATTACATCTCAGCCTTTCATGGAGATCAGTTTTAAATCGGCTAATTGAGATTAAATAAGAGATAGAAATATACGTTATTCATATATTTAGGTACCTAAATTACATAAGCAATGGATCAAGGGCACTTTGTAACTCGTACATAAGACAGTATTATTTCTCGTCAGTTTAGAATCTAACTCCTCCACATGCACATGATGTCATCTGTGATCCCAACCAATGTAAGTTAATTAAATATATTAAAACCCTAGTCACGCAGAAATAAACAAAAAGAAATCCGCAATTGTGTGTAGGAATGTAACTTTCGTAATATTTTTTATTTTATGAAATTTTGTGTGTTGAGCTTTCCACGGTATTTTTTATAGCTACATTCATACTTGTATGTCCCAACTTTGTCTAGAAGCGTGCTCGTTTCCATTGTCGTTGCTGAATAAAGGGTTATTTATTATAATAGTACCATTGTCGAATGTGCTGTTAGAAAGACTAAGCTGGAAAAATGTCTTAAAAATCTACTTATAAAACAAATATTAATTAAACTTGGTTGACAGTAACACTATGAATGGAATCAAAATTCATAACCAAAAGCGACATAGGTAACAAAACAACCAACCAACGACATTACGTCTCTTTCTCCCTTGGCCAACTATTAATTTAATAATAATGTATCCATACAACATTGGAAACAAACATAGAATCTGCATTAGTATGCTAGAGTGTGGCGGCGGCGGCACGACTTTGGATTTACTGTTATTGCGGCGTGCATCTTGCGGCCTGCCCGCTGCGGCATGCCCGCTGCGGCACGCTCGCTGCGACCTGCGGATGAATCTCCGCTCCGCGCATTCACAACAACCAACTAACATGGCCTAGACATGGTATTACTGAATAGAGATAAGCAAAGGGAATTTTTCGTCAATCGAAGAACGGACGTTCGATAACTATGACAAGTCACTGCAGCATATCAAGATCGAGTCGTGGTCGTGTGTGATGCCCAAAAAATATATGTTTTAAGGGGACGATATAAGCAAATAACCCTGTCCCTAACACCCCCTCCCTGTCACTAAGCTAACGGGCGAGTGAGAGAAGGAACACAGGCTATTTCCTAGTAAAAAATACGTTTTAATTTTATTTAAAAAAGTTCCCTTTGAATTAGATCTGAGAATGTCTGTTAATATTTACAAGTTATTTGGATGGGTAAAATAGAAGAAAAAATAATTTTCAATTTTAAAAAGGCACATATTCTCGATTTTTTTCTGACGTTATCATAGAACATTTTAAAGTATTAAAAAAAAAATATGGCATATATCCTCTAGTTTAACATATATTTTTTACAAATTAAAGAATACAGAGAAAAACTTAATTTTGAATCATCATTTTGCGTATATCGTCGCCTTAACTAGCTAATCCCTGGCACGCGTAGCAATGCACCTTTCAATCAGAAAGCATCGCAGACGTGCGCACAATAACTCACCAAAGTTTTGTCGCAATCGGATGAATGGTAGGAGCGCATAAGTTACAAACAGATAGAAAAACATTCATTTATATCTATCTAAATATTGATAAAAGTCCCAACTTGAAAATATATTACAAACATTTGAACTACTCCTTAAGGGTTAACAATCCTGAGAGAATCATTTTTTTCTAAGCTTTATTTGCCACATTATCACTCACCACGGTGACATTGTGGTCAAATGAAAGCTTATTCATAGTAAAAAAAAACTAATTTAATGACCTGTGTTAATTTTGTTTCGTGCTCGCTAAAGCGCCTGATAAAAACATGTAAGCATTTCACACAAGTACATTAAGATCATTTTGTTGATCACAAACTTCGAGTCAGTTTTATTATAGGCGTATTTGGGGTGATTTATAAATTACGGGTTCTTTTTCTCGCTTTTCCGCATAAGTATTATTTCTTACTACTTTACTAGTACCTATTCTTTCTTACTACTTAGGTACCTACTGTCAGTGTGTTCCGGCAGGTGCACATTAGAGCCAGTACTTTCTAGGCTTTGTGTGCTTACCACCTTCGGCCACAAACATCGTAGAAGAAAAAAACACCCTAACCAAATTACAGGCAGAAAATTAGTCACCCAGTGGTACAAAACTGGTATCATGTCGCCAAAAAATTTCACCATAATGACACGAACTGAACAAATTGGTGGCATAATAAACGTCCTCAACTCAATTGAGTCATTTGTAACAGCCAGACAAACAGACAGGGCCATGGGAACCCATGAAGAATGGCTCACACGGATGATTCATGCTAATCATGTTACAATAGTCGGTGGGGTGACCTACATTAGAGTTTGATGCCAAATTTTGGCAAATTGGGTTGATATCGCTGCAATCGGATGAATGGTGATGAAATTGTTTTTGAAAGGTTAAGGTTTGGCCTTAAATTTTGAGACTAATTTGTAAGCTAGTAATTTTCTATTGGTTAGATACTAACTTCCGCCCCACGATTTAAGCCGCGAAACATGCAGAGGTATTTTTTTATACCACTAAAGTGGCATAATTTCAGCTTAAGACGCTGTAGCGTGACTGAGCGAGTTCACCTACAAAATGCGAGGCTGCGAGTCCACATATGTTGTAGGTATTTTGAATTTGTATTAAAGTGAAGAAATAAAAAACAAAATAATATCGTGGTGTGATAGATTATAGTATGACTATCATTTTAATATATTTTTCTTCTCAAAATACTGTTTATTTATAGCCATACAACGCGATAAAAGTAAGAAAAAGGTGTAACTTTGCGATTTTTTTTCAACAAGCGAAATAATTTAAATCGTGTTTTGAAGCCCGCTGGAACTTAGGATATATTGTAAACTATTATATATTTTTTTCCGAACTAAAACTATTTCATATTCTCTAAATATAACTGAATCAAAGAAACGCATGTTTGGTCTCACAATCTCAAAATTTGGTTTTAAAACGTATCGCATACGGTTTGAGTAAAAGATCATCACTTTCTAGCAAAACGCGGATCAGACGCAATGTCGTTCATTCATCCTCCGTAGGCGAACCATATGCGATTTTTTTTAAGACGTTTCATGGTACGAATTTTACCGGTTCTATTTAGGAACCTAGATTGAATTGCGTCGGAAATGAATGGTTTAGTAAAAGTTGATAGTAGGCCTACTGGACAGACCTGCACAGTGGTATTGGCGTGAGAAAGTAGTTTCACGGTCGATTAAGTACGTGGTATCATCACTCCCGTCCACTGTACGATGCATACTTAGGCACATATAGACATAAACTGCTCCAATTAATTATGAAATTTTAAATTGGATTTATATCCAATGGCGATTAAATGACTGTAAATGGTCATTTACAGCGCTTATAAAATTATTAGTGTATCTGTGTTTGCTTTATGTCATTATTGGCTAAGTAATTTTTTACGACATTATTTCTACGTAGATATAAATATGCACTTACTAGCTTCCGCCCCGCTGTGTTACTTGGGTTCTAGAGGGATCTAATAATTTCTCGGGATAAAAAAATACACTATATTTAAATCCAAGGTATACAATCTATGTGCTACTTTCGTCCAAATTTGTTGGGTGTTTTTGACGTGACACCTATATCTATAGTTTAAGATGACTGTACCTTGAATAGGTTTTTTTAGTCCGTGTAAGGGTGGAGCGGTTGAGAAACCACCACCTTAATGTCCCTTCAAAAAAAAAAACAAAAATAGGTTTTAATATTTTATGAAGCAAAAAAATATCCTTAAATAAATAGTTAACCCAAAATAAAAAATAATAATAACCTCACTAATATTATAAACTCCGAAACTACTGATCAGATTAGAAAAAATCTTTTTGCGTAAGAAAGCCCATTTATTGACGAACTTTATAGGCGGGTGAAATCGCGGGGAATCGCTAGTAATAAATAATATAATATTGATACAGAACCCCTATAGTAAACAAGCTATCAACTACAACGCGTATAATCACACGCAATTTTATTGTAAATTCAAGGGCAACAATACAGTTAAAACCTTATTTAACAGACCATTGGTCACCAACAAATGATCAAAGAATCATTGTCATTAGCAAAACCGACTAATTCGCCGACACTGGTCCAATTGCGTTTATTCGCTTTTGTCCCGAGTTTTCGATTGTAAACCACCGTGCGAAATGCTTTTTAACATTGTGCAGTTTGAATACTTGCTCACTTCTTTTGCCTCACTTCTGATTTGGACGGCAGATACAGAACCAAATAATACCAATTAGGACATGTACAGTGCGAGCACTATACATTTTCACTTCGTCAGCAATTTTACCCTAGATCCATTCATAAATCCCGCATTAAATCAGTACACGATCGGACATCGTTCATACCGCGTGTGCTCGTAAAATCATTAATTATCATTATCAATCTTTATCTTATTATTAAATAGCTATTTTCAATCACTAAAGACTATCATTTCAAAACAATTCAAAACTGTGCGGGAAACCGTACATCTTTATGGTCCTTCGCACCGGATTAGTATTTTGACCGAGTCATGAGTGAAGAAAGAAGTCCTGGTTGGTGAAGAATTGAAAAGTCTTTGGTCCTGAATATGTAATGTGAGATTTTGACTGGCATAGAAAATACAAACTCTCTTAACACAAACTGGCCTGCTAAAACAATGGTACCTACAGTTAAAATGATTAGGTACTTAAAAATAGAGAAGAAGGGAATAATTTATTTATTTATGCACCAATTACACCCATTATGACAGGAGTGACAGTAAGTCATCTATATATTTTTTATCTACTTCTTAATAAAAAGAAAAGTCCGTTAAAAAGAACAGCTAAACAGAAAGTACCTAAACTAAGCTCCCTCGTAACATTATACTTGTATTTATACTTTTTATGTGTCACGGGTGGATTTGGATTCAGAAATCACGTTCATTTCGTTTTGTGTCATAAAAAGAATAGCTCTGACCTCTCTACCACTAGGTACAGTGGTATATAGGGAGGCACTACATGTAGGGCCCTCGCGAAGCCCTCGAAATGGTCCTAGAAGTCCCAGTCTCACCTTTGATTGAAAGGATGTTATTTAGTTTTCATGTTTTTAAGCTAAACTACCAAGCAGGTGTTAATGAAAATTGACAGAACGGTAGCTTGGACCACGGAGATAACCCTAGGATACTCAGGTCAGGACGCTCAGGTTGTGGAACGAGCTCCCCGCCGCCGTCGCTTTCTCAAGGATCTTCAAGAGGGAGAGATACTTTTATTAAAAAAATCAAAAGGCGTCATCAAAACCTCTCGATTTTTTTTTTCGCATTAGTCATTTTGGCTCCTGCCACCTGGCGCCTAGCTAGATTCACTGCTCCTCTCACTCTACCCCAGAGCCGGTGCTGGCTACGGTAAACTCTCTTTACCTATATAATTTTAAAATATAATCACTAACAAAAATTGTATAATGAATATAATGAAATAGGTAGGTAATAAATAATCGTGACAAAAAGTTCTACACAAAAAATCAATGTTCTGTTGTGAAAGCGAACCATAAATATCATGGCCAGAGCCAACCTAGATGTTATAAATGTGAATGTTTGGATGTTTGGATGGATGGATGTTTGTTACACATAAGATCTCACGGGAACGCGGGTGAAGCCACGGGGCGGAAGCTAGTAATAGGTATATAAAACAAAAAAAAACTGATTTAAAATAGGTTTTTACTAAAAAGCATAAAATAATTATCTGGGAATTCTAATCTGACATTAGTAATTAGGTATTGTTTTAAATTCAGCAAAAAGAAGTTAGTGCTCCATAAAATATGAAAATTTGAGAAACTCCTCTTTTTTTATTGTATTTTTTTATGAAGTCGCTAGACGGCTAAACTCTGCTAAACACTTACGTAAATTAATTTATTGAATTATTAAAATTAAAAGAACAATTCATTGTTGAACTTTTTATGAACCATTTTGACCTCGTAGAACCAGTTTCATATTGCAATTTAAAATAATACAAAAACTTTATATTATTTTTCGAGTTCCGTACCCAAAGACTGCCCGATGGTTATGAGTATCATTGGTAAGCCTACGTCATCTGTGTTTCTGTCTGTCACAGGGCTATAACTGTTAATTTCACAGAATACGTCGTAGGTATTAATATATAGCCTCTATCCTGATAAATACAAAAATCATAAAAAATACAACCGAAAAACACGACAACTATAGTAAATCAACAATTTCTGGGTGACTATTTAGTCACTCGCAATACTTGCAGGGGTGGAAGTACTCATCAATATGAACAAATTTTATCAGGGGAGTAACTGTGAAATCACGTAAAAATTATCAGCTGTTCCATACAAAAGTTCAATACCTACACGACCAAAATGTATGAAGCAACTATTTTATTTTATGCGATATCAGAGTTTGTTCCATAATAGAAGTTGTTCATATTGATTGATGAGTACTTCAACCCCTGCATGTATTGCCAGTGACTAAAAAAATCACCCTGTATATTAAATCAACAAAATCTATCTAAGTTAAATATCTATATATTATAAACGATTCGTTACAGAATCACTAAACTGAATTGGTTTATTATTATTGTACGGGATCCTCCGTGCGTGAGTTAGACTCACACTTTTAAATAAATACCAAATATTTGTAAGTTAAAAAGCAAATAAGTTCCGGATAATCGAACCAACCACATCAAAATCAAATGCATTCCGTATAGACAATTTTCAAAATAATAATATACAATAAACCATTGAAATAACTCTGTTCTACTCAAGAATATTTCTACGTGCAATGAAAATCTATTGTTTTAAAATTAAACAATGATTTAACTCAGTATCAGTTTTTATGAAGACTTTGAAACAAAAACTGTTTTATTTATGCACATACCTAGACTGCAAGATCTTATTTCCTGACATATAGGTAATTACTTTATTCTTCAAGAACAACGTCAAATAATATTGAATTTTATTTAAAAAAAAATGTTTAATTAATTTCAGTTCCTTAAGGTGACATTATATTTAAACGATTTTTAAAATAAATAGGTAGTTTTAGATGCATTAACAAAGTATTAAGATGAGTAGGAAAGGACAAGGACAACTCTCAAATAGTATCAAGTAAGCTAAGATTAGGTAGGGCTAGGAAAGGAAAAAAAAACCATTTCACAAACAACAGAAAAGCGTTCACATTTTAAACGTTACGTAGGTAGGTAGAAGTTATATTAAACAAGTATAATAACTCCAAAGAAGACACAATAAGTCTTGCATAATGAAATTTTAACAAGCAAGTATTGTATTTTCCTAACAAACGTAAGGTTTTCCCACAATTCAACGTAACTCATAATCACCATAATATGATGTATCTACGTACCTTAGTACAACCATAAAGTTATTATGAAGCAATGTATGAGTCCATAGATTGTAGCGTATAGGTCATATGTATGTATATTATTACATATTTGTTTATAAACGGTAGGTAGGTAACAAAAAAAGTGGAAAAGGTGTGTATCCAAGATACAGTCCATTTTATTCAAGTTTCACATTTATATATGGGGCCGCCCATTAATCACGTGAGGCTCGAAAGGGGGTGAGGGGCTATGGCAAAAATCACGAAAAACCACAAGGGGGAGGGGGGTGTAGTAAGATATCACGTAATCACGTGTACAAATTTTTTCGTCATACTCGCGATTCCTAAACCGAAAAGCGGCGTGTAGTGTGGTCATGACTCACCGTTGCCAGGCAACGAACGAAGTCCCCGTGCGCTTCTTCCCGCGAGTTTCTAGAATAAAATTAGATTATACTTTATACCTGTATTTAAAATATTCTAAAAATTTTAAGATTCTTTGTAGGTACTAAAAAATACACGTGGTTTTTGTTGTGGGGGGGGTTTAGTCTTAAACCTCACCATGTATCACCAAGGGGGGGGGGGTTAAAAAATGCTAAAAAAACATCACCTTCTACCATCGCACCACTCACCGGCGATGTGGAGCTCATCCTCATATCCTCGAGTCGCCTCGATCGTTGACACAACGTTTGAGTCGGACGTTTTTATGGCGTACCATTGGGATGTGGAATGAGCTCCCCATTACGGTTTTCCCTCAGTGCTACAATATGGGGTTTTTCAAGAGGGGCGTAAAAAGAGCTCTTCAAGGTCGGCAACACATCGGCAATACCCCTGGTATTGCAAATGTTCATAGGCGGCGGTGACCACTTACCATCAGGTAGACCGTCTGCCTGCTTGACAACCTACTGACATAAAAAAAAAAACGTGATTAATGGACGGCCCCTATGATTGTGTAACTAACATTCACACACTTTTGTATTTTTTTATATTAGTGGGATAAAAATAATGAATTTAACAAATATGTAATTTATTTTTATATATTTTAATATTATATATGTTATTTAAATAAGATACTGATTTAATTTTAGAAATTTAAATATTTGCCATAAATCCCTCACCAATAAAACAGTTGGAATAATTATGATAATTACATTAACCGTTATATGAAAAATTATAAATATAAATTAACCTTAAAATACCACATCTAAAGGTTTATCGGCAATTATGGCGTTAGATGTTAATATATATTTTTTCAATAGTTTAGTATTTTAATAACCTTAACAAAACTGTTAATGTTAATCAAGCAATATTTATGCCGTACGAACTATCTGTAACATGCACTCTTTTACTTCCATCCTGTTATTTAATTATTCTATAATAAGGTTATAATTATCTAATAGATATAAACCTATAACTGAATGAACCTCGTTCTCAATAGATTTATTTATTCCATTTATTTATTTATTTATTTAACTATAACGGTAGGACACCAATTACAATAATTAAATATATTCTATTTAAAAATAACAAGTAGTAAAATAATAAAGAAATAAAAAGAACAACAACGTGAAAATAAATAGATAGATAGATTAATAAAACTAAAAAGGTGTCATGAATTTAATCTGACTGTAATCTGTAAAATTGTAGCATCCGCCTCACTATTTTATCCGCGTTTATATTTTCCCGTGATAAAATTAAGTATCCTATATGTTATTCCAGGTATATCTATCTATCTATGTTCCAAGATTCATCGAAATTCGTTCAGCTGTTTATGCGTGATTGAGTCATAAACACCCAAACCAGACATCTAAGTTAACTGTGATATTTATTAGGTATATTAGTAAGATTAAACGAAAGTTATCTACATGATAACGACATTATTATTTACATTGTGCAATAAATAAATAAATTATTAATCTCATTATACGTTAAAATTAATTATTTATTAGCGATTATTGTAATAATTACAATGAGGTAGCCATCAAACCTTATTACAATGAGGTAGCCATCAAACCTTATTACAATGAGGCAGCCATCAAACCTTATTATTCAAAATAAATAATAACATAATCTCAACGCCGAAACCGCACCTAAAATCCTTGAAGTGTTGTTTAATCATTAAACTAAATTAATGTTCATTTTGACGGGCCGTCAATACCGCCATTCGCGAAATTGTACTCGAGTGCAACACTACTCTGTTTAATAATCATAAATAAATATAGAAAATTAAATATTTTTTAATAAAAAATGGCGAGATATGAATATGTGTTTTTAATATTATGTGCTTGTGTTTATAGTAGTTGGCAATTGCTTCCATTGCGTAAGTTTGTCTTTGTTTATGTTTTTATCAATTGTTTAAATGATGAATGATGATCAATGTAATTTATTTTATATTGCATCTATTTTTTTTACTATTATTATATAATTGTTTAATTATTTTATTTACAACTAGCATTTACAATCATTGTATAAAATACAAACTATAATAATATAGAAAACATCCTCAAAGCCCTAGCTGCTGTCGATAGGTAGGGTTCCCAACAGGCTGGCAGCGTTCCCTTTTTGAATGGTCAATAATAATTGATAAAATTAAAAATAATTCTTAATTATATTTATTTATTATCTGTATTGAATTAGGAAAATATCATGTAAAAATTCAAATCATATAATATATTTTTCAATTATACTTCATATATTATTTATTTTACAGGCAGTATTAAAAAATAATATATTTTAAATTAATTTTTAATCCTCAGCTGAATACATCCACCCATGTGCGGAGCTCAGTGACGAATGCTTCACAAAAGCCACCATGGATGCCATCCCGGGCATCGTCAAGGGTATCCCTGAAGCCAGCATCCCACCCTTAGACCCTTTGTTCTTAGACAGGAACATCAGCATAGAACTGCCAGGGAATTTGAAGATGACCTTCCATAACGCTAAGCTGGTTGGATTGAAGTCTTGTATACCTGATAAAGTGTCGTAAGTATCGATTGTTTAGACTCTGGATGGGTCTGTGTTTGGCCACTGTTTATTACGATGGTTAGTCATGGTGTCACAGACTGTGCCTACTCCTAAAGTGTACGAAATTAGCAATTAAAATTCAGGCCTCGTGAAACTGGTCCTTGAAAGCCTCTGAGATATAGGTAGCTTCACAATGTCGTAAAAACTGCTGGGCTAAAATGTTACCATGTACTAATGTCACGATCGGTTTCATAACCCAGTCGCATTTTTTGTGTTATTTTAATAGAGGTGGTTGCAAAATAATTAAAATCGGAAATAATTTATTGAGATAGCACAGAGTCTCAAGGTTAAACGATTTGGAAATTAAAGGAATATGACCTATGTAGAAACAGAATATATCTGAAGGATTTTAAAATAACTATAAATACGTAGTACTATTAGGTATTCCGTGCTATAACACACAATAACACAATAAAATTGTGTAATTAATTATGTGAGAGTTTGGTTGACACGGTGCAATGTCGTGGCGTCTCAACAACATTATTTATTTTTTTAAATTGCAACACATTGGCATTGCTGATACCCGCAGGCGACGGTAGCCAAGCCACTTACCAGCAGGTTAACCGGCTGCCTCCTAGCCAGATGTCAAACATAAAAAAAAAAACAAATGTCATTTCCGTGGATAAGAATTGTGATTTAAGAAAGATAATATACAACATTTTAATAGTGATATAAATTATCCATGAACCAACTTTGTAGCCTTTAGGTCAGTGTTATTCACTTTCAACTTTAGACTGTACACTTGCGCATGAGTGTACTTCAGTTTTATTTACGTAAAGACATGCATTTTACAACACTTATTTGTTTATAGGTTATGGTCATATCAATTTTAACATTGAACGATGTTTGCCACATCCATATATGTTTACTAACCTTGTTAAAAACATATTTGATTTGGTTATTTACAAATTGGGACATTTGGTTGGGAAAAAAAAACAAGTTCTTATCTTTTTCTGTGACCCTAGTCCCGACTTCTAGTAACTAGAAGATATATAGTCTGTGACTCTTTCTAAGATGCAAGACGCAGTTAGATTTTTTTGATTATAAACTAGTCGGCATGTATTACTACTTCGAATAGTTAATAATACCTATTCTCTTAAAAGTAAAAATGAATTGACCTAAAGGATGAATGTTCGTAATTGCAACTAGTTACATACTTAGATAGTATATTTAAATCCATACTTATTTTATCCAGTCATACAAGGTTATATTATTTTTTTTATTAAATACTTAAAAGCCTAAAATAAAATGGAATTAGCAAACAAAAGCTAAGTAACATTTTGTGTAACCACAAAGTAATAAAATATAAGTACCTCAATCGTACCGTTCCACGAACTCATTATATTATATTTCCACAACCGAAACTATTTGTTAAGTTAGTGCTTTACCCAGTTTTGTAGTAGCTAAATATCTAGCTAACGAATTTTAGGACAGAAAAATATTTAGGTGCGTATTATTGTTTTGCTACCTTCTAGAAAAAAAATACGCAACTCTATTACGTCACATTTTCACTTAGCTTGTTTTGAAAAAAATAATAAATTCTTCCCAAGATAAAAAAGTTTAATTTCAGAAAAACAATGTTGACATAATAATAAATTCATGCTAAGATATATAACGGGCTGGTTTCACAACACTTACGAAACGCAGTGAACGTAGTCCGAGAGCTCTATCAACGCTTACATCGGGTCCTTGGTGTCATTTCATGCGATATTAGCTTGTGCAAATGCTTATTATCTGTGACATTTCCATAATTATATTAAATTTTTAAATAATTCGTAATCAAACTATGTACCTACAAATCTTACTAATATGCAAAACGTGTTTGTAATGGTGATGGCTGACTGAATTAGGATGAAACTTGGCACATAAACATACCCTAGAATAAGCTAGAGGATTCTTTTATCTCCAGAAAACATAAGTTGCCTTGAAAACTAAGGGGTGGGGTGGGATCATGCCTGGGGATATTTCACCATAAACCTAGCATGCAAGTAGCCGTTCCTTGACATTACAAACAGACTTTTATTTATTTGTATTGTATAGATTACTGCAGTATCTATAGACAATTATTATTATTAGAAACAAATATTACAAAGATAGAAAACATAACTACACTACTTATATATGGAAATAGTGTAACATGAAAATCACACTATTCATTTTATTCATTTTATAAAAGCGAAAGTTTGTGAGTGTGTGTGTTTGTATGTTTGTTACTTCTTCGCGCTTAAACGGCTAGACCAATTTTGATGAAATTTGGTATGGAGGTAGCTGACACCCTGGATTAACACATAGGATACTTTTTATCCCGGGAAAACATAAGATCCCTTGGGAACGCACAGCTCAAACCACTGAACGGATCGGGCTAACATTTAGAATACAGATAGCTATTATGATGTAGGCATCCGCTAAGAAAGGGTTTTTGAAAATTCCACCCCTAAGGGGGTAAAATAGGGGTTCGCGGGTGAAACCGCGGGGCGGTAAGCTAGTCTAATAAGCAACCCTATCATTATTGACTGTCCATATGCAGTCGCACAAACATCTCTTTGCGTCGACTATTAAGTCTAGTAATTAAGGTATTTTTCAAGGTATTTTCTAGCAAAATTACTGAGACGGTAGAGTCCGATATGGTAACTCAAAATATCTCTGAAGGTTATGTACCTTTTTTTAAGTTGTTAGGTATATTTCGCATTATCATTAGTAAGAACTCCCCTTTTTGCCCATATATATATATTTTTTTTTTTGTTCAGATTACATGACGTATATGATATGTTTGTTATACATTTACACGTTGATTTTTGACGTTGATTTTGATTAAACCTTGTATTTTATTGTGTGTGGACAATATTTTCCATAAGAATGACGTTCCGACGATTTAATTATCCACCCGACGTCAGGTCCTACAAACTTCTTTGTAGTTTTATTGGCAATCATTCCACTAGTCTATATTTAGATTCAATTAAACAGTACATATTGTTCCTCATGTAGGTAAAAATCAACATGAGTATTTTTTTATATCTATATATATAAAAATGGATCGCCGAAATGTTTGTACACGCATAACTTCCGAACGACTGCACCAAATTGGATAAATCTTTCTTTTATATGTTCGTTATTGTCGGGAGAAGGTTTGTATGAAAAAAAAATACACCGGGAACGTGGGTCAAACCGCGGGGAATAGTTAGCTTATTATAAACCTACTTATTAACTTTTATTTTTATTATATAATAAATATATATATATCACTATTTTTAATGAAAAGGAACAGATCGATGGCGGTAATAATTCTATGTCGATTGCATTTAATATATTATTACTAAAATAGAGGGGACTCTATTAATGGCGATTAATTGTATTTAATATTCATTAGTATACAAAGGTAGATTATGTAATGTCAAAGTCTAACGTCGTAGGAAGTCTTTTGCTGAGATGTTTAGTGGTGTCTAGAAACGTAGCAAATTTTAAATTTCTCGAGATCCATACGCAGAAGACAAATGAAGGAAATGTGACAAGGATAAATTCCGGTTAAAGCCCGATAATAATTAATCTATTGTTACAAAGTATACCTATTGACATATACAATGACAAAGACGGCAATAGTTTTCCCCGTAGATTAACTGAGAAACCCTCAGACTCTGACGATAAGTGACTTATTTTAACAAGCTTCTATAAAGAATTATTGATTTTAGTTCTCGTCGAGAAAAAAGGACGTTCATCTTTGATATGCACTGCAACTTCACCATCAGCGGAGTCTACAGTCTATTGGGACGTCTTCTACTCTTCAATCTGGACACTGAAGGTGGCGCCAAGATTAAAATATGTACGTATAATAGGAATAAATAAATTAGATCACGATAAAAAACCAGTAGCTTTACCCACTTTCCTAAGGTATTTGGTTATTATTGTATTCTATGTATTACTCCAGGATATGGTCAATCTGTATGTCAAGCTTCATCTGAATCGGTTCAGCCATTACAGGCGTGATTGATTGAGTTTCGCTTCGCATATGTCATTAAAACCTGGGTTTTACTAAACTTGCTCAAGTAATAAGGCGGTTATAGGTTTTGACGTCTTGATATTTTTTTTAATAAATGCCAACCTTCATTACGCCTGCACTCACAAATACATTTGATTGTGTTTTCTGACATTCAATGTATTTTTTAACAGGGAACCAGCGAATCCGCCTTGAAGTCATAGAGAAAGTTGTAACGGATAAAAATGGCGAAGGACATTACAAGATCAACTCTTACAAATATAAGGCCGACTACGGAGAAGATCTCAAGTTGAACTTAACTAATCTCATTAGAGGGAACCCTGAAATCAGTACGTACTTTTTTTTATTGTTTATTTGAAGTAATTTATATAATTCATATCTTTGAAAATAAGATGAGTTTTAATAATGTATCGTACATGCCTTTATTACAATATAAATAATTATATATTATAGATATTTTATGTCGGTATATTCATAATTAATATATTTAAATATTGATTGATAGTAATATATGCAGTATTAATTGCAGTAAAGAGTTTATAGCCAACCATACGCAATATAGTATAAGTAGTCATTGCCTTATTAGCTACATAGTACGTACCAAGAGTAGCAAATGCTATGGCCAACCCGCATTACGAGGAGCGTCCGAGTAGAAAAATACACTGTGACCGCGGAAAATTTCGCTGCGCAGCTAAAATAATGCGCTGGGATAATAAAAAATATAGTTGCAACTTATGGAATGTTACAATCTCTGCACGACGAGAGGCGAAATTCCACCTAACCACTTGACCAGGCTAAAACCGTGCTTGCTCCCAAAGCCCTTGTTCTATTAATCTTGACTTTTGAATCATACATTTACGCCTCAAAAGGACCTCAACTAATAATGTTAGGCCTTTATAATAAAGCTGTAATATACCTACTCATTAAATTCCAGGTGCTAACATTCTCAAAGTATTAAACTCGGACTCGCAAGCGTTTGCTAACGAATTCGGGGGCCCCATCCTCGACTACGCTATTGGCTATGCCATGAACGTGACGCAGAAGTTCTTCGACGCTTACACTTATGACCAGCTCACCAAGGTGCCGCTCACTGAAGAGTTCTTCACTAAGGAATAAAGTCTGATTTAGTTTAAAACATTGATATGTCGGAGTGCTCATTACATATTTTCGTAAGTGTTGGTATGTCTGGATTTTGGGTGAATCGCCAAGATTTTTAGAGGAGTCGGTAAAATATGTTTCTATAATAGTAAAACGCACCATTACTATTTATTAAATCAAACTTATGACATATACGATGTTTTTTGTTTGATTTTCGCCCAAACCATGAATGTAGATTTTCCAGACAATAAAGGGCTAGAGATTTTGACATGTATCTTAATTTCCTAATATCGACAGAATGTAGTCCATATTTTTACCCTACTCTTCGACGAATCATTTCGATGTAAATGCGTAAAGCATGCGTAATTCAAAGTAGTTTTTAATTACGGTGTAATGGACGGATATCTGATGATTACAGATTATTATCATCCATATATTAGTTGCATGTTGGTAAATGCATTCTTAAGTATAAATTGATTTCTAATGTCTGTACAATTTAAGTGTTTATAAATGTAGAAAACTATGGTTTTGATTACCTGTTTAAATAGGAGTTTCGATTGAAAATTGTACTGAAAACTGAATATAAAAATTTGCAAATATTTAGTGTTAAGGATTATTTTGATACCTGTATTTTTAATAAAAAATAAATTGGTAACTATTTCGTTTTATTTACCAGAATTCAATTCTATAAAATAAACAGAGCAATGATAAAGTTATAAAGAAATTACTGTTAGTTCGTCGAATGCTTAATTTGTATCAAAAACAGTATGTGACCTTTTTTGACAGATTGGTGGGATACCAATCTATTCTTTAAAAAAAACGTTCATTTCAATATAAGCATACCTACCTAAAATCCCAATTGATTATCACAAGCTTAAATAGGAAAGCGGAACACACAAAATATCCGTGTACCCTAGGATTATTGTAAATTATTCCGACTCTTGTTATTGTTTTGTCGATATAATTCATGCAGTCTCGTTGGGTAAGGCTTGAACGTCACTACTTGTACCAGATACATTCACTGAAGTCGAATAAAGGACGTGTCAGACTGTCGGCGAATATAGCGAGCTAAAATTGGGGAGACTTTTTTTTTTCACCATAATTTATTTAACCATAACGACGTAATTGAGTTACAAACATACACGCAAACTTTTGCATTTAAAATATAAGTAAGTTAGTAGGATATTATTTAACCGATGGAGAAAAATGTACTGTTTGGACTTACCATGTCGATGCCACTAGAACGGTTCCCCATGAGGTAATAGCTGGATGCACGTGGCAAGAATGATTCCCTACGAAATTACCCCCCTCCCCCCCCCCAACATAAGGTTATTATTTATTTGTATAAGAATCATATATTTTGAAGATCCTTTGCATTAGAAAATTTTGATCAAAGTATTTGTGTGTTTTTTTAAATCATCATGGCGTAGATGAGTGCGCCTACACAATAAGCCCACGAGGCTTCCGTGCAGGCTAATAAACTATTTAAATGTCATTATTCTATGGTAAATAAATATATTATAAAAAAAACCCTCGGGAACGCAGGTAAAATCGCGGGTCGAAAGCTACTTCTTTATATTTCTCTTTGACTACTAGCTTCATAGTCGGTGATGAAACACATGCTTTAACACAGCGCAGACTATTGAATACTATTGTTTATACTACGTTACCAACTCGTAGATGGAACTGTGCCAAATTGTTGAGGAAATGAACTCAAAATTATCAAAATATTCGCTTGAATAACAATATTACAGTATGATTCAACAACCATGGATTATACGTCACCATACATCAAGGATATTTATTGACATCATCATGATCAATGTCTAAAATGTATCTCCTCACTGCTGGGGAACAGATATGACTTATCAGGCTTTCTTAGGAGGCTGACAAGTAACAAACAATCTTCAGAAGTGTCTCTCCACTTCTGAAGATAAGCCTCTCCCAAAACTGCTCCGTCTTCCTCATCCACTGGCTTACATGCCCTCTTCAAGTCGAAACATAGAACGGTATCTAGGGGGGATTTACGGTGCAGGCGTATAAATAGGCCCAATTATGAATCATCATCATCAATGCTTAGAATGCTAGAATTATTGGTCACCGATTCTGCTGCAAAAACCCAACTTTACGAATGAAAATCTAAATCATAACTAATTGAATATCCAACAATGCATCTGACGTAACAACCGCGCCAATTCCCACAATCTACATGTTAAATATCGGCCAGACATCCCAGTATTGCATGGTAGTCATGTACTGGCGTGGTGTATGATCTGCCGTCCACCCACCAATGCTTTCACTACAACATCTACTACGTACTAGAACACGATTATGATTATGAAAGTGGGAACGCCCGCGCACTGACAAATTGGGATCAAATTGCTTTTAGCTATTTATGGATGCAATGTGCTTGTATTGCGCAAAGTGATGCTGGACTCTGGTGGGTACGCGGACGAATGCTTCGGCGCCCCCGTACTCCCAGCCGGCAGCGACACCTAGGAACACCCCAGGTTTTTAGTCAGTAGGAGTCTGACATAACCCCGCCGCTTCTCCCCGGAGCTGCCGGGTAATCAATCATGTAGGATTTACTTGGGTAAACAAAAAAAAATAATGGTAAGGCGTTGATGGCTGGGGTATCCTATCCTACTAATCCTATTTATTATAAATGTGTGATGTGTATGTATAGTATGTTATTATGTCTGAGACACTTTCCCAGGACAAAAATAAAGTAATTTATTTCACTTTTACTGTCCCTTTCACGTCCCAACTTAATTCAGATGTAGGTATTTATCTCTCGACCTTTATTTTGTTTAGTCTTTAATGTTAGTGTAATGATTTGATATAAAGCTTTGTCGATGAATTCATCTTTAAACTTAATTGCTGGTAGATCTTTAAGTATGCCACTGTTTTAAGTAAATCTAAGCGCAAAATTTAGGGGGAAAAAGTGTTTATTAAATGTTAAAAATACTTTATAGTTAAAATATTATATTAATATTTTAATTAACTTTTGTCATACAAAAATTAGTTTTGGCACAAAATAAGTTGGTAAAACCTATTGGAATCAATCAAGGAATTTCCATTTTTTTTTATACCGCTAAGATATAATACTTACATTGATATAATAGAGACGCCTTAAATGCACTGTATCAGCATCGAATACACGGCTGTATTAGGAATAGCAATAACATGTACTCTGTGAGCAATACTAAGCGACTGATATGCATCCTTGATTGATGGATTGACGGATTGAAAGGACGGGACCGATAGATAGACTGAATTGGATATTATAGCGATTCAGATAGATAAAGACGATACAAAGCACTACCATTTGATGTTTTATTGACCAGCCACAATTTCTGTGAACCCTAAAACTAATTATAAGAAAATAATCTTTTTCCTTACCGCATTACCCGCAAAGAACTAATTTGCCTATCGAAATACGTTTTTGTTTGGAAAGCAATTCGTTTCTGTCAAATATTTACAAATTCCACGAATTGGAAACACGCGATTGTTGGAAACGGTCGAGATATCGTCTGAAAACTTTGATTGTCATACTATTTTTATTGTAGGAATGATGGTATGCAAAGCGAAACAAGCTTATGAAGCGGGCGGTGACCCTATCAAAATACATTACAATTTTGTTAATCTGAAAAGAGTTATAGGTACATAATTTCGTAATTGTTTTATTACGTGTTATTGTTTGTTTCTGATAAATTCTTATTCTAAAACTGTTTTACCTTACTTGAAATAAATAGGTATGTATTTTTTTTATACTACATACGTCGCAAACAAGCTTACGGCCCACCTGTACCCCGAGTGTAAACAATTGACGTTAGAAAACGCTTACTATCACGTTAGCGTTTACGACATTTTTCTATAGGAATCGGCACAGCGCCTCTCGCGGAATACTCATGGAACTCATTTCTTCTATACAAATTTTTAGTAAACGCATACGTGATAGTAAGCGTTTATTTACGTAAGTTCTTTACACTCAGGGTACTGATAGTAAGCGGTTACCGTAAACTATAGACGCTCATAACACCACGGTTGTAGGTTATAATAATTTAAATTGATTTTCTTTTTTCTTTTCGAGAAAGCGTATCCATACATACTTTCTCATAGTATTGCTGTCTTTACAATGGAAAACGTAATATCAGTGAATCTTATTTTTCAAAAACTATAAAAATAATACAATTAAAAGTATACCTACAACTGATGTGAAATCGCTTTTATAAAGAATATTATAGGTACCTACTTAAAACCAAAATGCGGAAAGTATGATATATGCTAAAATGATCAAATATTCCATGATTAATAAGTAATGTAATAAAACCTTACGCAAAAATAATAATAATAATACTCCAGCGTAATTCACAAATCAAACCGTAATGTACGTAGGTACCTACCTCGTAAACTGCACGCAATAATGCTTTAGTATGTAATCGTGGTACCGAATCTCTTCATTGACCACTTTGCCTCTCACATCCCGGCTGTAATAACCGGGTTTGTGGTTATGGCGACCATAAATCAAGGTTATTACGTACAAACGGCCGGTAATTAATTCGTATGCCGTTATTAATTGAAGTACAGGCAGGCAGACAATCGGATCTGAAATATTGTTCACGTGTGCCGTGAGGCGGTGGTGTGGTGCATGCGTACAGTTCACTGCACAAGTTTTTTTTTATTAAATTGTCTTTATTTTGGGTGTGGCTTTTTTTACAATGGTCAAATTGTATTTGTTTAATACCTCAGCACAGTTGTATGTGATGATGTGGCCGGAGATGATAAAGCCCCGAAGGCAACTGGCTCTAATTGGCTGTCAATTTCAGAACTTCCAATACATCGGTAGAGTCTTGGCGACAACTTTTAGATAATATACCTCAAATATCAATATAAATCGGGTATTTCCACAATAATGAGAATATTTATAGCTGTCAATAAAGATTGCGAGTAATGTTCATCTAAATATATAGGAATAATGTAGTAAAAATAAGAGTAAATTGTATAAAGTTTACTGAATGAATCATCAACGTAGAGCCTGATGTCGTGACGGCATTTCGAGGTGAAGAGGTCAACAATACATAGTTGAAATCATTATACTGATTCATCAAGCATAATTATTCATCAACAACAAATTACTTTGAGTGAATAAAATAAATGACATTAAAAATAGTCTAATAAAAGTCGAAAATTATAATAAGTGTTTATTTTATCAATAGTTAATAAAAATATAAGTAAATGTTTTATTTATAGGCCCTCAAGTTCCTAATTTTCCAGACATATTTTTTACAAATTTACGCCCCGCGTTTTCACCTGCGTTCCGGGATCTTATGTTTTCCCTGGATAAAAATAATCATATATATAAATACAGAATATATTCTATCTGTGTACCAAATTGTATCCAAATCCGTTCAGTACTTTTTGCGTGAAAGAGTAAAAATTATCCATCCATCCATCTTCACAAACTTTCGCATTGTTAATATTAGATATTAGTAGGATACTATTTTTAGCCATTTTAGTGCATTAAACATTCAAAATGCTGGCAACATTGCAAATGCATTTCGGGAGGGACAGTACAAAAGCCATTAGCCTGCAGACTCCTATTGATCAGGCTAAATTTACACCGAGCCACGGCGGCGCTTGCAATAATTGAGCAGTTTGCTGGGCTAATGGAAAATCCATACTCCATGCGGATGCAATGATCACCATTATATCTGTAGTTTGCATACTCTTAGGTTTTATTGCTTTTGGTAGTTTATTTGTATTTATTGATGCGGCAACCCTAAATTGCTACGACTCTTGAAGAAGTATTTAGCATGAAAAAAAAGGGGTACTAAGTGATATTCGACAGAAAAACAATGCAGTTTAGGTAAATTTGAATAAAAGTCGATTTGTAAGCTCCCAAAGTTTTGGGCTAAGTTTATGGCTTGTTTTAGTGAAAATTTAAAAAAAATCCCATTTATTAACCTAACATTCGTCGTTCGGTTTCCTTTATGAAACATACTCTATTTGCCGAAAATTAAGTACCTAAGTATGCATTTCAGGTTTTATATCTGCCTTTCACGTAGATAAACTGTTAAGTAAAGTGAAAGCGTAACGAAAAACAAAGTGACTTTCATAATTATAAGCAGTAAGTGCTTGAGAGAATTTTTAACGTTACTTTTGGAAAATTCCTTTGAGAAGAGAAAGTCAAACAAGAGTGATATCATAGATAAATTAATTATTATATAGGTCGTGGCGTAGGTCGCGGGTTCGAATCCTACAATGAGTTTGATCTTTGTGAAGGTAAATATGATGAGAAAATGTGTAGTACACACACAATAAGATGATAATCTGTCAACAAGCTATATAATTCCCTTCTATAGGCTTTGTGTGGTTACCTTCAGGTACATCATCACTTAATATGGTGAGCCTAGTTTCCGCCCCGCGATTTCACCCGCGTTCCCTTGGGATCTTGGATTCCCGGGATAAAAAGTAGCCTATATCCTTCCTCGATAAATGGGCTATCCAACACTAAAAGAATTTTTCAATTCGAACCAGTAGTTCGTGAGATTAACAAACAAACTCTTCAGCTTTAAAATATTAGTATAGAGTATAGATTGTGACGGTCAAATGCGTCATACTTTTGAACAGGAGCTGGTTGTGTGGGCTACTTGAATTTGCTATGTATTTATTTACAAAGTCACTCAACATTTTGTTTTTTTTTTATAAACACAATATCCAAAGGTATAAAAATAAAAACTTCCCTCATCTTGAGGATATCAAGAAGTAATGTGGAGTATTCCACGGCATCTAAATTAGCTAATGGTGAAAGATACGTCCGACGACGCGTTTTTTAAACTTCAATGGGGTGCGAAAATGTAGCGAAGATAAATTGGTTCGTAACTGCTTTTTTAAACGAAATCGTGAGTTTCCAATTTTGAAATACTTTTAGTCAACTTCCATTTAATTGCACCATATTTAAAACTAGCTGACTTCCGTGGTTTCACCCACTACCTCCGATAATATTATAATAAGACTAGCTGTCCCCCGCGGTTTCACTCGCGCAGCGGTTTAAAAAATAGATGTTGGCCGGTTCTCAGACCTACCCGATATGTACACAAAATTTCATAAAAATCGGTAGAGCCGTTTCGGAGGAGTATGGTAACTAACATTGTGACACGAGAATTTTATATATTAGACTAGCTGTCCCCCGCGGTTTCACTCGCGTAACGGTTTAAAAAATAGATAGTAGCCGATTCTCAGACCAACTGAATATGCATATAAAATTTCATAAAAATCGGTCGAGCCGTTTCGGAGGAGTATGGTAACTAACATTGTGACACGAGAATTTTATATATTAGATTGTCTCCGTGGTACAAGCTACCTCTCGACCAATTTACGTTAAAATCAGTTTGGTAGTAGACGTGAAAAAATAATAGACAGACAGACTCACTTTCGCTTCTATAATATTAGTAGGTACCAATTGGTTTTTTTCCCTTTTTTACTCAATTTGGTCTATTTTTTATATGAATAGTAATTTTCTTAAATTAATTTTATACACATGTCTAACCTATTCCTTGCAAATACAGATTTCATTAGCTTCGCCTCGTGATGTCTTCGATTAAAAAAAAAACAACCTTTAGGTATATGATTATATTCTTTGCTAGAACCGTCTCATTTGTACTATCAATGTATAATTTACAAGCTAACAATAAAAAAAAAACTTCAAGTTCCATATTCAATGCGTTTTTTTTTATATCTACTTTTATATTCCGACAGTAATTTCCTTATTACTTATAAGAGAGACAAAGAATAACAAAAGAGATATAAGATTATAAGAGAAACAAAAGTAATGCACATTTCCCTTTACAAGAAAAGTGGGTTAACATGAAACGCTGCAAGTCTTCTATATAATTGCTGAAACCTTATCAGATTTGATGTCGGAAATTAAATAGAATACTATATTGAGGTGTCGAGCTATTTGACCGGGAAACCCAGATATTTCCCTAACAAGCTACAAGAAATGTGCATTTTCATCAAAAATATGTACCTATATAAAACTACCTGTCCCCCGTGGTTTCAAGAAAGTTACCTATGTCCCTCTCCATACCATAGGCTATCTGCGCACCAAATTACATCGCGATCGGTTCAGTTGTATCGTCATGAAAAGTTAACAGACAGAGTTACTTTCGCATTTATAATATTAGTATGGATAGATACTGAGGAAATAATATAAGTATTTACTATTTTAATATCAACGCATAGATAATTAATTATTCAAAAAAAAAAAAAAATTCGTATGTTTGATCGTTTCAAGCCTGCTTCGTCTTTACTAAAAAATAAAGCATTTACATGATTGAAAATTAGACCCAGAACAAGTACTAACATCATTAGATCATGTAAAATACAGTTATAGACGACAAAATAATATATATCCAGCCTCAAAAAAACTTTTCAAAAAAAAAACTATTCATAAATAATTTGTGTCATAACAAAATCGTCACGTAAATGAAATACACGTGAGTTTTCGGCGAGTTATTTCAAGTGCTTTGTCGGCAGCACGTGGGGTGGGGTGAGGTGACATTCGATACACACGTTTTTTATATTTTTTGCTATATGGTTGGGGCCACGGGACCACGGTGTCGTTTTAATTTTGACGTGTAAAAAACTAGCGATGAGGATACACTTATCTTTCGCGCGAACGATATGTTATCGCTTACCTGCGTGTGGCTCTCAAAGTTATTATTGAGTTGTGGATTTTTTAATAAAAAAAATAGAATAGAATAGAATAGAATAGTTTTTTATTTGACAGTATATATCAATTTCTAAATCTATTACATGCTTATACTAAAATTATTATTAATTATACTGCCAACAAAAGGCAACCGCTCAGCAATATAGTTGCGGTATAAATAAACCCACAACGCTGATTTTCAGCGGCAACTTTAGTTGACGTTTGGACGCCCCGGAAAATGTAACCTTGCTGAGTTTCTTGCCGGTTCTTCTGAGTTGAAGGCCGACTTACGAACCGGTGGTAACTTCAGTAGCTTCGACGTTCATAAGTCCTAGGGCCTTAATTGAATAAATGGCTTTGACTTTAACTTTAAGGCGACGCCTTGTAGATTTTGGTTGCAAGGATTCCGAATATCTCAACAATGACTGAACGAACTGAAATTTATTGTAAGAATTCATCATGTCTTTGATTTTATTTTGTACGTTGCATAACACGATTGGTTAACTTTTATAACACAAAATAATTAATCAAAAAGACCTCTTTAAAATAAGAGATTCCAATTTTAGCGGCATTGAGGATCGATTTGAGGTTCCAAAATTTCTACATATATTAATTGAAACTGATACTATAAATTGTACTTAGGTTTTATGAAATATATTTGTAGTTTTTAAATTAAACAATAAAAACCATTTTGTCGCATACGCCCGTTCCGTTTACGCGGGTTTTCTATGAGAGGTCACTATAGTAGGGAGCGGGACGCACCATGTTGAATTTCAGATTTTTAAGCTTATCGCGGCGTCGCCTTAATGGCGTTTTTACAGTCATTCAGAAAACCAACTCACGTATCCTTACAACAACGGTGTAAAACATTCATGTTGACTTCGATTCAAAGAGTGGCATAATTTAACTCTACAATTAATTTGACTGTCGACTTTGTCATTGTTATTCTTCTTGCAAATAAGTCAGGCGCTCCATGTCCTTGGATTTTGGGTAAGGTCAAGAAAGTTATGATGACTATACTTATGTAAAAGCAATGTTTGTCCGTTTGTTTGTTTATTTGTAACTTTGGCGAGTTGTTGATGCGCACGCGCAAAAAGAGGCATTGCATCGCACGCCGGTGATTAGCTAGTCCCCCTTATTCAGACCAATTCCAATCGAAAAGATCAATTTTATTCCGTAAAATTTAAGCTGATCCTGTGTTAGTCACAGAATTCATTTGCCGCGATTGTGTACCGATCGCTGCCTCATTCCAAATGGAATGAGAAAATAGAAGCGAACCTATTCAGAAGACTGCTCAATCGGTTTGTCTATCTGATCGGGACCGCAACCGAGCAGGTCTGAATTAACCCCATAATTTGATAAATATATATGTGAAGTAGAAAAGAATTAATTATATATATTTATTTCAGTTGTTTGAGAGCCTCAGATCCGCAAGCCCTACTGACATCTCTGTCAAGTTGTAAAGACATCCGTCATTCTACGCTTTGGGACGATTTAGACACCCCTGTGTTTTAACTACTCTACCAACATCCGTCCAATCAAAGACGGCCTTTACAAATTCTCTGTCTATTTGAAAATTGTTTAAAGAACGGAGGTCATCCTTATTTGGCTACGTATTAGGGGTGTAATGTGCCATTTCCGATAAAAATATAGACGTATTTTTGGGGCTGTTATAGGGCATAGAGATCATGTTCTATTTAAATCGATCTAATCCTTGATGCGAAGTAAATTTAAAAATTAATAACATTTTGGATAATCCAAAATTTTACTATTTTTATTTTCAAAGAAAATCCAATAATGGTTTTCGCACCGTATAAAACTTTCTTGGGTAAAATAAACCCTGACTTTAAGGGAATCTTTTCATTATTATCTATGTTTTTAACAGTCTTCAAAAAGGAATAGGTTCAATTCGATGCTTAAATAAATACTTTTTATTTTAAGATATGTTCCAAATATAATTTTTTTCGCTGACTTTAGATACCTACTTACTTACATAATATAATTAATTATTATTATACTTTTTAATACATAAATATGTATTTTAAAATCAGTTAATTTTTTCGTTTTGCTTGACGCATGCTTATATGTAATGACAAGGTAATTTTGGGTAATACTTAAAAGGATCTATATTTTTTTATAAATGCTTGATTTAAACAACATAATATTGCTAAGGTGTTTTGTATCTTTAGTAATGAAGAACAACGTCGTAAATTCCCTGATACCAACCAATTATCCTAAAACTAAGGTGATCCATGTAAAATACCTCGACACAGCTAACGACACTATAACTAATATCGCTCGTAACATTAAGAAAGAATGCACTTCACAAATATTTGAGAATTTTGCAAAAACTCCGGAACCGGCATGTCGCCAGGCGGTTTGTGATGATGATGATCAATGGGTGAACGACAAAAACTAACATAACTCTAGTTTGTACCCGTCATCGAGTGATGAATGTACCCGAGGGTGCAGAGGTGGGAAATCACATCATTTGATTTATTTCGATAGGGGAGTAAAAATAAACCCTCCAGAGTATTATAATAACAGTCCGACATGTAAATTTTTTAATAATTCTTTATAAGTCTAAATTACTATAAAATCACTAGATCCCCAGGGGTCTTATGTTTTCCCGGGATAAAAAGTGGCCTATGTTCTTTTCCGTACCATAAGCTATCTGCATACCAAATTTCATCACGATCGGTTCAGCAGTTTATGTGTGAAAAGGTAACGGAGAAGAACATAGGCTACTTTTTATCCCGGGAAAACATAAGAACCCTGGGAAACGCGGGTGAAACCGCGTCGCGGAATCTAGTAATATTATAAAGAGGAAATATTTGTATGTAAGAATGTTTGTAACGAATTGGCTCAAAAGGTACTTGACCGATTTTAAAAATTCTTTCACCATTTGAATGCTACATTATCACTGATTAACATGGGTTATATTTTATCCCGGGTACGCGGGTGAAACCGCGCGGAAAAGCTAGTAATATTATAGTTAGGAAGTTCTAAAAAGTTAAAACCTTACAAAATTCTAAATCTTAAAAAAATAGGAAAACATCCACGTTTACCTCAACTAATTCTAATAAATAAATAGTAGTACCTACTCATTTTATTTTTTCAGAGCTTTCCGCCACGAGGTTTTACCCGCAATCACCTTAGGGGTTGAATTTCGAAAAATTATTTCATAGTACACCCCTACGTTATAAAAGGAAACATACAAATTTCATGGTTCTAGGACCAGTGGTTTTGGCCCTATACCAGAGGTTATCGTACCTAGATATGTATGGCTTAGGTAAATAGTAACAAAACATACAAAAAAGGACAATCTATTTTCCTGTGTCAAATCCATGGAGTTTGATATTAAAAAAAATTAAGCTTAAAATTTAACTCCGCATGTAATTTTTTTTTTTAATTAACTCTAAAATCATCGTAATACCTTGAAGTCTAATGGAAATGGTAGCTTAAACTGTCTTTAAAGTGTTAGAGTTGACAAAGGAAGCAAGGACACGACAATTAAAGTAAACAAATGTAGCAAATGTATCTGATTTGTATGTAACAGCAGTAAGCGATAATGACCACTCGTGGGTCCACGGTACGTGATGGAAGGATAGACATGAGGTTGGTGTATTGTGTGGAGAACCCTTTACGATAATCCTTATTATTATATAATGTTATTGTTAAATTTCAAATTATTTATAGAATTAAATCTTTGTGTTACACGATAGCGCCTAAATATTTATTTGTCTTCAGACTTTCCAGTATACTTACAGTATAATTTGGGACATTTAGAATGACTACCGCCACCGTTTCTGTCTATTACGTTTAGTTATATTTTTAGAGCGGTCTTAGACAACTTTAGTAAAAAATATATATATTTAAACCTCATTAGTCATCATCTCAACCAAAGATTACACCTTGAAAGCGGAATAAACCGTGGGGCTAAGGCTATAGCAAATAAAAATTTTACTTTTGAATTTGATTGTTTTGAGAAATTTTGATTGATGAGCTTATACCTAATAGATTCAAATATATTCCGTTAGTAAAAGTTGTTCATATTGATGAGTACTTCCACCCCTGCAAGTATTGCAAGTGACTAAAAAATCATTCTGTATAACAGGGTAGCCACCTTGATAATTTAAAATGCGCTAACCTAACATGCATAGATACTTCAAGATACTTCAAAATGCAATCTTATTCCTAATTAGAGTTCCTAAATAAATAAATAAAAGCCTTATCCACACAAAGTGTGCCGTGGCCAGCGTGCCCGCGCCCGCGCCGCGCCGCCATGCCACCGTGACGAGCGAGCCGTTAAACAGGGTCATCCCGTCCCATTACCGCCCGTTTGTATGCGACCGCGCGCTCTTTCAGTTCACTGAAACTTCACACGTCACCTTCATTATATCGAAATTATGTTATCTTGCTGTATGTAGATTAAGAGCGGCTTTCAATAACACTTAAAACGGATTATTAATGGAATCTATTGAAAACCTTTGTTTTATTTTAGTTATATGGTAGGTACCATGTATTGTTAAACGCATCGAATTTGCGAATTATCTTCACCTAACATAGAATGCTCACTTACATGATCGCGTAAACCATTTTTCTAGAAAAAACGTTAAATTCGGGAATAACTCGTAATACGGCACGGCAGCATAATGAAAAGGTTTCGCTTGAAATTATAAGATTTATTTAGTCGTCCGGAATCGTCGGGGTTTCTGGTTGGTACGTGGGGACTACACCACATAAACTTAATCAAAAGCCTTCGATTCACAAGCAAAACGGTAAATCTCATTCACGGTCTCCATTAGTCACTATAAATAGGTACCTTAGCTAATAAATATATAAGCTTGTAACAATTAGATACGGAACGGAAGGGACAGTGGTATGGTAGCTGCGCAGGCGCCCTGCGAATGCAACACGCATGCCAACTATGCGCCCGTGTACTCGCGTTATGACTTATCTATCTACAGGGTATGAGCTGAAAGCGATTTGAAATTAATATTTTGTATATTTATATCACTGCGTGTAAACTTTATTATTAACAACAAACTAAATATTTGGGCTGTAGAGCACCAGACAGCAGGATTAATTTAGTCCGATGTTCGATAAATTATTTATAAGTAGGTGCATTAATTAAATGCCAAGACCTTACCAAGGAACCCTAGACCTACTTTGTTTTTATAAACTGTTTTTTTTTTTTAGATTTGGAACGCGCGTACTTTTCGCGACCTAAGGGATTACTCCATCACGCGTCAGCCATCCCGCGGGCCTTGAGGTCGTGAAATATCACAAGTTTTACGAATAATATATTCGATATAATAAAGACTTAGGTTATTAAAAAAACAATTGCTCGCGTTTAGGGTAGGTATATAATTATATTCGACCTCTACTATTTTGATATAATCACGGAAGAAACTGTTGATGAAGCGTAGAAAAGGTGCAAGAGAAGGCCTATTGTCATCCAGTAACCAGCACCTAGTGGATGGCCGTGTGATTGTATTACTTAGATACTATGATACTATGAGTAATGAGACACAGCAACCGATTAGACAGGTCTAAGAATAGCATTTAAATACTTATCATTGTTGTCCTTATTTCTATTATGCAGTAATACGCTCCCGACCTTTGACTTTAGCCACTACTTCATATATTATGGCGAGACCACTGGCAAATTACTCCACGTCCGTCCATGTTTGAGGAAAAGTTACAGTTCACACGGTGACTCACGTCACGTGGAACAATCCCGGGCACAGAGTGAAATGCTAATCAAACACGTTCGTGACGTGACGTGCTATTTTAAATCTTAATGTTTAAACATATAGTTACGATTTACTCATATAAATAAGTAGCAGAGCGAAGGGGGGGGCAAACTGAGAAGTAAAAACTCAAACAGCATAATTGTAAAGGTCGCCTCTCATTCTTGGACCGATCATTATTGGGCCTGCATGGTCGTTTATGTGTAAAGATATTCACCAATATGGTAAAAAGAAAAAATACGCACGTACCTGGGAAACTGTTGATCACCTTTCACTTTGGCACTGTGTACCTAGGTACTGTTCTGGGTAATCCTGGTATGACATTGGTGACACGCGCGCTCACCGCTCACTATAGATAGTCAAATTTGAATTTTCAATAGTCTGATTATCTGATAATAGTCTAAAAGAAAACACGCACCCGTTGAGGAAAACTAGCGTATGAGTTATCGACCGTTAGCTGTCACATCACTCAGTTGATTTGAGGGTAGTTGAATATATATTTTATATATAGGTATATCTACCGTACGCATAGGACAACGAAGCGTCACACGAATATCCACCTTAGTTTCATAAAGTTACAGTCACATTTAGCAAAAGCAATACATACTAAGGACACATCTTACCTACACAAATACAGTAAATATTTTCTGAATAGTTCTAAGAAAAGAAGAAATAACTACTATAAAATTTTAATTAAAGATTTTATTATAATGATAACCCTTGCCGAGAATCGCGATATTATATTAGATAGGTATAGATATTTGAATAAAATACAAAGAACTTATTATAACTGTATAAAACAAGCATTCAAATACCTCTGCAATACACGGCGATTTCAAACTACTTAGAGGTAGGTAGTCAGAGTCGGGAAGGTACCTATACACTACCATCATTATTTCTTACCTTTTCAGATTTGAACCCGCACTCTTCACGGCATCTGACATCCACTGAGCACCCATCATTGACAAAGTAACCGTAGACAATTTGTGACGTCAGAAAATGACAAAAATGATGCGACACCGCATAGGTGGTTCAGCTTCCTAATTAAAATGTTTAGCAGCAACCCGCGACAGACCTCCCAGATGCGGTGACATGACTTGCTACCTTCACTTACACGACTAACTTAACATGGTATGTTCCATTATGTTACAAAAAATAAGGTAGGTATTTTAACTACCGGATCATGTTCAACGACAATTAAACCAGCTGTTTTATAGTGTTCCGTACCCAAAGAGTGAAAACGCGATTACTAAACTTTAGGTAACCATTTTTTTTTATAGAATACTACTAAGAAAGAGTTCCATAGACTATGGCCTAATTATATTATCATGGGAATAGTGCGCAGAACGGATGTCCGATGGGGCCGAAGAGTTCTGGAGTGGAGACCACGGACCGGCAAGCGCAGCGTAGGACGTCCGCTTACAAGGTGGACAGATGACCTTGTAAAGTTCGTTGGAAAACACTGGATGCAGGCCACCCAAGACCGGTCCTATTGGAGATCATTAGGGGAGGCCTATGTCCAGCAATGGACGTCTTGCGGCTGAGATGATGATGATGATGATGGGAAACAATAACTTAACAAGTCAAAACTCAACCGAATCCCGTACAAGAATCATGATGCCTCAAAAAGATGGCAGATCAGGTTTTTCTGTTTCTATCTCAAGAAATATGTGTTTGCTTATTGAATACTATCTTCCGCCCGGTATCATCCGCGTTCTCGGTATAAAAATAGCAGATTTCGCTTTACGGACCTTAAAGGTACCTCTATACTATCTCAATGCAAAATGACGTTAATCCTTTGCTTAAAAAATCTTATAAGTATAACGGCGCGTGATTAATGTACTCGATTTATTGTGATATTTAAATGACTTTTTAGTCGATGCGAATAATTATTTAATTTGGGAATTTATGATTTATCAGAGCGGGTAACACCGAATGGGGTTGTGAGTGTCATAGCGGTGACGACGATCACTTTTAAGATGGTCGCCACGCGGTGCACACGCACAAATCCATTAGCTCTTAATCCAAGTTTACTTTTGTAATCCTTTGTTATTTTAATAGTGTTTTCATTTAGTAATTTGTAATATAGTCATTGCCATATCTTGCGATTGTTATTTCTGCAATTCCTGCACATACACGCCCATAAAATACCAAGAGATAACGGACCAGCTGCGACACGTGGTGTCGCAACCTCTCGGCGATCCGTTATCAGAAGTGGGATCGGGAACGGTGCAGGATCAGACTACAGGCAATGTCTCAAAGAAATCTTCTACGCCGGTTACCTGTTTCTACAGTGGCGAGCAGGGACACATTGCAACGCAGTGCAAGAAGAAAGAAGTAGACTATAATGGCGGCCAAATTGAGCGACGAGTGGATGCCTGTACCATCAAGCCACCTATGGGCTCATTTCCTACCAAACCGGGTGAGAAGTTTTCATTTTGTTTTTAATGTGGTGATTAGGAAAAGCTTAGCTGGTAGATACCCAGGTTAGTACTACCAAAGTACGATGCCATTGTTAGGTATAGGTAAGTTTTGTTTACAGCGCACAATATAAATTTACATCTGATTGCTGCGGGTACCAGTCGAGGCGGGTTATGTCAACTTTAAAGAACATGTTAAGGGTAGTCGAAACAGGCAATCATAAATCATGGCAGGCAGCGTTGCCTGAAGTTCAACTTGCAATTGATTGCACTGTAAATAGTACAATTAAGACAAGTCCTCACGAACTTTTAATAGGGAAAGTTGCTAGATCACTTCAACTGATGACCGTTGATTGGCGTTAATACAGACGAGACAAATATTTAGCTAGATGTAATCAGAGCAAGCGGCTCGGGCGATAGAGGAAAGTGTTTCTATAGAGAAGGCTCGGTTTGACAGAAACAAAGCTTAAGTAAAGAATTTCAAAGTAGGCGATTATGTGTTAGTAGAAAATCAGGAGTGCAACAAAACAAGGCTAGAACCAAAATCTAAGCTACAAACACCAACAAATAATGTCAGAATATTCCGTTAACGGCGCGGGTGCTGGTGAATAATTTGTTGGATTGTCTGTGTGCTAATAAAATAATCTGTGTGGTGTGTAAGTGTATAGCTTGTGTAGTAACTATAGCCTGTGTGGCAACCAAAGCCTGTGTGGCAACCAAAGCCTGTGTGACAACCAAAGCCTGTGTGGCATCCATGGCCTGTGTGGCAACCATAGCCTGATTGGGAACCATAGCCTGTGTGGGAACCATAGCCTGTGTGGCAACCATAGCCTGTGTTGCAACCAATGCCTGGGTGGTATCTATAGCCTGTGTGGCATCCATAGCCTGTGTGGCATCCATAGCCTGTGTGGCATCCATAGCCTGTGTGTCATCCATAGCCTGTGTGTCATCCATAGCCTGTGTGTCATCCATAGCCTGTGTGTCATCCATAGCCTGTGTGTCATCCATAGCCTGTGTGGCCTCCATAGCCTGTGTGGCCTGTGTGGCCCGTGTGTAGTACTTTACTAATATCGTCAGTAAAATGTGTCTTAGCATTTAAGTGACTATTGGTCTTAGGTTAATTTGATATTGTTAATTGCCTCCTTTTAAAGTCTAAGGTGATTTGGTCAGAATGACCGAGTTGATAAGTGAGCATTCAAGTGTTTGTTTATTTGTCCATAGATCTGAATGAAGAAAATCACGCACACGAGGACGTGTGATGATGCAGGACGGCCGTAACGGCGCGTGATTAATGTACTCGATTTATTGTGATATTTAAATGACTTTTTAGTCGATGCGAATAATTATTTAATTTGGGAATTTATGATTTATCAGAGCGGGTAACACCGAATGGGGTTGTGAGTGTCATAGCGGTGACGACGATCACTTTTAAGATGGTCGCCACGCGGTGCACACGCACAAATCCATTAGCTCTTAATCCAAGTTTACTTTTGTAATCCTTTGTTATTTTAATAGTGTTTTCATTTAGTAATTTGTAATATAGTCATTGCCATATCTTGCGATTGTTATTTCTGCAATTCCTGCACATACACGCCCATAAAATACCAAGAGATAACGGACCAGCTGCGACACGTGGTGTCGCAACCTCTCGGCGATCCGTTAAGTATATTTATATTTTACTAGCTGTCCCCCGCGGTTTCACCCGCCTAGGGAGAGCTAGTTCAAATATTTGTAAACGCAAAAGCGTTTAAGCGATGATAGCTCAGTGGTAGTGACGTCAGATGCCGCGGCGAAGGTCGTGGGTTCGAATACTACAATGAGCTTTCGGTGAAGGAAAACGTCGTGAGGAAACCATAGCACGGTGGTAGGTTACTTTAGTACCCACCTGGCTGGCTACCACCCTCATGTTTGAAAATCGTCGCCAAGCACCTAATAGTGTGTTCCGGCAGTTCAGCTTGAGAGGCAGTTACCTTCTAGGCTTTATAAACAACAATGGGCATAGGCGCTTGTCTGCTGTCAGCCTTCTGACATAAAGCGATAACCTAACGATATACGATAACGTTTCTTTACAATGACGGTAAGTACAGTCAGCGTCAAAAGTAGCTTGGCACTTTAGTACCGTGTCACATTACACAATTCATAATTTTTTTAAGGAATTGTGAAAAAAATTATGAATTGTGTAATGTGACACGGTACTAAAGTGCCAATCTACTTTTGATGCTAAATGTACAATCGACAAAGTTCAAGCATGACCACCATAAGGCTACTTTTTATGTGCAGCAACCAGCGACTACCTGGTTGTCGACAATACAAGTGGACAATGCGCTTATCATAAAACTAGTCAAAACAAATGAAATTACACAATAGCGGCTTTTGTCTTGACAATGGGCGGGGCGAGCTATGATGACTGCTTGCAAGCGAAAAGGTTAAAAAATTGATCATGCTTGAAGTTTGTCGATGGTACATAGACATAACAAGTTGTATATAAATATAAATGACTACTCATGTCGACCACATTCTGAGAACAAAGACAAATCCGAACGTTTGCAGTGAAACATCGTTTCAACAATAAATCCACAGAAAGGATGTTACGAGACTTTAATAGTCTTAAGTTGGTTATTATAAGCAACTACATAATTTCTTGTGACTTTATCTGTCTAATGGCTGATGACGTCATCAAATTCGGCGCGTGCGGCGCGGATAGGTGCGCGTCCTGGGGGATTAATTTATCACATTTGCATCTTCAGAATATGCTTCATATCTTCTGTATTGATTTTAAAATCTAATAACTGCCTCTCCCAGACTATATTTATTTATTATAACTCGTATTTAATTCAAGGCAAAAAATGGCGAAATTAATCCCCCAGGGGGGCTAAAAAGGAAGCTCGAGCAATATTATTGCATTGCATTAGCAATATTGCTTGAGCGGCCTTTTTAGGGGGCCAGGTCTCTTTACCAGTAACCGTGATTATCATCAGTAAAATAATAAAATGACATGGAACCGGCGATGATGGCTGTGGTAGTGACGTCGAACCAATAAAATTAATAATTACCCCATCGTACATAAAACTAAATAAGTGACCAAACAAACAAACAAGAAGTTTTACATTATAACAACAAATGCAGCGTATGCGCATCACGACAGCGTATAAAGGCGTCTCTTGTGATTTATATGATACCTACTGATTCACTTCGCATTTTGCACATTTGTGCTCGGCTTCTGAGACGTCCCCTGGGTGTCTGCATCGATCATTATTTAACATAGACATTCTACCAAAATATAAAATAAAGCAAGGGTTGCAACTTAATTATTGTTTTCTGGATGGATTTCTGTCAAGGTGGCGTATTATGAGCTTACCCAAGCTTGTAAATGAACCTGCTGTAGATATTCATAGTATAGCCGTAACTAACGTCAAATGATATCTGAAAATGTCTCTGCGTCTATCAATATCGTTTTAATAGATTGGTGTAGCAATCCCCATCCTACTAGCAGTTGGAGACAGTCCTGGCGCCTTCAATGCTTTAACATATCGACTTCGATTGCAAGAATAATTGATTTGCGGCCAACAGACGCAAATAAGAGCGTATTACGGCCCAAAAGTAAAAAAAAAAAATAATCAAACAAGAGATATTATTTAAATTTTAATTTATTAATAGACCTCTAACTACATAAATACAATTAGGTGTAGGCCAGAAAATTGGCAGTCATGAAAGAGATCAACATTAAAATTTCTAACCTCTTTCATTTCATCAATTCATAGTTTTTATATACATAAAACTTCCATTACATATGAACACTGCTAACATTATATACAAATGCAATAGGTACATGAAGTTCCACTCCTTTGCTGATCGTATTAAGAGGACATTACGAGCGAGGTTTGAATCTACTTATTATGGTTGTAAAATTCATGTTGGTCACGCGCAAGTTTGAATGGATAGCATTTATAATATTTGACTTCATGTAGCTTCTACTAGACTTAATTGCGCTTTCAAAATAAAGCACCATTTATCGGTGTACCTATATATTATACACGAGTTCTTTTCATCTATAAATCGGAGTATGTGATCGAGAGACGACAATGCTCGCTCCATATCACTCGTTATACCTTATTTTCAAGCATACTGTACTGAGAGCTCTTCCTAGATATTTATTAATGTTATTTTTCACAGATAAATGCATCATATTATGTCAGCTATTAGGCATCTTATATACATACACGTAAGAATCAATTTACATCATTATGATTACTGTTAGTGAACAAAAAAAGAATAACTCATTTTTTTAACTCTTCAGATTAATTTATAAATAAGACACAAAATATTTTAATATTTTAAGCATCTGACATACAAAAGAACAGCGTTCATAAGTAAAGAAATGATCTTGAATAACTTAAATAAAAACAAAGTTTTGTAAACCTTGAAAATACAATAAAATTAAAAGCGCATTTGTACAATGACCGTAACATGTGTCATGTGGCAATACACTAAAATAATTACAATAAATTGCACTAAAGGTGGGTTCCGATGGTAAACCGTGTTGGCAGTAATCCACTTTTATCGATGGCATCTGTAAAAATACAGTATAGATAAGTTGATTGTAAATCAAACTGCAAAACTTATGTAAATAACAAATAATTTATTTCTATTTCATAATTGCCATGTAATCATATTATTGCGATACCAAAGAAATACTGAAATTTATGAAATCAATCTAAACATTCTGTCACTGTCTTACACCTGTCAAATTACAAATGAAAGACAGTGATAAAGACATAGATTCGCTAAATCACGTGCTTAGTGAAGTGTATTTACCTAAGAGAGATCCCATCAGTGTGAGGCACGTGGCCCCAGTATATGCTATGGGGGCGGCGCGAGGGGCACCAGCAGGGGCTCCCTCGGGCGGCGGGGGCGGCGCGTGGGGCCGCGCGGGGCGGGCGCCGGGCGCGTGCGGGGCCGCCCGGGGCCGCGCCGCGCGCCGCGGGGCCCCGCGCTCTCCTGCGACGTCTCCAGGGGCTCGAGGGGCGCGTCCGACTCGAGAAGCGCCGCGCCTGGGGGGGGAACCATATTGAGTTTGCTTTAATTAAGATATTTAGAAACACTCTCGAGAATAGATCGTATTTATTGAATATAAACCTTACGTCGGAGGGCCAGGTTTCGAATTCAATCGTTTTAATATTTTTGATTGACAATTTACATTAAAATTTACAAAGTTTTAAATTACACACTTTGACAATCAAACTCGTACAAATTTTGACATGAGAAAGTTTAGTTTTTTTATAGCAAACTGGAAAGACACAATTATTTTCTCGTCACAGTGTACTCGGCACATAGATATAACATACAGAATATACATATCTTATCCCGGGCAATCATAAGATCTACCGGTAACGCGGATGTAAGCTAGCATATATGAAAGCTCGCTACAAAAAAATCCGGCCAAGTGCGAGTCGGACTCGCGCACCGAGGGTTCCGTACAAACTTCGTCCATCAAGGGAAATGCACAATTTTATTTATTTACCTTATTTGAAGTTGGTGCCAATTAAGCTAGACCTCTAAATTGTATGAGCGCCGATACAACTCAGAGGTCTTTATTAATTGGCGTAACTATGTATGTATGGGGACACCCTTTAATTTTCAACTTTTTAATTTTTTTAGAATTTTTCCTTTATTTGTGCTGTAAGACCTTGCTTTTTTGCCAATTTTTTTTTTTTTATATTTGAGTTGATTGAATGAAAGGTAAATTGTGGTTTACGATTTATGACGTATTAAAAAAAAACTACTAATTAAATCTCGTTCAAACCAATTTTCGGTGGAAGTTTGCATGGTAATGTACATCATATATATTTTTTAGTTTTATTCTCTTATTTTAGAAGTTACAGGGGGAGGGGGACACACATTTTACCACTTTGGATGTGTCTCTCGCGCAAACTATTCAGTTTAGAAAAAAATGATGTTAGAAACCTCAATATCATTTTTAAAGACCTATCCATAGACACCCCACACTTATGGGTTGGATGAAAAAAAAAATGTTGAGTTTCAGTTCTAAGTATGGGGAACCCCCTAAATTTATTGTTTTTTTTCTATTTTTGTGTGAAAATCTTAATGCGGTTCACAGAATACATCTACTTACCAAGTGTTAACAGTATAGCTCTTATAGTTTCGGAAAAAAGCGGCTGTGACATACGGACGGACAGACGGACGGACAGATAGACATGACGAATCTATAAGGGTTCCGTTTTTTTGCTATTTAGCTACGGAACCCTAAAAATGAGAAGGGTAGGTACCGGCGGCGACGTTGATGGCGTTGTCGGCGGCGGCGGCGGCGGCAGGGGGCGCGGGCGCGGGGGCGGCGGCGTCGAGGCGGCGCGCGGCCGAGTGGCGCGAGCCCCGCGGCCGCCCGCGCCGCCCGCCGCGCGCGCCCCGCGCGCCCCTCGCCGCCGCCCAGCCGTACGGCCCGCCCCGCGTCGGCGGGGAGTACGCTGGAACGACGACAAACTACTATAGGTATGTTCCGATATACACTGCTACCGCTGTTAAGTGTCACGTCAATTTAGTATACCGAGAAGACGTTCCTTTATAGTTAGCTATACCGGGTACTGTTTAAAACGGACGGAACGCAGTCCAATATACTGTCCTTCGTCCATGTACATATCCTACTGTCGTTCTGGAAGCTGTTGATCGCGTGATCGAAGCACTGAGAGCACCTTACCTCAAAAACGCCAGTGCTCCCAGTACAAAAATAGCGGCGTTTATGACGTCATTATGTTTCCCTAGGATACTGCGGCAGTATACTGTCAGTCCATAACGGAACGTATTTCTTAGTAAGTCCCCAGTAACAGCACTCAACGGTGCTCCCAATGTATATCGGAACATACCCTAGATCTATACAAGCAGTGGCGGATTCAAGATTTTGGTTTGGGAGGGACTTGAGATAAAATAATAAATTAACTTGATTTGAGATTTGTTAGGGGTAGATCCAGATGGTTTGGGGGGGGGGGGGAGCTGGAGCCCCTCCCCCTGGATCCACTACTGTATACGAGGTTATTTTTAGTATATACAAAAGCCGAAACACCTGTCTTTTTTTTCATATAAAGAATCAATCCAAAAAAATCCAGACATGTAAATATAATAATACATGTATACTATGGGTATAATGTAAACTCCCAAAGTTACAAGTTTGTCGTGTTGCCTCGTCGTCCTCGCAAAAACATCGTCGATAGTCAGCACATTGAGTCCAATAATTTTTTGAATATTATTTTGACAAAATATAACATGTTATTGCGATCATGATTCTGGGTAGCATTTCATTAAAATGACCACCAAACATGTTTTTTTATGAAAAAAAAAAAAGATTTTGATATTTATTTTAACAAAAGCCTCGAGATTTGATAAGCTATTGATTCAAGATAATGTAAAATGGTTAATGTTAATTAGAAATAAGTGCATACATATAGGTTGTGTAGAGTGAGAGGGCACGGGCGAGTCGAGCAGGCCGCCGCAGTCGTCGTCCACCTGCAGCGGGCTGCCGGGCTCCGACGCGGAGTCGCGGGCTCGCTTCGGTTCTGTTACAGCCGGCTGCTGACCACAACATATATTTTTTTAAGCTATTGTATACCTTTTTCGCAGGCTTCGGGGTTCGTTAAGCTATTGTATTGCTTCGGGGTTTGAGCGCGGCGGCCGAATCGAGAATTCTTTTCGTAACGAAAAAACCTAACCTCCCACACACACATACTGTGTGTGTATGCTGTTTGTGAGAAGGTATATAGGTATCTATTGATATGAAGGAAAAAAAAAACTGCCTAAATAAAAAATAAATAAATAGGTAATTATAATTGCATAAGTTGATAAAAAATGTTATGCAATGCTTTACCGCGGCAGTCCCCGAGTGCCACACGTATTTTTTTTTAATTATAACAATCTCACTATGGTAAGTGATGATGTGGCCGGAGATGGTAAGCTCACAAAGCCTAGAAGGAACTGACTCTGTGCAGCTGCCGGAATGCACCGGTAGGTATTTGGCGACAGATTTACAACTTGAGGATGGTACATCACTCTGCCCTGATTTCTTCACGATATAATCGCCTCAAAACATGTTGAACATAATTTAGCCAAGAAAATTATAGGTGTTACCCGAAGGGCCTGGTGATTTAGTCCACAAGTAACCAAACTCTGACCTGATGCAGGAAAGAATGTGGGGTATTCTTACCTGTATCTTCAAATCCAACATTCCTAATATTATAAATGTGAAAGTATGTTATGTATGTATCCACTCAGTTCACAAGCGGCTGAACGGATTTTCATGAAATTTGGTATATGGTTACTTCAGATCCTGTATTGCGAGTGGAACTGCGGGGTGTCTCCCGCTCAAGCTGTCGTTTGTAAATTTTTATGTCATGAACATTGTATAATCAACAATATAAAGTATCGAAAATAATTTACCTCTGCAGGCAATATCCCTAATTTCCTTTTGCCTTCCCTTTCTTCTATTGATTTCTTCTCTTCAGATTTCACACGATCTATAAACAAATTTAATTTTCATAAAGTTGTACATACTAATTTCAACCATATTTCATACTTGATAAGGCTTATAATATATATACTTACATTTGAGTTCAATTTCCTCGTCATCCAGAAGTAATGAAACCACTTCTTTAGGCTTTAGAGTATCCGGTTTGAAATTACCGCCGCTTATTACCATCCTTTGAATCTATAATCGAAAATAAATTAATAAGTGACGAAAATGAAAATATAATTCATTACGTACTATAAAATCTTTATCATAACATTTGTTGATAGAAAATAAACGCTATTTATGATTACTTTACTGATCATTTTCGAACAACCAATAAGCTTACCTCGCTCTTCTCCCTGGCTCGTTGCATGATCCTCTCTTCGATGGTGCCCTTACATATCAGCCTATAGACTGTCACTTGCTTGGTCTGACCCAGTCTGTGGGCGCGGTCCATCGCCTGCTGGTCCACTGTGGGGTTCCAGTCAGAGTCGTAGAATATCACCTGGACGTGGAACATTACATTGAAATACATTTATGGTTTTATTCGAAACCAATTCACAACAATAATTTTGAGGTCATACTATTTGGAGATTGGTACAGGTAATAAATAAGCTTATTCTTTCAAGAAAATTAAATGGTCCAGAATAAATCTACTAGTTTTCGTCCGTTTCATCTGCATATCAGAAAAAAAGGATTTACTAGCTTATGCGCAGGACACAATAACATCACGTTTATTTGTTACCTAATGACGCCTAAACGACAGAAACCAATCGTAATGAAATATCGGACGCATGCGCAGGTAGCTTATGGCATGGAGATCAACAAGTAAAACAAAGTAGCCCAACTTTTGATCACGGTAAAACCGTGGGATAAAGCTAGTTAAATAAAACTTACAGTATCAGCTGCCGTCAGGTTGATGCCAAGCCCGCCAGCGCGCGTTGATAATAGAAACACGAATATGTCCGTGCGAGCCTGCAAATAAATGATAACCTTTAATTTGTATAGGCTTTAATTTGACCACAATCCCATCATAAGTGGTGATATGCCCGAAGGTGCTAAGCACACATAATCTAAGGCTCTCAAAAATCAATAAACAATAATCAAAAAATCTTCTTGTATCTCGTATTTTTACATTTACTCGTACAAAAGTAAATTGAAAAAACCTTGCCAAATTATAACGATAGGTACCTGGAAATCTGCGACCATGTCACGTCGAGCTGAAATTTTGCTCGAGCCATCTAACCGCATATATTTGTGTTTGCGATGCCACATGTATTCCTACAAAATACAAATCTATTTCAAATTAAAAGGTCAAGGATTTTCAAACATTAAAAAAAACATTTCAAAAGAGTTATAGGGGTGAATAATTTATTTTAATGATATCTTATAAATAAGAACCCACCTCTAACAGATCTATCATTTTAGTCATCTGACTGTATATAAGCACCCTGTGACCTCGCTCCTTCAGTCTTTTTAACAATGAATCCAATACTGTCAACTTGCCAGCATCGCTTACTAGCTGATTTTTATCTGAAATTTAGGTTTATATTACGATTTTTAGTAGAGTATACCAGAGTCTGTCTTATGCCTGACTTGCACACCGACGGTCCACCCGATTCGGATCCTATATAAAAAAACTATATCTATAATATTTCGCTTCGGCTTCACAGTTTTACGTTTATTTTTTTGTTTTTCCGGGGTACGATCCGTCTACGGGTAACGTTTCATCCAAATCCATCTAGTCAGTCCGGCGGGATAGAGACCCAAACATCCAAATAAAAAATCACATTTATGATATTAGTAGGAATATGTCCGGGGATGTATACGTTACAATGTATATATCTATAAGTAGTCACCGGGTACTTGTAGCGAGGCCCAGCCGGCGGGCGGGCGCGCGGCGGCCAGCAGCCGCGCCACGGCGGCGGCGCCGCGCCGGCAGTCCCCGCGCCGGTGGCGCCGCGCGAGGTGCGCGAACCTGCGGGACGACGCGAACGGGACCACTGGCTGACAACACACCTGTTCACATTCAAAGGGACCTGTTTAATACGTGGACATCATGTCAGGGGCGGATCCAGGATATTGGTTTGAGGCCGCAGGTCGTGGGTTCGATTCCCACTCAGGACAAACATTTGTGTGCATGAACATGTCTGTTTGTCCTGTGTCTGGTTGTAATTATCTATATATGTATGTATTTACAAAAGAAAAGTAGTATATGTAGTATATCAGTTATCTGGCTTCCATAGTACAAGCTCTGCTTAGTTTGGGGTCAGATGGCCGTGTGTGAGGAATAATGTCCCAGAATATTTATTTATTTATTTTCATAACCCAGGTGAGGGTTGGGTAGTAAGATAATATAAAGCTTAATTTGAGACGTGGACTCAGATGCTTTGTTATATTTTATGTTTACGTTTATTATTTTAAAATTGATAAAACATTTTATTATCTCCATACCTGTCTCTTTTTATAGCTATTAAATAATAGCAAAACGGTATCTTACCTTCTGTTGAGCGGTATACAAGAAGGCCGGCAGCGCGGTCGGCACGTCGGTGTAAGTGGTCGGCGCTCGCTCCACGTGCGGCAACTCTGGCGCTTCCGGCCGTTGCGACGGTACTGGGATCACTCCGCCCTCTTCTGTCTTTATCTCGCACAGCATCTCTGGCTGAAAGGGAAGTATTGTTAATACGATATTTCAGCTATCTAGTAAGAACTAAGTAATTTTTTTTTTCAAGTAAATATTTAAATTACTTATTTATTACTTTGTTGCTTATAAAGATTTTTTTAATATGCCAATAACTTCTGTAATAACTTCAAAAACCACTATTATAAATATAAAAACTAAAGCAAATAATATTACCTGTCCATCTCTCTCCCTCATGTTCCTAGTCCTCAGCGCTCTATGCTCTATGGTCTCTGCCATATGATGTATTGTGTGATCCGTGTGACAGTAGAATGGGCCACCTGATTACATATAAAATAATAGGTATTACGTATATCCTTGTATGTATATCCTACCTTTTCCAAGATATGATCCATTTCTTTGCAATGTTTCATCCAAATCCGTTGAGCCATTTATAAGTGATTGTGTCACAAACATCCATCCATCCAAACTTTCGCGTTTATTTTAATATTACTAGCTTTCGCCCCGCGGTTTCACCCGCGTTCCCCAGGGATCTTGTTTTTCCGGGATAAAAAGTAGCCTATGTTCTTCTCCATACCATTGGCTATCTGCATACTAAATTTCTTCGCGATCGGTTCAGCGGTTTTAGTGTGAAACAAACAATCAAACTCACTTTCGCATTTATAATATTAGTTAGGATTTATTTATATTTATTTATTTATAATATTATTATTAAATTATTATTATTAGGAATATTAGGAAGTTAGGATTATAGTAAGATGTAATTCAACTTACCAACACTCCAAAGCGGATCTGTAAACAACAACTCTTTCCACAACAAACTATCTTCCTTCCTCTTCCTCAACACATCTCCATCGGGACACACCAGCAGTCTATCTTTGCTTCTCACTCTATCATAGTAATGCGGACATATGTCCATCTCTGTCTCCTCTTGTTTCATGCTGTAATCCTGATTTGATTGCCACCAGTACTGTCTGTGGCGAAGCTTCTCGTATTTCTGGAAGCATTGTTCTATGTGATCCATGCTGAAATGTTTGGTTAATGTTAGATTTATTTCCAAAAACTTGCTAGTGGAATTTGAACATTATTACATTGAGATAAAGTTTACAATCACTATTGTAATATAATTTAAATACGAAAACATGTATATTGAAATAAAATAAACTATTTATCATGAGATGTTACACATCGGTAGATATAAAATGGTAAACTGACTGACTGTTGATATAATCAATTCACAGCCCAAACCGCTGGACCTAGAGCACATAGATACCTTATACAGTGTAGGTGGATGCCTATTCTTAGGGGGTAAAATAGGGGTACGCAGGTGAAACCGCGGGGCGGAAAGCTAATTAATTATATGAAAGTACTAAAACTCTACTCCATTATTATTTTATTAAATACTTACACATACAACCATCCACACAACAACACCCTATAGATCTCCATCGGCGAAACATCAATGAACCTCGTGAACGCGAAACATCCTGTATCATCCTTTTCTCCATTCTCCTTATTTACACTCTTATGTACATTTTGAGGTGTTAAAACAGATAGCTTATTATATAATAAATGCCGTTTGGAAGGTGTCGAACGTAATAGTATGCCCTCATCGGCTAAAAGCTTTGGTATATGATAATCGTCTATTTGCATAGCGAATGGTGATTTCACGTCTCGCCTTTCGAATAGTTCTGGGTGATTGCATACCTGTGAACAAGGTATGAGGAATGTTTTAGTTTTTTAGTTATTTATTTGTATACAGAATGATTTTTTTGTCAGTGGCAATACTTGCAGGGCAGGGGTGAAAGTACTCATCAATATGAACAACTTTCACTATGGGACCAACTCTTCAATCGCGTAAAATAATTGTTTCAAACATTTTGGTCGAGTAGATATTGAACTTTTGTATGGAACAGCTGATATTTTTTTCGTGATTTCACAGATAGTCCCATAATAAAAGTTGTTCATATTGATGAGTACTTCCACCCCAGCAAATATTGCTAGTGACTAAAAAATCACCCAGTGTATGAAATGAAATAATTTATTCATTCAAATAGGCCTTCATAGGCACTTGTGAATAGTCAGACTCTAACGCACGGTTCGGAAGGTTGCTTTTACTCAGAAGAGTTATGTTTAGTCAGGGATCAGATCACAGAATAATGTCCCAGGATATTTATTTTATTTGATGCAAGGTGATATTTAGACATATGTATGTTACTCCACTCATTTGTTAATTTTAAGATGTGTGTTAAACAAATGTCTCTTGAATTGACACCTTTATGAGAGAGAGAGAGATTAGTTTTCAACCACAACTTTTTACTTTTATAAATGCCGTTGCATGTTATCGGGTGCGCATACGCATTTCATACTCTAGATGTAATGCTTCGTCGATAAAAGAGTAGTTTATTAATGGGACTTTAGTAGCCAGAAAAAAATTAATACTTACTTTCCTAAATTGCATAACTAAATTCATTAAATTCGACGTGAAGTTCTTGTCAACATTATGACCTGTTTCTGCTCCAACAGAATAATGTAGCAACTCTTCTATCTTTATTTTCTTTTTTAGGGCTGAAATAATATTTCAAATATTACAAACTAGGTAGTATGGTATGGAGGACATGGGTTACTTTTTTTCTTGGGAACACGGGTGAAACCGTGGGGGACAGCTAGTATGATATAAATGACTTCTGTCCCGCGTTTTTACCCGCGTTCCCGAGGGATCTTATGTTTTCCAGGATTAAAAGTAGCCTATAGCCGTCCTCGATAAATGGACTATCCAACACTAAATTAATTACATGACCTCGTTCTTTGACCACTAAGTCAATAATTAAAATTAAATATATTTCAATGAACCTTCACAGTCACATATGAATGGTCGACTCTAACACCGGTTCGGTAAGTTTCTTTTACTAAGTAAACCAGCAATAAACTCTTTTTGTCTTAAATGAGTGAGCTCAACAAAATACTATTAGGGAATCTCTTGTGTACAAATATTAATATAAGTTAAACATACCTATATACAGTAGTTTTTGCCGTATTGTGAGTGGACAATGCACCATTATTTCAATTTTGTCCGACAGTTCATTCTCAACATCTTTCTTGATTCGCCGCAACATGAACGGTTTCAATATCATATGTAGTCGCGATAAATGCTCTGAGGACAACCAAAATTAATATTAAACATTGATCTAATTCATTATTCATTCATTCATTGGTACAAAGCGGATTCGTCCCTTTTCTAAAAAGTTGCTTACGTTTTTCTCCACTTTACTAAGTCTGCAAAAAATAATATAATTCTATCCGTTACTTAGTTGAGTAAGTATTGGTCTTTATAGAGTTGATTATACTAGATAAGAACTTCCCATACGGATAAGGTTCTAACAACTACACGATAGTAGGGTACTTTGTAGTACCCGCCTGGCTGGTTTTTTTTTTTTTTTTACTTTGCGACGGCAGCCATTTACCACCTTGCTCCTCCATCCTCTTCAATCCCTGTTTAATAAGTTACTCACTCTCATCAATAGTGCTCTTGTTTTCCGCATGACTTTCAATATCCTTTGAGAACCATTCGTTGAACTCCTCATGCGAGTCAAACAACGTTGGCATTATAAAGTGAAGTAGCGCCCATAGCTCCGCCATACTGTTTTGTATCGGGGTACCTAGAAAATTTTAACACTGAAATATGTTGTGCCTTATGAATTACCTGAGGGTTAACGCAATTAGCCTCTGAGGCGTTCTTTAGTAGTTCTAAAGAACGCCGGCCGGTTGGCGTGGTTGGTAAGATACCCTATCTATCACGCCACAGGTCGTGGGTTCGATTCCCACTCAGGACAAACATTTGTGTGCATGAACATGTCTGTTTGTCCTGTGTCTGGTTGTAATTATCTATATATGTATGTATTTAAAAAAGAAAAGTAGTATATCAGTTACCTGGCTTCCATAGTACAAGCTCTGCTTAGTTTGGGGTCAGATGGCCGTGTGTGAGGAATAATGTCCCAGAATATTTATTTATTTATTTATATAATAGTAAATAGTCACCATCATCTCAGCCACAAGACGTCCACTATTGGACATAGGGTTCCCCTACCGGGCGGCCTGCATGCAGCGTTTTCCGACGACACAAATATAGTATAACTAGCTTACCGCCCCGCGGTTTCACCCACGAACCTCTATTTTACCCCCTTAGCGGATGCCTACATCATAATAGCTATCTGTATGCCAAATTTTAGCCCCATCCGTCCAGTGGTTTGAGCTCTGCGTTGATAGATCAGACAGTCAGTGACCTTTTCCTTTTATATATGTCACGAGTTTATAAATTTACTTACTAGGAAATTTATAAACTTACCTAACCTAACATAGTAAATTTATAAATTTGCGGTTCTTGTTATTTTCCGGTGACATACATATATACAGATAATTAAAAAAATTATAGTATAATAATATAAAGAGTGTAATAGTGGATCGTAAATAGTAATGTAATCAAATTAAAAGTGCAGTACTAAACAAACAGCTGCGTCTATTCCCAGTTATTTATAATCACATACCTGATAACAGAAGCCTATTCCTACAGCTGAATCCAAGTAACAGTTTCCATCTCATACTGGCTGAACTCTTGATCGCCTGTGCCTCATCCAGAATCATGTACTGCCAAGACACACGGTTCAAATACTTGAGATCCGAAACGACTATCTGGTAGGAGGTGACTACGACGTGGAACGCAGCCTGTCGTGTGTGAAGATCTTTACGCTCCCAGAACTGACGGAGGATCTTGCGTTCGCTTGGACTACCCCAATATGGTACCTGAGTACAAATTCAATTTAGTTAGAAAGGATTGAAATGTTTGAGAGATACATAAATATAAATATGATTTTTAACAGTAGTTTTACGTTCCCGAGGGATTTAATATTTTCTGGGGATAAAAATATCTTCTAGGGTATGTGCTAATGCGCCAAATTACGTCCGAATCCGTTCGGCCATTGCCGCGTGCTTGACAAACATAGACACACAAACTGTCATATTTATTTTTGTTGATTTTTTAGCTGGTTCACATTCAAAAGCAAGAATAACATATATCCTAATCCAAACTAATATAATTTTATTATTATTATTAATTCGAATGTAAGTTTGTTTGTTACCTTTTCACGCCTAAATTACTTAATCGACAGCGACGAATATTGGTACGCGGATAGCCTATGGTATGGAGAAGGACATGGGCTACTTTTTTTCACAGGAACGCGGGTGAAACCGCGGGGGACAGCTAAGTTTCTAATATATTCGATGAGACCTTTAAAATTGGAAGATGGATACGATCTCAGGTTTTCAAATATGGGCAAAGAAGCCTATATAGTACGTAATGAAAACATAAACGACAATTTTTTGTACTAGTAGATATAAGTATGTAAATTATATTTAAGACCCAAACAAAACAATAAGAATATACTTAATACATATATTGAATAACTTTCAAAAATAGCCTACCACTTTAAAATCAGGCGCAAATCTCTGCATCTCCTGTTGCCAGTTATGCAGCGTCGAAGCCGGTGACACAACGAGGAATGGCCCCCACACGCCGAGCCGCTCCGCCACGTGACACAGAAACGCTATGCACTGGACTGTCTTGCCTAGACCCATCTCGTCTGCTAGTATACCGCTGATACCCTAGTGAAAAAGATTTTTATACATGTTGAATAACCCGAAAGGTTTTTTTTTTCACATATGCCCCCATACACTCGTAGACATGAGCCGCAATAAATTTGAATTAACTTTTAACAAAAAATAAAACTAACTTCAAAATGGGTTTGCACTAAAAAGTATAAAATAAATCGTTATTTTACAGACAGGGGACAGACTTTTTAGTGCAAACTCATTTTGAAGTCGCTTTTGCTTTTTGTTAAAAGTTAATTGGGAAGTAGGATACTCTTTCAAACAAAAAAAGAATTTTCCAAAGCGATTCAGGCGTCTTCGAGTAATCGGGGAACATAAAAAATAAAAAAAGATTCCAATGAATTGTAAGCCTCCTCCTTTTTTGAAATTCGGTTAATCATGGTAGTTTTATAAAGTCTCTTATCTCTCTAAAACATCTAACTGTCCTCTAAACGGTTTATCGTTTAGAACACACAAAGAACTAAACTCACTTGATCATAAAGATTTGCCAGCCAGTTCATTCCTTTCAACTGATACCCCTTCAATGTCCCCCTGAATATGTCAGGCTGGTCGTGGTCCCCCCCCCTGCGGCTGGTCCCCCCCTCCCCGTCCCCCTCCCCCTCGGGCAGGTCCCCCTCGCCCCCGCTGCTGGCGGTGCTGTCGGCCCCGGGCCCGGCGCCGGCCGCGGAATCGAATATTTGCGTGCGCGCGCGCTCCGCCCGGAATGCTTCACGAGCATTTCTTGATGCGCGTGCTTTCATTGCTTCACTGGAAAAATGGCCATTTTTTCATTTAGTTGTAACTCGTGCTCAAGCCATTTTCGACTTTATTTCGAAGAATTAAAAGGTAATTTGAGCTTTATATTACTTACTAACCTGAATACTATTTATACTTGTTCATTGATTTATCAGAAGTGATATAATATAATATCAGTATTCCGTTAGCTGTTGCACCCAAGCTCAAATTATAAATTCAGCGAATTTAACATCAAATTCAAGCCACACGTTAACAAAACAAGCATTAGCAATGTCACCGGAAAATACAAAATCCGCAAATTTATAAATTTACTAGGTTAGGTTAGGTAAGTTTATAAATTTCCTAGAAAATTTATAAGCTCGCGGATCTTGTTATTTTCCGGTGACAGCAACATGACAAAAGTGAAACTATAGTTCTATCTTTTTCTATCAATGGCCAAGTTCCTACTAACGTCAGATTCGTTTCATATAAAACATTACACTAAAATTCGACCTTGAAACTGAAGTTTAACTTCAAAACTCACCTGTCATAATGATCAATAGCAGCCAACCTCGGGTCCCTATCTTCGTCCAACTGCCGCAGTATCCGATCGGCGCCACAATCGCCGCTGTCACTCGTATTGTTCAACTTGCGTTGCATAAAGTGAGCGTATAACTCTGTCTGAGTTATTAGGAAGTTTAGCTTACGTCGTTGGCGTTTCGCTTCCATTAGTTCTACGTCCATCTGCCGGGAATTTATAATATTAGAATTTTCAAAGTCAAAGCCATTTACTCAATTTAGACCTTTGGAGACCAAAATTCTGGTAACTTTACTTTGATAAATGTGCCTTTTATCACCTGTTTGTGTTTTTTATTATTATTTACTAAACACTAGCATCCGCCCCGCGGTTTCACGCGTGAATTATTTACCTTTAACCAACATAAGGTTGTTTTGGGTGTTGGTATGAAGAAATGTAGTCAGAAAGTGACATGACAACAACAAATACCTTTCTCTGTTCCTCGGCCTCCCTCTCCATGCGTCGCCTTGTCTCCCTCTCGGCGCGGTCGTAGCGGCGCCAGTACCCTTGCATCTCTCTGCTGAGTCTCTTACATCGCCATACTGTCTCTTTCATGTTCTTTTGAGACTGTCGAAGAAATAAATAAGAATAAAGGCTGTTACACCATGAAAATACTATGATTATGTTATTCAATATGATCAAATGTTAATTGTTGGGACCGGCTTCATCAGCTAGTTGCTTATAAAATTTTGAAAGAGTACTTATTTTGCCGCCGTGGCAAGGACAATAAATAAATACCTTAAGTATACAAACCTGCATAGCAACATGCCTCCAATGCTTACAGCACAGTGTTGCCAACCTCTTCCTCTGCAGCATTACTTCTCTATGGGTAGCCGTCCTTGCTCTCTGCACTTTACCCAATTCCTTCTTGACTAGTAAAAGCCAGTGGCGACGTCGGCGAGCAGTCAAAGCTTCAGGGCTTTTTAGAGTTGAAAGTTTTTTGCGACCTCTGATTGGGATAAGAAATAATATAAGGGGTCTTATATGACAACCAAAAATGTACTTTATTTACATCGAAATAAGATTCTGTGTTCATTAGATCTGGCCTTTTACCCATTAATGCATGTCAGAAATATGGAGGATACTTTTAATTTCCAATCTTATAGGAATGAGTTTAAGATTGAGGTTGTCATTTATACTTTACCTTACACCCGGTTTATCTGGAGCACTGTACTCATCATTTTCATTCTCCTCTTTCAAATGACGAAGTTGCTCTTCCCAGTCAACACCGTCAGGCTAAAAAAAAGGATCAAGAATGGAAATTCATTACAAATTAATTCAAAAACTGTCTTTATTTATTTACTAAACAAAAGCTAAAAAAATATATTTTGATATCAATTAATATCAAAATCATACAGTCCATAAAAGAGTTTTTTTTACTCTTTTACATAAAAGTTTAAGTGACAGAAGACAGCCCCAGTAGTCATACAAATACAGTAACATTATGTAGGCCATCGTTTCTCAACGTATGGGTCGCGACCACCGAGAAAACCGTAATATAGTGAGGGGTCGAAAGGATATTAACTTAATTATGGTTATTTGGGGGGTCGCTACACTAAAAAGGTTGAGAAACAATGGTGTAGGCAGTAACACTCAAAGCATCGAAGGAGTACTCTGACTATAAGATTTTTTTTTTTTTTTTTACTTTGGGCTTTAGGCTTGTGTTTGACCACAATCTCACTATGGTAGGTGATGATGTGGCCGAAGGTGGTAAGCACACAAAGCCTAGAAGGATCTGGCTCTCAAGTGCAGCTGCCGGAACACACCAATAGGTGTTTGGCGACAGATTTTCAACTTGAGGGTGGTAGCATAGTATACCCTACCACTGTGCTATGGTTTCCTCACGATATTTTCCTTCACCGAAAGCTCAAGCTCATTGTAGGATTCGAACCCACGACCTTCGCCGCGGCGTCCGACGTCACTACCACTGAGCTATCATCGCCTTAAAAATAATGTATTTCAGCTATAAACTTATTACATTCTTACCAAATCACTATTGTCAGGTCTCCCTTCTCTAACTCTCCCCCTTCTAGCTTTATGCGCCCCTCTCCCCAATCCTCTATCTGACGGCCGGCCTCTTCGCCCTCTTGTAGACGGAGGCGGCACAGGGCGAATGATGCGCCTCTCTGGATAACGATCTACAGTTGATAGTAGACCAGCACCATAGTACATGTAGCGGGAATTCTGAAAAAAAATACATATTATTATGATGTAAGTAAATGTTGTGTGCAATTTTGATATACTTCCTCCTTTCCAATCATTTGGAACATATTTTATTTTTTATTCTGCTTGTTGTGTATGTAAACTGTGGGTACTTTGTTAGACCTTTACATGTATTTAATGTCAACATTCTGGCTGTAGTTTCGTCAACAATCACTTGTGTGTAAGCCCTTTCCAAATCTAATGTAGTAAAAAATTTGCCTCCAGCGACTGTAGCGAAAACTTCATTAGCTGTAGGCATAGGATAAGTATCTGACTCGGTAGACTGATTAACTGTACTGCGATAATCACCGCATAGTCGGATCTCGCCCGATTTCTTTACGATCGGTACGACTGGTGTCGCCCACTCAGAGTATGCCACGGCGCGAAGTACTCCTTCCGAAACCAAGCGATCGATCTCGACCTCCACTCTGTCTTTTATAGCATAAGGGACAGGGCGAGCCTTTAGAAATTTCGGTGTAATACCCGACTTTAAATGTATGGCAACTGGGTCTCCACGGTAAGTACCTAAACCCTCCATAAAAACTTGACCATGTTTTGCTAAAACTTCGTCTGTCATTAACTGATCAGTATCTGATACAACAAAATTAATATTTAATATTAATGAAATATTCAGCGGTGTGAACCAATCGCGCCCTAATAAATTTGGCCCAACACCCTTAGCTACAATGATATTGAGATCACATTTTACATCATTATATTCTACACACACTGTCTTTTGTCCGAGCACTATAACTGGTGTTTCCGTCCACGTGCGTAAACCGTGTTTTGTAGTACACAAAGAAGCTCGCGGGTGCTGCGCACGCAGCGCACGCCACGTACGCTCGTTGATCAATGAGAAGCTGGCGCCGCTGTCAACCTGCATCACCGCCGGTACTCCATCCAACATCACGTTCACGTTGTACGGTGGTATACGTTTTGTCGTACCCTCACAGGTGTAAATACCGTTCATATCTCCTTCAAATTCGTCTTCAGCGAAATTTATTCGTTTATTTGAACTTCTTTTTTTAGAAATGCAGATTTTCTCCAAGTGTCCTTTCTTCTTACAAAATCGACACACAGTATTCACAAAACGACATTCTCCACCATGTCGATCACCGCAACGAAAACAAAATCTATTGTTGGTTTTTGCTTGAACTGCATTTATGTCCATAGGTTCGTGTTTGGGAGTCATTGAAACCCCCATATTAGTATCGACACTTTCATGTGATATTACATTCCCAGTACCAGTAGTACTGGTACCATTAATCATACGGACATCTTTCCCTGCACTTTCAGAGGATAGCATAGCGTCTACCACGTCCTGGTATTGCAAATTGTCCTTTTTCAAAAGTTCATATTGTAATTTTTTATCACTCATGCCGCATACAAGTCTATCACGTAACATTCGTTCCAAGTTTGTAAAGTTACATCCAGAACTAATTTTTCTGAGCTTTGCTATGAATTCAGATGCTGCTTCACTTTGTAGTTGATCGCGCTTGTAAAATTTGTATGACATAGAAATTTCATTTGGTTTCGGACTGAAATGTTTGGTTAATATTGATTCAACATCACTGAATGTCACTTCATTTGATTTTTTTGGTGTAATTAGTGCTAAAAGTGTCTCAAACACTTGTGCACCACAAATAGTAAAGAAATTCGCCCGTTTTGCGGCGTCCGATACGACCCCATTTGCTTCGAAACAATATTTTAACCTATCTATGTAATTTTCCCAATTATCAGTCTGTGGATTATATTCACTGAATTTAACAGCTTTTGTGTCCATTTTTAATCACTTTTTTGTACTCGTCGCCACTGTTATGTTTAAGAAAACACTATTTAATGTAAGAACATTTATTGTGCTAGGTAGCAAGATATGACAGACACAGATCTTAGTCTACCCTACTTAAGTTTCCTTTTTAATAAAAAGGTCTAACAAAGTACCCACAGTTTACATACACAACACTGCTAAAACAGGATCTCCTACATGGTTAAAATTGATAGTAGAAACTTTATTCAGATGTTTGTAAAACTCACCATTTGATCTTTATAATATTTCTTTGTAAATTTATTATGAAATCTCCTTTCACGCAGCATTCGTTGTATTCTCAACTCCTTGCTAGCGGGAGAGTTGTCATCACTGCTGGACTCAGAGTCTGAAGATAGAAGTACGTCTCGGAGCCATTCCCTTTCTTCACCCACTGATGTTAGGTTATAGAGACGGAGACGGTCACCCTGACGTTCTAAAAAGTATATATTTAAAATGTCTGTCTAACTAACATAACAACATACAGTCTGTACTTCAAAATTTAGAAACATGAAATTCAGACTCCGGCAACCCAGGATGTTAGGAAATTCTGCATCTGTTAATATGTAACTCCAGGGGAACTGAATACCAGTTACAATTTCTTTAACACATTCATTTACTTATGTATTTGAAATTAACTTTTAAGGTTCCAAGATTTCTTACATTAGTGACCATTGAAGAAAATTAGTAAAAATATTATGTCAATCAAAAAAAAAACTCCACTGACGAAAACTTTACACTTGACATAGATAGATCTCAACTCAAGCCTATTTTCTAAAAAAAAATATGGGTCAGAGAGTAGCCTTAGATGCAAGAAATTGAATTCAAACTGTATCTGACTGAACATCAATGTACAGTGAAGGTATTCACAATTTCTACACAGAATTTTATATTAGATAAGTATTGCAATTAGTTTATGTATGTCCAGATAATACAGAATCCAGGAATCCAGGTCAAACCTTACCTTGTTTAGTAGTCACCACCCCATGTACAATCCGGTCGCCTTTGGACATCTCATTGCCCATAGATCTCGCGTCAGAGTCATCGTCGCTGTCGCTTCCACCATCAGAATTCAGGATGCTCTCAACCTGAGAGACGAAAGGCCTCACGTCCAAGGCGGCCTCCAACCTTTGAATATGAACAGGCCTAGCAACCTCATGTCGTTTCAGCACCGACTTTCCAACCAACTTCTCAGACATTATGCCAATACCTGAAAATAACACAAGATTCGCAAGATTCTATGTACCGAATTGAACAGTGAGTAAGCAGACGTATGAAGGCCAAATTCCATTTTTTCGAGCGGAAAAAGAAACAAAACACCAACGAATACACGGTAACGCGAGCACTCGGCAAGTATCATACACGAATCGCGAACATTTCGAATATCAAATCGGCCGCCGTGGGTACTTTGCACAAAGTCGAACTTACACGAATTTTGGACTCCTCGCGTTGATTACTTAACACAAAATTCCATAGCAATAACAAAATGGCGCACGAGAATATTCGACAAATCGCTGTCAATGTCGCCGCCCGAGCGGCGCAAATAACTACTCATTTCGTATTTGAGCTTGAAAAAACACGAACCCGCCATAATTGCGGATGGTTTGACATTTAACTATTATGTTTTACGTAACATTTAATTGGTCAATTGCAATCATAAACAAGTACTAGCCAATGGAAACTAGTGATATCATTATTATAGCCAATCAAAGGTCGCTTTTCTTTGTAGTCGTAACATTCAGCTGGCTGTCAATAAAATATCGCGTTCAATTTAGGTATTTAAACATTACTTCTCCAAAGATTAAAATGAAATACTCGGTACACCTTTGGGTACACTAGACAATGACAAAAAAGAAAATGATCGTAAAGCGGTCTAATTAGGAAATTGGAAGATGTAATCCAAAGAGTATAGTAACTATCCATAAAGATGTGATCGTAGTTCAAGGAACATAATACTCTCTACCGAGAGTCGTAGTTTGATTCCGATTATCTCCTTCCTTAATCTGTGGATTGGAAGGTCCCAACCACAGAGTACTTTTTATATACTAGTAAGTCCTAACCGCACTACTTCCGTTTACAATTTAGAGTTTCTTTCTACAAATTGAATAGTGTAATACGTTAATAACCGCTTGTAAGGACTCACGGAATGTCTAATGATGAAAGGTTTTTGTTTCAGTATACTAGTGGTCGCCCAGTGAGGTAAAAATTCGACCATTACAAAAGAGTATATTATATTACGGGATAGTAAATAGAACAGGGTCCGAGACACAACATATTCTATATAACCTGTGGTCCGAGTGACTTTCTCACCTTTCAACTCGGCCGAGCGCTCAACCAAAGAGTATATAATGCGCTCAACCGAGCACTCGGTGATGGCAACTCTTTAGTACTCCGGGGAAATCCGTGATTATTTAGTGTATTTTCTTTCGTGTTGGCAGTCAATTAGTTGTGTTGTTTGCGCAAGTGCAAAATTAAAAGAAATTATAACACGAATTATCGTTCTGACTGGGAGAAGGTACCAATTGGCAATTAAGAGCTAAGGATGACTCCAATGCAGCTTTTTGTAAATCGAGCAATATTAAATTACTCAAGAGACTTTTTTATTTCATATCTACTTTTTGTAAATATGAGTTAATTCGTTAGTATAATTTTGGCATTTTTTCGAAAAAGTTCTGTAGATTTAAGTAGTTTGTAGTCGAGCTAGCAAGATTGACAAGATACATTTTTGGATATATTTTTTTCTTTTTCATGTCTGTCTGTCTATTTGTTCATAGAATTTATTTCATTAAAATCAGGTGAAAAGAAGTCTGCGGTAGCGAAGCTACTGGTGAAAAGCTAGTATGAAATATAAATAAGTTATCCATGAGAGCATGATATCATAGCTTTCTTCTACTTCTTGATTGAGAGGCGACTGTACCAATAGCACAATTCCACCAATGTCACATTAGTTAGTTAAAGATAAACGAAGGGGAATGTCCCATTGATATAATGGTTTTTATGTTCTTGAACGTACATCACTAAAATGCCAAGCATCATTGTTGCCAACATACCCTCACTAATCGTAATTGTCATCAATTACTTTTTAAATTTAAAGTGTGGTTACTTTTCTATTACTAAAATTGAGTTTAAGCGAAAATAAAATCAAACATTTCGTACCCCTTTTCTGATTAAATCTTTTTTTATAATGGTATTAAAATAAACTTAGAATAACTTTTGACTGTTGCATATCCGCAACAATTTGGCAGCAGGGGCAGGTTGATTCCAAACCAAAATGGTTGCCGTTTGTTGTGCTTTCAAGTGATTTGTGAATATATTTTATTTCAGTGAGTACTCTTATAAGTTTTTGGCGATATAGAACATTTCGCTTGTAATAATAGTTATTTCAAGCTTAGATTATACTTATATGACGGAACAGCATCGATATGACCTTTCGATATTTTACTGCTTACAAAGGAACACCCAGACATCCTTGTAGCTAAAATCTAATAAATTTGTTAGAAATCACATAACTACACATAATTTTTGTAATGGTAATGACTATATCACCTCCCCGAAACATATTCCATATGTTCACGATATTTTACAGTTTCTTCTCTAGTTCAGAAAATAAGCGCGGGATGTGTGGCTTGGTTTTAGTTTGGCGTCGTATACACTTTATTTCTGTTTCATTGCTTATTAATATCTGATAAACTGTAATAATATTCAGTGCGTGACAGTTTTAATTTATTAATTTCTTACTATCTTTCATAATTTCAAAAAGGTTACTAATCAGTGACGGAACCTGAGCATCCTAACCTAAAAACCTATTCTGCCGGGTGCGGCGTATAAAACCAGTAAAATGCTTGTTCTGAACCTGGAATAACTATAATTTGTTAATTTCAGATGTATATTGCTTGATTATTTGACCAAACTTTCCAATTGGATTGGTGAGATGGATGAAAAGGAGACTATACCTGAAAAAACAAATGAAGATGTCGTTGCGGAGCCTGAAGATAGCCCTGAGGCTGGCGATCAGGCTACCCAGGAACCAGAGAGTGCAGAGACATTAGCAACTGATGATGGTGACAAAAGTACTAGTGACGTTAAAGACAGTGAAATCAGTGAAACAATAAATAGGGACAGTGTATTGCAGAACCATGTAGACCATGCTGTGAGTACGGAAGACAGTTCTAGTGTTATAAGTGGTGCTGATGAGAATAAACATGATATAAATTCTGAAGTTGATAGTCAGCCAGAAACTAAGGAGGAAGGTATTGATATGTTTTCTTTTTTTACATTGTTCTTAGAATATATCCATAATTTATATCACATAACCAATCCAAGTAACTTTTAATATATACATTTTATCAGTTTGCCTATATTGCCATAGTTAGATCTTCTATCCTAACTAATATTATAAATGTGAAAGTGAGTTTGTTTGTTTATTACCTTTTCACGCTTAAACCGCTGAACCGATTGCGATGAAATTTGGTATGCATATAGCCTATAGTATGGAGAAGAACATAGGCTACTTTTATCCCAGGAAAACATAAGATCCCTGGGGAATGCGGGTGAAACTGCGGGGCGGAATCTAGTTATAGATAATATTGATCATTGATACTGTGGGTAGTTCTAGAACCCTGCAATAGCTTCCTCATTGTCATAGGAATTTCTTTTAATTTAATTGAGATATGCATTTTACACAGATAATTTATAATCATGGTGTTTTTAAAGTTAGGTGTTACAGCTTAAAAAATAGGTAAAGTTTGGGTCAGAGAGTAGCGGTAGGGAAAGGTAATCACCAAAACTACTGACCCATTGGAAAAGATCTTTTTGCATTAGATATCCCATTTACTGAGGATGGTTATATGCCAGTTTTCCGGGAATGTGGGTAAACCATGGGGCAAAGCTATTAAGAAATGTAGAAAATAACTGTAACATCTATTTACATACTTATAGATATCTATGCAAGTAGCCACTCTTTCCTTGGCTTACCACAGTTTTTTAAAATAACATTCCTCTTATATCAACTAGAAAATATTTACTCAGTTTCAGAAGAAACTCCAGATAATGTGGATGACATATTAAAAGAAGAATCACCGGAGGAATCAAACAGCCAAGATGCTAGTCAAGAGTCAACAAGTCAGGATTTAAGTCAAGAGGCCAGCCAAGAAATTGCCACCCAGAAAGAGAAGTCCACCGCAGACCAGGATGACAGTGAAAAGATTTCCGAGGATCATGATGATAAGAATGAGCCACAGTTTGAAAATGCACCCAATGTTACTCTCGAAGAATCTCAAGAGGATCATACACAGGTACTATTTTTCAACTACTTGGCTTCTATTTCTAGAAGTTGTTTTAGGATTGAGTATGGGACCTCTGAATGGTTCAATAAGTATCATTGTGGAATAGTACTTATACTGCCTTATTAGTGTGTCAACAATATCAGACCTATTATGCTTTTGAAACTATTTAAATGTTGGTTCCCTATTAAAAAATAGGTACAATTTAAGTGCTCACCAAAATAATTTTTAGACCCTAAGTCTAAGTACCAAGTAAAATAATTTAACTCCACATAAATCAAACCCACTCAATACTAAGATTCCTAAAGTAAAATGTTTTAAGTTCCAAAATAAATAGAACACATCAGAATAATTCTATGTTTGTACATCATATTCTTTTCACTTGCTAAAGTGGATAAATGCTCACCAAATATTGTTTTACTGAAACAGTAACATTAAAGGACGTCACACACGGCGAAGATACTATAATATTTTATCTTAAGGTCATGAGACAGCATTATACTATGATAAGAGTAGCAACGACCTACCTTCACTTTCCTTCTCTTTCACTGGTATAGCACTGTCTCATATATCTTAAGATAAAATATTATAGTATCTTCGCCGTGTGTGACGCCCTTAATACCGAAAACTATTGTTCTAATTAGTTTTAGTGTAATCAAATTGTCCAACCTGAATCCAAAAAATATTGTCAAACTAAGATTACAACTGTTGTTATACATTTTTATGCCATGCAATAAAAGGAAATTAGCTTAATAGACCAGTGCAGATGCTTTTGAAAATGGTGAAAAGTGACATTAAATTATAGTAGGCTGAAACCCATTGGAAAAGGAAGAGAATATAACAAAAATGAAAGGAAAAATAACTTATGGGTGATCTGAGCTCGGGAATTGGGGGGTACCATTTACCATGGTAATGTATTTTTTTTTACACCATCAGAAAGTAGAGATTTCAACTAACAAAAAGCCAACATTTTAAAAAACGCTGATATTTTGATGTGAGCATTTTTGTTTGAAAATTAGGTTGTTGTTTCAATATTAAGTCAAAATAAGGTGAAAAAACACACCCTTACACCCTGTATAGTTCTTAAACTAGGCACTTGAAATTGATGTAATACATTAAATCACAAAAAAGTATAGTAGTTTTTTGTGATTTTTTTTAATGGAGTCTGCTCAGATCATTACCCTTAAGAGCCATGGGAAGTCATGTGGCCGAAGGTGGTAAACCAATTGCTTAATTATTACCACATGACTCAACATGGTGAAATAATAAGAAACATATTTAAATGCCTATTTAGATTACAGTCAAAGAACAAAGTATCTCTTACTAGATATTATTTATGTTCATTAACTCCATAAACAGTAATGTTATAATTACAACAGACAAATGCAAGACAAACATTCTATCTCCTAAAAAAATTAATAGGGATATTTTTTTCTGACAGACATAAATACATTATCCTTATATGTATTCCTCTGTTCTCAGGCTCTAGACCCATTTGACGCATTGCTAAAAGATACAAGTGAAACAGCAACAGAGACTGAACCAAGCAAATCTCAAGATGCTCCCATAGCAATTGATGACGACGATGATGATAATCATGCAGATAACGCTGATGGTGACATTGTACCTGAAGAGGATGAGGAATTTCATCCAGGTAAATAAGTTTTGAGTTGGACACTAGTGACGCCATGCAAAATAATGGTGTTTTACGCAAACTGAAACTCTTTTTTATACCATTCTATATAAAGAAATTGATTTTGATCATTGAGCCTGACTTAGAAGCAGATTTTGTTAATATATTGTAAAATTAAAAGTTTATATTCAACTTGACACTAAGTTAGCATTCAATTAAATATCTATAATATCAAATTATGGTATTAAAACAGCATCTTTAATTGATACCATAATTTATACAGATGGACACACCATAGATGTGAGTGGTGAAGAACCGGGTGCTGATGAAGAGGTGTGCCTCTTGCCTGACACAGAGAGGGAAATATCTGAAGCGGACAAAGCTGAAGCTGAAAAGGTTTTAGCGGAAAAAAGGAAGCTAGCTGAAGGTAAGTTTTAAAAAACTTCCTAGGGATACTTTATGCCTCATTTACATTCAGCCCCTATCGCTGCTCCTCGCGCTGCCGGCAATAATTCCCTTAATACTGCTGTGGCAGGATCGAGGGATATGTGTTTTTACATACTGCCCTTCCTCTCACTTCGCTTTCAAGTTCCGGCAATGGCAGACGTTGAAATTTTTGCAGCGTCCGCGCTGTGTTTTAGCGATACATAATTATGTGCGTCAGTTAAAAATAAATCGCTGGGCAGCGCGAGTGGCATTAAGCAGTGGCAAGAGAAGTATACGTTTACATACTCGTCTTGCCCACTTCCCTGCCCACTTCCCTGCTCACTACAGCTGAATGTAAATGAGGCATTAGTGTGAAGAACTATATTTTATCCTCATAGATGTAGGTCTCAGGATGTTATAATCTATTAACTTAAAATATTGATTTTATCCTTATAGCTGCAGTTGAAGCGGCAGTGCCTAAAGAGGAGAATGAGGTGCCAGAGACAGATGACAAAGCAGCTGAACCAGCCTACAGTGAGACTACCGAGCATGTGGAAGCTGATGTGGCTACTGAAGACGCCTCGCAGGAGAATGGCGGTGGTATGTTATCTCTTTACAAATATGTTACAAGCTTCCATTAATTGAACTAGGTACCTCATAATCCTTAAGAAATCTCTTAAATGTACAGCAGGATATAGATACTAGTGTACTGTGTAGTGTAGAGTAGGTTATACTTCTATATTATGTAGAATTTTATTTTCCGTACCAAAATTCCAGCGATATTCCTTATTGAAAATGTATATAATAAATACTAATATTCCACATACTAATGATCTAAACAATCTTTAACAGACAAAGAAAATGAAAACGAAAACGAAATTGAACATGACGAAGCTGTAGAGATTGATGAAAATTTAGGAACTAGCATCATCCAAGAGATCAGCGCTACAGACGATACATGCATACAATGCAAGATCGAGCAGCCCTGCTCATACCGATTCAGTAACAAAGAGGGTGAGAAAACATACCTCTGCAAAGAAGAATGCGTTAAAGCATTCCAAGGAGACCATCCTGGGCGATTCACAGTCACACAAAAGAAATATCTAATCGAAGAAATACTTCCCAAACCCATGACCTGCTCAGAATGTGAAGAAAGAAAAGTTTGTTACTTCTATTATAACTATGATGGAGATGACACTAACTACTGCTCACTGACATGCTTACACAGCATGATGGCCGATGAAAAAGACAAATACATATTCAAAAGACGAAGAATAATGATTGAGGAGATCAATCAAAAAGACGGCGAATGTTTGGTCTGCAACGAGAACAAAAAATGCATCTATTCACTCGTACGATATGGAGAAAGTCATTTACTCTGCGATCAGAATTGCATGAAGACTTTAAATGGACTGGAAAATGGTAGGTATAATATCAAGAGGAAAAGGACTCCTCGGAAACCACCGCAGGCGAATACATCTGTTACTACAAATACGATGACAAATCCGCCTCTTCTCAAATTGAAAGTGATCAGTAATGCTACTGATAAATACTTGGATGAAGCGTACAAAATACAGGCGAAAACCCCTGCTATGGTGCAAGCGGCGCGAGATGAAAGAGAACGCACGTTCCACCGCCGCTGCTGCCAATGCATCCTACTATTACATAATGAGGAAAAGATCTTGACGTGGGAAACCATGGACTTCTGCGATGAAGTCTGTCTTGGACGATATCAGAATAAAATAGGCGCTCGCTGCGCGAACTGTAAAAACACAGTCCTACACACGAGTTTAGGAAAGTATTGTGTCAGATTCGGATACGATATCCGTCAGTTTTGCAACTCTGGTTGTTTAGAGGAGTTCAAAAAGGGTTTGAAGATCTGTTGTTATTGTCAGAGAGATATATCAGTTGGTCATCAAGGTTTCCTGGCGCCAGTTGGTGATAAAGGGCAGTTTAAGGATTTCTGCTCTCAGCTTTGTATGGGGAAGTTTGACCAAATGAGTAAAAATCCTGTGCCGCAAGCCATTTGGGCGAAATGTGCGGTTTGCTCTTTGGAAAAGGCGACGTCTATTGAAGTGGAGGTTAGCGAAGATGCATCGCAGAGATTGTGCTCGGATCCGTGTTTCGCTGCATTCAAGTTCGTCAATAATATATTCCCTGGTGAGTATATTATTGGTATCCTAAAATATTCCATACAACTCATAATAAAAATAAAATGCTACCTATAAAAATGTGTAAATAAAATACACTGTACTTTCCAGACCAATGCCGATGGTGCAAGAAATACTTTGAACGCAAAGTGAGCAAGTGTTTTACTATCTATGAAGGATCAAGCCCTCAATGTTTCTGCTCCAAAGCATGCATGAACGTGTACATAAGCAACTCCAGGCACATAGTGCCGTGTAACTGGTGCAAAGTTAAGAAATACAACTTTGACATGATCAGACGCGTCCAGCCGAATGGGCAGGCGGTGATGATGTGCTCATTGAACTGTTTGAACCTGTATCAGGTTTCTGTTAACGCTGTATCTTCTAGAAGGTGAGTTGAAAAGGTCTTTTTCAATCATTTTTTGTATAATTTGTGAGACTGGGATGGAGACCTAACTCACAAAATGTGAAATGCGATTTCGGCGATGCAACTTACCTCATTGGCTGAGTAGCATGCGAGTGAACGAGACAGTACAAGAGTGAAAGTGTAGAAGCTCATTATAGTGTCTCTACGAATTATTTCTGACTCTGTACAAACTGTTGGGCGATTAGAACCCATTTCATTTATTTGTATGTTTGTACAGACAGACATCACGTAAGAAGTCCATGTCGAATGCTGTGGATTTTTATTATAATGAAGATGGTCTAATACATAAAAATATAGTTTTTCTTTCATTGCAATCAGATTATCCAATCAAAGATATGATAAGTTTAAAAATTTTCAAGTTGTATAATGTTGTTAAAGTAGGTTCGTTATTAAAAAAAATATATGATGCTCTTCCTCCTAACATCAGAATAGCATTATAATATATTAGTATTCTCTAGATTTTCTTGAATTGTAGGTCAGTTATTATAAAAGAATATTGGTTAACTTTTAACAAAAAGCAAAACCGACTTCAAAGTGAGTTTGCAGTAAAAAGTATAAAATAACGATGTTTTAAATAATGATGTTTGAAGTCGGTTTTTCTTTTTGTTAAAAGATAATTTAATTTTTCCATTTTTAGTTTCTTGTGTGTATTGAATACCTATCAAGATTTGTCACTGAACGAGGCTATGCATAATAAATAATTATTGTCGACAATATCTAATTTATAAAATTCTCGTCCGAAACGGCTTGACCGATTTTTATGAAATTTTGTGTGCATATCGGGTAGGTCTGAGAATCGGTCAACATCTATTTTTTAAACCGATACGCGAGTGAAACCGCTGGGGACAGCTATTGAATATAAAATACTTCAATCGCAATATTCGTGCTTCTTTTCGTTGAGGATTTCCGTCATATCTTCGAAGTCCATGATCAGGTCATAATAAAATTTATTTGGGACCATTTCGGGAGAATACCCTTTCAAACAAAAAAATAATTTTCAAAATCCGTCTATATTTTATGACCAATGACGATCAAAATACATTAGACCGACAATCACCTGCAAAAATTCGTCCGCCGGAAAAAAGCTCAAAAATATGTATATCTGTAGATGGCGTTACTGGCGCGCGGGCAAAATAGCCCGCGATATTTTGTATGTCCCGCTTAAACGATAAACTTGTGCCATTTCCTAACCAATCTAGCTTAAAAATATTGTATTATTTTTTAAGTATTTCGTTCCCAAAACATGCTTTAAATTATTTTGATTTTCCGAATATTTATCCGTTTTATGAGCTTTCAAACAGATGACGTTGCGGTCGATTGAATCAAATTGAACCTAGTCATAGCAACCTGTACTTCACTAGATGTCGCTTAAATTAAATGCGGCCAGCATAGATGAGAGAATATAATAATTTCTTTGGCGGCCAGCTGTTATTACAAGCTTTTATACTTGATCGTCTTTACTTTCACCTGTCCCGATGTCAACTGTGACAAATCTCAGTAGTCAAAAAGATAAGGGTCTGTCCCGGTGTCGGTAATGAAATCTTACAAGTAAAATTTGACCCACTTCCCGGGTTCCGATGAACTGAAATTTTGCATGCATAATGTATATCGCGTGACAACGCAATATTATGATGACATGGATCTGATCTGATGCTAGAGCTGGAAAGTGGCCATAGGAACTCCGCAATAAAACGACATAACACCATCGAGTTTGGGCTCGTTTGATTCGTATTGACGAGAACTTTGATCTTATATGGTAACCAGGGTCTGATGCTGGAGCTGGAAGGATCAGAACAGCTCCATGTTATCATAATATTGGATTGTCACGCGTTATACATAATAATATGCATGCAAAATTTCAGCTCAATCGGAAACCGGGAAGTGGGTCAAACAAATTTTACTTGCAAGATTCCACCCGGACATACATACATTGCAAGTTAAATAAAAGCTTGTAATAACAAAGACGATTGTAATTATAATAAAAGTGAACTTCATCAGAAGTAGACGGATTCTTAGCATTGAAAAGTAGAATGGCTTTAAAAAAAAAACATCAAAATTTAACATTTTTGAAGTGAAAACTTCTTTTAGCGCCGTACGCATATTTTTAGATGAGGTAAATCCTCTGGACTCGCGACACCGTTACCAAGACGCAGCTTGACGTTTAGTTTATTTTTTTATTTATTTTTTCTCCCATTAAAATAATTGCGGCCAGTAACGTCGCTAGTCGCTGTCAGTAGTTTTGGCGCCATAACAAAACAAACTCACTCAGAAAAAAAAAGAGAGTTGATGCAAAGTTGTAATTGACATTTATATTTAACACTATGTTCTTTCAATTGAACAATATACCTTTATTGTAATTTTAATAATTAAAATATTTAAAATATATTTAAGCCATTGCTGTGAATAATATGTCTTGAAATTAACTTAAAACTATGAAGTGTCAATAATTATATACTGTACATTGGTTTAATAAGATGTGTTGGAGAGTTTGTACCATAAGTGTTTTATAATTTAAGTTTATAAATCTATCATTGCTGATATCACTGTTCCTCATCTCGTAGGTAAATATTTATTTTTAATTTTAATAAAATGACTTGATTAATATAATAAAAAATAGAAAAAGCAACACGTGGCAGATCATGTGTACGACTGTCGGTAACACTGATAACTGCTACCTACAGCGTAGGTAATACGCATGCGCATATTCTCACTGCTTATGAATTTCAAATTCATAGTAAAATGTCGCAAACTGTTTCAGCGAAAAAATGGAAGAAAATACAGATGGCTCTTACGAAGATCGAAAAAGAAAAATACAGATAAGTGACTCATCTGATGATGAAAAAAAAGATGAAGAAAGAAAACGACAAAGGAGAGAAAGGAATAAGCGTTACAGAGAAAATAAAAAGAATAAGCTCGCAATACCTGTTAATGAAGAAAAAAGAGAAGCAGAAAAAAAACATAACAGAGAAAAGACTCAGCGATATAGAGAAAAGAAAAAGAATAGTGGGATTGCGGAGGCTACTGTGTCTATCACTTCTGATTCTTTCAGCCAAAAAAACGCTGAAAAATGTAAACGTTACAGAGATAAGAAAAGAATGTCACAGTTTCAAACAAAAAATATGTATAATTCACAGAATGATTTATACGATGCCGCACGTCCCGAGAATGCTGATCGTCAAAAAGAAATTCGTCATCGTCGTACACAAGAATTGGCCAAAATAAAATTGAGAGATTTACAAACGTAATTTAATTTAATATTTACAAATCAAAATTATAATATATGACTGAATATTATTTGTTTGTGTACAATTTATCTTATCTATTCAAATGAAGAATTACTTTTCATCACAAACAATTCCATTTAATACTTTTTGCCTCATCACTGATTTAATCACCACTTCAATCACTTGTAACTTAAGTACCTTCTAACCAATGTTTGGTTTCACTATCACAGTTGGTTCAATTTTCATCTACACACACATTGTTAAATTACACCTGCCCTGTTGGACAGTGATCACCTGCGAATGACGCTCTATCCGCTAGGGTCACATTCTCGGAACTCAATGTTGTGGTCGCCACCTCCTCATCAGGCCAGTTCCATCGTTCATCATCCTGATCTATGGGTTTCTTATACTTTTTTTCAGTTTTTGGCGTCACTTCATTATCTTTCGTAGTTTTATCCTTATTATCATTGAGTCTGCTATCTGTATGTATTTTTTCTGTTGTATTTATTGAAGTGAAAACTTCTTTTAGCGCGTTACGCATATTTTTAGATGAGGTAAAACCTCTGGACTCGCGACACCGTTACCGAGACGCAGCTTGACGTTTAGTTTGGCGTTTTGCCGTCGGGATCGCATCTTGTTTGGCAAGTTTCGGAGCATTAACTTTTTTGGAGCCAATATGTGTGCCAGTAGGCATTTTGGGGACGTGAACTCTGTACAATTCGAAGTGTACATTTATATTTAATAAGTTTTCACTTCTGTCGGCACTCCCGGAGTGCATTTTTTTATTATTATTATTTTGAATACATAAATATATTTTTTTATACTACTAGGTGGCAATCAAGCTTACGGCTCACCTGATGGTAAGCGGTTACCGTAGCCTATAGACGCTCATAACACCACCAGCAAAGAAAATACAATATTATATTTTCCCTGCCAGGGGTATCACTCACGCGTTGCCAACCTTGAGACTTGAAGTTGTTAAGTCTCCTGTGCCTGTAATTTCACCGGCTCCCATACCACTACTACTATTTCACGGCGGAATTTGATATAGTGGTAGTACTTCCCCGGGCGAACTCTGCACTAAGAGTTCTACTACCTTTAAAATATTTAATTCTTTACTAAAATATATTTTAGATTTGGGTATGGTACATTTTCATAGACTGTGACACAGACCTTAATTAGATTTGTGAAAACGCCATCTAGGAATTTCGTTTGTATTGTTATGAGTGGTTTCGAACAGAAGTAATAATCAAAACCGATAAACAATAATTTGTCACACGAATCCGTAGTTCGATACACATAGCGACATCTTAAGAGCTAGAAGGTAATTATTTTCAGGCGGACGAATTTTCGCAGGTCATTGTCGGTCTATTGTAATTGATCGTCTTTGATTATGACGGAGTTATGCCGGAACATACATAAAAAAATATATATAAACATCCGAATTGAGAACCTCCTCCTTTTTGAAGTCGTTTAAAAATACCATTATTATTGTTTTTATTATTCCAGAACCAAATGTGATATGTGCAAAAGGACGTCACTGGCACAATATCATTTGACGATGTCCGACGCCACTGTGCGGAATTTTTGCACCTACCAGTGCGTAATGTCATTCCAGGTAAGAAGACTAACGTCGAAATTTTACGCTATATTTTGTGGGGCATAAAAATTTTGTTACATTACTAGGGATGGTCAAGAAAATTGGTCGTTACACACAACACTGAGCTAGATTGATAGTGTCCAATAATAAAGGGACGGATACTTCTGTAGCTAATATACCAGAAGGATATTTTCGAAACCTTTCACAACACTCTCAATATGGTAAGTAATTATGTGGCCAAAGGTGGTAAGCACACCCAGCTGGTAAGGACTTGGCAGGTTTCGAAACTGTCATCTCGATCTCCACCCAGTATATACAAATAAATAAAATGCAACTTATTTTTCCAGGGTCAGTATTCAAAACACACTCCTCCACTGATGCCCGGAGAGTCTATTGATCAGCAAAAGGCTGTGCCGACCGGAGTGCCCAGGAGGACTTACTCCGCTGCTGGTAGTAAGAATAATGGTAAACGGTTTGATTGTTATACTATATTTGATTGCATTTGAAATATTGATGTATTAATTTTACTCCGATATGTATGTAAAGTGAGTCAGCAAAGTTAGATTTTCATTTATATTCTGCTTGACACTTAATTGTTTTACATAACGTTAAATTTGTCCACAGCAATGCCCAAAACTCAAACTCGTTCAGGATTGCCAGTTATCGCTAGCGTACAATCATTGGCCACACCACCCCCTCTCATGCCTTCTATAACGCGCGGCAAATCCAAACGCCACGTCCCCCCGCCCCCTCCTGAACCAGAACCCCCACAAGCCCCTCCAACTCCGCCACCCCCGCCTAAGCCACCAACCCCTCCTCCGCCGCCACCGCCTAAAGTCTACAACCATGTAATAGTAAAGACGTTACCACCCCGCGAAGTCGCCAATAAAGGCACCATGTCGAAACCCATGATGGTTTCCAAAGGAGTATCTTGTCGACCACATCCATGCACTAAAGAATGTCAAACAGACCCAAGTTTAGAACGGCGGGTACTCATCCCAGTACCAGTACCAATTTACGTCCCGGTACCTTGCGCTATGTGGTCCCTACCGTTCCCGGTACCAGTACCCATTCCAATACCTATTCCGACGCCAGTTTTTATACCCACGACAAGGAATTCTGCTAAAGGGATAATGAAAGAGATCAATAAGATTCATGATAAGATGCCGACGGATCCGTTCGAAGCTGAGTTGCTGATGATGGCCGAGATGGTGGCCGGTGATAAGAAGAAGGATCAAAGTGATTCAGATACTGATGATGATAATGGTTTGTTGTATTTATTTTAACAATACACTTGTTTAGAAAATTGTTCTATGTCTTTTTGAGCTATTTTATGTATGTGTAGATAAGTTACCTAAATAGAGCAATCGAGATAAAAAGTCAAACTCGCTTTTTGAGGCGATGATAGCTTAGTGGTAGTGACGTCTGTTGCCGCAGCGAAGGTCATGGGTTTGAATGCTATAATGAGCTTGAGATTTCGGTGAAGGAAAACATCGTGAGGAAACACGGTGGTAGGGTTAACATGGGGAAAATATTGACATGTGTCATGTGGTTTGCATTTATTAAAAAATATGTATTTCCAGGTGAAGAAAGCTTCAGCCCAGTGGCTGGTATAGATGGCAACAACGCGTTTGGTGAGGACATGTTACAAATGGCTCTCAAAATGGCGACGGAGTACGAAGATCAACCTGTTGACCTGGAGTCAGCTATGACGGCGAACACTATAACGCCTAGTTCACATCCTGGCATGCCTGGTAAGTTCTATCTCCTATATCTGTTCCTAAAAATATTTGTGAGTCTTTTGTGATGGTACAGTTCAGTAATAAACATGATTTATTATAAGCAAGATTTTAAACCCCTCAGGGGTGTATGCTACCCCTGGACATTTACCTGGGAACGCGGATAATTTTGTAGGAAACTAACAAAACTTTTCAATAAAATTTATTATTTCATACAATGTAAATGCCCATTGTGACTGTCCATGTAATATTTTGACTTCGAGGCTTTGTAATTTCAATCCCCTGGTATTGCTAATGTATTGCCAAATTTTATAAAGCCTTCATAAGTGACGGGACACTTACCATCAGGTGAACTGCCTGCATGTTTGTTTTCTGACACACAAAAAAAAGTGCAATTACGTTTTTCTATTTCAATAAAGAGTTATCTATACTATATATACTAATATTATAAATTGAACATGGTAATCCCAGTAATTACCAGCCCCATTGAATAAATATTTTTGAGTTTCATAGCCCGTTTATCGAGGTAGGTTCAAGGCTACAACATTTAACCCGCGTGAAACGATTAGGCACAGCTAGCTAATAACATGCAAACTATAATATACTAGTAATATATGAATACGCCAGGTCTAGAGGGCGAGAGCATGCACCACCACCACATGATGGTGCTGGAGCAGCAGCGCGCGGTGGCGGCGCTGCGGGCGTCGTCGGCGTCGGCGTCGGCGGCGGGGCGCAAGCGCGTGCCGGCGCCGCAGCCCGCGGCCGCGCGCGCCCCGCGCTCCTCCAAGCGGCGCCGCGCCGAGCCCGCGCCGCCGCCCATGCCCGACCCGCCCCGGGAGCCCGCCGAGAAACCTGACGCCAACATGTGTCTCAAGGTTCATTTATTACCTATCTCTATGTTCTACTGACCGTCGTTTGGTACCTTTTAAAAGTGGATGTTTAATTTTGTTTTTGGTGAATATCACTTCCTTTCTATATTTTATCATCCCTCCCCACCCTAGAAAATGGAAATAAAAGAAAATAATAAATAAATAAATAATAAATAAATAATAAATAAATAATAAATAAATAATAAATAAATAATAAATAAATAATAAATAAATAATAAATAAATAATAAATAAATAATAAATAAATAATAAATAAATAATAAATAAATAATAAATAAATAATAAATAAATAATAAATAAATAATAAATAAATAAATAATAAATAAATAAATAATAAATAAATAAATAATAAATAAATAATAAATAAATAATAAATAAATAATAAATAAATAATAAATAAATAATAAATAAATAATAAATAAATAATAAATAAATAATAAATAAATAATAAATAAATAATAAATAAATAAATAATAAATGAATAATAAATCTTTATTATACGATAATTCATTTTACAAAACATATTTGCGCTGGCTCCTAAACTAGGTGGATCCTGTATTTTAGGAGCCAGGTGCTTCCCATCAATGTTACAATTATCAGGTAAACTAGCTGTATACTATCACATAAAGATTTGAGTTCCCGATAGCCTCAAATATGATATTTATTTCAGTACACTTTCGGTGTGAACGCATGGAAACAATGGGTGATGACGAAGAACGCCGAAATAGAGAAAAGTTCGATTCGACGGAAACCGTTCAAGTCTGAAATACTGCAGTTGACGGCGGACGAGCTCAACTACTCCCTGTGTCTGTTCGTCAAAGAAGTGCGGAAACCTAACGGCAGTGAATACGCTCCTGATACGATATACTATTTGGTTTTAGGTGAGCTACAAAATGTAAAACGAGACTAACTCTTTTCGTATCTTAGCAATGTTAGAACTGTCCGTCCGAACTCTCAATCAGCTTAGTTGTTACTAAGTAATTAAGTATTATCAGTTGACGACCACTTTTCAAACATCATTATTAACTTGTTAGGGTGTGAATAATACACAAGTTTTAGTACATCATTTATTTTATTCATTTTTCTAACGGCATGAGTATTTTGAGTTGGCAAATTTTCGAAACCTACATATGGGACAAACTCATAAATCGCAAAAATTTGGCGATTTGTTATGTAAAAGCTGTCCTGATTGTGAACAATTTAGTTATTTTACATCACGAGTTTGCTCCGCTTTTATATATTTTATGTATAATTGTATTTGAAGATATTAATAATACGATTATTCAAAATGATGTATCTTTTTGTAGCATGTTGCCATGTTCAGATATTTAAGAAGAATTTTTAAAAATTGACTTATCCGCCCGCGCCGATGTTTTGCGATCAGTAAATGCAAAGCCTTCGCAAGGAAATGATTCAAACAATCAAAATGATCCGTGTTTGTTGTCCAGGGCTCATGACCCCATACTCACAGAATAACCATTGTAGTGCACCACGCCATTCTAGCGATCGTGTATTACCACTTTCGCTAAATGGAATGCGCCCTCTTAACCCAGCAAAGTAAGGATTAATTGAAATGATGGAAAATGTTACTATTATTTTTGCTTTCAGGTATACAACAATATCTGTTCGAAAACGGCAGAATAGACAATATATTCACGGATCCATATTACGAGAAGTTCACGGATTGCTTGGACGAAGTCGCCAGGAAGTTCTCGGTTCTTTATAATGATTCACGTAAGTCTCTTATTCGTTGCTCTTATTTATTGTTTGTGACTGGGTTTCCATTAAAGAAAGCATAGCACAGTGTTAGTACTTTTTAAACTTTGGTCTCATATGCTAGTCCAGATTTCAGAAGGTTGTTTTTACTGAAGAGAGCTGGCAATATTTTTTTTTTATTTATAAACTTATGCCGATTCCAAAGATGGTAAGCACGCAGCTTACCATCACTTACCTCGGTAAGATTGTGGTCAAAGGAAGGCTTTACAATGCGTAATAAAGAATTTAATATAATGTGTACAGTGTTAAACTTTTTTTTTTACTATGCCTTTGTTAGACTACAATTTCTCGAGCACACACAGCCTTGATGGAACTTGCTCTCTGCAGCAAGTATAACTAATATTTGACTAGTACTGTTATAAAAGAATAAACAAATGATTTATAAAATTACAGAGTACATAGTAACGCGTGTCGAAGAGGAGCACCTATGGGAGAGTAAACAGTTGGGCGCGCATTCGCCGCACGTGTTATTGTCCACACTTATGTTCTTCAACACAAAACACTTCAACCTAGTGGTGAGTAATAGTATACCTTATCTTATCAAGAAATCCAAGTCAACAAAGTAAGTTCCTGCAACATGGTGGGACAGAACGACCGATATTCCGGAGTCAAGTAGTAGAATCAACTGTCCGTTTTCCTACTTACACGTTAGAGAAATTAAATAGATGTCTGTCTAGGTGTTTTCAAGGCCAGAGTGAATAGGCATTTTCTGGGCAAGCATGGTACTACGTCAGCCTCATTTTACATTACAAAAAAGACATCTTGTAGGGTCTATAAACTTTTATCTTTTGATCATGTTTATTATAGTCTCTATATATTTAAATTATTAACACAGACGGTGGAGGAGCACATGCAGCTATCATTCTCACACATAATGAAGCATTGGAAGCGCAACCCTAACCAGCCGGGGCAGGCTAAGATACCCGGCTCAAGGAATGTGCTGCTACGCTTCTATCCGCCGCAATCTGCATTAGGTAACATGCCTTTTCTTTATTAGCTTTAGGTAGCGCTGAGAGTAGCAGTATCATGAATTTATCTTTTTTGTTATTGTAGAAGCAAATTCAAGAAAGAAGAAAGTATATGAACAACAAGAAAACGAGGAAAATCCACTCCGCTGTCCTGTGAAACTGTATGAATTCTACATTTCGAAGTGGTATGTACATAACATTGATTTTATTTCGTAATGTTTTAACTTTTCCCTTCTATACTTAGTGTCAGTTATAAAAGATTTAAGAAATGATTACGCGTCAGAATAGACTTTACTTATCGCAGTTTATTTTCCAGTCCGGAGTCGGTCCGCACCCGTAACGACGTGTTCTACTTACAACCGGAGCGGTCGTGCGTGCCGGACTCGCCCGTGTGGTACTCCACGCAGCCGCTGAGCCGCGCGGCGCTCGCCAAGATGTTGCATCGCGTCAAGATGGTCAAGGAGATCAATATAGCGCTGTTGACCAGCTAAGGTATACAAGGATAAGTTTCTTGTGACACCACTTATTGACGTTACTTAGTTGTAGCACCAAGTTCCGCCCCTATTCACTCATATTCAGTAAGTACACACACGCCTTCTTTAGCGAGGGTATCGATTCGATTGCATGCCTCTTTCTCCTATCATAAGATGAAAATTATAAAAATAACTTATATTTTCACAGAGTTCAACCCAGCTGTTGGAAACAGGCTTATAAGAATGCAACACTGTGAAGATAATCAGTGTCACACAGTCGCCCCTCCAGAAGTTTGTTTCCCGGCCTCTGTACTGTACGTACCGAGCGACCGCCGGTCGACTCACCTATGTATTGTTGTTAAGATGGTGACATGTATATTTTTTCTACTTTATATATATCAGTCTGCGCAATGGACGATCGAACATGGAAATAGTTATATTAGATTACTTTTTTTATGATGTTGCAATGTTTTAGCGTGTAAGTTCTGTGTGGGACTGTTACATGTACAGATGGTACTAGTTATCGATTTGAAATATTTCACGTATATTTTAATTAATTTATCGTTCAATGTCCAATTGGTTATCGTGAATATTGTATAATGAATTTAGACCATTTGATTTCCATTGGCCTCGTTGAAAACATAATGTGAACAACATTTGGAATTTGTAAATACGCTCAGCGACTTGCATCAACCAATGATTTATTTCATTCGGAAATGTGCGATGCATTTTAAATACGGCTACTCAGATCTTAAATTCCTCGTTGCCAGGACAAAAAAAAAATCTTCCCTCTTGTAATATTTGAAAATTAATAACTAAATAAATAGTTAAGTGATGTAAGTTTAAAAATTCCAATTTCCTTTTTAGTGGAAGGCGCGCACCCTTGTGTTTATACATAATAATAGCTTTCGTTTTATAAATCGGGAAAATGATTATAATATCTCACAGATAGAAATTTTTATTAATATAGCTTAGTGAAAGAGTCAGATTCGTATTATATTTTAAGTATAATGGCGTCAGCTGTAAGGTTTAGGTTACTGATGTGTAAAAAAGAATACTGATTCTTGAAAATATGAGTTTTATTTTTATATCCCTTTCTTCAAATTCACTTCAGGTGATGATAACTCAGTGGTAAGGCGTATCGCACACACGATAATATTATAAATGTGAAAGTTTGTGATGGATGTCAGAATGTTTGCTACACAGGTAGAATATATTCTGTGTATAGGATACTTTTTATTCAGGGAAAACAAGATCTCTCGGAAGCGCGGGTGGAACTGTAGGGTGGAAGCTAGTTTAATTGCGAAAAGTAACAGTATTACATTTTCAATAACAGGGCTACCAACTTCTAAACGAGGGGACAAGTTATGCGGTATGTTCCGATATACACTGCGAGCACTGTAAGGTGTGACGTAAATTTAATATACTGAGAAGCCGTTCCTTTATAGTTAGCTATACCTACTGAGTACTGTTTAAAACGGAACGCAGTCCAGTATACTGTCTGTCATCCATGTATGTATATGTCTATGTGGATACTGTCATTCTGGACGCTGTTGATTACGTGATCAAAGCACTGTGAGAGCACCTTACCTCAAAAATGGCGGCGTTTATGACGTCATTTCGTTTCCCTATGATACTGCGGTAGTATACTGTCAGTCCATAACGGAACGAATTTCTCCCCAGTAAGACCACTGAACAGTGCTCCCAGTGTATATCGGAACATACCCATGATGAAAGGATACATTACAGTATTGTAGGTTCGAAAGAAACAATTTTTTTTTTCATTCTAACATACAGGCAAAGGAAAATCAACAATTTGGTTTTTGCTAATTCGTTTGTTCGTCGTTTGTCCTTGATTGTCGCAAAAAAAATATTGTTTGTTCGTTATTATTTTTTTTTTTAAATTTCGAAATAGCTCTCGTTGGCGTGTGAAAATCAACTTTTTTGTTTTTTTTTTTTTGCTAATTCGTTTGTTCGTCGTTTGTCCTTGATTGTCGCAAAAAAAAAAAGTTTGTTTGATGTTCATGTTTTTTATTTTAATTTCAAAATTTTGAGTTCAACCTGACTTGAAATAATGATGTCTGGATTTTTTTCAATCTCACAAGTATCGATCGATAGTATCAATCACATTTATCGGTTGAAAATATACGTTTTTCCGTTCTTATATACCTGTTTTTTTTTTGTTTGTTTTCTAAAGTACAGTTATGTCGATAATCAGAACATTCCGTTTTTTCTCTTCCTATTCAGAAACGACCCGGTTACTCTAGGTTAGAAGTTTTAACAGAAAAACCTAAAAATTAACTTCTAACCGAAAGTATTCGGGTCGTTTCTGAATAGGAAGAGAAAAAACGGAATGTTCTGATTATCGACATAGCTGTACTTTAGAAAACAAACGACAACTTAGTCAGGAGTTTGCGCACTCGCAGTAGTATAGACTTGGTTCTACAAATGAATGCAGGTGTAATTACATTAAAAAAAAAATACAGGTATATAAGATCGGACAAACGTATTTTTTCAACCGACAAACGATAACTACTAGCGATTGATTGAAAAAAAAAACGCCCGATATCATTATTCCAAGACCCAGATTGAAGTCAAATTTTCGAAAATTAAAAAAACAAAAGGAACATCGAACAAACAATATTTTTTTTGCGACAATCAAGGACTAACGACGAACAAACGAACTATCAAAAAAAAATCAAAAAAGTTGATTTTCCCCTGCCAAAGAGAGCTAGGCAAAGGTTAGCACAGACTGTATAGCTGTACAGCTATACAGTCTGTGTCCGTTGATTTATCAACCCTTCCCTTAACTAACCATTGATGTATTTACCAAAAAAATCCGCTAGATGACGCTAGTAGCGTACAATGACAAGTGTAAAGGGGGTCACACACGGCGAACCTACTTTCCTTCTCTTTCGCTGGTATAGCACTGTCTCATATATCTTAATTAAGATAAAATATTATCGTATCTTCGCCGTGAGTGACCCCCTTTATACTTTATGGATAGTTACTTATACTCTTTGGTGTAATATCCACCAAAGAAATCCATCTCTTTAAAAAATTAACATTGGATCTCTCTTTCTCATTCACTCATATAGTAATCCATATTATAGCAGACAAGACAGCCACAGTACCCTTTGCTAAAGTAGCGCCAAATAGAAAACAAAACGGTATTGTTTTTTTTTTTGATCGATTCAATTTCATATTTCATTCATCATATATTATTCGTACTACTTTACTTACAATGTATTTTTATTTTTAAAATCATTATTTTCAAAATTCACTTCCCTCCTACTACCTTCAAATCAATACCAATATTCAATTCAATATCAGAAAGGCATACTTGCCTTATTCATAGTTATAATTTTTAAATAGATAGCTAGCATATAGTAAAGGGCAGAGCAGAAAAAGCATCATAGAAGAATTTTGATTGATCACTTGAGCTTGTAATCGCCATTACGACGTTATTAAATTAACGTTGTACTACTGCACAGTTTTTCGAAAGTTGTGAGTAAGAATATTGCTTTCTGGAGGTTTGTTGTATATTTATTCGTAAATAGAACACATTTTTCTTTCAATTTTGGCGGGGGGACTGGCACGTTTCGTGGTCGAGTCTTGTTGATTGAATGGCGATCTGTCACCTGTCGCCTCCTGGCCTCGTTGACACAGAAAAACGTTCATGTATGAGCGGTTCTCAGTAAATTAACAGTGCAATAGTTAAATTCCTGGTGCGCGTTCGATGTGGACTATCGACGATGCGTCGCGTTTAGGTTTGGATATGGATAGAAGGCGTACGTGCCCAAGCTACGAAGCCGGGTTCGACGCGTGCGATCCGTTGGGATCAGTGCTGGAGTGGACGGGGCGAGGACCGGCGCGTATACTGCGGCGTCGGTGTCGCAGCGAAGGCGTGGATCGCTCGCCGTATGAGGATGCGATTCGCGACACGCACCGCTCAGCGGACGGTAGCCACCGCCACCATAGGGTACTGCCCAACAAAAGCTACTTCACTCTGAACAGCGCTGAAGCGCACTACGACAGGTTCCGGCACGAGTGCTCGCTGCCGGCGGCAGAAAACGGCGACTACGTCATGGCCCACGAACAAAAAAGATATCAAGGGTAAGGAACACTAACATAACCTAAATAGTAAAAACAAATAAATTATTAAGCCTAATTGTTTTGCCTGTATAACCTATAATTCCACATGCTTTTTTTCTATATGCTCATTGTCCTTGAATGTGTATGGACATTGTGTTAATTTTCTCCACAAATCTTATTTCTATCTTTGTGTAAATCATTTTTATATTCCCTGAAAATATAATTTAAATTGAAATTTAAGGCGATGATAGCTCAGTGGTAGTGACGTCGTACGCCGCGGCGAAGGTCGTGGGTTCGAATCCAAGGAAACCATAGCACGGTGGTAGGGTACTTTGTAGTACCCGCCTGGCTGGCTACCACCCTCAAGTTGAAAATCTGTCGCCAAACACCTATTGGTGTGTTCCGGCAGCTGCACTTGAGAGCCAGATCCTTCTAGGCTTTGTGTGCTTACCACCTTCGGCCACATCATCATCTACCATAGTGAGATTGTGGTCAAACACAAGCCTATACAAAGTAAAAAAATATATAAAAATTATAAATGATAATATTGTAAATAAATGCAAATGTTCAATTTATTCATGTTGTAATTTTTTCAATTAATGTTAAATATCACCAAAGTACCAAAAGCTAAATTTCACAACCCTGTGCTTTTAGTTACCAGCAAGAAAGATCAAAATTCTACAGAAAAAGTCCTACCAGACCATTACTAGTAACTACCTTATCTAATACAAAAGTAGATGACTCAAGATTGCCAAAAGTTGAAGAATTACTTGAAAAAGTTGACCAGGAAATGATGGAAGTACAAATGACAAAACAACCTCTGAAATCAATACTCAATAACTCAATACCAAAGTCACCTCCACCGGGGATACTGAAAAAACCGAAAAATAGAACGTACCAGGAGTCTAGAATGAATATGGAAGGTCGGAGAAGACAAAGAGCAGCTAGTGAATCTGATAACCTCTATTGCAGTTTTCATATCGGCCAACCAATACCAGGGTATGATAGGTAAGTTCAATTGATTTTAATGATCTTATTTAATTCTTTTTACTGTTGTTTTGACCACAATCACGGGTACCTAGTTGATGATGTGGTTGCACACCACATGGTAGTATGCACACACACTAGCTTTGATTGTAGATTTAGAAGACCCCATGACCTTAAGCCTCTGTATTTTGCTCTATTGAGCAACACAGGTTTTACCAATACCTATCACTATACCGAGTTTTGTATCGCCAAGCCATGTTCTGGATTTTGCACAATTACTAAGGAAAAAGGTTCTATATGTTCATATAACTCCCTAAATATAAAAACAGTATTTTATTTCCCAAATCACCAAGCTATGCCTTGCATAGCTTGGGGCCCACTGCTAACTTAAAATGTAAACTTTCCTGTTATAAAATATAAAATTATTTCTCTTTGTACCCAATTCAATTCTTAGTTACAAAATTCTTAAGCTGCGCGTCCACTTGGTAGGTATTCGAGCGTATGGAGTGGACTCTGTTAAAAAATGCCGACGGTCGATGCGATCGTCGTTTAAGGCGACGATATACGCAAAATGATGATTCTAAATTAAGTTTTTCTCTGTATTCTTTAATGTAAGAGATTTGTAGAAAATATATGTTAAACTAGAGGATTTATGCCAGGGATCAATTTTTTAAATAATTTCTATGATAATGTCAGTAAAAAAGCGAGAATATGTGTCTTTTTCAAATTGAAAATGGATTTTTCGCCATTTTACCCATCCAAATAACTTGAAAATATTATAGACATTCTAAGATCTGTATTAGAAAGGGAACTATTTTGTTACTTTTCCAAATTTTTTTTTTTTTATAAAATCAAAACGTCTTTTTTTACTAGGAAATAGCCTTTGTTTCTTCTCTCTCTCGCCAGTTAGTTTAGTGCGGGACAGGGTTATTTGCGTATATCATCGCAATCATATGCCGACCAAATGGACGCGTAGCCTTAGATTTATTTTTAAGGTGACGAAAAATATCTTATTATATTATAATCACTTTTATCTTATCACCATGAGAATCTATTGTGTGAAATCGTTTCATATTGATACACTTGTGACTTTGCAAACATAACTAAAACAAGCTGGCTTTGTCTTAATGACATTGATTTTTATGTTATCACATGAATTAAATGACAGTTAACCCAAATGATAATACAATGATTTGAGAATTAATAACTAGCAGTGAATTAAATTCTTTGTTTTGTATTTTGGTTTTCAATCATCATGATTATGAGTAGCAGTATATTAATTATTCATGAAGTGGAGATGGTAAGAGTTTTTTTTTAAACTATATATTGGGCTTGTGATTGACCATGGTTAGTGATATATGGCTAAAGGGGCACAAAAAGCCCAGAAGGAAACCGACTCGCAAGTTATAGCTTTTTGGACATGAAAATAAAAAAAATCGTCAACATATGAAACTTTTATCAAAAAAAGATAAAGATTTAAAATAAAGATAATTAAATATATGGTATACAAAATAATATATCTATTTAGGCTATATGTCTAACTAGCGTGTGGGAGGAAAATTTAACCAATAGTTATTGTTCATAACTCGCGGCTCATCATTTTTGGTAGACAGATAGCCTTACAATACAATATAATTTACCCACTTAGGGGATGAATTTTGAAAATCTCTAGGTGAATGCCTAAGTTATAAAAGCAACTTCCAAGTCTGTAGACCCTGCGCTGCGGTTTACTGCGTGCGTTGACATGTCAGTCAGTCATTTTTTCCTTTATACAGATACTAGCTTTTCCGCGCGGTTTCACTCGCGTTCCCGGGATAAAATATAGCCCATGTTACTCTAGAGATAATGTAGCATTGTAACGTTGAAAGAATTTTTGAAATCGGTCCAGTAGTTTTTGAGTTATTCGTTACAAACACAAAAATACAAATCTATCCTCTTTATAATATTAAGTATAGATAAGACACAAACAAACAAAACCTCTCACCCTAAACGCATACATCTTCTCCGTTCCGTCGTGGGTAAAAATATGATAACAAACGAACTAAAAGTTTATTTTACATGATCCTAGTTAAAACTAAGTATATACAGTACTTACAGGGTTATTTTTCAAACACCGGCAGTGCTATAGTAAAAGTTGTTCATATTGATGAGTACTTCCACCCACTAAAGCACTGCCGGTGTTTTAAAAATAACCCTGTATACTTGTTTAGAAACTTACCTGCAAACAAAGCAATCTACTGTAGTAGTAGTGTAATCTACAAAGTAATCTAAAATAGGATTAATAAAGTACATTTTGCAAACCATTGAACGAAATTCATTATCTATCATGGTCATGTTTCATTAGTTTTGAACCGTATTAACAAGGTGATAAGGTATACAAATGTCTTACAAAGTTGGAATTAAAGCAGTAAAATAACTTTAGCATAGACATCAGGAAACTAATTGCAGTTGAAAAAGAAGCAAGAAAATGCTTGCATTTAGAATAGAATAGTTTTTTATTTGACAGTATATATCAATTTCTAAATCTATTACATGCTTATACTAAAATTATTATTAATTATACTGCCAACAAAAGGCAACCGCTCAGCAATATAGTTGCGGTATAAATTAACCCACAACGCTGATTTTCAGCGGCAACTTTAGTTGACGTTTGGACGCCCCTGCGTCAATATGGATGCACTTTAACCCGTTAAAAGCAAAATATATTAATATTAATTACTTAAATAATTTTATATAATTGAGAAAATATTAATTAGAATTATGTCCAATATTTGAGGTTAGGATGAAATAAGAGAGAAATTGTTGTTGTTGAGAATTTGTGACCTATTGCAGTTGTTGTTAATTTCCTGTAAAGCAATATCATAGTTTATTATATTTCATATCTTAGTTATATGAAGTGTGGTGTAAAATTAGGTCTCAAAACGAATATTGACACCCCGTTTGAATTTCTAACAGATGTTTTGATTTTTTTATTGATGTGTTCCGGCATGTGCACTTAAGAGCCAGTTCCTTCTAGGCTTTGTGTGGTTACCACCTACTTCCAAACCAATAGTAACCTATAGGCTTCTAAGGTCTGAACTGAATAAATGGCTTTGACTTCGAAAGCGCTTATAGGACGTAATTTGCTGATTCGCGCATGAGGGGTATATCATTGGATTATTGTATGCATTAAATATGCTTTTAAACATAATTAAAACCATACGTTGGTTCCCTATCAATAAATAACGGACATTTTATTAAGGAATTAATTTATAGTTTTACAACGTTTTGAATGCAAAATTAATACAAATATCAATCTATTGCCAGGGGCGGATCCAGCCCTCAAAAAAAGGTTATGTGGTTGCCGTCGTCACTCGAAAATAGGCAAAGTCCGTGTCGGACTACGAACTCGCTCACGATCGATACATTACATTCCTACAAAGGAGACGTTTACAAAATGTATGACGCGGTCCGAAACACGCACGGTTCATTGTTTTCTTAAATTTTATAAAGCGTTGAATATAACATTAGTCTATCGACCTCAATTAGGGTTGTGGCAATGTTGTGGGCATGCTCACCGTGCCCACAACGGTGGATCCGCGCTTGTCTATTGCCATACGCTATAGGCGCAAATCACAAAATGATATCACGTAGGAGCTTGAAATTGACGTAATAAATTTAAAAGCTAGAAATATCCGATACAAATTAAAATTGAACAGTAAAACAGCATGTAATATTCAGGCGGCATTATAAAACATGTAATACCTTAATTCTTTTTTCAGCATGTGCTAGGTAAATATACATATAATATATTATACAATTTCTATTTAAAGACTCTTCTACCCTAATACCTAATTATCGGCTCTACAATATCTATTACGGCCCCCTTGCCACTTCAGCTCCCACATACCTATTTATAGCATAACCTATTTGTTAGTATGCCCAATAAGGTGGATTGATTTGCGGATAAGGAGTATGATAAAGGATTATTTTATGTATGTTTTATGCTTTTAAAACTAGTTAAAACCATTTGTTGGTTCCTTGTCAATCTATACTTCTATACTAATATTATAAAGCTGAAGAGTTTGTTTGTTTGAACGCGCTAATCTCAGGAACTACTTAGTGGTTCGATTTGAAAATTTGTTTCAGTGTTGGATAGCCCATTTATCGAGGAATGCTATATAGGCTACTTTTATCCCGGGATAACACTAGATCCCTCGGGAACGCGGGTGAAACCGCGGGGCGGAAGCTAGTAAATAATATAAGTACATAATATTAATAATACAAATATAAATGTATAGCCATACGCTACAGACGCAAATCATAAAATTACGTCTCATTGGTGCTTGAAATTTACGTAATAAATTAAAACATATAAAATATACTACGTTGGAAATTCAAAATGAGGCACAACAGCTATACTATTCTAAATTTGCATTCTTTGATTTGGCAATGTATGTGGACATATACATCATACACTACCCTATCTAAACTGTTTTGGAGTTATCCAAAATTATTATTAGAATCGAGTTGATTATAGGTATACATAGTTTGCGTCAACCACAATTTTTCACAACAATTTTGGAGCTGTCTCCGGGCCAAGCATACTGGGTGATTTTTTAGTCACTGGCAATACTTGCAGGCTTACTTGCTTGGTATTAAAATTAACAACTTGTATTTTGGGACTAACTGTGAAATCATGAAAATATTAACAGCTGTTCCATACAAAAGTTCAATACCTACTCGACCAAAATGTATGAAGCAACCGATTTATTTTACGCGATATCAGAGTTAGCCCCATAGTAAAAGTTGTTCACATTGATGAGTGACCCCTGCAAGTATTGCCAGTGATAAAAAAATCACGGTACTATACAGGATAGTACCTACTATGGTGATAAACGCCAAAATTACTGCCCGTACTCTCCTCTCCTTAGTCCATATGTTTGGTAAGTGGTAAAAAAGTATACCTAACGTTTTTATTAAATTTCAGCCGTCTATCTTACCAATCAAACAACACGAAACGCGCTAAGGACAATTCTGGCACAGGATATTCGTACGGCAGTGCTATAGCTACACTCAGCTCGCCTCCTTGCAAGAGCCCCCCAAACTACTCGAAGACCATGAGGTGCAACTGCAAGGATCAAGCTCTACCGCATAAGGATGATATACACAAACTGCATTTGTTGAGAACCACAGCTATTAATAATAAAGATGACATGGATCCTACTGATGTGGTAAGCATTTTTTTCTTTTTATTATTGTGAATAAATCGGACCACGTTTAGGATGCTACCCAGCAGACCCAGAAAGGTATGTATAGGACGCCATAAGAGAGCCTGTATTGCAGTGAACTGCAAAAGGCGGATATTTTTCATTAACTATGATTTCTTTATTGGAAAGCGTTTAGCTAATCGGTTTTCGATCACTGAGGCTTACGTTCAGTATATGGGTTAACATGTACGCAACGTGATAATCTCGCGCGTGAGAGAGCAGTTGTCCTTATCATTTGTTTCTAACAAACTGAGATAAAGGTAAAGAGCTGCGGTATTCTGTAAGGTGGAGGTACTTCCCCAGTCGAGCTGCTCTCTGAGCGACGTATCGCTATGCTCTACCTCTCTCTCGTATATACCGATAATTCTAGGCTCCTAATCAAGATGAAATCGGCGGTAACGGTATTGGTACGACGTTTCTAGTTTCAAGTTCATTGCACTATTGACAATATAAAGTTCGTATTATTATCTTCAAAAACGATTATTGAAGCTTTTTTCTTCGCAAGCATCAATATATTGTTGTTAAACTTATATTTCTTGTTGAAAATGTAGAAATATGGTTTTACAATATACCTAGTTCATATTGTAAAAAATATGTAGAATGGATCCACACTGTCTGCACATTCGAATTCCTCACTGACAGGTGAAGGTTACAAAAGTTTACAACACAAGTTACTTTCGTGAAAATACTCTTGCTGAAAATACGCCACCTGCTTTCATCGCTCAAATGAGCAGCTTCTTATCTAGATTTCAAAATACAACTGAAGTCGTATCTTCAATAAATGTACACGCGATGTAATACCGAACCTACTATATGAATAAAAGTGCAAAGTCCATGGCGTGACTTCAGGAAAAGTAAATTTCAAACACTGATTTGATAACTTTGAAAATGTTATTTAACTTTGCACATTTAGTTGTCAAAATTGGATACGATAATTTTCAAAGTTCCACCAAAATAGTTGTCAGGTTTACACTAAATTAGAATAAACGAGTAACGTGCATTCGCACGTCGACGTGACATAACTTTAATGTTTCCAAGAAATTCCACATATTCTATAAATAGACCATAAAATCATACCTGTAACTATTCCTTCAAGGATATGACGCTTACAATATGAATAGTGGTAGTATAAATAACCACTGTGATCACAATATTTGAGTCAGTTTCTAAATGTTTTAGATTTTATTTACATTTCGAATGATCCACCTGATTAACTATGTCAACACTCTTGATTGATTACCCGCTACTGCGTAAAATTATCTACGCAATAGCATCAAAACGTAGGAAGGGCTTCCTCTGACAGTCGCATATTAATCTATGTCTCATTCACTAAAGTCGGGCCTACAGATGAGGCTGGCACAGAACCGAAATTGACATAAAATTACCAGCAGTGGTTCTTGGACTGATTAGAAAAATTGTTGTTTTTGACAGTTTTTTGGTACCACATATCCTCGACCCGTCTCAATCGTGCTAACAACGATTCAGTCGAGCGTTCCTATTGCGCACCATTGTGCTCCCATTTATGGGTTTTCTCAGCATCTGGTCTACGATCAGGTGGATCGACTGCTTCTCAACCTTTTGACATAAAAAATACCAAGATACCATTCTAGAAGAATCTGACATATCTTAGTCTAGAGGTAGACCGGCACGTGCTTTGTACAATTATCCACCCGATGCCAGAGACGAAAACAAGTGTAATATAAACGTATATTCCGCCACGTTTATTTCAATAGCTCGTATTTTTCCTACGCCTTGGAATCCTACGTTGTTTATTGCTATACCTACAAAGTTTTAGTGCTTATCGCTGAGTTACAATTAGGATGTTACGTATTCTAACGAGGTGTTTTGAAGCTCTAAACATGAATAACTGGGTTTGTTTTAGAGATATCATCGAAAGTTAAGGTAAGAGAGGTAAGTATTATGAGCCACTAGAATTTAACAATGGTGGTATGAAAGTTTCGCATTGCACCAATCCGTACTGGGTTCGAAATTGAGGACTACGGCCGTTACCCCTTCTATGCAAAGGGAAATAAAGTTTTCTAAAGCCATAGTGAATAATTGAATCCATGTTTGGGATTGCCAGGGTGTTCTGAAGGTTAAAGAACCGATGATACGAGTATATCGACCCATCAGTCTATTAATAACTTGGTCTTTGATACATTTATCGATAGTTGTATGCAGTCGTGTAGTTAGGATGCAATGTGAAATATTCGTTCGTCAAAACAATTGATTTATTATGTACTTACTTATTCATCCAATAAAAATTCAAGTGAAACAATTCTTGAGAAACGTTGTAGTGAGTTAAAAAGGTCACAGCGGACGATTTGCGTAGGTCTGTGAAAACACAAACAATATATTGTCGAAATAATACAAAAAAAAAATTCGTAGATAAAACCATTTTTAAATTGTTGTAAATTTATAATAAAAACCAGAAAAAAACTGTGTATTTTTTATATTTAATACGCAACGAGAAAAACAGAACATGCGTTCAGATAAATTTTGCAACAGGTGCTAAACATACGTACCATGTATATTATTGTTTACATAATTGTCTAATCTCATCACCTAAGATATAAGGAAGTTGTGGAATTTTTACAAGATATTTTAGCTCTTTTGCTTTAGAGCGATGATGTTTTTATTACAGTGACGTGTACAATAAATGGCGTTATGCAAAATGTAGTCAATAGAATGTGTCATCTTAATGATGAGTTAAATTCTGCATAGACTTGTCTGGCAGTCTATGAAGCTATATCATCGTGCGTGAGCGTGGTTATAGTTGAATTGAATGATGGGGTTTTTAAAAAAAGTTATAACTAAATTATATCAAGAAGTAAGTGATAAATAATATTGGTATAAATTTCAGCAGCAATGAAATCAAACATTTCTATAAAGTTTGTACGTGACAAGTTCGTTAAATTTAAATTCTAAAAAACTTTAAAAATAAATCGATTTCGATAACAAATAATGATAAAACGGTAGAACTATGCAATACTAAAATTATTTTTAATTATTGCCTAAAAAGAATTCGCAATCGCAATAACTAGTTCTTAGCACACAAAAAAAACGTCACAACTATGTAGGCGTCGAACCGCATTATTGTTACTGGTTACATCCCGCTAAACCTTGTTAAATTGTCTATTTAATTCTGTACTCTTTAGATTTTATTGTGGGAGACTTGGTACTCTGCCAAATTTTACAAAATGTCAATACGATGCATTATCACTGTTACTACAGTGCGAAATCGATGTCCGATTGATAATATCTTGATTACAAAATTAATTGATAATTATTTTTTAAAATTAATAATGTGAAATAGTGGTAATTTTTGAGGTTTCGGTGAATATGTGTCCCACTTATGAACGTTGACCTCTGTGTACCAACCTTGACATGTTTTGTGTGATTATTTGTGGCTACACGTGTGTTCAAGGTGTAAGAAATTACAATAAGATTTTTTTTTCAATAATAAAATTACAGTGATAGTTGCCAAGAAGTTGTGAGTGTACTTCGATGTCTCTACACCGGTAACTTGCTGATTTTCTGCATTTATTTATGAATGACCTATTTCCACGGTTCATAGCGTGTTCTTACCTTTAAATACGAGATTTGTATTATAATTGAGAAATTTTCAACATTACTATGCCGTTAGGTCGACTGTTGTACTGATGTATCGGTTGTAATTGTTCTTTTTAATTTTATTAATATCAATAGATGCAGATATCTTTTATGGGAGAAATTATTTATTACGTTAATATTAAGCCCTGGGTCTGCGTTTATATACTTCTTTCCGTTCCCTTCTTCTTCTGTCATAATCGGTTTTTTATTTTTTGGGAATGTCACAGTTTTGAACTGATCACGTAAAACCCAGATTTTAAGACAGCCCCGTCTCTTTTTGGTTAACGACGTTAGAATGTGACAAAAATAATTAAAACTTGGGTTTTACTACGTATAGAGTGTTCAAATGAATTAACACTGTATTGCTAATATCATTAAGATAAAAATAGCAGGATATGAGTCTATAGTCAAAATAATCCTACTTTTAGGTGTCACACGTCCCAGAATATATTTTGAACACTATTGCTATGTATATAAAAATCGAATTCGAAAGTTTGTGAGCGTCTTTTTAGACAATAATTTAGTTTTTCAGACCTGTATATTAAAATCAGGATTTGACAATAGATATAATGACTATATTATTATGTTTCATTTGACTGTAATCCTTAGTAATATTATTAAGGTGAAAGTATTCTTGTTTGTCTGTCGCTACGTGTTCAGTTAAACTAGTGAACCGAGATATTATAAAATTACACGCATATTACCTGCTATTTGATTTGCTAATTAATTTGTGAGTATGAAAAACCTGTCCAAGTATTCGAGCGTGAACTTTTATAGCTGTTCCCCGCGGTTTAACCAGCAAAAGTAGCCTTAAGTTACTCCTTATAATATCAGTTATCTGCTAGAGAAAGTTCAGTCAAAATCGATCCAAACGTTTCGGAGATTAACCGAAATAAACAGACAAACTAACATTTTAAAAATCTATCTTTTGTTATATGTACCGTATATACTTTCATATGCATTTATTAAAAAGCTGTTATATTGTCATTACAGACACTTAAATTAAATTATATATTGCTTTTTATAAATTCTAATGTAGAGTACAAATTACATCAACAACTCTTTCTATTGATTTATCTATATCTATTATATATATTTTTTAGCCACGCCATGACACACCCACATGCCCAGCGGTGAGCCCAGCGCTGCCAGTGAGCTCTGTAACAGCAATACCGGCAGCCAAGAAACCTGTAAAAATTTTAAAGAAGAAAGTCAAACAGAAACAGAAGACCAATATGAAGAACAGCAAGATCGAATGTGGTGTAATCGAGGGGGATATCGATGAGTAAGTTAAATCTATCCTATATGATTAAAAAATAGACTTTAAATATTGCATAATATGATATAAATTTCAAGACACTAATTGTTCACCGCTCATTAATTTCGTTCGTTGATCTTTGCGAATCGAAATGTTAGTTTGTGGGCAGTGAAATAGAATTTATTTTTAATCATTGTTGCTAACAAACAATGACGTATTGTTAGTATTATCTATTTCTTTCTTTATCTTAAACAGTTTGTTGCCGGTTCTTCTCAGTTGAAGGCTGATTTCCGGACCGGTGGTTACTTTAGTAGCTTCGATGTTCATAAGTACCCTTCGAAAGCCTTAACTTAATAAATGGCTTTGACTTTGACTTTCAATAGTTAAGATTATGCGCAGCTCGTATCATACTATTATTTATGTCCACAGTGCAAACAGCAGATCTCCATCTCCAGATCCAATAATGGACACATGGCAAATGGAAACAGACACAGTGGTAGCTGATGTAGACATACATGAGAAAGCTCACGTGTCTATACACAAAACTGATATATTGGAGTTCAACTCGATTACAAAATTGTCTACTAAATTGAATGGAACTGTTGTTTCTCCGAAAAAAACATCAAAGGGTAAGTTATTGTTTTGGTAAAATTTATTAATAAGTAGGTACCTATCCAAAAATAAAAATTACCATGTGTATGTATTTATTAACAGCAACCTACGGGTGTGTTCCAGCAGTTGCACTTGAGAGCCAGTTGCCTTCTAGGCTTTATAAATGTCAGCAACATATCGGCAATCCTCTTGGTAAAGCTAATGTCCATAGGCGACGGTAGCAATTTAAAAAAAAAAAAAACAATTATATTGATCATATCATAATCAATGCTAGATTAAGTTAAAATATACCCTGGGATTCCAATAATAAATACAAAGAAAGAAAGTTTGTGGTTTCCATGAACGGTTGGTACTCGGCTGAACAGATTCGAGTGAAACTTGACACATCTTACAGATACGAAATATTCAAATCAATAAGGCTTTCATTTTGATCACAGATCCACCTCACCTTTCAGAGAAGCTGACTAAGGACCAGCTATTTTTGACAGCCTTACACACCACAAATCCTTTTAAATCAATACCAACTCGCAAAGGTTAACGACACCCCACTTTAACATTATAATTTATTATATCATTTCGTTGTATCGTCGTTAAATTGTAGTTCATGACTTGAAGTTAGAGTTCGATATTTGAATTTCAAATATCGAACTTTATTCAAAATTTTGAATACGCTCGCCATTACATAGATGTATTCTTGAAAGCATGAAGTATTTGTAAAAAGTTTTTAGTTCTAAATATCCTTATGTACTAGTATGATGCTTAATTAAACTTATTTTAGTATTTAGAGTATGTTTAATTTTTAATTTATAAATCGAGTTTCTTGCTTTATAGAGTTACTAAATTCCGCCCCGCGGTTTCACCCGCGTTCCCCAGGGATCTTATGTTCTTCTCCGTACCATAGGCTATCTGCATACCAAATTTCATCGCGATCGGTTCAGCGATTTAGGCGTGAAAAGGTAACAAACAAACAAACTCACTTTTTTATCTTAGACTGGTCCGTTTTAAAGTCTGTATGACAGCAAAGATGAGTTTAGATGGTTCTCTCAACGTATGATAAAATTAAATAAATATCAAATTTAAGATATATGTATCATGTCAGGATAAAAAAAAACAAATGAGGCAAACAAACCATTACATTACAACATTATCTAAGTCGATGCATGTAAAACTTTTTCCTTTTATCGTAAAAGTTTCATAAAAGACAAATTAGGGGCAAATATCCACGTGTAATTTCCTGTGTTTCGAAACGATGTTAAACTTCGGTTAATGTTAAAGTTAAATTATGCTAATTGACATGAATCGTACATCAAGTTATCATTACCTTGGATATCGGAATGATATTTGTAAATAATGATTTGTTTTGCTGCTTTTGCCGTTTCGATTCTACCAGACTTTAAATTAATGGCTCACAATTTGATTTAGACTATTTCGGTATTATAGCTCCATACTTTTTGATATGCAACATGTAATGAAAATAAATTAAGCCTTCACAAGCACTTATGAATAGTCTGACTTAAACGCACGGTTCGGAAGGTTGCTTTTGCTGAGAAGCGCCGGCAAGGAACCCAGCAATTACTGTAAATCTATTTCGTTTTGAGCTGTACATAGCGCAATGCGCCTGTGACGGATATTAATAAAAATAGGTATTATCGCGCATCTCCTTTACTCGTATGACTTATCAATGAGTAAATATGAAATGCTTGTTAACCACCAATGATGATAGATGCGACAATATCAATAATCTCTTTTACCACACTATTTTCTTCACGTAAAATGCATTTTTCTAATAATTGTTACGGGTTTCTAGTCGATGCTTATTAGTAAACATTTGGTTTTAAAATATACATACTGTCTATAATTTAAAATTGAAGAAAAAGGTTTACAATCACTGCTTCTTTGTTTACGTTTTATCTATAAAAAATGGAGTGTAGTTATTGTTATTAGTAGATTTTTATTTATTTGTCTTGTGTTTTATAACATTATTAAATTGTATAACTTCATCCCCCTTTTTTTTTTTTTACTTTGTATAGACTTGTGTTTGACCACAATCTCACTATGGTAGGTGATGATGTGGCCGAAGGTGGTAAGCACACAAAGCCTAGAAGGATCTGGCTCTCAAGTGCAGCTGCCGGAACACACCAATAGGTGTTTGGCGACAGATTTTCAACCTGAGGGTGGTAGCCAGCCAGGCGAGTACTACAAAGTACCCTACCACCGTGCTATGGTTTCCTCACGATGTTTTCCTTCACCGAAAGCTCAAGCTCATTGTAGGATTCGAACCCACGACCTTCGCCGCGGCGTCCGACGTCACTACCACTGAGCTATCATCGCCAGTAAGGATGTAGTCCACTTAAGAAGTTTTAGTTTAGTGCCCCCCCCCATTTATTTAGTCACTCAAAAAATCCTCTTTATAGCCTCCTCTATATGCTATTTGATAGATATGTTCAATAATTTCTATTATTATTCCGTAATTTATAATAATGAATGCTACACATATTTTTTGTTTCTTTACAGATTCCCCACTAAGTCTCCCTGAGTCAGTGACATGTTGCCTCCGCCCCTCCCTCTTCCCCCGCGTCCCTCCTTACATCAGGTTCATAGGCCATGATGAAACGATCCCGCTCAAGATACCCATGGCCATTCAGAAGCATCTCAAGTGGAAGCTCACCACTATAACGCCGATTGTTGTGAAGAAAACTCTGCTTAATTCTGGATTCAGATTAGTTAAAAGTGAATGTGATACAGCTGAATGTCCGCAGGAAGGTGAGATAATAATTATGAGTTGTATTTCCCTGCCTTGTGTGATGATCACACATATACGATATCACGATCACTTCCTATTAAGGAGTCTGGCCTTAAAATAGACATGTCGGTGTTAGACAAGAATGGCGACTAACAACCGAATTCTGAATATTGTATTTTTGGAAAATTGGTTTTTCATTGTATTATCATACTAATCATGCTTCATAATAAATACTAATATTATAAAGAAGAAAGATTTGCAATGTTTGTAACGTATAAACTCAAAGACTATTGGACCAATTTCTAAAAATATTTCGCCATTATAATACTACACTATCCCTGAGTAACATGGGCTATAATTTATCCCGGGAATGCGGGTGAAACCGCGAGGAAAAGCTATTGTAGTATAAAGAAGTCCTGGCTGACTGACTGACAAGTGGGAATCAACGCAGAGTAAACCGCTGGTCCTAAGAACCATGAAATTTGGATATATTCCATTTGTAACATAGGGGTGTACTAAGGAAGGTCAATTTCTAATGGGGTTAAATAGTGGATCGCGGGTGAAACCGCGTGGCAAGTAGAAAGCTAGTAAATTCATCATCATCATCTCAGCAGTAAGACATCCACTGCTGGACATAGACCTCCCCTAAACTCATAATTCTTCAATATTAACTGCGTAAATTATATTACAGAAACTGTAGAATGGATCGGAATATGGGGCAAGCATATGAAATCAATAATGTTCAGAGCGATAAAAGATGGACAGAAGATGAACCATTTCCCCGGCACCTTCCAAATAGGCAGAAAGGATCGCCTATGGCGGAACTTACAGAAATTAGCCAGTAAACATGGAGTAAGCGAGTTTGGTATAATGCCCAAAACTTACGTGCTACCACATGATCTGAAATTACTGAAGCATGATTGGGAGAAATATTCAGAGAGCAATGAGCGGTGGATTATCAAGCCAGTAAGTTGATCATAATAATATAAGTTAAAATGCCGTTTAAATTAAAATTTAATTTATTAAGTGAGTATAAGTAATACACAATTTTAATATTACTGTTAATTTATGTTGTATTCTCTATGATTACTTTACTTTGGAAACTTTGTACTGTAATAATAGCTCATTGTAGGTTCGTCGGGTGTCGTGGTGATGGTCGTGGGTTTGAATCCACACTACCACACTCAAGTTGAAATTCTTGTCGCAACACTTACCGGTGTTTTCTGGCAGCTGCAGATTGAGAGCCAGTAACTTCTAGGCTTTGTGTGCTTACCACCTTCGGCCACATTATGTTTATTATGGTCAAAAAAGCCTATAATTTTTAACATTTTCACTTCCAGCCAGCGTCAGCTCGCGGCACAGGTATAAAGGTAGTGTCGAAATGGACGCAGATACCTAAGAAACGTCCCGTGGTAGTGCAACGATACGTGAATAAACCCTATCTGATTAATGGGAGCAAGTTTGACATGAGATTGTATGTTTTGGTGACGTCTGTGCACCCGCTTAGGATATATTTGTATAAGGATGGGCTGGCCAGATTTGCTTCAGGTATGTATCTCTATTTCGTGACTAGTTATGCCCTGTGGTTTCACCCGCGTTTAGTGTGATGTAATTTTCCTCAATAAATGGGCTATCTAATGCTATAATATTTTTTCAAATTGGACTGGCAATTCCTGATATTAAAGAGTTCAATTTACATAAAAATTCTTCAGGATTTTTATTAGCTTCCGTTCCACGGTTTCGCCCGCTTGGATCTTATGTTTTTCCGGGTTAATCCAGAATATATTCTATGTGTGTGCCAAATTTCATCCAAATCCGTTCAGCCGTTACGTAGTAGAGATTTTACAAACATAAAAAAAACATTTATAATATTACTAGCTGTCCCCCGCGGTTTCACCCGCGTTCCCGAGGGAAATTTAGCCCATGTCCTTCTCCATACCATAGACTATCTGCGTACCAAATTTCATCGCGATCAGTTCAGCGGTGTGAAAAGGTAATAAACAATCAAACTCCCTTTCGCATTTATAATATTGGTTAGGATTATTATTAGTATACATTGTTCCCTTCTTTATTAACATAGTGTAAATCAGTTAAGATTGTGGCTAAAAAGTATCCAAATACTTATGCAAGAGCATGGCATAAAGTTAATTGTTTGCTTTCATCAGATATAGATTTTAGCTATGTGATATAAAATTGAATCTTGCTCAGCTTCTAATGAAATAATTATAACTCCTGTTTATATTACAGTGAAATACAACGACGATCCGGCGTGTCTCAACGACAGGTATATGCATTTGACGAACTACTCGATAAATAGACTGTCCAAGAACTACACGCCCAATGAGGACTTCGCAGCGTGCGAGGGACATAAATGGCAAGTAATTCATTATATTATTTAGGGTTAGATAGACGATATTTATTACAAAAGTACGAACCAAAAAAGTTGTTTCAATGTCAATTCACATTTTTTTTTCAAGGGACCATCGACCACACTTACGCGGACTATCGGCGAGCGTTTAGGGCTCTCAGCCGTACTTAAAACTAAAAAAAATAATTTTTGGGCAACTTAAGGATTAATGCCGGTCTAACTCCTTGTTTCTAGAAGCCTTTCCAATATAGAAGCCTTTCCATATAACAAGGGTTTAAAAACCCTTGTTAAAAGTATATTTGTCTCTGTCAATGACGTATAAAATGATGAAGATGGCAGCAGGATTAACTTTGATTGGGCTTTCAGAAACTCGCGGTAAAGGAAAACGTTGATTTGTAAAGTCATTTACTTAACAAGGTGTCTTTAAGATTGTAAATATTATAGTTTTTTAATTAACTTTAAGTACTATAAAAATAGTAGTGCAAGGGTCTTTTAAGTTATACCAAGCTTACATTTTATAAATAGGTTGAGTATGGTTGACCGATGTTAAGTTATTGAAAATATTTTTATAATTTCAGGACACTACAAACCCTATTCCACTACCTGAAGACTGAGAAGGAAGTCGACACGGACGCCCTGTGGGAGTCCATGAAGGACCTCGTAATTAAAACTATTATATCGGGCGAGGCGAGCATCAGTTCACTCACTAAGGCTAACATAACCTCGCGGTATAACTGCTACGAGCTATTCGGTATTGATGTGTTGCTGGATGAAGATCTGAAACCTTGGCTTTTGGAGGTGAGCTGGTTTACATGGGAATCAAAAAATAATCAAATAATCATTACTTAATCAGAAGTTGACTAAACCACTGGTCCTAGAAACATGAAATTTGGACGTTATGTTTCTTTTGTAACGGGGTGTACTAAAAAACTATTTTCACACACACTGCCACTACCACTGGATATTGAACCATAAAATTTGGAGGGTAGTTTCTTCTTATAGCATAGGAGTTAGGGGTGTGCTAAGAAAATATTTGTCGGAATTCGATTCATAAAGGGGTAAAATGGGAATATCGCGGTTAAAACCGCAGGGTGGAAAGCTAGTCGGCTATCTTCATTGAATATATAAAAAATGTAACCTTGCTGAGTTTCTTGCCGGTTCTTCTCAGTTGAAGGCGACTTCCGAATCGGTGGTAACTTCAGTAGTTTCGACGTTCATAAGTGCCCTCTTAGGGCCTAAACTGAATAAATGGCTTTGACTTTGACTTTGACTTTGAAACAACATATTGTAGCTGAACAGATCTAAAAGACTCAACACTGAGGATGTAAATGAACTGTTAATAATGTTAATCTTTCAATATCCAGGTAAACATATCTCCAAGCCTTCACAGTGCGTCGCCCCTCGACATTCACGTGAAGGGCCCCCTAGTATCGACTGTACTCAACCTAGCACAGTTCCAAGTGCCCGTCAAGACTAACCTCGAGATGCTATCTAAAGACAAACCACATAAATTGGTATGTTGATCTATTATTTGCTTACTTGACCTTATGATATGTTATTTTTTGTGTCAGATGGCTGATAGGCGATGGTCCACATTGGTAAGTGGGTACCGTTGCTTTTAATCGTATTGCCAATGTGTTGCTGATCGTAACAAAACTTAAACGAAATAAAAATAGCATTTTTTTACAATACTTTGTATATGTAACTCTAAGAAAAAATACTTATATAATATTTAAAGAAAGAAAGGAAAACATTTAATTAGACTCGCACATGATGTTTGATATTTCGTAATTTAATATATCAAAAAGTGTTTGAGATAACCCTTTTTAATAGTCCTTTGAGTGTGTGGGTTAAGGTGATGAGAGACATCTATTGGTATCTAATCTCTACGATACGGTGAGATAGTGATCAAATACAAGCTGAATAATTTCATAAATCAACATGTTTTCTTCAGGCTGGATTACCATATGACAGCAGATTATATACAGTTTACCTATCAAAAGAAGAAAGAGACAAGCATATTATATACACTAACATGGATGAAAGGGAGATGGTAAGTTTATTCTTTTATTTTTATTATAAACTTTGGAGCTATAATATAATATGTCTATAATGACGAGATCAAAAACAAAAAACATCGTGCGGGTGTAATGTATAGTAGTAGTATAGTGCGGGTGTATGTGTAGTAAACATGAAATTACACGTATAGCCCGCGGTTTTCCTAAAAAAGGTCCCTGCAGGGCCACATGTACGCTCTAACATACGCATATACTATAATATTCTTTTCAATACACTTGCTCGTAAAGTGACCCTTATTACATCGCTTTTAGGGCCGTAAACCGAGCTATAACACACGCGTGCATAATAATATTACCGCACTAGTGTGTAATAGAATTATCCCTACAAAGTTAAATTAGTACCTTACTACAAGTTATGTGCACTATATGCGAGTATTTTCAATTGAACCGGGTAATACTTACAGTTTTTTTTTAAGTAATAACAAAGACATTTTATACCACTGAAAATCCATATACATTTTTGGAATATATAAATGTGTACGTCTTTAATTAAGTCAAACAAACATTAAAATTTATTTAATCAAATATTATTCATAATTTACAATAATTTGTTATAAAATATTTGCATTTTATCACTTAAAATTATAATTTTGAAGTAGGTGGTATGTTCATTGACCATCCGTTTGGCGCTTGAAAAAAAATCTTGCGCGCCATTTCCCATAATTTAGATATTTTGTTTTTATCGTATTTGTCGCTGTGTGGTAAAAAATGTGTTTGTTTTTTCCTCGCAAATGTATTGAAAAAACGTCGGAATGAAACTCGTGAGTTATGCTCATTACACACTCGGCTGATTTACACCTTTACGATTTACACACAGCTTCGTGCGTACTGAGCAAGTTAGCTCACTCGTAGGTTACTAGTACTCGTTCTCGTATATTGTATATTGTATAATGTGTAATGCAGTACCTGCGCGACATCCTGTCGACGCTGACGCCGGACGACGTGCGGCACCTGGTGGCGGGCGAGGACGAGCTGACGGAGGCGCGCGACATGGAGCGCGTGTTCCCGGCGGCGGGCTCGCACCGCTACCTGCCCTACCTGGCCGGCCCGCGCTACTACAACCGGCTCTTTGACGCCTGGGAGACCAGATACGCGCACAATAGAAATGCCGGTCTGTCTACAGTCTAGACACTCATACACGTATACTGGCTGATTTTTTAGTCACTGGCAATACTTGCAGGGGTGGAAGTACTCATCAAAATGAACAACTTTTACTATGGGACTAACTTTGAAATCATGAATAAATTATCAGCTGTTCCATACAAAAGTTCAATTCCTACTCGACCAAAATGTATGAAGCGACCGTTTTATTTTACGCGATATCAGAGTTAGCCCCATAATAAAAGTTGTTCACATTGATCAGTACTTCCACCCCTGCATGTATTGCCAGTGATAAAAAAATCACCCTGTATATACACATACATATACACATACATACATATACACACATACTTATAACAATAATGCATGCTTTGTTTTGGGAAGATTGATAGCTCAGTGGTAGTGACGTAGGATGCCTCGACGAAGGTCGTGAGTTCGAATCCTACAATGAGCTTGAGCGTTCGGTGAAGGAAATCATCGTGAAGAAACCATAGGACGTTGGTAGGGTACATTTACTAGTACCCGCCTATTATTTTAACGCCCGATATTTTAACTTTTTTATTAATATACTAAATTTCATGGTATGATGACATGATGACTGAATAGTAACAAACGTAAACAGACAAACTTGCGCATCCTAATCCGAACTAATATTATGAATGCGAAAGTGAGTTTGTTTGTTTGTTACCTTTTCACGCTGAACCGCAGAACCGATCGCGATGAAATTTGGTTTGCAGATATCCCATGGTATGGAAAAGAAAATAGGCTATTTTTTATCCCGGGATAACATAAGATCCTGAGAACGCGGGTGAAACCGCAGGGCGGAATCAAGTTTATGATATGAATTAAATACATAGTTAGCATGTGGCTGGTTTACCACCCTTATTGTAGTCACCACGGTGACATATTTAACGGTACATATACACCACATGTTGTACGATCAACAAACTTCAAGCATGGTCAATTTTTTAACCTTTTCGCTTGCAAGCAGTCATCATAGCTCGCCCCGCCCATTGTCAAGACAAAAGCCCTTCTTGTGTAAAATCATTTGTTTTGACTAGTTTTATGATAAGCGCATTGTCCACTTGTATTGTCGACAACCAGGTAGTCGTTGGTTGCTGCACACAAAAAGTAGCCTTATGGTGGTCATGCTTGAACTTTGTCGATTGTACATAGATTGTTAATAATTTTGAGTATAATATTTGATATACTATAATTGCAGGTTTGGAACTCCTGCGCAACCTGTGCGAGATCGGCTACCACCTGGAGGTGCCGCCCGTCCCGCTCAAGGTAACTGTCTCCTCCGCTGTAGCCGCCCTGTACAGGCGCGCGCGCCGGCAGTGGCTTCACATGTTCCTCGCTTTCATATCCATCATACTCACTATAGTCAGGTTTTGGTGATCTTTATTATGTCTATTTATGTTGTTATGGTTTATGTGCAATTTTCACGATATAGTCTGTGTAAAGTTTGAAAAATATCAAAACTAATGATAGGGTGACCTGTCCAACAGTTAACCACTTGTACACAATTAACCATGCCCATACTTGACAAACGTGACGTCACTATATCGTGCAACCGATTGTATCTTGATTTGGTTTGATTTTGCTGTAATCCTTTGTCGGCTGTGTAGACTGACTAAACATGCTTTATTTGGTATAAGAATAATGTGTGTAGTGGCGCTTATTTAAAAGTGAGGTTAGCTCAACAGCTTTGGGAGCAGGGTGGTCTACAATTAACCAAATGCAGTTGGTACACAGTTAACCATGGTTGACTGGTCGTATGTGCTGTTAAGCATTAAAATGTTTCAAATATAATATTTGAGAAGTACAAAACCTAACAATAGTTACATAATTATAAAAAAGAATGCTTTTAAAGCATTGCTTGGATAGCATTGCTTATAATTATATACATAATTATAAGTCTGATTGATAATGTTATAAACTTATTAATTTGTTCGTAATTATGGAAGACATATATTTTGTGTTAATTTTGACCTATGATAAAAGGTAAATTTAATAACATATGGTGTTATTATTTCAAAATAAATAATTTATCATATTTAGTAATTAATTGTGTACCCTATGGTTAACTGTTACACACCCCCCGGTTAATAGTGTACTATAGTGTGGACACATTTAACCAATTCTCATTTTTTTAAAAATCTTTTTTTCTCTTAAATCGTTAGGAAAACGAACATTCCTTCAATGCCAATATGTAGCTAATGAACCTGCGTTTTGACCAGAATAGAAGAAAACATTTTTAATGAATAATTATGAGGTATGGTGGTTTGAATTTTATGTGGTTAACTGTTAAACAGGTCACCCTACTGAATGAAAGTTGTTAAGGTATTAAAGTATAGGTATAGAGAGGATGGCAAAATTTTAATGTTTTTTTTTAAATAGTTAGATAAGAATGGTGGTGAGCGCAGATCCACGATTTAAGCTATTTGTTTGTTATAGTTTCCTAGATCTTAGATCGCAGATCAAATAACAAATAGCTGCAAATATGTAGAATTATTGACACTGACGTTGTTTTGAACACGTTTGAAGCGGAAGCAATGATGAGGTTATTTTATTTCTTTAATCATATCATAAGCATAAGAAAATACTTATAATTATTATAATATACTAGACTTGAAAGTCTACAGGTTGTATGAGTCAGGAAACGCAGGAGTAAGTTGATGTTTGAATGACGATTGTAAAAGTTAAACGTTGCTCTGTATCTAATTGTTCTATATAGAGAAACTGAAGTTAAAATCAAAGCATTGAATGAACATGAATTTGGGCCCTATGAGGCTCAAATGTTGAAGCTTCAAAAGTTACAAGTAATATTTGGATAGAGTATCTATATAAGTATATATTAACAAGTAGTATTTCTATTAACTAGTTACCAAAGTAAAAGATCTGCTTAGTTTAGGACCTGATGAATATGTGTGTAGAATGTCTTAGGATATTTGTTTTTAATTAAAGTGAAAATGAAGTCTTTTATCATTGACTAGTTATTTTTAATTAAATTACGTGAAGATTGCAAACAAACTATATATTACACACAAGTACCTATGTATTTATATTTAATATTCTCATTTTGTTACATAAATTATATTTTATATAATGTATTGTATAAGATAAACACTGCCATATTTATAAGTAGGTTCAATGTTAGGTTAGAATCAAAACGTGTTGTGAATTACAGGGCAAGTCCGGAGTTAGTGTGGTGAGATACTTTTTTTTGTTAATTCAGCATGATTTTTCTTACCTTCAGATATTTTCTTAAATTTAATCTGATTTCTTTTCGAATGTAATCGTCTAAAAAGATCAGAGATTTTAATTAAAATTAGGTTGTTGTTAACTGTTGATACAAATTATTAAAATATATACTTGGTAGACGAGTGTCTATGCTTATTGTGACAAAACAATACATTTTACGAACTTAAGGTAACAGTATGCGGTAAAAGTAGATGTCTAAATGAGAATTTTTGGTCATTTCAAAAGTAATTTACATTCTCAAGTAATTTTGTAGGTATATGAAGCATAACGTAAAAATCGAATGAAATTTGTAGAAACCGGCTACTATCGTGTTATAAAAAGATGCCATTATGTATATTACGTATAGGACAAACAGATATGATTTATTTATATCCCAAAAGTTCAAATTGTGTTCATAATGTTTTGTAGCTTTGTTAAAATTTACAAATTGTGACTGATTATCAGGGCAAAGTGACAAGTGCTCTAAGGCGAGCATACTTGGGTTGTAAGCACGTCGCTCACAGTAAGTGTGTAGAGAAACTGAACGAGGAAATATACCCGATAGAAGCTACGTCGACAGTCGAACAATACGACTTAGTTTTTTTAATCTGCTATAATGTGGTAAAGGATGCTATAGAGAATTATAGACGTTTAATAGTTGTCTATGGGTAAAGGTTGGTCAGCTAGAAGGTTCAAGTGTGTGCTATGGTTTTAGAGCTAGATAAATTGTTAGAAAATTTACAGTATCGATATTAGAAAATTTGTTTACCCCTTTGTATTTAATACCAATTTGGGTACGGAAAGTTTTAAATGAAATTAGGTAGTAAAATATAGTCATAAATGTGAGTATTCAACATCGCATGGAACCGATAAATTATTATTGGTATTTAAACAAATTGGTACCTTAAATGATTTTTTTATTGGTAATTTTAGGTAGATCTTTTTTGGTAGGGTTAATCAATGTGTACAGTTTATGTGGTATATTATCAAATATTGGAACATTGGTATTCTAAACAAGCAAATGCTACTTAATTTCATCATCACTTTTTTGTAAAGCTATTATTATTAGCGCTGAATCGTTTTTTTATCGTAATTGTTAGCTACATCTGACAGAAACGGTATTAAAGCGATTTTTTTATACCAATGTGCCAATTTTCTTGTTTAGTATTTTCAAATATATTTGTTCTGTCGCGTCGTACTAAATAAAAGCTAGTTATTAATAAAATTTCACTTATCTAGGTACCATCTGCGTTACTGAAGGTAAAACTATTGATTTTATTAAATTAGCAATTAATCACTGTTACATAAAGTAGATACTGAAGTAATGCTATGTTAATTTACACTATAGATCAATAGACAATATAAAATTGCGGCTATGGTTATATTTTATACAAAATGACGATAAATTATGAATTTTATTTTCTATATAAATTATTTAGAAACAGCTGTCTCCACGTTTTTTTTTGTTGCTATATTCTTGTTGGTTTTATTTAAGTTAGTCCCCATTTTGAATTTTTTCGAATATTTCTTGCGTTTTAATTTATTACATAAATCTCAAGTGATTATGAGACGCAATTTTGTGATTTGCGCATTTGGGGTTAGGGAACAGATTCATGTATGTATTAATTTTGCATTGAAAACATAATAGCACTATACATAATGTATAATATCATAATTAATATACAATAATCCATTGTCCCAGAATACGCTCAAGTGTGAATCACAAAATTACGTCTTCAGGCATTGATGTAATAAATTGTAACGCAAAAATATCAGTTTAAAAATTCAAAATGGGACCATCCACTTAAACACCAGTTATTAGGTAAGGCGTAGTTTTATTTTAACTTATGAATACTTGTTTTTTAAAGATAATTTTTAGTAAGAGTTACATTTGAATGATGAAATCATTCCTCCAATTTTCCTCAACTCCTATAATTCAAGTAACCACTGGCAACACAGTAGTAAATTATTTATAACTATATATGTCACCGGAAAATAACAAGAACCGCAAATTTATAAATTTACTAGGTTAGGTTAGGTAAGTTTATAAATTTCCTAGAAAATTTATAAACTCGCGGATCTTGTTATTTTCCGGTGACATATACAACAAATAAACACTGTAAAAATCATTTCATTAGTTAGTATATCGTAAATAGGTTGTTAGAAGTACTTCAAATGTATTTTGTATCAAATTATATCACTAGGCAGTGTAATGTAATATGTACTGTGATTGTTATTATTTATAATATTATTTATGTTTTCATGTATTTTTATTATTTATATTATATCTCGCTTTACATCTTAACACAATACTCCGCCATGCTAAACACAATCACAAGCTTGCATTTTTTTCTGCACGTACAAAGATTTTCACGAACTGAATTTAAATTTTTCATTTGCTTAATTAATTCTCCAATGGTATTAAATATTCTATTAAAAAGAACATCTCTATTATCATGCATTTTTATAGCAGATAACTTTTTAACGTATGCTTTTTTACGTTTTGTCGGTAATAGCTGACAAGTTGCATTTGACAAAACATTTGCGTCTCTGGTGCTTCATTACGGTTTTTGTCAGCTAACTGATTATTAGTAGTTTTTTTTTATTACATAGTTTACTATTCAATTGTAGATTTTAATAGTTATGTATCGTTTCATTAAAGGCCTATTTAGACATATTTTTTGTCTAATATTATTATTATATATTATACAAAGTTTTTATTTATTTTCTCTATTTTATAATGATTCAAAATGTAAATAGTTTTGGCTTCATTCGATTGGTATAGGGTGCTTGATTATTATTTTACGTGTGTTCATATATTTTGCATGCACCTTGTTTGACTGTCCGTGTGACAGATGTAACCTGAAGTGCACCAGTCAACCGCTCGCGAAATGTGCTGATTGTCAAATGCTAGCCTTTAAATCCATATAGATATCAAGTTTTTCCAAAGACTCCATAGTAAAATATTTAGGTAATATCTACTTCTTTCAATTGTAGAACAATCCTAAGTGTCAGTTCTGACACGTAAAGTAATTGACCAAAATAATTTCCATATTACTATTAACAGTATCATTTCTTATAAAATTTAATGTAATATGGATTTAAAAGATCAACTAATACCCTGACGGTTCATCATCATTTTTCATTTACATCCTCATTTATTAATTTAAAACTTGGGTTAAACAACTAAAAGCATCAATGAAAGCGCTCCTACATTCGCTCAAAACGCTTCAGCAACTAAACACCCCCCTTAAAATTACCCGTATTTTAAGTGTTAACAATTATTCTAGTCATTTGTTTTATTCTAGTCACAATGTATCCCAAAATAGTCGAAATATACATCTGCTACCCAACTTTTGTTTTCATAGTAATCATCCGTATCTATCATCAGCACAGAATTAGACGCAACGTGCCTCTTTACAAACGTCAGTTAATTGTCTCGATAACGAGCACAGCCATACACCAGTGACATGAGACAGTCACGCTACCGTTTGTAAAGCGGCACGGTTGTCGGCGAGTGAGTAACGGTGCCCCCCTCTCCCCCACCCCCCTCCCTCCCGCTCCGTTCCGGTCCGGTCCGGTCCCGTCCCGTGGCCCCGTGGTGTTGTAGCGGGCGGCGCTTCAGCTGAGCGCGTTGGATCGTTGCAGAATGATGTGGACGCGCCGTCGCCGGCTGCCTCGGAGCGGGCTTCCGTGCCGAGCGTCGTATCGCTGGAGCACGCCTCGCCCGCGCCTTCCCTGTGCGGGGACGCGGCCGGCGCGCACCACCCGGCCCACCCGGCCCACCCGGCCCACTCGGCCCACCCGGCCCAGCCGCCCCAGCCCCCACCCGCGCTCCAACAGACCGCCTAGCCCCACGCCACCTGCAGCTGCCGCCCCCGCGTCCGCTTCGACCACGCCGAGGGAAATAGCAAGCGATCTCAACGAAACGTCGACTCTATACTAATTTTGTTCGCGTGCGCGCGGTGAACTAAATTGTAAGTGACAGTGCGAAGTGATGAGACGTCGGTGAGTAGATTCAGTGTGTGCTCGGCGACTCTAGTGATAGTGAATCTGTATACGGAGCGCGTGATCATGTCAAAATATGAAATTCATAAAAGAGTTAACTTAAGCAGGTATCCTATTTTATTTATAGGCTTGGTGAGCTTCGCCAGACTATGTGACCGGTGATTAGAGTTGTCGAGTTTAATATTTTCAACCAGCCTACGTGCCGCTGCATTCTTGACTTTTCAATTCACATTCCTGCTCATACCTTTTCACTTATGAAAATAATTATAAAAAAAATCGCAAGTTATAAGTAGTAATTAATAATGTTATGATGGTTAAAAAAAAGAAAAATTGTATTAAAATATTACCTTTTGTAATAATGTAGTTAAAAGTTAAATTGTATTGGTGGTCAATGTAATTAAACATCTGCATTATAACTTTGCTTAGTAAATGGTAGCTGTCGGCTAATGATGACAGACCCTACGATTAGTTTAGCTGACAAAAGATTAAATGTTGAAACACAATCATAATATTTACTAAGCATTGTTCTTAAGTAAAAGAGATAGAATTGTTGTAGCCTTAAACTTATTTTTGAAGAAAACTATAGAGATTTCTGAAAGATTTATTTTAATTTTTTAAACTAAACTCAGTAATTTAGTTGTTGATGGTCTGATAAATCAAACCTTCAGATTTCACTATAGTTTTGAATGCTAAGACTGATAGTCTGCAGTCATAGATATAGCCATGAAAGGACTAAAAATAAGCGACATGATGTGACAGAGCAAGAAACACAGCACAATACAACCTGATATATCTGTCTCACTCTGTTACATGTCTCTAATTTTTGGTCTTCACTCGTAATATTTTACTATTAACACTGTTGTAAGTATGCCCTATCAGTCTTGTAGTAGCTGTGCATTTTTTTCGGAATATAGGGAAAATTGGAGAGCACTTTTTTTAAAGGCAATTTAAATAATATATAATATACTCAAACATTCATCATTGTTGAGTTGAATTTCAAATTACAATTACAAATTGAATTACAAATTACAACCGAAAAATGTACAATATCAAAATCAGTTCTCTCTAGCTTAAAACTCGAGATTCTAAACGAAAGGATGTTACAAATAAGAATATTTTTTAATATAGGTAATTCCCAAAATTACAATGTGTTCATTGTATTACCTAGTGTTGCTAGATTAGTGGGTTCGTTATAAGCTCGTCGTGTCTTCGAGTCGTGTTCAAATGTCTTAAGAATCGATTATTCCTGAGATGTATATAATCTAAATGATGATCAAATTTGCTTTATCGATTTCATTCCTTTAAATTATCAAAAAATTATCAATGTTTTACCAGTGCTATTCTGCTGCGAAAGATGTAATCCAAATCAATTTTAGATTTTATGATTACAAATATTATGTAATAAATAAATTATTTACAGTTTAAAGAATTAAATTGATTGATATGTCCACTTTTTGATTTGCGATTTCCCTTCAATGATTATTAATATGTTCTTTCTATACTTATTTTTTATTTAATAATGAAATAGTATTCTTATTTTGTATTTAAATTTGTACCTCTGCCTTTGATTTGTAATTCTCAAACTTAAATACAATTGAATGTGACATTGTTTTGATTTTTTTGTTTGTTATTTAATATAAGTATTTATCCTTTTTTTTTTCGATAAAAACACCTGATATAACATAGAATGTGCATATTAGTTCCGTAACATATTTAATTGATAGTACACTCACAGGCACAATTAACCGCCCACCCGGCTAAAGCGACGTAACTTGGTTTAGAATAACTAAACACTTACGAAGTTGAATGACAATTTGTTAAGTGGAAAGTCTATGATAAATTAAGATAATTTATGCCCCGTTTTTAAAGATACTCTCAAGTGTGAGTCTCTTTTATTGAGTTTAGTTAAAATTTGACTTTCCAATTGATTGTTTTGCGCGTAAATAAAGTTGCCTGTGAAGTTTTTAGACACAGTTCTTGGTTCTTAATTAAGGTGCGTCAGATTTTGTTAGTTGTTTTTTACTCAGTAAAATGCCATTGGATGCAGCCGGTGCAGCTAGAGCGGTGGCGCTGTCAGATGCTGGATATAGCCAGTGTCGTATAGGCCGTATGCTGGGATATCCTCGAACCACGGTACGTGATGCCATCCGACGATACAGAGAAACTGGATCTTGCACCAGGAGACCAGGAAAAGGTCGTAGGAGGTGCACTTTTGAACGAGATGACCGCTTCATCGTGTCCAACGTTCTAAGAAATCACTTCACTACGGCGCCCGAGACTCGTAATCGCCTATATGAAGTACGAAATGTAAGCGTAAGCGTTCGGATCATAAGAAGAAGGCTTGCAGAGCGTAATTTTACTGGATTCCGGTCAGCTCGAGTTCCAGCGTTGACCATAGAGCACCGGAGAACCAGACTTCGATTTGCTCAACAATACTGGAACTGGACCATGGAGCAATGGAAGAACGTTCTCTTCTCTGATGAGTCCAGAGTAGCTCTAAGAGGTCCTGATGGACGCCAGCGCGTGTACTGACGCCCCGGTGAGAGGTTTGCACAATGTGCTGTTGTCGAAACAGTGGGCTCAAGGTGGCTCAGTAATGGTATGGGGTGGTTTTTCTTATGAAGCTCGTACAGAGTTGATTGTATTTGAAAGAGGCAGCGTAAACGCTCTGAGGTACGTGGAAGAGGTCTTAGAACCTCATGTCATCCCTTTGCCCCATTTATTGGACAAGAATTTCTTATAATGCACGACAACGCACGTCGCTAGAGTGGTTATGGACCATGGCCAGCTCGAAGCCCGGACCTAAACCCTATCAAACACGTTTGGGACAATCTTAAAAGGCGGGTACGAAGTCGGGTTTCGGCTCCTACCTCCATTAATGAGCTGAAGATTGATGTGGTCGAAGAGTGGGGGAATTCAGGAGATAATGGATGGTGTTCCAAATCGATTGGAGGAGTTCATAAGAGCCAGAGGAGGCAATACTCGTTATTAAAATTTATGTTTTTAATGTCAACAAAAAGTTTAAGATTGCGCCGCGATATTTGCCGGCTATGATTATTCCCCTCGGAATTGAATGCAATTTTAAAATACACTGATGTTTTACTTAGTTTAACGACGAAATTTTCGCACGAAATCATCTCGTTTGTCAAAGTCAAAGCTATTTATTCAGTGTAGGCCCTTATGAAGGTCGAATTTAACTGAGAAGAACCGGCAAGAAACAGCAAGGTTACATTCTGTTACACTTGTTGCTTGCATCTAAATGATTGACCTTATCAAAGTCGTCGTAGATCTTCAGTTTGTCAAGTAACTTCCCGATGTCTATGTTAGACTCGAACTCTACGCTTGGCCATGATCACTGCTTCCCATTCGTCGTTCATCACGAAGAAGGCGTTGCGAGTTGCGACAATTTCAACCGCTTTGTTGCACAACATCGTCCAATTCATAGCATCTGTAGCTAATAACTCGCGGTGCGCTCCGTTTTCGGTAAGCTGCCGATCTTCGAGGGGGACTGGTCTGGCACGTTGTCAGGCGCTGGCTCGTCATCGCTCGACGCATTGTTGTTTAATTCATCTCCGGATGGTCTACCACTTTTGGCTACTGGTGTGTACCACGCCACAATGTCAGCGAGACACTTGTCTTCGAGTTCATGCGGCCTTTCTTCGTACCGCTGTATCATAGTCTTGGTCCAAATTTCGGTGGTGTTTTCGTCTAAGTTCTTCTCGTCCATCACCCAGGCGCGGTCGCAGCCTGAAATTGCTTTTTTATTTTGTAAATTTTTAGAAGATTTTTCAATTTGACGTGTACGATTTTGGGGGAGGTCATGTCCCCTGTGACCCCCCCCCCCCCTTCGTACCGCGCCTGGCATCACCGCTTTACGCTTCGTAATTTCTGACGTTCGTGCGGCTACACATCTGGGATATAGCTCACTTCGCAGCTGCTATGCGACTCATTGGTTGGCAAAGCAAGTACCATGCGGCCTCCTGCGATGGCATTTCTACGGTGTTAAGGAGCTTGTTTCATAAGCTGCACGGACTCCATCTCGGGATTCTGTTGTATTTTGATATGTTCTTGGTGCAGGTTGCTAATGCCGCGGTTTGCCTTATTATGCTGTCACCTCGTATGTTGTCACAATTTTGGTATTGTGTAACTTTTTCGATTACGACGGCTAATGTCATAGAACATTTTTTTATGAGAAACTGATTACAATGGCAGTTCTGTTATTGCTCACCTATTCGCTAAATTGAACTGTTCATCTTTGTTTCGTAAATGTACGATTTACATAAATCTGTCTTAAAATATTGATACTCTGACAAATCTAGTAGGTGACTGGTAGTCCTAATTTATGTCTATAATGTGTTTTCATTCGGTCATTTGAAATCGACACTAAATAATTGTAATGAAGTTACACAATACAAAAAGAGCTTCATATCAATAAATATAAAAATATTCTGGGACATTATTCCTCACACACGGCCATCTGACCCCAAACTAAGCAGAGCTTGTACTATGGAAGCCAGATAACTGATATACTACATATACTACTTTTCTTTTGTAAATACATACATATATAGATAATTACAACCAAACACAGCACAAACAGACATATTCATGCACACAAATGTTTGTCCTGAGTGGGAATCGAACCCACGACCTGCGGCGAGATAGTTAGGGTATATTACCAACCACGCCAACTGGCCCGTCAATCCAATGGTTCAACTGTCAAAATTAAAAACGATTAAGTACGATGTCGATTAGGCTCCAATTGCCCTGCTGCTGGTAACCGTAAGTTTATAGGTGTGATTTTGTAAAAAAAAGCAATTTTAGATCGCACTAATTTGACATAGTGACAAATTATTCATGAAATATTTTGTAAACCTCACGCTTTTATTCCTTATGATTTAGGAACTATCGATGGGCACAAAGGATCAATTATATTAACGCTGCCTAAGTACCTACTTATATTTGTTTGCCATTTCGGGTACATCCTATCATTGTCAGCTGGTATTGTCTCTGGTGGTGGCACTAATAGGTACCTACTAGATAATACTTATACGTAATGTATAATTCTATACTGTCGAAATAAATGTTATTTTACATTAGAAATGTTACTCGAGTGGCAAGGACAAGAGTAACGCGGCATCGCTTCGACAGAGTAAAACGGCATAACAAAAACTTTGGAGATGCCGGGGATCGAACCCGGGGCCTTTCACATGCAAAGCGAACGCTCTACCACTGAGCTACATCCCCATGTGACAAATGTTTCCAAATAAGTAAAGTGTAGTGTAACCTAGTTTCTGTCACACACAAACAATATAATGCAATTAGGTTCTACGAAAAAAATGACTTGCTAGTAAAAATATAGAAAGAACCAATAGGGATCCCAACATGACTAGCTATTCAAATTACACAGAACAATTATATAGCATTCTAGTATTTCCAGTAGTCAGGTATTCCGATTTCTATAGGAATTCCAGACTGACCAGTTACTGATTTTAATCTTTATTGAAGGACCTAATATCTGTTGCTAATGTCACATATTGACTTACAAAACAGTAATTCTATTCTATTCGTGTAAATTGTTCAATGTGACGGGCAATAAAGATAGGCTTTCTTGAGTATGTAAGAAAGAAACAATCGACCGTATTTGGTATTTTCACAGAATTGTGCAGAAACTGGCTAGTCGGCTTTGTCTGTTCCCCTACTACTTGTATATGGCAAAACGTAACGTGATTTTATAAAGATTATTGTCAGTAGGTAAGTATACTTAGTTCTCGCTAGTGAAAGTTGAAGCGCTGTAAATATATGTCTACGCAATATACGGTGGATCATACGCCAAGTTCCGTATTTTCCATAAGGGAACGGCACGCACGAAACCAGGCCTGATACCTAGATCAGTAGTCACTAAACAGCTTTTATCCCCGATTTTTTTTTATACGCCGCGCAAAAATATCGATTTGGAATAAACTACCAAAAAATGATTATCGTCGACTGTGCAAACGGAGACATGGACTCAATGGAGGCACTGGTCTGGTAGCGCATGTCAAAGTTGGCAAAGTGGGTTACAAAAAATACTGTGGATGATGTTCGTCCATGGGTGGGACCCATGGACGAACATGGATCTAGGTAGGTGTATGGAAGCTCGTCGTAAAGGCTGCCATTCAAGAATCTTCCGAAATATGACCTCACCGTTTTATAAAAGTCACGACTCTGAAGAGTTTATAGATCCGAGTGATAAAAATGCGAGAGTTAACTTATGGTAGTGGTCGAAAACTTTTTGCTTGATCCAGACGGGAGTCCCTATCTTAAATCTTCAAGATCCCAGTTTCAAGCTTTTCTAGGCAATAGCACGTGCCATTTGGGTCTACGCACTTAATCTCATCGGGAGATCAACTGACGAGAAAATCATACTTGTTGAACCTGCTATTGAATGTTTCATGTTCTGCAAAAAGTGTTAGAAATCCCGCCCGACGGACATTATTGCCATTTGTGGCGTTCGGATTTTGTAAAGAGTTTTTTAAAGTAGTTTGTTTTTAATTTTATACAATTATTTTGTTCCCGCGGTTACGGTTTTTGCGAGGCTCGTAGGTAGATGTCGCTGGCAACGTTTTGATCTTTAAGTCACGAATGAAAAACAAACAATAACAAATCGATATTCAGTGACATTTTTGAAAATTTATAGCTTCTCTATCGTAACAAAACTGGAATATGAAAATTTATCCTTTTGCTTTTTTCAGTAATTGGGGAGTTGTTAGTTAGCTAATTGCAATAGGTACCTCTAACGTTGTAGTTAGTAGGAAAAATGAACCATTAATAACTTTCAATAATTTATTGTTCGATAAACAAGTGATTAGGTAAATTACATAAATGCATACATGATTACTTAAAGCACTAAAATAATACATTTATTAACAAAAGCAATACAATAGATACTTAGTAGGTAGGTACTCGTTTATACTAAATTAATTGATAACACAATAATAAAATGTGATGATATAATATTAGAACTATTAAAGAAGTTGACTCGCTTGACTTGTAGTTTTTCAATATGTCTAGAACATCACGTAGGTTACAACATGTAGGTATAATAGTTTATTGGTAGGTAAAATCTGCAGTAAATAAAATACCTAGTCAGGTAGATAGTTACATGATTTTATCGCAATACCTGCCTAGGTAATTACATTTTATTATTTTTTAATCAGTTTTATGTTTTATTTTACAGATCTTTAGATAGTTATCTTCACATACAAATTAACGCAACATACTCCCCCCATCTATAACATAATGCGAACCGGTAATACTTTTAGCTTTATCACTTGCCAAAAATGCTATTAAAGCTGCCACTTCATTTCCTTCCACAGGCTTCTTCAACGGTGTATTACCTACAACATTCTTCACGAATAATTCCAGTTGATCCTCACTCAAACCGATGTCTTTCAATAGATTCGTTTTAACAAAACCCGGATTTACAGAATTTATTCTTACGCCATCTGCCGCCAGTTCTAGTGCAACGCATTTCGTGAAGTGATCCAAAGCAGCTTTCGAAATGTTGTACGCTAAAGCCATAGTGCTGGGCTTAGTACTGGCTATACACGAAAGATTCACGATACAACCTTTACTTTTTATCAAATGGGGTACGGCTGACATCGTCAAATTGTACACAGATCGCATGTTAGTTGACATTACTTTATCATATGTTTCCATGTTTGAATTCTTAATGCCGCCCATTCCGATCACTCCAGCGTTATTGACCAATACATCCAGTTTCCCGAAGTGTTCCACAGTCTCGTTGATAATTCGCTCGGCAGCTACATCTTCTGTGACGTCAGCAGTGATGGCTAGGGGTTTGTTACCTTCAGACTTCTCACAATAGAGTGCAATTCTCTTCAAATTGTTATCCTTTCGGCCGACGAGCACCAATTTCGCAGATAACTTGGATAAATATATTGCTGTTGCTGCTCCTATACCCGAACTAGCTCCAGTTATAAGCACTACTTTGTCGTTAAAATCCATAATTTTGGTATGTAATTGTTTGTTTGTAGAAAGAAGGTCGAACAGCTGTTTAACTAGATATGCGACGCGCTTGCGCTAAAACCAAGGTTGACTAAAATACAGACTGTGGAATGTTACCAACGGCGTGACCTACTTTCCTACTATACTATCAGTTAGGCTACAATAATTATTTTGTTCTTATTTGAATTATGATTCAGAGGTCGGATCTTGGGTTTCATTGTGGGGCATGTTAAATTTTTCTATTTGTATAGGCTTGTGTTTGACCACAATCTCACTATGGTAAGTGATGATGTGGCCGAAGGTGGTAAGCACACAAAGCCTAAAAGGAACTGGCTCCCAAGTGCAGCTGCCGGAACACACCAATAGGTGTTTGGCGGCAGATTTTCAACTTGAGGTAAGTACCTAAATATCTCATATACAGGTTGGTGACGACATAACGACATTAAATGAAAATACGATCCCCACTAGTTAATCAAATCACTTCAAATTGATCATTTAAGTTATTCACCAAATTCCGAAAATCTATTTTTTTGAACAAACTAAATGCGAAAATAATCTAAATTAAATACAACAGCTTTATAATATTATCTACTAACCTCATCTGGACCTGTAGGCACTGCACGAAAGAGAGCGGCAACATGGCTCCCGTTCATTAAAAGAGACCGCCAAATAAGTACTATTTGGCGGTCTCTTTTAGGCGTAAAGTTTCATTCGTGCATGTAGGTAACAATAAATAAAAAAAAAGCATCATCATCCATCACAGCGGCATCTTCCCTGTTTGCTTATGATAATAAGAATGTTGTCGTTATAGTTATTAAGTCTAAATTCAATCAGCAATAGAATACAAGTTTTTTATTTCTGAGTAGCGAGCCGAACATAGTATGTGGTATTTGGTTTTTTTACGCATGTAGGAAATGAAATTATTTTGATGTCAATGACCTAATGAACTTGTGTGGCGAAATCGTAATGTATTCACATCATGTGTTAAATAATATTGTTAAAGTAAAAAATAATCCTGCGGCTAAACTGTTGATTATAATTTGATATTTTTTGTTATATATACTACCAAGGCGATACCTACCCAGTATTTGGTTTCAATTAATGTTGTATTATCTCCACCACTCTGTATTATCTTATCTTAGTCAAATAAGAAGATAATAAGATACCCGGAGTACTAGCTGCTTCAGCTAATTTAATGCTACACTACACAGCATTGTACTGCAAACGAAAAAAAATATTGGCCTAGATCATAAAATAGCAACCAAGTTTACTGCTATCTAAAATGAAGACAGCCTTTTTGAAAGTTTGAAAGGTATACACTTACATCACGTTGAATGTGTAATTTTGTCTTGTTCATCGCTTTTACTATGATACCACAATTTTCTAAATACTACCAAAATAAAATTAATTTATCGACTGGTAACACTGGTCATACGTATGTAGATCGAAATGACGTGCGGCACGGCACGTGAGTAGTTGGTTGACCGGCGACTGTATACACAAATAACATAACTGTGAGGTAATCTGTGTAAACAACGCTATAGATCTTTTCACACATACTATGTATGCAGAAATCCGTATCTGGAGTATAATAATATAGACGTCTGTGATGTGACGCTTTACTTTACTTTAGCTTATTTTATAAATATAGTCAAAGATGACCTTTGTAGTAAAAAAACCGGCCAAGTGCGAGTCGGACTCGCGCACCGAGGGTTCCATACAAACTTACAGGGGGGGGGACACACATTTTACCACTTTGGATGTGTCTCTCGCGCAAACTATTCAGTTTAGAAAAAAATTATGTTAGAAACCTCAATATCATTTTTGAAGACCTATCCATAGACACCCCACAATTATGGGTTGGATGAAAAAAAAAAAAAAGTTTCAGTACTAAGTATGGGGAACCCCCTAAATTTATTGTTTTTTTTCTATTTTGTGTGAAAATCTTAATGCGGTTCACAGAATACATCTACTTACCAAGTTTCAACAGTATAGCTCTTATAGTTTCGGAAAAAAGTGGCTGTGACATAGGGACGGACAGACAGACAGACATGACGAATCTATAAGGGTTACGATTTTTGCCATTTGGCTACGGAACCCTAAAAAATTACCTACTACATTAAGATGTTGAAAAAATATAACCCATACAGGTATGGGACAGTTGATTTTTTCTCGCCCTTTCGGATTTTTGTAATGTGTCTGGTTTCGAGTAACCTCACGAAATTCTTAAAGTACCTAAATTCTTCTTATTTATAATTAAGGGAACACAGCTATTAATTATAATTATTTGGTTCACGTCCAAAATTTATGAGGAAAAAAATGCTTAGAGCTACCAATAAGTTTCCACAAATGAAAAAATTAACATTACTTATTAATCACGAGTAGGTGCCTAACTGTTAAAATAACGTAAAAATAGTTTGGAATCAGTTTTTTTTAAATACAATATAATAATATCTACAATATAATTATGCTCCTAAGAAACTCGAAAGAAGGATTGGCAATACGCGACCCAATAATGCGGCAAATAAAAACCTTTTTGAAATAAATAAACCTATGAAACTAATTTTAGTTTTAAAGGTAAATAAACATTTATCATGTCATTTATCGTGAGTTAACGGATTGGGTCGTGTGTCCCGGGACCACGGAGTTGACCTCACTGTATCGTGGTGGAGTATTATGATTTATGAAAACTATGTTATAGGACTGTTGTGCCTTTCGTGACATTATCTGTTTCGTAAACTAGAACTATTTAAGTACCTACATGTAACCAATATGTGCTGGTTAGCAAAGAAAAGAGTTCGTTCGCCTACCTTAATATTAATTCACATCTTTTCCTTATAAAATAAATAAAAATAACGTAGAGGTACAGTAAAGAGCTTAAATTCGAATGTGATTTTCACGTTGCAAAGAGAGAGATAGGTACCTACGTAATGGGTACGAAAATACTATATTCGTAACATCATAAATGTGCAAATTATACTTTAAAAGAAAAATCGTTTTGAACTTTGCTACGTCTATTTATGCTCGTGACTGTATCTATTTAGAGGATAATTAAGTAATTAGTTGAGTAAAAAATTGCAGGGTTTTACTAAACTAGTGATGGTGCTACTGTATTTAGCTGCGGGAATGTTCTTTTTTGAACATTTAACTTTCATTTAATCCATTAAGAAATGCTTAGGAAATAACATCATTTCTACATGCCATTGACCTGAGTTTAGAAAATAAATACATAATAAAAATACTTACAAGTAATTAACCTAATTTTTGTAGGTCGCCTATGTGTTGATATTAATAAACTTTACTTTTACGTTTGATGTTGGAATACAGCATAACAATAAATATATTATGTTCAACATCGACAATACCAAATAAATCATCCCATATCAGTTTCTGGGCCAACCTATACGTCTTAGGACCACATTTACATATAAAACATTCCAATATATCAATTCGGCCACGAATGCAATTTGTGAATGGTGCCCATAAATAACTATTTCCCGTTTGACATATGGCGACCCTTCGTTTAGGTTGGCAACACCGTGGTCTATGTTTTCCCGCCATTATTTGACAGATGCATTCCGAATTTGAAAACCGTAAGGATTTTTCAAGCGGGCCCCGCCCGGTCCGATCAAATCAACTGTGAAATTCAATTGCGCGCCTATAAATTTTGTCAGTATGAAAAATGTTTCAGTTTCCTTTTTTAGTTTTCGTAGTGTCCCGTATATTTTACGCTGAAAATTTATTCATTTTATATTCCGGCAAGCTGATATCGAATGCGTCTTATTTTATTTAGGAGATATATTTATTATTTTCGATTACGTAGCTAGCTGTACTTACGTATACGAGCAATAATTAAATAGTTTATATAAAAAGATCTTTCTCGGTGATCTTGTCTAATTTTGTTGAAGACACACTCGGGTACATTAAATAGCCTACCTATTTAAAACTACTTACTAAATCATCGATTCGAATCATTAAATTGAAGTTACTTTTCATAGAACGGTCACTTACTATAGTTTAAATTTTAACAGACTAGAGATTCCAAAAACCCAGATTCATCTTACAATCGACATCGATAGATCTTGGAAGTGAACTCATAGATCCGAGCTAGCCGTTTACATAAAACATTCAGTTTTATGTGTTCGCGCGAGACATGGCGCTATTAGTGCGAAATATTGCGAGCTGCTGCTGATCTATCGACTAATCCTGGGATTGCACTACCTATGTTTTATTTGTAGGTAGAAGTAAGCTAAAAGCTACTTAGTACCTTTTTGTTTACAGTAAGAAAGCTGTTGTCTGTGGTTACAATTATTAAAATGATAATTTTAAATAAATGCGAATAAATGGTAGGTACTTTCCTAGCTTGACTTGACTTGAAAAAAAAACAGTCGAATTGAGAACCTCCTCCTTTTTTGAAGTCGGTTAAAAATAACACATGCGTTTGATGAAATTGTTCTTTTTTTAAATTAATCTACGATTCGATTACTATTTTTTCCTTATATCACGAAACATTTATTGTAAGCTAATTAAAAAACATTATTTAGAAAGCTAAAGTATTTCACAACAATTTAAACGTATAATAATATACAATTTGTAATTAAAACAGAGTGCGCGAATTTTTCTCAATTTCTCTGTGATCCAATAAAGAAATGCAAATGAGGTGCGGCTAAGAATTATTGCGCTGGATTGTAGTGATGGGCTAGTGTCGCTTCTACGTTGTCGATGAATTTAAATTGTAATGGATTTTAAAAAAAGAATTAGACAGTAGTCTTTATATTATTCCGGTTTAAAGGAAGATATGTTATATAAAGAATATATTATATTGTAACTCTCAATTTTTTTTGCTGTAGAACTAGGCAATTCCACATCATTAGCGCCTTTTTCCTGTTAAATGGATATTCCAAGTGTTGTTTTAGCCTGTTGTAAATGAATAAGTAGTTATAAGGTATGATTAATTTGTGAAATAAAAGATGCGAAATTCCACGGTGGTAGGTAGTTTATAGTACATCTTGTACTGGCTAGCCAGGCTACCGTCAAGTTGAAAAAATCTGTCGCCAAGCGCCTACTGATGTATAATATTCCGGCAGCTGCACTTGCGAGGCAGTTCCTTCTAGGCTTTGTGTGCTTACCTGCTTTAGCCGACCATCACTTAGGATGGTTATTGCTTACTATGGATTGTGAGCAAATAGTCAAAAAATCAAAATTAAATAGTAATTTATGACATTCAAATAACCTACATTTTATCTAGTTTGGTGTATGTGTATTTTTAGCCAAAGCCATTTTTTATTTGCGATTTTTTTTTGGAAAAGTACCGATGTTTCCCTCCATCGATAACCCATCACTATTCTCAAGACTCACCCCATGTCGATTGTAAAAAAGTTTTTATTGCTAATTCCGTCCAGCGGCCGTATCGTCTCCGCACTTATTTCGCACTTTTACTGCCACCTCTCTGACATTGTCAATCTATCTGTAAATGAACTTCGACGTTTGTTTTAGTACTAAATGGGGTGTTTATTTGGTTTTGTGGCTACTTTTTTGATTACAAATACTTTGTATTCATGACTGAGTTGATGATCTCTTTTGTGAACACAGCACTAGTACGCTAGGTATTATTTCTTATTCTTTGGTACAGTCAGCCCCAAAAGATGATCGTTTTAGGGTACTAAAACGATGATCTTTTCATGATAATCTATTGACATTCTCTCTCTTTACACTTTGTATGAAAAGTGGCAAAAACAAAACAAAACAATGCAAAACTTTGGAGATGCCGGGGATCGAACCCGGGGCCTTTCACATGCAAAGCGAACGCTCTACCACTGAGCTACATCCCCACTTATGATAATACTACAATGTCACTATTTTATAATAACTGTTTTATAATAAATAAACAAAAACTATAAAACTTTGGAGATGCCGGGGATCGAACCCGGGGCCTTTCACATGCAAAGCGAACGCTCTACCACTGAGCTACATCCCCACATGCTATTGCTTCTAAATATTATATGGCAGGCTTTTATAGCGAATCGAAAGCCTCCTTTCACAACCGTAACATTTTAAATAACCTGAGTAAACAACAAACTATATGTATGTCAAGTTTATATATTCACACGTTAATTCGCTTTGCGCATGTGGTATAAGCTTACTTGTGATTTATTAATGAGGTATTGTATTGAAATATTTACCTTTCAGAGATTGTAAAATATTTAGTTAACAAAATTTTTGTAAGTGACAAACTACAAAGCATATTTTTAGTTTCATAAACCTGACAAACAATAGACAGTAAACGAACAGTACCTACCTGTGCTATGGTAGTTAAACTTGAAGCCAGTTCCTTCAAGGCTTTGTGTGCTACCTCCTTTGGCCACATCGTCATTACCCGTGGTCAATACCATAGTGAAATTGTGTTTAAACACAAGCTATCCTACTTCATACTATAACTATCTTCCGCCCCGCGGTTTCACCCGCGTATCCCGAGGGATCTTGTGTTTTACCGGGATAAAAAGTTGCCTATATATAGCCTTCCTCGATAAATGCGCTATCCAAGACTGATTTTCAAATCGAACCAGTAGTTCCTGAGATTAGCGCGTTCAAACAAACAAACTCTTCAGCTTTATAATATTACTGACTTCCGCCCCGCGGTTTCAACCGCGTTCCCCGGGGATCTTGTGTTTTACCGGGATAAAAAGTAGCCTATGTTCTTTTCCGTACTATAGACTATAATATATGGCTATAATATATAGCTATATAGAATAGCAAATTTCATCGCGATCGGTTCAGCGGCTTAAACGTGAAAAGGTAACGAATAAACAAACAAACTCACTTTCGAATTTATAATATTATAATTAGGATAATAAATAATAATATAATAATGTATAATATTATGTTAGGAAATTAGGATTAGGATAAGTATAGATATATAAAGAGGAAAGATTTGATTTTTTTTAGGTTTGTAACGAATAAACTCAACTAATGGACCCGTTTCAAAAATTATTTCACCATTAGAATGCTACATTATCCCTGAGTAACATGGGCTATATTTTATCCCGGGATCGCGGGTGAAACCGCGCGGAAAAGCTAGTACACTATACATAGTAAAAATAATTCTTCACTATTCTGATCTAAAACTATATTCTACTTCAATCACTTGAAAGTCCAAATCGAAGTACAAAAAACATTCTCTCAACAGTATCCCCTCTATACGACACACTATCACCTACTTAAGCCTACCGTAGGGTGGTAATGAAATAAAAAATACCACCCCACCACCCCCCACATTTACCTGAAAACGTGGGTCGCATAATAACATCGGCATTAAAGCAGATCTCGTCTGATAGCATGAACTAAAAGATGCTTTTAAAACCAGGTTTCAAACAGTGTGCTTAAAGATCTTGGTATCTAGGCACTTCGAACTGGTTTTTCGATTCCTTTGATTCTGAAAATATTTAAATGATAATAATAAATAAATAAATCCTTTATTTTCATAAACTCAATAAGACAGTCATAAAGCGTTGTGGAGATTTCCTTTTAAGTATAGATATACATGTGCTAGGAGACCTCACTCTTCCATAACAGAGTATACTTATGATTAAGGCGTAAATTATATTTATATAATATATATGTCTAAGTATAAGTATATCTACTTACCTACTACAATTTTCAATCGGCAGCTAAATTTTCTGTGCTGAAAGATCACAACTGTTTTACTATTACCCCAAAACGGTTGGTTTATAGAATTGATATCGAGTGTTTTACTGTTTGTTGTACCCACCTGAGTGGCTAGATCAAAGTACGAAATCATTCGCCAAGCGCCTGACGGTATTTTCACTTGAGATCCAGTGTTGTGGTCAAACAAGCGTTTGTTCAATGAAGAAAAAGAAAAAGAGGAGATTTGTATTCTGAAATCAATAACTGAAAAATTGTTAACTATACATTACAGTAATACAGTACCTACATTTTTATCAAAACTGTAACGTCGCCTATTAGCATTCTCAATTTTAAAACGTAAGATATATTCGTTTAATTTTTATACTAACAATTTTTGGTCTAACGAACCGGTCGAAGCATATAGTATTCTTAGCTGCATTATCTACAATCTACAGGGTGATTAGACAAGCGTTATATACGAGTGATAATCGTACCGTGCTATCAATGGTGTAAATAAAAAAGGTAGGCAAGATGTATGCCAAAACGTTCGACCTAAAAATTTCTACAAGTAAATATCCAAATATTTAAGCGAGCAAACACTTGCACGTCTACTGGCGTGACGGTCACGTCACGTACACGGATCGATCCCGGCACGTGACCGGCTCGGGACGGTTTATAGCCGGTTGAATACCGCGTAAACTTTGTCAAGTCAATGTTAGTGCGGTACGTCGGATGGCTATTTATGACGAAATAATTTTATAACAGCCAAGTAACTTTTAGTTTGATGTTTAAAACCTGTAGTGTCTATCTAAAGGTTTAATAAACTTTGTGGTCCGAATTTCGAGCGGCTATGGGATTCGTTGTGACGGCGATTTTGATATTCTGAAATTTAAAAAAAATAATTTTGGAACTTTTAATTTAAAACTGGATGTTGCTGTCCAATCAACCAATTGCTTGATGATTATTTTAGCTGTAATTTTATGATGAAATTTCTTCATCAACTACGCAAGCAACTAGTATTTGATGATACTTCTATCGTTACATCCTTGACCCTTTTCGTCCATAAACAAAACATTTTCCATCTGAAAAAAAGCCTTCGTAAATTCAACTGTGAGTGAGCACCTATAGATATAGATATAGAGTTGGTAATACCGTCGCACGTCCCGGTTACGTGACCGGCATCTCGCCCGCCCGCCCTGTAATATGATGGTGGGCAGGGGTGATTAGGAATGAAAAACTTTCTCGGTGATACGAAGTATTTTAATATGCATTTTTTATTATTTTGTTTTCTCAGCAACTTATTAAAGTTAGAATACTCCGTTTAGGTGACTTTTGAATTAGGGTTATAATGGTGTTATAATGGTGATATTATTTTAGAAATTTCTGAGTCGGTTCCATAGTAAAAGTTATTTTGCTTGACAAACCCAATATTAAAAAGACATCTCAAAATAACCATTCGGTATATTATAATAGATTTTTTGAGAGCCTTATAAGTTTTTCAAAGAAGGCAACATATTCCTAATGACTGCATGTCTGTCTATAGAATGTAAAGAAAGTAGTTATACTTAGTACATAAAAAATAACGATTACTAAAACATCTTAGCATTTTATTTTTCGACGCCCATTTCCATAGTATTTTCCTCGGCTATTAAAATCAACTCTATATGTATATATCTTTATAAGCTTACAGCGTGTAGCAAGTTCGCTGTGGATGCCAGGCACGCGCGCGTACGTGCGCACCCTGGCCGGAATTACATCCTGTATACATATAGATGGATATATATATTCAAAACTGGTAAAAGCGGAAAGATTTAGTCACAAAATTGTTGGAAAAAGTAAAAGAATACGGTTTACCAGATTTTACAGTTTGCTCATTTATTTAGATAGGCATTTATGAACCACAAAACTTTAACTGGAAGTATATAAGTGAAAAGAATTGTCAAAATTCAGAAACACTGCCATCCAATATTGAACTTTAAGTGTAATATGAATTACAGCCACTTTTGTTCGACTAAATTCGTCACAATCTAATAGGCTAGTTTGGACAGCACATAATGAATTCATGTGACAAAAATAAACAAATATAGCGAGACTAAAAGAGATATCCTCTTGTCAAAATGGGCCTATAGATTGTAACGACTTTAGTCATTGTTTTTTTCTATTTCATTTTGAATCAGGATTCGAATTTAATGTTTCTCAAGTATTGCACCACTTTACCATTGGGGATAACTAATATACCCACAATTTAATAGGGTTAAATCCCTCATTTTGCTCGTGAAAGTATTTTTATGGCGTCAGAGGAATGCTATGAAATGTCTGGCGACTAAATGCGCACTTCCCCCTGACAACTTGATGATTTAGTGCTTACATAACTTTATAATTTGATCCATATATTTGTGCTAGTACTTGGTAGAAATCTACGGCCAAAAAATTACATAGAAAATATCTTTAATTCAATATTAACTTATTTGAATCTTCTCTCTTTATGGTTAGATTGGTAATTAAAAATCATAATAAGGATAAATTTAATAAAATAATCGTGGTTTCCCCTTTTTTTTAGATTTTTTGTACATTGGTTAGTGTTGTATAATTTATTTTGAATAGAGGCAAATACCCTATTCTTTTTTGTTGTGTCTGTAATTGTCGGACAAGGTTTGCATGAAAGAAAATGTTTGAAAAGTAGATCCCTCGGGAACGCGGATGAAACCACGTGCGGAAGCTCGTCACTGTTTGCCGACCAAGCTCTAGGATTCTTACGCGTAATCTTGGAAATTAACACTAGTACCCGCCGCCTTGCTATCCTATGGAATCGATAATTAGTGTAGGTACTTATGTATTAATATTACTTTATGTAACCAAATTTCCTATATTTCGATGAATTGCTACAGCATTCTGATAGAGTAGGTAACCGAAAATCATTCGTTATTAAAACGATACACAAATAAGGAAAATGGTGAAAAAGTATATAAAATGCCTTTAATTAATGGCACTATTATATGGTGTTGAAAAATTCTACCTAAGTTTTAAAAATAGCTCAGCATTCCAAAGTATTGAAAAATGTCATGCTCCTTTAAAAGATTGGCAATAAAAAAACATAAACACTTTATTACAACTATAGGATGTAGCGTAAACTAGTGGGTCCACAATAATTCAAATCTTAGATGAAATAGAGATACTATGTACATATTTTATTTTCCGAGATAATGCTGGCAGATTATAAATTTTGATATATATTTTGATATAATACCTGAGTGGACTAAAGAAGAATATACATGAAATATTTTCATGTTTTATGTCTCACTAGCTGTTCGCCGAGGTTTCACCCACGTTCCCGGTATATTTTTTCTTTCATACAAACCTTGTCCTGACAATTACAAACACAACAAACAAAGAATTAGCCAAATAGGTGCAGTCATTCGGAAGTTATGCGCGTACAAACATTTCGGTGATTCTTTTTTATATTATATAGATTTGCCTTACTCGTACAACCAACAAAATATTACTACCTACCACACACATCACCCATACTGTATAACTTACTAACTTATACAATTACATACCACAGACCCATCACAGAGTCACACCGAATCTCCAAACAATATGGCGAAACAAAAAACGAGCGTAACTAAGCATTGACAACAAATTGTTTTTGTCCAAATGTAGGGGGACAGTGGTCAGTTTTTGTATGGGTAATATTAAAAAAGCGACACTGTAAGTGCTATACGATTGGAGAGGAGTGACATGTGCTCGGACAGTGCTGTGTGGCCAGGAAATAAGTGTGGACTCATGAGAGGGGTGGCTCACAAGCAAAGTAAGAAACTGTTTCTTGATCACGTTCTTGTATTCAGTAACAGATATACATTGTAAACAAAATGATATTATTTCCATCAGTTAACAGGGAAATTTTGGAACCACAAATATGCTCGAAGATTCACTATCGAGTAAGACTAGCGTATAATAAGAGTTGTGGTAACATAAGAATATCATTTTTATGATGAAAAGAAAGCAACGATAATAGAAAATAAAGTATACTTAAATTAGATTTTTTGTATGCAAAAAATAATAAAAAAAAGAACAGTTAAGTAAGTTAAGTTATTTCCAGTAGCACATTGAATGGCCCACACTAATAGTTGTTCAGAAAGTGGGGAGGTAAATGGCGTGAGGACATTTTCCCGACTTACAGTCAGCCATTCCACCTTGACAGTGGTATGCCGTAAATCATAACTAAGCCGAGCACTTGGGGTACAGAGCTTGATGAATAACGTCTTATTGATGGTTGTATAGGCTGGGAAAATTAAGTTGGAAGTAAAAAAATGGGAAATTGGTTGTGGGGAAACAAATGACAAGAACAATTTAGCGAGAAATTTTAAAGGGTTTTAAATAACTTTCAATGTTGACATTACGTTAACAGCAAAGATACATGAAGTCCCTATATATTCTCCAACTAATATTATAAATGCGAAAATTTGGAGGGATGGATGTTTATTAATCACGCTAGAACGGCTGAAAGGATCTGGATGAAATTTGGCAAAGAAATAGATTACCTATAGGAATAGCACATACTAGGCTACTTTTTATCCCGGAAAAATAAAAGATTCCTCGAAAGAAGCTATACTTATAGTACCTATATTACAAACCCGGTAAAGTATTTGGTCTTGTTTCGACTTATTTCAAATGATTTAATATCATATTTTTATAAAACAATGTAGACTAGCTTTCGCCCCGCGGTTTCATGCGAGTTCTCGGGATAAAAAGTACCCAGCCTATATCACTCTCCGGCCCATAAACTATCACTTTGCAAAAAAAAACACGTTGGTGCGTGAAAGAAGGACACGTGAACCAATACACACAATCGCATTTATTATAGTATAGTAAAATAAAATAATAGGGGTGACTCAAGTTATTCTTCAGGCATCGAAAATCAATTGTAACTTCATTCCAACGTCACTAATATTTTTTGTTTAAATCCTGCCATGTAGGTCTTCATTGAGAGAGTCTTGATTAGTATTCATCTGATTTCACAAAAATGAGATGATGTCCTTAAAAAATGTTATATGTGACAGTGAACTTACCATGAGATGTGACGTCTGCCCACTTTTGTTAACCTATAAAAAAAAAACTGATTTCTCGATGCTAGTCGATTTTTAAACAATACTGGGTGAGATGTTGGGACATGTTTTTTATTATCTTTTATTAATGTTGGTGAATTTGAAAACGTCTGTTAATGCCTAAACAGGATTATTAGTAATCTATTCTATATAAATAAATATTCTTCATTATCATCTGACTCTAAGTTGAAAAAGTAAACTAGCTTGATAAATCTTAAAATGTTCAGTCACTTATAAGGCCAAAATCTGACAGTTTTTGTTTTATTTTTACCTTTAATCCTTTTGAGATCTCGAAATTGTGACTGAACAAAAAATTCTTCAAATTCCCTAAATCGTCGAAATCCAAGATCGACACAAAATTGCCAGCCATAAATAAAAAACTGGCCAGGTACTAGTCCGACTTGCACATGGATGGCTCCGTATATTACTATAACAAAATAAAAAAATAAAAAAAACTTTTTATGGTCTCATTAACTATTATTGGTGTTTGTTTTTGAAGAACAGGATATGAATGAATAATATTTGGTCCTAATTACAGCTTGTTACATGATGGCGTATTTGAAATTTAGCCAGAACAAAAAATGTTAAATTGAATCTTTTTTTGAGGTTTCTTGTATGCCACTTGGATTTATACTTATTCTTATATTTATTGTTTGTTGATACCTTGTCGTCGAGACCTTTTGTGTACGGAACTCTAAAAACGGATACGTGTGTACCAAGCTATGGTTCCGTAGAACATGGCTATGTAAGTTTTTAATTAAAATTATTTAGAGCATAAAAAAGTTCAAAATCGATCAATACTTATGTTGTAATGTTTTGTATTTTACAAAATATTTGTTTTTTTTTATTGATGATCAATGTTTTCGTTAAAACGTTGGATGGACGAGTATACAGTTTGTGACTGGCATTTATTCAATACTGTGGAACCCTAACTTGGCAACAATAAGAGAACAATCGACAATTGGCATCTTCGTCAAAGCCGCTTAATAAGTTTCTGGTTACTTGTCCATCATCACGTGGTTTTTGTCCCTTTCCAGTATAACTGGATGTCATTTCAAATCCAACCCTATTTCATTTTATTAAGATACAAATTCACTTGCATTTTCAGCATCTGATCTTCAACTTAGTTGCATAGGAGCGTCATATTTATGCCTATGACAATAAGGTGTGTTTTTGATTATTCTAGAAAGAGATCAAAGAGTTCAGGAGACAAGCAGAGGGACGACTTCTTACCTATAGTACCGACTCACTTATTTTGTCCATACTAAGACAATGTATGCGATGAATTCGCGGGTCAATATAAAAAAGCACGCGTTAGTAACCAAGGGTTGTCACTTTGTTGTTATTTTTTATTGTGAAAATTGTGTATGTTCGTATAGCTTTCGCCAAATGTACTTTCTTGTATTAACGCTAAGGTTGCTTTTAGAGTACATGGCTTACTTCATTGTCCTATTTGCTACGGTATTTGTAAAAAAATATTAACAAGTTGATTTGAGGGTAGTCAATTACTATTCGCATGCGGCTCGTCTTCTTCAACGGATTAAATATAATTATTGTGTTGTATTAAAATAAGTATCAATATGTGTCTTCAGTATTACCCAGGACAGCAAGTACACAGTGTGATGGTGATCAGCAAATAGTTTTTCAGGTGCGCATGATTTTTCTTTAAAGTTTTTTTTTTCATACTGTAATGTAACGTCTTTTGAAAAAAAAACACAATTTACTTTAGTCTGAATTTAATTACCCACGACGAAACGGAGAAGCCGAGCAATATGAGTTGGTGATCAATCTATACTAATATTATGATATTATAAATTATAAATCTGTATATATAAAAGGAAAAGGTGACTGACTGACTGATCTATCAACACACAGCTCAAACCACTGGACGGATAGGGGTAAAATTTGGCATACAGATAGCTAATATGATATAGGCATCCACTAAGAAAGGATATTTGAAAATTCCATACCTAAGGCGGTAAATTAGGGGTTCGCGGGTTTGTTTGTTTGAACGCGCTAATCTTAGGCACTACTGGTTCGAATTGAAAAATATTTTAGTGTTGGATAGCCCATTTATCAAGAAAGGCTTTTTTATCCAGGGAAAACATAAGATCCCTCGGGAAGGCGGGTGAAACCGCGGGGCGGAAGCTAGTATGATATAATGATACAATTTTAATGACATTAACAAATTATTTAATGAATATCAATTTAATTAAAGTAGATAACCTAGATTACTGAATACAAAACAATGCTAATGGCTAGATCAATCGTCAAAAATAAATGATAAAGAACCATAGGTATTCTTTTTCGAAATATTTACATGCAGAAAAAAAAGACATTACAAAAAAACTTGATTCGTGACAGCCCTTAGCAATGCTAGTATATTTACCAGCAACACCTCACACTAGTCATAGACAATATCCTATTGTCTTGTCCACACGACGCTCTATAAATCCTATGAACCTTGTTTACATCAACGCCATAATACCTCAGAATATTATTATATCAGGGTAAACTGTATAGTAACTGGCCATTGAGTTTTAATTGCAGAAATAATCTCATATTATAATTAATGTATAAATATCCTGGGACATTCCTCACACACGGCCATCTATTTGTTCTGTGGAAACCAGGTAAATGATATAGGTACTTAGTACACCTGTATACTACAAATTTATTTACTAACATTTCTAAATATATTTTTAAAGGTATACATAATCACACCCAGACTCAGGACAAGCGGACAGTAATTAGTAAATTATTGAAGAGTCAGACGATAATTTTCTTTCAAGTCACAGAAGCGTTGGTAAAGACAAAGCCATTTATTTAGTTTAGGTCCTAAGAGGCAACATGTGAAAGACAAAAATAATGTTACTACAACCTTCAACTGAGAAGAACCGGCTTTATTTTTTAATTGTATTATTTTCAAACATTTATCAATTACAAAATATTTAACGTTTATAAATAACAAGAAAAAATAAATGCTCGAGAGTAAATCTTTACCCAACAGTAGATATGAAATAATTTTTAATCATCTTTAATTTAAAATCATTTTTAATTTGTTCATAGTGGTCAGTTACTGCACTATATCCCCTACCATTAAGCCTTTTATGTCTTTATTGCCCTCATGCTATAGCCTATAATCCTGTGCAAATAACATTTATGGAGTTATCACCTTGTTTATGAAGATGTTTTCTACAAATGGCAAATGTTTCATTAAACCATGCAAGTTTTTCATGGTATTACATAAATTATGAGTATTTTGTAAATAATATGCTTTTGTTTGTGCTTAAAACCCTCATATGGAGGTTTATTTTACTGAAATGTTGTTACTAGTATGTCTCTACTTAAAAATTCCGCAGTGGTTTTTTTTTACAGTTTCTTTAAATGAAGTTCTCTGTCAAAGGCGTGTGTTAAGCCAATAGCCTAGGTTATATTTTACTAGCTGTCCCCCGCGGTTTCACCCGCGTTCCCGGGAAAAAAGTAGTATATATCCTTCTCTATACCATGGGCTATCTGCGTACCAAATTTCATCGCAATCGGTTCGGTGTGAAAAGGTAACAGACAGACAGATAGACAGAGTTACTTAATATTGGCCAAGCTTCATCTTAAGTTTCCTCTTCGTCCTTTATGGACGGGTGAGTGGCCAAACGGAAGCCCATTTAGTAAAAAAATATATCGATCAATCGGTATGAGTGAGACATGTGACTGAATGAAATAAAGGTCTTGATTAGAAAAGTACCTACGTACCTACAACTAACAATTTAACAATTGTATTACAGTCTTACAACCTACCTACTTATCAAGTAATTTAACTTTTAATCGATCCGAATTATTCGATTCATAATCGCAACAACAAAACATGGAACGGCTTTTGTCAAAGCGAAAGTCGCGTGCCGCAAAAAATATACCAATTATTTCACTCAAACAGTAATTTCGAGTCATTGTTCTTAAGAAATACCAATTATATACAATTACTTGTATATGACATTGTGTCGTTTCATTCCAGCCGATCGATACTGAATCGATCTGGTGGATCATTCGAATACTCGGCGAGCCGATACATCGGTGCCTTTGTGCGGGTAAAAAGTGGAACAATGAAGCGAAATGCAGTGGTCACCGTATGTCCAAGTGTTCTGTACGGCTCTGTCTGATGGAGGTGTCAATATGTGCTGTTATGCTGCTCTGTGTTTTGAATGAGAATGTCAACTCTCAAAATAAAGCGCTTTCATTTTCATAATAGAATATCATACGGCCTGTGTATTTTGCCATTGTCAAGTTATTAAATTTTAATCACATTTATACATAGTCAAGACCGTACAAGTAGGTCAGCCTTTAGTAAAATGATGGCCGTTCCACAAAAAATTGTCACGGAATTTTTGAACCAACCTGAAAAGTCACGATACACGCATTCATTTCACTAGAGCACTTGGATTGATCGTCATTGGATAAAAAGCCTCCGATATTATTCAAAAAGACTCAAAATATAATAATAATAAAATTAAAATTAAAACGCAACGTCACTTTGCAAGTTCCCGCCAAAAAAGTCTTAAAAATTAATGATAATACTTAATAATATTTGGGGTAAGCTCGATAGATAACTTCGTTGGATGTCGAGAGGTGAGTGTTGTGACATGTGTTGGGATGGCCTATTGATATAACAGTAGGACCTACTGGCTAATAAAAAATATGAAGAAAAAATTCTTTACACGGCCTTTTGTTACCAAACTAACTAGGTCATGTAAAACATTACAATATGCAGGGGTGAAAGTATAATATAATATTTATTAATTTGAGATCAAAGCCCTCATTTGTTGCTCCAAATCACTTTGTAATTTTAGAAGTTGATAAAAGAAGTTTCTTCTGTATACAGAATGTTATAGAGTTGTAATAAAAAAAAGGCTTTCCCTTGGTCTTTAAATACGTGTCCAATTTCCCACTGTCTTACATCTATCTATAGCCTACTATTAGGTATACCGACATAAATAATGGCAGTTAAAAAAATACTTTTAAGTCTCGTGGCCTTTAGTATACGGATACGGTACCATATATGACAAATTCCTCAGGATCAATGGAATGGCGCTCCGGGAATAACAAATTACATAATTAACTTTTAATAAAATACTTTTTATGAAAATAGAACCGACTTTGATGTCGAAGTAAATTAGGACAAATTGTGTTATTGTGTTATTGTAAATTACCTATATTTGTACTAAAATGTCAAGTTGCATCAAAAGTATTATTTTAATAAAGAATCCTAACTAGGGCTGTACCATTTAACCGGCCAAGCCGGCTAAAAAAGTTAGCTAAATTAATTAGCTAGCTAACCGATAGGCTTAGCTAATTTAACCGGTTAACTTAATTAGCTCAGCTAATTAGCCAACGGCTAACGAGCTAAACGGCTAATTCTTTTTTTCACCTATTCACTGATTATTAACCTGCAGACAGGTAAAAAAAAATATATTATTGATTTTTTATGACAAAAGTAACGTAAATATCAAAATAACGAAAGTAATTTATTTAATTAATTAACACTTAACAATATTTTATTTATGAAAATGGCTCTTAAATTACTACTTTACAAATTAACGTCACCATTAAAAAATAAAAAAACGCGCGCAATTTAAATCTTTTATTAAAACAAATTTTATGCTAATAATTTGTTTTAGTATTTATCAAAGACTATCATTTTCAATTATATTATTTTCGAAAAGCTAATATTTTTATTTACATAATTATTTAAATTATTGATAAAATATTAAATAAGTAAATTTCGCGACTATCGTTTCTTTAAAAAAAAAAAGCGCCTTAAATTATTTTGCGAACCTGTCTGTAGGTAAGGAATCAGTGAATAGCTGAAAAAAAATTAGCCAGTTAACCGTTGGCTAATTAGCTGAGCTAATTAAGTTAACCGGTTAAATTAGCTAAGCCTATCGGTTAGCTAGCTAATTAATTTAGCTAACTTTTTTAGCCGGCTTGGCCGGTTAAATGGTACAGCCCTAATCCTAACTAATATTATAAATGCGAAAGTGAGTTTGTTTGTTACCTTTTCACGCTTAAACCGCTGAACCGATCGCGATGAAATTTAGTATGCAAATAGCCTGTGGTATGGAGAAGGAAATAGGCTACTTTTAATCCCGGGAAAACATAAGATTCCTGGAGAATGCGAGTGAAACCGCGGGGCGAAAGCTAGTATGGTAATATAATGGTTTCATCTTTGGTATTTTATGAATCGAGCAGAAAAAAAGAACACTTTTATTTATAAATAAAAAAAATGTGCCCAATCGCTGCCAAGCGAAAGCGTGCCAAAAATAATAATAACTAGTCTAAAAAGGTTGTAACACTGTTTATAACTTTTTTCTTTTTCCGAGTGTTTTTGTCCTTATTCTTGTGTCGATGAAGTCCTAAAATTTAAAACCAATTGTTTCTAGTGTTATTGTTAATTATAAGATTTGTGCTGTTGGTCTTTCAAATAAAAAAAAAACCAATTCGTTTAAAAATATTTGTATTATTTGCGACGCAAGTAAGAAATGACTAAACTCGTGTTCATTCTAACTAAGGAAATAATTTTACTCAATGACAGAATCATGTAAGAAGGACATAAAAGGGACCTAATAAGACATGCGCAGCTTTTTAAATCCAAATACGGTAAGTATATTAATTCACCATCACTGGAAAATTATTCAAATGAATTTGTGTTTTACCACAAGTTTTTACGTAATTACAATATTTGAGTACAAAAGTAGCAAAACATAATCGACATGAGTATGTTCGTGTAATGCCATTTAAAGAATCAATGTATCTGGTTCTCTTTAAGGGTATAATTGCATGGGCTTCTCAGTTCTACACAGAAAATATGTAAATCATTGTTTTACAACAGATTTTTTTCACCATACATTTGTACACCACACATTACGTTTGATACGTTTCTTGATTTATTTTCTTATCATTTAAGGAACTAAAGAAAGAATATTTTCTTGTGAAAAACGCATTTGGCATTACAGTACTTTTTTAGACTGAACGGCCATCGGCGATGGACATTAGCAATACCAGGATTTGCCAATGTGTTACGGACCTCTACAAAATCTAGAAAACAACTCAAGCGCACGAATCATACCAGTGCTTGTCGACTGATTTCCACTTACCAACATGTATTTCAGTTTTATTATTTAAATTAGCGGAGTTCTTTTCAAAAAGCTTTTCTTCCTTTTTTTACTTAATATTCCACGTATTAAGGTCAGTTTATATTTAATTTATATATATATTTTTTAATTTATTATCCAAGCTCATCGAGGCTTCGGGAGACAGACGGGCTGGGAGCTTTTTCCGCCAACGCATAAGCTTGGCCATCCAAAAAGGGAACGCTGCCAGCCTGTTGGGAACCTTGCCTATCGACAGCAGCGAGGGCGTCGATGATGTTTTCTATATATCATAGTTTGTATTTTATACTTTGATTGTAAATATTTATAATTTCTGTTTAATAGTCCATGTGCTAGTAACGGCACGACGAGTTGTCGAACGCAACAAGCCACGAATGTGTGAACAAATCGAATTTAAAACGTAATCACCACATCAAAGTCATGCCGAAGTCGCCCCGACCTTATACGAAATGATAATGATCGATTGAAATGTAAGCAGTGGTGCGTGAGCGCAGGTTTACTGTGATTACTACAAATAGACTTGTAATGGGAAGTATGACATGTAATTAGGTTTTGTAGACTGGTTTTATTTTAATCAAAACATGTATTTTTTCATCGAAGACAAGTGATTTAAATATAATAATTACTAGCTGTCCCCCGCGGTATCACCTGCGTTCCCAAAAAAAAAAGTAGCCCATGTCCTTCTCCATACCATAGATTATCTGCATACCAAATTTCGATGCGATCGGTTCAGCGGTTTAGGCGTGAAAAGGTTACAAAGAAACAAACAAACAGAATTTATAATATTATTTAATATTAAAATTTAGGATTAGGATTGAGGAATTAATTCTAAATTTATAACTCTATTTTTTTCATTTAATTTTAAAATGGTTTAAAAGTATGTAAGATTTTTTTAATAAATTTTAGTTCTATCCTTTATTTAATTGGATATAGTTACTGTTATGGCTCGTTTTATGATATTCTATTATAAATGGATGATACCTAAGATAACTTTATATGGAAGTGTAATATTTCATAACTTTTTATTAAAAGAAAACACCTTTTATATCTCCGATCCATATTAGGCATACTTCTAAATAAACACTTGTAGATTTATTGTTTATTTCTTATCTATCATTCACGTACAGTTTTCTGCTCGTTACATATGAACTAGACATACCAGTCAACAAGTACACATGCAGTAGGTACCTTCACAGAAAATCTAGAGATCTCAAGTCAATATCAAATACCCTTTTTACCGACTGTATGTTAAAACGATGGATTCAACTTTTTTCTTGCAAACTGTTTATGTCGGCCCCCCACTCGCGGTGACTTTTTCCGCTTTATTTAAAGTATTAATGAATAAGAATAGAGATTGAAAAAGCACCGTGGTTTGATTTAATACTCCGCTTATCGTAAGATGTTGGAGATAAAATGCGCTCGCGCAACCGACTTGAAGGCAACTCTCTGTTATACGGACACGGGACTTGAAGGGATGTGGCGATTTTAGATTATATTTTTTTATAATTTATTGGCGCGACTGCCGATCGATTGTGCCGACGTCAAATGATATTTTCTCTCTGGGATTCTGAGATAGGATTTTTTTGAATGATTGTCAATTGTTAGTGATTTTTTGCAATGTATTTGGTTGATTGTTATATGACTAGGTAAGGGAAATAAATACTAAAAACATTCACATTATAACATATGGTCGACATTTTTTTTTTCACAATGACATCGATATTATATCAACATTATTTTTAAATAAAATGAAAACGCAACGTCACTTTGCAAGTTCCCGCTAAAAAGTCAATTTTTGTATTATGTAGTTTTTAGAATAGGACTGGGCTAACGGATTAGTTTTTGACACCGATTCACTATATAGGTATTAGTTCTCAGAATAAATTTAAAACCATTCTGACACATGTGTGACAGAAGACGTTGTTTTTTCATGTACTAAAAAACAACCTTTTAATAAACATAAAACTGTTAATACCAGTTTTCGATTTCACTGTCTTTTTCAAAAACAATTTTCTTATTATTTTACATTTTAAACCATATGTATGGTGCATTTATGCATTAATTACTGTTTAATTAATATATCCAAAAAAGTTGGTATGCCTAAGTGAGATGCGCCTTGTGTAGAAGCGCAGGCAGTTTACTAATAGTGTTTTACGATGCTATGTTCTATTTTTAAATATAATAAAATTAATTAAAACTGACTTCAAAATAGGTTTGCTCTGAAAAGTATTAAATAGAGTTTCGTTTCAGCAACTACACTTGAGGCTATGTATGCTTACCACTTTCGGCCACATCATTACATACTATGGTGAGATTGTGAGGCTTCCGTTGACTGGGACCGACATAAACTTGAACCGCGGTCCCAGCTGCCGGATTAATGTAATTTAATTGTTTTCTTCCCGCAACTGGGACCACCAATAAATGAATGAAAAAATCTATTGTTCAAGCCAAAAACCGTACAGTCAAACGAAAAAATGTTTAGTAAGTAATTAAAGAAAAAAACTCTTTGATAAAATAGTATAATTTATTTATATAACATAAAAAACACCCTTTGTGAACTTACGTTTTTATTGACGTAAGTACACATGATCACATAAATTATACTAACAATAATCAACAATTAACAATAAGTAAGTAATTATCTATCACAAAATGTAATGTAAGTAAATGATATTTATTTATATAAATAAATGATATCTTTAAATCAAATACATATTTTTATTATACTTTAAATATTTTTAGTTTGACTGTACTGTATTGGCTTGAACAATAGATTTTACTATAAATTTATGGATGGTCCCTGTCAACGGAAGAAAAAATTGAAATTAATAAATCCGCCAGCTGGGACCGCGGTTCCATTTTATGGCGGTACCAGTCGACGGAAGCCTCAGATTGTGGTAAAATAGTCTATTGGGAAAAAGGTGATTATGTAAATGGAAGGAACTTACAACAATTTTTAAAATCTTTTTTTTTTTTATGTTATAAGTATGGGCTTTTTTGTTAAGGGAATTTAGTAAATTTTTCATGTTAACAACCACACAAATCTAAAAGCTACGTAGTTAAGCTACTCTTAAAATTTTCAAAATCATTCTTGGGAGTCCTTTGGTTTGGAGCTTCTATTGCAGTTTAGTTCATATCCCGGTGGACCACACCATACACATCCCTAGTCTTCACGCATTCTTCAAACCGTGTACCTAGGATCTCCATTGCACTTTGTATACCAAACATACTTATCTTAAAAACCGCATTGGTTTTAATTACATTAATTGGTGCATCAATAAGCCGTGATGCACACTTATCTGATGGCTTCAATTAAACCGTACATTAATTACATTATAATTATAGTTGGACAATGACGCCAGCTGTCCGCAGAATGCCCAACTAACGATCGATGTATCGATCGGTAAATGTGCGGGCCTGCGCCGGCGCCGGTGCAGCGGAGTTCTTTTCGGTCGTAAAAAATAATTTATATTATGGTTAGACTCGATTGTTTCGATCTACATTGTATTTATTATGATAACAGGTGTGGGACCTAATTTATAAATTAATATTTTATGTGCAGGTTGTGTCAAACAATATCATCTGAACCATTCGGAGCAAGTGGCAGGAGACACAATAATCAACAATGTAAGGTAATAAAATAGTTTATACTATACATATATTTAACTTGTTCTATCCACTTCAAGACAGCACAGACCTCACTACAGGGTAGAATATTTGATTCATCGCAGGCAGATTTTATCATAGAATTTTCGTTAAATTATCCAATGGCCTAACAATGAAGATTGTAAATATTATGAGAAAACCTAAAAGCATAAAAGTTTCGAGGCATTTTGGTATAATCAATCCCTTAACTTTGCACTGGAACTCCATTCCAGGTGACAAATAGAAGACCAAATAGTCTTTAGACATTTATCATAGTCTTTTCAAAGCTAAAGCTACCTAGTCTACCAAATTCATCATCATACAGCCTACATACGTTTATTGCTGGAAATAGATATCCAATGTGAATCATAATTTGAAACCTCCTTGGCATCCAGCTGCTCCCTGCTGTTCCAAAGGTCACAATTTCAATCTTTAAAGAAATCATACGTGATCTATAGACGTTAAATGTAAAAAAGAAATCAGAATAAAGTTGATAGATCAAGTTAAATATAACACAAGTGAGTCTGCCGGCTGCGCGCGCACAATGGAGTCAACGCCATCTCTCGGCGTGCGTCGATCATGAGCCGCGACGAAAAAATCGCGTCGCCCCCTTCTATTGATACGACATTGACGGATTCGGGAGATCAAGCCAGGGTTGGTACGCAAACTGTTGGAAAATTGAAAAATAAAATTTATTGTATTGTGATATTTAATTATTATTCTTTAATATTTTCAGCAAATGTTGTCATTGGGACTACAATGTTTTTTTTTTTTAAAAATTATATGATAAGTTTAAGTTTGCTTTCAATTTGTACTTGTTTGTTAAGTGTGTTGAGCAATTGCTGTGTTTTAAACAAATCATCCGAACCGGTGTTACAGTCAGACTACTACTACTACTCAATACTACTAACTATTCAAATGTTTTTTTTTTTTTCAATACATTTAAATTAAATAAAATATTGAATAATTGGCACTATAGATCTACACAGATCGTAGATAGCATCATTGATCATACTAGTGAAAGTACTTATCAAATAAATATGAGCAGCTTTTACTATGGGACCAGATAACGTCTGGACTGGAACAATATCTACTAGAAAATATTTTTTGCACATGTTTCAAAAACATGGGTCAACCATTAGGATAAATAAGGCATAAAAAAGGAGCACAAATTCGATTGCGGCACAGGAATAAGAATAAAATAAATAAAATTGTTTGGAGCGGTGGCAACCCTACTGTAATATACATGGCAGAGACGCCGCACTGACATGTTTACGGGCCAATTATTTGTATGGATTCCACCGCAATAATGATTTCTTGTGTCCGTCCTGCCGTCCGACCGTCCGTCCGTCTGTCTACATGTGCGCGCCTCCATCGCTTCATATATTCAAACTTTTTCTTGAGGCTTTGTGAATTTTGATTTTTACGCAACAACGCGTGAGAGATTTCTCTTAAATTTACACAAATGGAAATATGTACATGTGATAAAGAAAAGTGGATATAAAGTTAGAAGTCTATTTGTTAACTACTTACTATTATTCAAGATGCTATATTATGTATGTGGCTATGTTTGTGTGAATGCTTGCTTAATCACGACGTAATTGATATGGATATAGATCAAGATAATACTGTTTGTTTATCCTGAAAAAACATTAGATCTCTCTAGAATACGGTTTAGTAGTACTAGTTCATATACATAATATATCAGTCTGGTTCCTAGAGACTTATGTATCACGAATCATGACAAGTTTTAAGGCGAATGCTTAGTGGTAGTGACTTAGAATACCATGGTCTATGTCGTAAGTTGAATCTTACAATGACTATCTAACCAAATATTGTGAGGAAACCACAGCACAAAAATAAGTCTGCATAGTGGTCAAGTGGTATGAGGCTCGGCTAGAGACCGGAGGCAGTAGAGCAAAAAATCAATGGATGCTTCTTACTATAATTATCATTATTTGTATAAGTATATATGTTAACGGATATGTGTGTAATCCGTCATTGTATACAATTACTAGGAAATGTATATAATTCCTAAAATCGCCTGGAAATGTGTGTAATTAATAATATTAGACACATTTCCTAGAAAATCTATACATTTCCTAAATAGCAATCGGAAATGTATAACATTCAAGATGTCAATGGGTACGCGGGGATAGCGGAGCGAGGGCAGGAAAAAAAATAGGGCACGACGTGTATGGTGACTTCTAACCTAAAGTATCCGAGTCTATTTTTACGATACGGCTAATTGTGGATGACAATATCGTGAAACGTTTAACAACGTGTTTCATTTATTGTATTCACAGATAACTCTGATTCTCAGTTTACTAACGTGTTTTATTCATTTTATTCACAGAAAGCATTAGTTTTATACATTTCCTAGTACAATATTGGAAGTTCATACAATTTCTAGGAAATGTATACATATCCCAGTATATGTGTGTATTAAAAAATCTTTGAAACAATATTTTATATATTTCCTAAATAGCCTCGGAATTGTATACATTTCCTAGAAATTGTATACAAATCCTAAGTTTCATACATTTCCGGTGACATATACAAATAGGTAGTCGTCACAAATTATTACATAATTAACTTATTGTTATAAAGAAATATTTAGGGTTTACTATTATTTAAACAGATGGTTTTGATTTTGTTACAGTTTTGTGTTGAATTGTTTGCTATTGAATCATATGTGGGGATGTAGCTCAGTGGTAGAGCGTTCGCTTTGCATGTGAAAGGCCCCGGGTTCGATCCCCGGCATCTCCAAAGTTTTATAGTGTTTGTTTATTTATTATAAAGCAGTTATTATAAAATAGTGACATTCTAGTATTATCATATGTGGGGATGTAGCTCAGTGGTAGAGCGTTCGCTTTGCATGTGAAAGGCCCCGGGTTCGATCCCCGGCATCTCCAAAGTTTTATAGTTTTTGTTTATTTATTATAAAGCAGTTATTATGAAATAGTGACATTGTAGTATTATCATATGTGGGGATGTAGCTCAGTGGTAGAGCGTTCGCTTTGCATGTGAAAGGCCCCGGGTTCGATCCCCGGCATCTCCAATTTTTTTTTTTTTTTAAATTTCTCATCAAAGGTTTACCATAGGTATATATTGTATTGTATTGTATCTCAGCGAAGTGAGAAGAATGGGTGAAAATATCATAGCTTATCCAGATTACACATTTTACCATATAGGCGAGACCCCGGGACTCCATGGGGTCGGTTTTATTGTTAAAAAACAGGTAACAAAACATGTGCAAGGATTTGTAGGTATATCGGAACGTATTGCGATAATGAATTTGAAATTACCTGGATATAAAGACCCTTGGTCAATAGTACAAATATATTCGCCTACTGAACAATCGAGTCTAGATACAATAAATACATTCTACCTTGATCTAAACAGTGCGATCCACGAGCACGGACATAAAAACATTATAATAATGGGAGACTGTAATGGTCAACTAGGAGATAGGCGCCCGGAAGAAAAAAAAGTATTAGGACCTTTCACATACAGCAATAAACCCAGAAGTAGAAATGGAGAACATATCACGAACTTTGCACTAGAAAATAACCTGACCATCTTAAATACTATGTTTATGAAGAATAAGAAAAATATGTGGACCTGGATCTCACCGAACGGTAAAACAAAAAACCAAATTGATTTTATAATGACCAACAAAAGCAGCTACTTTACTAACTTTACCGTGATCAAGAAATTGAACTTTAACACTAATCATAAACTAATTAGAGCAGAACTAGTATCAAATCAACCAAAAAAACCTAGACCAAGGCACGATTTGGGAAACGTAAAACTTGGAAAACATCAGTTAGAACAAATAACAACCACTCTAAGAGACATATTCACAGACTACGAATCTAACACAAAAGAATTAGGAACACAAGAAAGATACAATAGGATAGAAAATACCATAAAAACCCAAATACAACTAATTTCAAATACCAAAACCGAACCGAAAAAATGCCTTACAACAAATACCATAAAATTACTAGAAGCGAGAAACCTCTTAATTAGCACTAAAGAAACACATGACAGAAGAAAACATTTAACGAAAATTAGTAAACAAATTAAAGATAGCATAAGAAAGGATAGAAAACAAAACAGAATGAAAATTATAGAAAAGTATATAAGTAGAACGGGTGGAATCAAAAAAGCATACAGAGAATTGAAGAATTCAAAGGATTGGATCGTTAAAATGAAAAATGATAGCGGAAAATGGCATCATAGTAGAACAGGAATATTGAGTATAGCAACATCTTATTACAAGAGACTGTATGAAAGTAACCCAACAGAAAGCGAAATTGATTTGGCGGATACCTCAAACATTCCTAGCATTCTCCAAGATGAAGTCGAGAAAGCTGTAGATACCCAAAGGATAGATAAAACACCAGGCCCCGACGGCATAAGTAACGAAATCTTAAGACAAGGCAAAGAAGTGTTAATACCTATCCTTACAGATATGTTTAATAATATCATTAACACTGAAATAATTCCCCAGCAATGGACAGAGTCTAACATTATCCTGTTGTATAAGAAAGGAGATAAACATGAAATCGGAAACTATCGCCCCATCAGTCTTATGTCAAACATCTACAAAATCTTCGCTAAGATCATTCTACAACGAATCGAAAGAACGCTAGACGAACACCAACCCATCGAGCAGGCGGGATTTCGTAAGGACTATTCGGTGATCGACCACATCCATGTAGTACGTCAAGTTGTTGAGAAATACAACGAATACCAGCTTACATACTACATTGCTTTTATCGACTACAGCAAAGCATTTGACTCTCTTCTACATAAAAACATATGGGAAGCATTAGTGGAACAAGGGATTGAACTTAAATACATTAGATTAATAAGAAACGTGTACAGTCATAGTACAGCCAGAATCCAGTTAGAAAAGAAAAGCCAGCCATTCAAAGTGGGGAAAGGTGTCAGGCAAGGAGACCCCCTGTCCCCAAAATTATTCTCGGCTGTACTGGAATCAATCTTCAGACAACTCAATTGGGAAAATTTCGGGATCAATATAGACGGCACATCACTGACGCATTTAAGGTTCGCTGATGACATAGTGCTATTCGCCAAAACACCTGAAACCATCAATAAAATGATAGAAAACCTAGCGATAGAAAGTGAGAAAGTAGGATTAAAACTTAACCCAGAAAAGACTAGAGTGATGACAAATGGAAAGAAAACGCCGATTAAAATAAGAAACACTGAAATTAACTACACCGATGAATACATCTATCTGGGACAACTCATAACCCCAAAAAAACCTATGCACGAGGAAGTAAAGAGAAGAATTACCAATAGCTGGAGAAGATACTGGAGCTTGAGAGAGGCTATGAAAGACAAACAACTTCATATAAAAATCAAAAGCAAATTATTTAACACCTGCATACTACCCGTCCTTATGTATGGCTGCCAATCATGGACGTTAACCCAGGAAATGACAAACAAACTAGCAACTTGCCAATACGCTATGGAGAGGAGCATGTTGAGTGTCAAGAGATCAGACAGACTGGAAAATCGTGCCATCAGGAATAAAACAAGAATCATAGATGTTGTACGGAAAATTAAAAGACTCAAATGGAGATGGGCAGGGCACACAACAAGAGGTCATGACAAATGGAGTAAAAAGGTGACAAGATGGTATCCCAGGGAAGGTAAAAGGAAAAAAGGCAGACCACAGAAAAGATGGGATGATGATATCAGAGAAGTGGCAGGAGCGACGTGGAACAGAGTGGCTCAAGAAAGATCAGAATGGAAAAGATTGGAGGAGGCCTTTGCCGATTGGCAAACAGATCTGCAAAAAATACAAAAGCAGCAAATACTAGAATAAGTTTTAAGTTTGTTTATTTTAGAATACTACTGATAGGTTAAGTTGATCTGAATAAAGGCTATTATTATTATTATTATTATTATTATATATTGTATAACTCGGCATGGGACCAGATAACTGATATACCTACAACATAAACTATTTTACTGTGCTTATAATAGACTAGTTGTTCCCCGTGGCTCCTTTCACTCGCGTTTCTAGCCTATGTTACTTACGGATAGTGTAACTTTCTATTAGTAAAATATTTTTTTAAATCGGTTTAGTAGTTCCAGAGATTACCCCCTTCATACATACAAATACACAAAGTATTTTTACCACTTAAATATATTATTAGACCGTTTAGTGTAACAAATCAGAGCATAGCTATGTGTGTGAACCCGCGGGTATAAGCTAGTAATATTATAATAGAACGCTATTATTGGATAGTATTTTTTATTGTTAAATACAAGCGGGATATAAAAATGCACTAGAATATTTTAAAATGAGCGTAATATCCTGAAATTACAATATCCTCTTTACGGAGGCTGTAGGTATGTACACTCGGTAGCAGAAGTGTCAGCGCTTTTGTACCCGAGTCACGTAGAGTTATTGATCGCGAGTGTACGCCGTTTTCCGCAAGGCGTGGATAAACAAAGTTGTGTAGAGACTGCTTTAAAAAGTTTATTAGAAAATAGGTATTTCAAAAATGTACGTTCCTTATTTAAAAAAGGTTTTTACAATCGATTCCTATGTATTTTGGTAGATTAAATTCAAAGTCAAAGCCATTTATTCAGTTTAGGCCCAAAGGCCACCTATAAAGGTCAAAGCTGCTGAAATCACCACTCAAATACGGAAGTCTTCAAATGATAAGAACAGTTGTGAAATAAACAAGGTTATGTTTCTTATATAGTTTTTATAATCAGTTTTTTTTTGTTATTTTATTTTTCAAAAGTTTAGCAATTTCAAAATAATATATGAACTAACAAAAGGGAGAGGAAACCTTTCGGCGTCTGTTTAAAACATATTTCCCGAAGACTTTAACAATTAGAAGACTCATAAGGTTTTTTCTTTTTTATTGTCGAGTTCCAAAACGCGCGTTTTATCTACTTACCACTTTTTGAGCTGTTAGCTGCCATTAAATAAAGAAAAAAATGTATAAAGATGAACTTGAGCACAACTTGGGCTAATATTTATTGTTCTACTAGTTTCCACCCCGCGGTTTCACCCGCGTTCCCGAGGGATCTTATGTTTCCCGGGATAAAAAGTAGCCTATGTTCTTCTCCGTACCATAGGCTATCTGCATACCAAATTTCGTCGCGATCGGTTCAGCGGTTTGAGCGTGAAAAGGTAACAAACAAACAAATAAACAAACAAACTCACTTTCGCATTTATAATATTATTATGGTTTTTTTTTAATTTATTTTATTTGTTTGCGCTATTGTAGATGGTAGATGTTTTTATTTTTTGTTATCTTAAATACCATATTAAGTAAAATAAATGTATTTGTATTTTTTAATTCGTCATCTTGTCAGTACCATATTAAAACTAATAAATATATTGTATTTGTAGGTAAATAATATCCTGTACAAACTAAGATCTACATATTTAGCCCCAGAGTTAAAGGCACCCCAACACCAAGGTATTCACACCAAAATTCGTATATCGGAAGTATTCATTTCCTCTGGCTTTCATCGATTGGTGCGTACGCGATTCGCATACCTAATTCTATCGACAAACTTTACTATGCTGTTTGCTTGAGTCTTATTCATGAAGGTTTTGGGGTGATTTTAGCTTGGCATTTTTGTGCGGGAATGTTGGACCTTCAAAGGGTCAGTCAAGGACAGCCGTGGAGACTTTCCTGGACATCTGGTTGTTGGGTTACATGTTATTTAGTTGTGAAGGTGATGAAATGCTTTTAAATTAGAAAATTGATACGTAGGTAGGTACCTATTTAATTTTATATCTTCTAAAATATAAAGAGGCTTTTCTATAATTTTGTATTTGCTTTAAAAATCTTATTAAATATAGGGGTTATCAATGTTACAGTTTTTTTAGAGAGAGAAGTGCCCATACTAAAAAAAAAAACATTCAAAATTTCATTGTTTTTAGCTTCAACTTCTCTCCCAAACCAAATGAAATGGAAATCTGACCCTACTTCATAAAAAACATTAAAGTAGCTACTTAAATCCGTAGACATCTAGATATCTTATCATTCCATTTAACGATGTACTTCTTTAGTTCTTTACTTTTTAGGCCATTTTTACTTTGGGTCTTACTTTTAATAACTTTTCTAACTTTTAAAGTTATCAGATCCATAAAACAGGTAGCGCTATACTAATTTAACTTTTCCAAGCCTCTACGCCGTAGCACCGTAGAACCGCTACGGTCATAAAACAGGCATATTCTATAACACGTTAAACTAATTTATTACTATCACTGACCCAGAATCTTGCGTGTTACACGACCACGCCTATCCGCCAATACTAGTCGTCACACGCCTTCCAAACGTGACAACCGGCCAATAGCGACGCGACGTTCCAATTTTAAAACGTGCACGACTAGGTGTCGCCATCTCATTCACACTTGGGTGTAATAAGCGAGATGCTATCGGTGTGATTGAAATTCAAATATGTATTTGTAAATGAAAAAAATATTTTCTTTTTATGGCTTCGAATTTTAAATGTAGATTTGTTTTTAATTGGGCATGAATTGGTAGTCTTCGAAAATTATTTCAGAAGATGTTATTATCATAATAAATTGAAGCAAGAATTTAATTAACTCTGATAAAAGTAGGTACTTACCTACTTAAAAAAAAATATATAGTGAAAAATTGACCCAAACCCAAGTAGGCCCCCCACCTCCAAAGGAAGGAACATTGTCAGAAGCTAGTGACTAGGCTCTCATTTTATAGGAAAAACACATTTTTAAAAAGTAAGCAAAAACCTCATATTTTATAAGGCAGGACTTAAAAAAAATTACTTGTCAAAGGATATTTTTTTAAATATATTTTGCCTTCAATCTAATTTTCAGAATACTAAATCCAAAAATATGTTTTACTACCCCAAAAAAACATGCTCTATATTAGCACTCCTTCACTTAAGGGGGAGTGTCACCGAAACACTTCTTAAGGCTGTAAATCAGATTGAAAGCCTTTTAAGGTGACCATCGTAATAATCTCACCAGAATGTAAAGATCCCTGCATATAGAACAAACGTTTGACGTGAATGTGCTTCGACAGGTCAGGTTAAATTGGTATTTTTGCCCCTACTTGTGAATATTTTTTTTTATAAAAAAGTTAAGTTGTTGAATGGATGCGTGGACATGAGTAAAAGGGGTGTGTTGATGCCAATTCATGGTTTGGAAATACTTTTGGTTATTTTGGAAAGTGTTTTTGTTTAACCATAAATATATATATATATATATATATATATATATATATATATATATATATATATACCTATACTTACTACTTTTATTAGAAAATATTAACCAAAAAAACTATATATAAAAACCTACATAGGGTATGAGGAGGAACTCTTTCGACGCCATGTCTACTGACATCTTCAAGGTTATAGTCATCTTTGGCTTCATCATCACTCCTCCCAGAGTGAGTCTAAGGCATAAACAAACCATGTCACTAAGAACGCACATAATATTTTTTAATTTTATTAAACTAACATACAGTAATCTATGTTGCAAATGCCAAAATTTAAGTTAAAAAAAAAACAATATTTCAAACAGCCTCACATTCAAACAGTACTCAATGACAAGTCATTTCCCGTTAGTCCTTAGTCACAGGTGTGTCATATCGCAGCAAATTATCATAAAAACCATCGTAACCTGACCTCTACACTTGTTACACTTCCCCTTAGAATTCAATGTTTGTATGAAAAGAGAAGGACGAGGGAGGTCAGCTCTCATTGGATTTATGTTGATATCTTTGACAGTTAGAAACGTCAAAATGTTTAAGGTTAGGTCACATAGATTCGGTAATGTAAAGCGTGAGAATATTTGATATTTTATTATTATGTTACGGTTTTTATTGCTATTATGGAAAGTTATATGTATTTAGTTGAAGTTTTAGTTCACACGGAGCAGTACAAATTAAAGAGAACAGTTATTTTTGTTAGAATTGAAATGTAGTCATTGTTTTGGCTTGTGTGTTCCCCAATAATAGCGATATTTATGTAGCTTCAAGATTTCAACCATATATTTTGTTTCTTGAAAATTCGATTTGAGTGCCTAACGATGAAGCCTGCACACAGAAAGGTATAAAACTTATAATTTTTTATATTACATGTAATAAAAATAATATAAGAAGTGTGCCGAACAAAACTTAATCGGATACATTCTAAGAAACACTATTTGAAAAGACATAAACGAGTTTTTTTTAAAATATTTTTAACATAAAATATAGTATATTAAAATAAACACCTCATGATTAATTCTTATTTTATATTACAAGCCTCCGTGAATTAATATACATGATCCAATTTCAAATTAAGAACTCACCTTAATGTACATAAAGCTACGTTCACATTGCATACTAAAATAGCCAAGACCTTTCAACCACCAAAGATTTTAGCAAACGTAATTAGGGCACACCCCTATAGCAGCGGGACTATGTTACGTGACAAGGCTCTCCGTCACGTAAACCTAACCCAATTACACGCGACGTGACGTTCAGATATTCGACAGGCACGCTCCACACCACGCTCCGCTCGTAGTCGCTAGCTTGTTTCGTATGCCTGGCGTACGGCCGGGCCGGTTCGCGCACACATCCACCGCCGTCGTATAGTTTTGATACCAGATCCTCAATGACCGCTGGACCGACAGACTCGGCACACGTGTTTTTCGACCGGTCGAGTTCTTACCAAAATGCATGTAAATAGTGACGCATGCACAACCGCGTGTTATCAAACGTGTCAATGCGCGCGCGGGAAAAGTTTGGCAGTTGACATTCGCGCGCTTTTGTTCTTTTTTCTTACTAACTTTTTTGCAACGTGCCAGTGACTGCGGTTGGTCGTTCGTTTCGTTTTAAGACTGAAAAGTGGAAAATCTATGTTTTTTCGCGAAACTATTGTGATGCGTGAATGTTAACGGAAACAAGTGAATGAGTGTTGATTTGTGACTTGGATTTTAATTGATTTTCCATCTCATTATGTAGGTAAATGAACAATTACCTTGCTTTTAATATTGAAGCTTAACTTTGCATAAAGCTCGTCAAAACTTTTAGAAGTTCAGCTTCTTGAGAAGTTAGAACATTTTTGAATTTAAATCAGTTTTATTAATTACAACTATAATTTTGCACCTTTGAGATTAATAAAGTAATTTTAGAAACTTTTAAGGCACGCTTGAGAGGTTAAGCCTACGTTTATAAATTATTTTTAAAGGAATGTCACATTTCCGTGCCATACAAATGCGTTAATAGCGCCGAATGTACCGACTCTTGCGCATCTAAGCCAACACAAACATATGTTATTACTTAACAAACATCAAAAACCTGTAATCCCTTGAGGTTAACAAAACATTAACGCAATAAATACTTTAGCCTAAAGCAAATAACATGTAGACTTCACTAATAGGTGCCGATTTGACAGACGAAAACAATCGTTGAGTTGCGCACACGCACTGTGTAAATATATCAAATGTACGGACCTTCGGTTGTGTACATAGATTTTAAAATTGAAATTCGTAAAGTGGACTAGACGTAGGGCCACTTAATAAGTTCTAAGTAATCTGTAAGCGAGATGACTTACCTAGAATACATTATTGTGTTCCAATTTTAAAATTGCTGGCTGGAAAGAAACATGATTAAGAAGAATATCGTCACTCGACAAAAATGACATTTGAAATTGTTTTTTTCTTGCATGTATTGATAATACCAATACAAATAATAATTGATTCAAGGTTTTAAATACCTACTTAGCTAACTAAATAATACCTATCCTTAAATAATAAATAACTATAAGTAAATTACTTCAATATCCTAATCCTAACTAATATTATAAATGCGAAAGTGAGTTTGTTTATTTGTTTGTTTGTTACCTTTTCACGCCAAAACCGCTGAACCGATCGCGATGAAATTTGGTATGCAGATAGCCTATGGTATGGAGAAGGACATAGGCTATTTTTTGTCCCGGGAAAACATAAGATTCCCGGGGAACGCAGGTGAAACCGCGGGGCGGAGGCTAGTAAATAATTAAACGCACTCAAAGAGAAAATTTATAAAAATATTGAATACTAGCTTCCGCCCCGCAGTTTCAACCACGGTCCCCAGGGATCTTATTTTCCCGGAATAAAAAGTAGTATTTGTGCTATTCCAGACTATAATCTGTCTCTGTGCCAAATTTCATCCAGATCCGTTCAGCCGTTCTGGCGTGATTGAGTAACAAACATCCATCCATCCATCCATCCTTCCATCCATCTATCTATCCAAACTTTCACATTTATAATATTAAGTAGGATTAATTTTCATACTTTTGGAAAAATTTTACTTACTCTCCTTTTTTATTTTAAAAAGGTAAATCCTGAGACACGACCATGATCTTAAGTAGAGCTTGTAGATGCTTGGAAACCTGTGAACATTATTTTAGTCCTCTCCTTGTTTTTTTTTAAATATAAGTGTTTTTTTGATTTGTCCTACTTTCGCGGAAGTAAAACTATAATTGTTTTGTCTGAAATAATGAACCAATTGCTCTTAATTGGACTCGCGCACGAAGGGTTCCGTACCATTATCTACAAAAACAACAAAAAAATTACGTCTGTTGTATGGGAGCCCCCTTAAATATTTATTTTTCTCGGTTTTTTAGTATTTGTTGTTATACCGGCTACAGAAAGACAGACGGACGGATAGCGGAGTCTTAGTAATAGGGTCCCGTTTTACCCTTTGGGTACGGAACCCTAAAAATCGGCTAAGTGCGTGTTGCAACACGCGCAGTATAGGGTTCCGTAGTGGTACCTAAAACAGAACAAAAATTAAAGTAAAGTTTAATTACAAACGATAAGCGCTACATCTCTTTTACTTACACTGTTATAGTAAAGGTATACTAAAGTGTTCCAACAACTTTTGTTCGTAAACTAACAAAGCCTACCATGAATATTTTCAGATTTTTTGATGTAGCGCTTTTGTGAGAAGTGGGGCGAGGGGGGGGGGGGGGCACGCAACTATGACAAGAATGATTTCTAATAAGGATTGATATTTTGTAAACGTTTATAACAATTAAGTGTTTGAGACAACCCTCTATATTTTTGATAAAAACCACACCGACTTTACATGTTGGGGAAGGTACCATTTTTTTTATTACTTTGTTTGCGTCATAGGTATAAGTATGTATGTATTTATTATTTTTCAAAAAGCTATGCACGGGTCTACTAAACTGTCCTAATTTGCTCACACTGGTCAGATTCAATATTCCAATAAAAAATCCAAGATCATGTAGAAGAAGATTGTTCTCTCCTCCGGTTAGCCGCACTAATTTAAGATTGTTCTGCCCTTTGTCACGCATGTATTCTTTGCATGAAGAGTATCACGATGTATGTGATTTATTTACTGTAACAAATTTGAAAAAAGATATAATGAATGTTATATAAACTTATATTTATTGTGGAACTGTGTCTCGTGGCCTTTTGTCTCTAGTTTGGTTTTGTTTTTTCTTAACCGGTAGTAATTCATGTATTTCATTATATTGCTTCTTTAGATATTTTAGCCATAAGTAACTTTCTTTACCTCTTTGCATGTTGTGGTTTCCTATAATTGACAGGGCACTCAGCACCATATTGTATATTTAATTTTTATGTTAACTTAGTGTACTTGTTGTTGGAAATCCTAATAAAAAAAAAATAAAAAAAAATGCTTGTTATCACTCTCCAAGTAAAATGACCATGACAGACATACGAACACACTGACATAACGAAACTATAAGGGTTCCTTGTTTGACTTTGGAACCCTAAAAAAACAACATAATACAAGAAATTGATAAATAAATATTGATAGTGTCTCAATAGGTAGTAGTGTACCATCAGATGGGCAAACTTATTAAAAATCACCAGGCTACCATTTATAAATTACTAGCGACCCGCCCCGGCTTTGCATGGGTGCAATTTATAGAGACAAACCTTCCTCAGTTATTGCTCTTTCTATGAGTGAAAACCATATCAAAATCCGATGCGTAGTTTTAAAGAAGTAAGCGGAGAAACATGCAGAGGCAGATGGCGTTTTATACTATTTAGAGATCTCAGTGATCAAGCAAAATACTAAGATCCATGCTTCAATATCTATAGAGCCCTTCTGCATGAGCTTTTGTAATATATCAACTACTCCAGTCTATTATAAATATATACTTTTATAGAAGCCAGTAGCCATGCATCTTAATAAAAATGCATGTTGCAAATAAAAGTCTATCTATTGTAATATTTTTATTTAACAATAACTACACCAATGCTATTCCATAATAATTTAAAAAAAGTTTTATTTTTATTTATTACAGTTTAAAAAAGATATATAAAATGAAACATTATAACACAGCGTTTAAAAACCACAGAGGTTTGTAGCAATACTCTGAACTTATAGTCTACATCCCCAAAATAGATGCTAACAGAAATTTAAATTCAATTTTAAAAAACATTCGAATGTAGTGTAGTTAAGAAGTAGGATTTTAATTTTAGTTTAATATTTTTTTTAGGAGTTCAATCATGTAATTTTTATTTTCTTATAATAAATGAAAATTACTTAATTAACATATTATAAACATAATTTGATTATACATACTATTTACAGTCTAAAAATATTAATAAATTGCTTAGTAAGTCATTATTATGTGAAAATTACGCCAAATCTACAGGACATTTAGTTAATTAAAAAAAAGGTAGAACATGTTTTTTTATACCACTAAGGTGAAAAACAAGCATACGTAGCCTATTGACGCTTGCAACACCAGGGGTATCACTCGCGCGTTGTCGACCCTGAAAAATCCAAAACTACATAAAAAATCATAAAGAATTCCAAGAATCGCGAGTCATTTTATCATACTGATTACACGACGGCTATGATTCCCACAATCTCTCATTATATAGATTCTATATCATCGTATAAAGTAAACAGAGCGCGTTGGACCGTCACTCAATAAAGTCAACACTATTCCGTTATCAAAACACTATCACCGATTATCTTACATGTTAATTGCATTTACTTAATTTGACATTGATCCAGGTTTCTTATTTACTATCTATATTTACTAAGTGATTTGTAAAAGATTGTCTTAAAGATCTTGAAGTAAAATAGAAAGATTTGAATTTTTACTTTGAACACAATTTAATAGTCTAAATTGTAGGGTAGGTTGTGAAAAATGCATGTATAGCAGAATTGAGATTATCCAATAAAATCTTTCCAACGTGAAATAATATAGCAATTAAATTTTCATTTCATTATTATTATTATTCTTCTCTTTAACAAAATAATAATATTTAAGTTTTATTTCTCAGTACAAAATAATTACATTCTCCATTTAAAATTTCGAACTGTACCTACAAACTAAAATGGAACGGACCATAAAATAATGTGACGGCTTATTCGAAAATGGAATTAAAACACTACATTCCAAGTTTCAAAATGGACAAGTGAGTGAAAAACCAGTGCATAAGAATGGATCACCCGGGTGGTTTCGCATCGTCTCCATGGGCGGCCATGCTGGGCCACGGCATGCATGGCATGATGCAGCATGACTACCCGCATGCGCATGCACATGCGCCAATGCCAATGGATCTGCATGTCCCTCAGCCATTTCCTTATTATCGGTAAGTGGAAACTTGTGTTTATTTTTATTACTAATGATTATTGATTTGCAGACATTGGCGTTTACAGTATATATAAACCTTTATAACAAAATCTGCATCACCATAGTTCAGTCAGGGATGATTCAGACAAAAAATAAAGAATTTTAGAGAAGTCAAAATAAAGTTACTATTTATAATCCAAAGTAAAAATTTGATTATTGTAAGTAAATAATTCGACGACAATCGAAACGAGATCAAAAATATGCAATGCCGGGTTTATAAATTAATTAATTAATTTAAAAAAATGACTATACCTACTGGTAATGTTACCTTTATTTTGTAAAATATTTAAAACTCATATTTTTATAATTCGACGATTCTTTACTTTAGTATTTCTTCTCTCTAGGACTTTTGTACAAAAATCATTCTTAGAGTTTCAGACTTTGAACGTTAAGAGCTCGCCAAAGCCTGTTTGGAAATTAAAACATTGTATTTCAAACATATACGAGTATACCTATCGAATTTCAATATCCAAAACCAATCCATTTTTAAATTATGTTATATTTAAAAGATAAATAGACTACCAGGAGACTAATATTTCTGCGCCTACGCCTTTAATGAATCTATTAAAAAAATAATGATTGCATCAAATTTTATCACAAAGTTCAATAATTTTTTAATTGCGCCCCGAGAAAGACCTTTACGGTAATCAACCATATGTGCATGTACAGGTTAGTTATTTGTTTATAATCCAAATACTTATAAATTATAGGTGACACTAAAAATAAGTCAATGAATAACTCTTTTAGTATAATACATATATAAATATATATTTTTATGTATAAATATATATATTTTTATTGATAGGCTTTGTCGCTGAGTGACCACATCGCCTAATAAATTATAAGTACAAAGATACAACAAAAAATAATAATATTACAACTTTTATGAACTTAATCCTAATTTTAGTAAAGCGTACAACATTTTCGCGTTGTCAAACGATGGATAGACTAAAATGCTATTACAAATGCCGATGTCATAATATAATTAATATAATAGCTTGTGTTTGACCACAATCTCATCGTGACAATGGAGCCAAAGGTGGTAAACACACAAAACCGGGAATAGAACTGGCCCTCGAATGCAGCTACCGGAACATAGTGGTATATGTTTGTTGACAGATATTTACTTAGCTTACTATAACGTATCTTACCACCGAGGAAATAGAGAGAAAGAGTAAATTTATTTGGGAATTGAGTATTATTTTTGATCTGAAGTACCTAATTACGAATAATGTAACTTATGCAACGAAGATAAAATTCAAAAGTAGAGAATGAGCGAAGAAAGAACGGATAGTATGAAAGTTGGGTAAGCAATAAATACTGAGATGACGACTGTTATTAGGATTGATTATAATTATAAGACCTAATTGATCAAAACTTTTCAATACAAAATTTAGTCCTGGAATAGGCAGACTTTATATATATTTTTTTTTGAATATTATGTACAATGTTATTTAAACCTTATGTTAAAGCCTAATAATATACTCCAAAAATTTCATTAAAATGCAAAAACAAAATATAAATACTCGCAAAGATACGTGTATATTTATTTATATCACCCAAACTTATAAATTTACTATGGCAAATGTAAAATATTATTTGTTACTGAATAAATTATTTTCTCAAATTTGAGACACAATGATGACTAAAAAAATCTATTGCCTCGCTGAGTAACCTTGCTGAGTTTCTTGCCGGTTCTTCTCAGTTGAAGGCTGATTTCCGAACCGGTGGTAACTTCAGTAAATTCGACCTTCATAAGTGCCCTCCTAGGGTCTAAACTGAATAAATGGCTTTGACTTTATTTAGTCCGTCAGTTAGATTACCAAAAAATATTGGCCACGTATTTTTTCTTTAGTTCCGAATACAAAAAAAACGATGATACAGTGCGTTGAAATTTCGCGTGAGGTCACTTGTATGTAAAAATTGTACATACTAGTGATGTCGCAACATAACTTTGTGATTTTTTATTGATTTGATAAACGAAAAAATACGTGTCTAATATTTTTCATAATGTAACTGACGGACTAATTAGTTTTTTTTTTTTTACCCAGTTATCATCCCTATTTAATTAACAAGAAGTATCTGTATTATAATTATGTATATATATATTTTTAAATAAACATTCGATGTAAGTAATGGCCGAACCACAAATAAGGCAAGACAATCGTAAAGCTTAAAATCCACACACTGACACATCCAATTAGACATCACATTACCAATTCAAAGTAATTAAACATTTAATTACCAATTATAACACTAGCCAATCAGCATAGCATATTAACATGGCCATAAGGTCGATAATAGCTTGCGAGTACGAACCGAATTCGTTAAAAAGCCGCTTGCACAGATATGGTCAGTTATTAGGGCGGGATTCCGTCGGACGGCGCGGGCGCAGGGTTTTTGTTCGCTCGTAACGCATAAGTTACGGAGCATAGCGCACGGATGGATGCCAGCCCTGTGCTTTAGAAATCATTTTGTTTTATGTTTTGATATATGTGTTTTTGGAATTGTTGTTCAGTTGGCATGAGGTATGAGTTTGGATTGATGAGTGACAAATGTTGTAGCGAAGTTGGCATTTAATAGATCAAGGTGCTGTGTTAAACCAGGATCTTACCATGATAAAGATGTTGCCACATGGTAAGCCCACAAAGCTGAAAAGTAACTGGCTCTCAAGTGCAGTTGCCGGAACACACTAATAGGTGTGTTCCGGTAGGTTAACGAGAGATTTCCAACTTGAGGAGCCAATGAGCCGATGATATACAAAGTACCCTACTACCGTACTGTTTTCCATAACGAAATTTCAAGCTTATTATAGGATACAAACCCACAACCTTCGTCACACCTTAAAATTGTGGGGAATAGGGGGGCCCTTCAAGTATTTAAGATGAATCCAAATCATAAGTGGAGTTGTGTGCTTATTATTTGGGAAACTAGTAAATAAGTTTTTTTTTGCCGTAGTTTGAATAACATTTACTGCTGATAAGTTTTCACTAGTAGACTTCTTGAGTCCAAATGAGTAAAATAATGTGTTGAAAGGTGTACGGATTTATGCATGTTTATAAATATCATGAACATTTGGAAAAATGTACAAACTCAAGTTGTAAACAAAAACAACAAATTGGTAGTAACGTTGAATGTCATAACAAAGTCGTGGGTTCGAATCTTACAATGAACTTAAGCGTTTAGTGTTTACCACCATTGGTTACAATATCACATACGATGGTGAGATTGTGGTCACACATAGGACTATACATAGTAAAAATAAACTTTATGTTCATAAGAAACGACACGAAATGAATTGCCCTAAAAATTAACCACATGTTTTTTTTACATAAGAGCTAAATGAAATAATACTAACGAAATGAAATAATAGTAAAGTGTGCGAATAGGCCGGTGTTTCGGTCGTAAATTTAAGTGTTCTTGGATAAAACTAAATATTTAGTTTCAGAGACCCAAAAGATACACTAATATTGTATATCGAACCTTAATTAAAAAATGAGATATGAAACAAAAAGTGACTCACAACCTAAATACTTTCAAGTCTACCAAGAAATCGATTTTATTTTTTAATATCGATTGGAATCGGAATTGAAACCAATGACTGTCATTGCGTGTCGCCACTCGGCACTAATATCGGTTTTGCACTATAATCTGTGCGCGTACGCACACCGAAATTACGAACCAAAATGGCGCCAACCTTGTCATTTGGCGGGAATCAGACCGAGATGGTCACATTCGGACATACCCTAATTATACATTTATGGACACTAAAATGTGGTTTCCGATGTTTTATTGCTTACTTCCTTAGATGGACTTTTGGATGGGACTTACCATGGAGTTAAGCCGGGATTTAACCTACTCTGTAAAAATTACCCGGGTTTTGGGGAGTAGGTATGTCTGCTTTCTTTGAGTCAAATTCTATGTTGAGCTGAATTTCTTGTCACGGTTCATAAATAAGTTTTAATATTGTTCTGTAACAATGACTCTACATTCAGCGCTTTTGCAGCTTTAATATATTCTTCATTGTTTAATCAACCAATTAAGCCACGTTTTAAAGATTAGGAATTCTCGGTAAGGCACAGTGTTTATAATGTCAGAGAAAAAAAAACAAAAGAATTAATTAGAATCTAATTCGACATTTTGAATGACATCTGAATTTGGTGTATTTCATTTGAGACTACTTCATTAGCGTCTTTAATAGCAAGTCCATAGTAATCCGTCGCAAATATTACTTCTCTTTCACTCCTGTAGTATGACAATGTGTGTGAGTGATATAAAAGTTTTAGAGAGATATCTCTAATGAAACGAAAACTGGTGTCAATTGGACTCATCTCAAAGACTGCGTTTTGTAGACTCTTTTCTCTTTATCATAAATAATTAATGTTGGTCGACCGAATGCATTCCAAACCAGAAGTTCGTTTGCGCTAATGTGAATTTTAACAAATTTTCCAGCATTTTTAGTTAAGTTTTTATCACCCAAGTACTGGTTCCCTCTTAGACTTGATTAAATACATACATTGACCAATCGACTTAATTCTTTTTGCTGATTAATTGTTTCAAAATTTCTTTTGAACAAAATTCCTACATTTAAAACGAATAATTGATTGAAATTTATATATGACAACAATACTTGTGTAAGTAATTTTATTTTTGTATGTTGTGTAGTTATTTTGTTTATATTATTGCTGTGGAATTATTTATAAATGTAATTTTTTTATATTCGTACCTATTTAAATATTTCTTGTCTTGCTTCAAGCAAAATTTTTCTAATTATATTGAGAAGCTTCAAGAATCTTACAATTTTAATGGCATTACTTGGCTACACAGTTGAGCACAAATCCAGCAAATTCCCTTTTTCCACTGTCTTCCTGTAAGCGCACTTATGCGATAATTTCGCAGTGCAGTTAAAGTTTATACTTAAGGACAAACATATCCCTTAAAAGGGCTACAAAAGAGTCACAGGAATCATAAATCGATGGTCGTTTCAAAAAACTGCACTATCTACAATTGCCCCTTTAATTCCTCTTACTGTGCGTCGATCGTAAAATACGTCACAATTAGTCAAGTAAACTCTCAGTAAAGACGTGCTTTATTTATAGTAAAAAAGTCTTCAACTCTAAGATATGGACCGATTTTATTTCCAAATGAGGTTTTATGCGTGTAGATAAAGGTAGAGCGGTATTATTTTTTCTTTTTTAAATATCCAATTTGCCGATGGTACTGATTGCGTTCAGCCTAATTATTGAAATGTGAGTTTGTGTGTTCTTCATTTGAAATGCCAATAAAGAAGGCAGTAAAAGGTCTTATATTCTTGCAGTTTCAAGACTAACTTGACTGACTATCGTGATATATTACACAAAAACATATTCTAAACATACCTTGTTTGTACAATTATTTCTTTATAATTTATTTAATTACTGTTAATTACTATAGCAAATACTTTTATTCATTTTATATGGAGTAATAACCATAGGTTTTTGACAAAGTTTTTAAACCAATAAAAAGGTCTAAGTATTTTCATTACCATTAAAACTCTGAATTGTGAAACATACCTACTAATTATCCGAAAAAATACACTATCCCCTTTAAAGTAGCACAGCACGAAAAAAAAAAACAAAAATTACCATCACAATCTGGAACTGGTTCGCTTCACGTGAGCGATTTATTGTGACATCCCCGGGAATCGAAGTGGTTGACGGACTTTATCACTCTATTGTGCTTTATTTACTGAAGCATCGAGGTTCTCCTTCTAGGATTTCAATTTGCAACTTAGTTGCTTGTTATTTCTATATTTGTAGTATTTTTGTATGTCTTAAGGAACATTATCCATGTAATGTGGATCAGAATCTTGACCATTTTCGACCTTATCAGCAAATCTTCATTGTTCAAACATATATACGGTATACTATAGGAAGTAGGAACTATAGGAAGATACGGTACTCAGTCACAGTGCGTGGGACAACTAAACTATGTGTTTTCTACTCGATTGAGTGCGAAATGTTTGTATGGGTGTTTGTTTTTCAATCTCGCTGTAATTTTGTTTTTATACCACTAAGGTAAAAAAACAAGCATGCAGCCAGCCTGATGGTAAGCGGTTACCGTAGCCTATTGACGCGTGCAACACCAAGGGAAACTCGCGCGTTGTAGACCCTGACAAAATCTCTTGCTTTACAGATTTGGATAAAACTTAGCACATAATAATATCTAGATCATAAATCTATACTAATACTAGCTGCCCCAACAGACGTCCTGTCCAACTCATACACAAAATTTCATCCAAATCGGTCCAGCCGTTTATCCTATGTCTCAAGTTGGACCAGACTGCTCACGGTGTGCCAATTTTAAAATCGGTTAAGTAGTTTAGGAATCCATCGCGGACAAACATCGTGACTGGAGATTTATATATATTAAGATTATAAAGCTGAAGAGTTTGTTTGTTTGTTTGAACGCGTTAATCTCAGGAATAATTCTTTTTTTAAATTTGAAATATTCTTTCAGTGTTGGATAGCCCATTTATCGAGGAAGGCTATAGGCTACTTTTTATACCGGGAAAACACAAGATCCCTGGGAAACACGGGTGAAACCGCGGGGCGGAAGCTAGTCTGAAATAAAATCTTTTTATCCGAACACTTTGTATGTCCCCGAAAACGATACGATGAGTATTGTTATGGACTTAAACTATAACTAGGTAAGAAAAGTTATTGGCGGGTAAATAGGTGATGATATCTAGTGTCAAAATGTCACAAGTTCAAAGCAGTAATTGAATATCACAACCAATAGATAAACTTTCGTAATTCCTTCCGCACATACATGCTAACATCCATTATAAAATCTCCTACACATAAAGTATCCTACGTCCTACTTAATTGCTCCATAGAAATTAATTTGAGGCAAGCTATCGGTATCTTGTCCTCAAAGATATTGCCACTGAATCGAGGAAGCGATGAGCTTGAAGATATGGAGCAATAAGGAGCAGTATTCATGTTAGGCCGTTATGGAATAAATATTTAATGAGATATTTTGAAATTGTTATTTGCTTGCTAATCTCAGAAAAAGTTGGGTTTCGAAGGAATATAGGATTAATAGTCTTCTACGCTCAGGCTAGGTAATTGTCAGGATATGTAAAGCCTTTGTACCTATACCTAATAAATTGATTGACAATATGGGCCTTTAAATATTTCAAGAAATATTATAAAGCACTCGGTCCACTATATGATAATATTATGACCATTTAAAGAAGCATAGAATGGTAATAATAGTACAGTAGAATCCAGATTATCCGGATCTAATAAAACCAGGGGTATTCCGTATAATCGAAAATCCGGATAATCGATTTCAAAGCAAATCAAACAATATTTAAATTTTAATATATTTTTTTTAGATCATCGTGCGGTTTAATTGAAGAATTAGATAGTGTTAATTTTTTAATTGACAATTCGAGCCGAGACGAATGAGTCCGGATAATTGGAAGTTCGGATAATCGATGTTTGGATAATCGGGATTCTACTGTAGTTTCCTAACATTAATCCAATCAAATACTGTAATGTGTGACAGTCCAGTGCCGCCGCAGGTTATGGGTACAATTCCCACCACAATTATTTGTGTGCATGCGTATGTCTATTTGTTCTGAGTGTCAATATTTATACAAGTAGTATCTGCACAAGCGTCCTATGTCTTAGTAATTATTATAAGGGATTATTGCCTACCCCCGGTTTGTCCCGCGGTTTCACCAGCGAATTTTACCCCCTTAGGGGTTGAATTTTCAAAATCCTTCCATAGTGGATGCCTATACTGTATAAGGTATCTACGTGCATAATTTCAAGTCTAAAGGTTGTTGTCCAGCGGTTTGGACTGTATATATCAACAGTCAGTCAGTTTATCATTTTATATATACAATAAAGAAAACAAGTTAACTCACCTATCCATATTATAAAAAATACAAGTTTCAACAAGCTAAAGTTAGAGGTAAAATTTAAATCTATACTACTGTTTGAACGCGCTAATCTCAGGAACGGTTCAACAGGTTCGATTTGAAAAATTCTTTCAGTGTTGGATAGTCCATTTATCGAGGAAGTCTATAGGCTACTTTTTATCCCGGGAAAACACAAGATCCTTCGGGAACGCGGGTGAAACCGCAGGGCGGAAGCTAGTGTATAATAATACTAGATTAGATTAACTACCAACATTGAAATAAGAAATCGGGAAAGCTGCGTTATTTACCAAGCGCACAGTGATTATGCGGTTTTACGTTTAGCAAATAGTTAGATTAATGTTTACATTGTGGTTGTCTATCTTTATCTATTTCCTAGTTTGTTTAATATTTACTAAGAAAATATAATTTATGATTATGTAAATTAAAAGTTTAATGTAATGAGGTCAAATCTGAACTAGAATCATTTCCCTTTGTATTTAGCCCAACAGTAGACTCAAGTTCCTGGTTTTTACTTTTTAATTATAAGTTATTTGGAATTACCGTTATCTTTCATACAATAATATATCATCCTATGATATATGAAAATATAAATAAATAAATGATCAATATTCTGGGACATTGTTCCTCACACACGGCCATCTGAATCCAAACTAAGCAGAGCTTGTGTTATGGACCCTAGATAACTGATATACTACATATACTATTTTTCTTTTGTAAATATATACTTATATAGATAATAGATAGTGTGATAGCTCATACTTACCTTCTGAATCATAATCACCTTTTTCAACATATCTGTGATTATATATTATATTTTAATATAATTCCTAATATTTTCACGATCTTCAGTAAAAATTCCTAAGGATTCAATAATTCCTGACATTTATTTCTTGATAATAGTTCAATAAAGTACAATTAGTAGCAATTGTAACAAAAACTACGTACAAAGGACAGAACCGCTCCCCTTGTTTAAAAAAATAAATTTCCTAGTCATAATTACTTGACAGTGAAGTTAATACGCACTGCGACATTCTTTAAAGGGGGGTGAAAAAGTGGAAATAAAAGAAATGTGCTAAAGGGATACAGGGCAATTGAGCACAAATGAAAGGGCACCGGACTGAGGACAGAATTAGGAAAACATTTGGAATAGTGATGGTGTAGAGTCCACTTTATTTTATGTTTTTTTTCTTAATAATTATTAAAGCTGAAAGCAAAACTTTATTGTATAGTTGATTTTTATGAATTGCATCTCAGGTTGATACTCAAAAATAAATTATTTAAATGTTACATTGGGAACGTCGTACTCGGACCTCTGCTTATCTGCTCAGTGATTATGTGATGATGTTATTAGCTATTCGCGTAAACTCAATAAAATATTTTTTCTTCCTTTCATTCGATTTCGATGAAACACAAGCCCTTTTGAAGCGCAAAGCCAAGCCGCATTAACCTGAGGAAACTCCATGAAAATCCGTTCAGTGGTTTCGAAGATAAGCGTGATCAAACAGACAGACAAGAGAAAAAAAATCTCATTGCATTCTGTCACTCTTCCTACATCACACATTTTTTGTACCAGCGTGTACAAAAAATGGGTAATGTAGGAAGAGAGGGTTTCTATAGATTTATTAAATGTATAGATGGGAAAATAAAATTGCTCATACTTCGACTGATATATCTAACGTAATAGATAATTTAAAAAGTTATTTTTTCAAACTTTTTCTTGTTGTGTCTACTCCATGCCACATTGAAGCCAAAGCTGCAGACTGCAACAACGGCCTAGCAAATGGGGTGTAAGAATTAAAAGGTGCTCAGCGACTTTCCCCGGTCGCTCCGCGCCTCGTGCTGCTCCGTCCGTCTGTTACGGGCTTTATTAGCTCCGTTCTGATTATTATCCTGATTTTAAACGTGGATTTAGGGATATTTTGTTTTATGTACTGTTATGTTTTCTTTATTCTATTATTTTTTATACTACTTAGGTGGCAAACAAGCTTACGGCCCACCTGATGGTTAGCGGTTACCGTAGCCTATAGACGCTCATAGCACCACGGGCAAAGAAAATACAATATTATATTTTCCCTGCCAGGGGTATCACTCACGCGTTGCCAACCTTGAGACATGAAGTTGTTAAGTCTCCTGTGCCTGTAATTTCACCGGCTCCCATACCCTCCTAACCGAAACACAGTAATACAAGTGCACTACTATTTCACGGCGGAATTAGATATGGTGGTAGTACTTCCACGGGCGAACTCTGCACTAACATTTATACCTTTTACGTAATATTTGTTAATACGTAGGTAGTATTACGTAATATTTGTTACAAATTGACTTGTAGATATTATTTTAATATAATATGAATCAATTAGATGACCTGTCTTTCAAATTATAGAAAAAAAACTTCTAAAATTATAAATCCTTAAAAGAGTAAGATTGAAAGATTGTTTTTATTATTATATCTATTGACATACATATTTAAAGACAGTCTTATCATGGTAAGTGATAACGTGGCCAAAGTTATGAGCATACAATGACAATTCTAATAATATTATAATTATAATCGAAACTATAAATTTTCTATCTTAATTAGTACCATCTATAGAAAGCATAATGACCTCCAGTAACATTACGCGTATTTCAAACCATATCGCTTAATTTAACCAATTGTAGGTAACCTTATTTATGTAGTCTATTAACCAGGACACGGCAACAAGCGACAAAACTCACACTTTATTAAAACCTATTTGTTTTATTGAATAAATAATTTTATTATCTGTGCTCCGACTCTATGGGAGTTGCGGATGATTTAGAGGTCAGTACTCGCGAGGTGTCAGGACAAATCGCTTGGCTGTAGGGGTTCTGTAGGAGTTGGACTCAACTTTATTATGCTTTGCTAGTTTTTTTTTATTAGCTGGTAACTTTATGCGTTGCTGTTTGATAAACTGACTTTATTTTATTTGAACAAGTTACACATTCAATTTTTGGCGGGAGCTTGCAAAGTGACGTTGCGTTTTTGGGTGTATTTTTTTAAATAATATCTATCGGTGCGTTTTGTCGGATGAAGATAAATCTAAATGCCCTAGTCAAATGAAATGAAATTAATGAAATCTCAAAAAGTCCGTGACAAATTTCAGTAGAACGGTCACCATTTACTTAAATATATTCATTCATTCAAAACATACCTAGGTATATTCTATTCAGCTCTCTGGGCTTTTAAATTATTACTACCTATCCTAATTTATCAATTCGTCATCTTAAATCTGGTGTAGAGTTTTCAATCCTACATACTTAAAGATAATCCTTAATTTGCTTCTTGATACTTTATCTCAATAAAAACAAAGAAATATAGACATTAATTAAGTTAATACAAACAATATAAATTGCTTTCGCCTTGTTTCACTAGATAGCGCTTCCATTCACAAATTATTCAAAATTACTCGAAAAGCAAAACGGGAATCCTTGATTAATCGACGCCATTTCTCTTGCAACGTTTTATACAAAATTAACATTACAGTATACAAAAACGCATACCAAACGATTTTGTGACGTATGCCCTTGTAACAAGAAGTAAAATGTTAATTGGAAATATGCAAAGAATTTGGTTGCACCGCTAAGTGTGAAACAAGGTTAAGAAACAAAGAATATTATGTTCAATTAATTTAATGTTCCAAAATTATTCTTATCTCATAATGAATAAAGTCGATTTTAATTATTTATTGATATTTGTTACAGTATTTTAAGATTACATTAAGCCTTTGCACATCTTTGCCAGCGTATTATTGATATAAACCGCAGTTGTTATTTTAAATGTTCCAAATTCAAATGTCGCACATACACTCAACCATTTTTTTATAAATAATAATTTTAATCAATAGCCTAGATAACATATAAGAAATCGTATAAAATAACTCTACATCTTACACAAAGCTCTAAGAGTAAGCTTGTACTTCGTCTCAAGTTCATATAACCAATTTAACCCAATACCGTACGTATATTGGGTAAAATGGTGAAAAGGTCTCGAAAACAAAAACATGTCGTACGTTACTGTCTTTCATGTGCTGCTGGAACACATCGATATACTTAGTTGCTAGTGGTGCCAGTGGTTTCGTCGTTCCAAAATCGTGCACCGTTGTGCCAGCAGCATGTAAATCATAAGAACCTGCGCGTGCGCCCCCGCCGGTACGATACGAGGTGATATACGTTACATTCGGTTTCACGCTGTGAGTGTCGCCGCGTTGTTTTGTTTATCCTCGTTTAAACATAACGCATTTAATCAATAGCCTAGATAACATATAAGAAATCGTATAAAATAACTCTACATCTTACACAAAGCTCTAAGAGTAAGCTTGTACTTCGTCTCAAGTTCATATAACCAATTTAACCCAATACCGTACGTATATTGGGTAAAATGGTGAAAAGGTCTCGAAAACAAAAACATGTCGTACGTTACTGTCTTTCATGTGCTGCTGGAACACATCGATATACTTAGTTGCTAGTGGTGCCAGTGGTTTCGTCGTTCCAAAATCGTGCACCGTTGTGCCAGCAGCATGTAAATCATAAGAACCTGCGCGTGCGCCCCCGCCGGTACGATACGAGGTGATATACGTTACATTCGGTTTCACGCTGTGAGTGTCGCCGCGTTGTTTTGTTTATCCTCGTTTAAACATAACGCATTATGTTTAATAATGATTTTGACATCTCCACCGAGCTTGTCGTGCTACAAATTAATTTAAAAGTAAGTCTTGGAATAGTATATCGCCAGGTAAAGTTTATTTAGCGCTGGCAACAAATATATCTTGTTTCAGTCACCTTCGTCCTTACTAGGATTATTTTTATTCGGCGATTTGTGATTTTTCATAGTTATTTCGGCGCCTTTCTTAATCCTTATATGGTTATCTATATGTTACCTTACCAAATGTTTTTGATGGTAATTTTATGGCTCCCGTTTAAATTTTTACAATTGTATTTTTTTTCTGTGTCTGGGTGTAATTATCTATATGTGTATGTATTTACAAAAGAAAAGTAGTATATGTAGTATATCAGTTATCTGGCTTCCATAGTACAAGCTCTGCTTAGTTTGGGGTCAGATGGCCGTGTGTGAGGAATAATGTCCCAGAATATTATTAAGGCGATGATAGCTCAGTGGTAGTGACGTCGGACGCCGCGGCGAAGGTCGTGGGTTCGAATCCTACAATGAACTTGAGCTTTCGGTGAAGGAAAACATCGTGAGGAAACCATAGCACGGTGGTAGGGTACTTTGTAGTACCCGCCTGGCTGGCTACCACCCTCAAGTTGAAAATCTGTCGCCAAACACCTATTGGTGTGTTCCGGCAGCTGCACTTGAGAGCCAGATCCTTCTAGGCTTTGTGTGCTTACCACCTTCGGCCACATCATCACCTACCTTAGTGAGATTGTGGTCAAACACAAGCCTATACAACGTAAAAAAAAAAAAAAAAATTGTCCCAGAATATTTTTTAGTTCACAATTATTTTTAATTACGTGGCAATTATTTTGAACAGTTCTGTAGAATGTTTTGATGTAAAAAAAAATAATTCTGTAGTAAAGTGATAGGCATACAATATTTTTGCACCAAAGTTCTTTGACAATTCGTGTAAATAAGTCAACCGTACTATCAGATTTCGCTTAATTTATATCGTGTTGTGTATCAACCGACGGACAAACTGACCGGCCGTTCAGTATTAATTAGTACAATCTTAACTTTATGCGTTTCAGATTGTTATGCTAATCAGCCCTTTCACACTGCCGCCCCTTAAGTGGCGTTTTCGTCGATTTGTTGTTTGATTAGATAAAATTAATATTTATGTTTGGAAATTAAGTATGGATTGCTTTTGTTTTTAAATAAATTTAGAGAGCTTCTCGCTTTGCAAGTTTGGAATGTTTTTTTTAATTAATAAGACTGTAAGTGTGTTAGACTTGGTTGGTTAAATAGTAAGGTAATTAACTCGCTCCTCTGTTAACTTAACATAGCTACTTTCCAGACTTGGTTGCTAGGTAAGGGCTCTCTTTTTCTTTAGCTCTTACCGATCTTCTTTTCTCGCATGTTTGTCTACATTGAATCGAATCCATTTTACTCCTGCTCTCTTTACGACATGATATCGATAAAAATGATTGAGTTTCGGTATACGACAATTCTTTATAGGAATCGGCATAGCGCCTCTCGCGGAATACTCATGAAACTAATTTCCCACATACTGACGGGCCGGTTGGCGTGGTTGGTAGGATACCCCATCTATCACGCCGCAGGTCGTGGGTTCGATTCACACTCAGGACAGACATTTGTGTGCATGAACATGTCTGTTTGTCCTGAATCTGGGTGTAATTATCTATATAAGTATGTATTTACAAAAGAAAAGTAGTATATGTAGTACATCAGTTATCTGGCTTCCATAGCACAAGCTTTGCTTGGTTTGGGGTCAGATGGCCGTGTGTGAGGAATAATGTTCCCAGAATACAAAATTTTAGTTAACGCAAATGCGATAGTGAGCATTTATTAACGTCAAAAACTTGCATGTGGTATAAGTACTCTGGTCCATCTTATTTTTTTAAATTTCTGATACAGTAGTAGAGTTTTACCTGTATGTACCTTCTCGTTTATTTAGTATTTTCATATTTGCCAGCTATGTATCCTTAACAACTTTTTACACATAAATATAAGTTGTAACATGTATCTATCCAATATGTCTGATAACTGACATTCTAAATTTAAAAACGTAATCTGTCATCGAAATGAATCGAATCATCATCATTGGACAATTTCGCCACCCAGAGCCAATCAAACGCAGCGATGAGATCCGATATGAAGGTGTGGTGCAAGTGACAGCGTGAGAGCGATTTGTATGTAGCTTTTGACGTGTCGCAAAAATGATTTATGATAATTTAAATAAAATTTTAACTCCAGTCAAAATTAAATCGTTGATATTTTTATCAGACTTTTTATAAATACATTACATAATCTTTTAATAAATTATTGCCTTTTTGATTTCTGGAAATAGTTTTAAACTTCTCTATACATCATTAATCATGGGTGAAATAAGCCCCGAATAAATTTCCTTAACGAAAACTCCAAGATTGTATCGAGAGACATTGCAGCTTCGGTGCTTTGCTGTGCATGACTCACTCGATTACTTCCATCCGGTTTTAGCTTCTAACTCGCACCACACGCCACTCAATATGAAGCCCCGGTCTCGCCGCCCTGTAATTCCAATACTTACGAACATTACCCGGGATGGCGACTATTATAATGTATTAAGGAATATTATTTTATCGCTATTGCCCCGGTGCGAGCATTATGTGCGTTTGGATCGCAGCTAAAAATACCGAGCGTATGTAAGCACCTTTATAAATGTTCAACTTATGATGCATAGATATGCTGAAGGTGAATTTTGTGAGCAAATTGTGTTCGCATTAATGCTTGGTGTTTTAATATCAATTCTATAATCGATTGAATTGAGTTTGGAATTGATTATTTACTGCAATTTTTCTGCTGACCTAGAATACTTTGTGGTTAAATAATAACTTACCGTCTCTAATAAGATATTCTCCTACTTTAACAGAACTTGTTCAATTTCTTAGTCTTTGATTTCACTCATATTAAATCTATACTTAGTTTAATATTATAAAGCTGAAGAGTTTATTTGTTTGTTTGAAAGCGCTAATCTCAAGAACTACTGGTTCGATTTGAAAAATTCTTTCAGTGTTGGATAGCCCATTTATCGAGAAAGGCTAAACACAAGATCCCTCGGGAACGCGGGTGAAACCGCAGGGAGGAAGCTAGTTCCAAATAAAAACAGTTTCTTGAATTTGTACACAGGGTTATTTGTAATTCAAACTTTTCATATACAAGTGAATTAAAAATAGCCCTATTTTTGCATAGGTCATAGGCTTGAAAGACCACAATCTCACCATCGTAAGTGATGATATGGCCAAAGGTGGTTAGCACACAAAGCCCACAAGGAACTCGCTCTCTTTGAGGGTTGCCAGGCGAGTACGGAATGCAATCCAAACCATAGTAAAATGGCAACTTAGTAACTTCAAGGACTTGTATCTCAAATGCAGCGCTCTGTCATCCTTACTAATATTATAAATGCGAAAGTTTGTGCGTATATGGATGGGTGGATGGATGGATGGATGTTTGTTACTCTTTCACGCAAAAACTATTGAACGGATTTAGATGAAATTTGACAGAGAGATAGATTATAGTCTGGAATAGCACATAGGCTACTTTTTATCCCGGGAAAACATAACATCCCACGGGAACGCGGGTGAAACCGCGGGGCGAAATCTAGTATCTGTAGAATTGATTATTGAAGGCGATGATAGCTCAGTGCGGTAGTGACGTTAGATGCCGCGGCGAAGGTCGTAGGTTAGAATCCTACAATGAGCTCTAATTGGTGAAGGAAAACATCGTGGGGAATCTACAGCATGGTGGTAGGATACTTTGTAGTACTCGCTGGCCCACCTTCAATCTACCGGGGTGTTCCGGCAGCTGTATTTGAGAGCCAGTTCTCTCTCACTTAGTATAGTGAGATGGTGGTCTATATGTCTATACGCCAAGTAATATAATATAGAATTAACGTAATAAGCTTGGACAATAATAACTGTGGTGTCAATAAAAATTGCTATGAAAACAACAAATTCGCATGTGAAAATATATATATATAACAGTTGTACTAGGTTCTGTATGAGTCAGTCGTGACTGTCAGTTATAATGCTAGCCATTTGGCTGCGTGTGATTGTTATGGTAATTATTAGTAGAATTAACGGTGGTGTTGTTTATTAGATACGGATTTATCGGCTCATTTTAGTTGTATTGGATAAGGGTTTTTTTTTACTATGTGCTTTATGTTCTTTTTTTTATTCCTATAAATTATATATTATGACAGCGGATTGGAGTGTTTTTTTTTTGTATATGGGATGGAGCAAAGCCGTGGGGAAAGCATAGATAGTTCATGATAAATTAATTGAAAAAATCCAACACGCCCCATTATCTTATTCTTGTTTATATATACCTATGTATATATCAATATATTCGTGTATCTCGGAAACGGCTCTAACAATTTCGATCAAATTTTGTATATAGATAAGGTTTCGCAAAAAAAATGTTTTATTATTATGCTAACAATGCCATGTAGCGCAATCTCGTAAATTTTGGAGGTATTGATTGTTAATCTTGACAAGTATTGTTATTTCTGCTTTCTACATCTTGCTTGTCCCGCCTTCTCTCTGCCTATAATGAAATCGGCATTACGCCTAATGCTGATCCAAGTATTAATTACAATACCGCACTTTTGTTCACAACTGTACATCAAAGTACACAAGGAACAGACATGTACAGTCTAGCACACAATGGCTCAAGCGGCGCGATTGCACGGCTAGGTGTGAAAGGTTATGTTGAATGCGCGCGCGCAACACGGATTATGAGAATTATATCGTCGACTGTGATTTTACACTGAGACCGTAAACTTAATGTTGTTGGAGTTGTGTGGATAAGGCTACAAGTTTTTTTTTAAAGCTATTTATCAAATACAATTTTCATTACTTTTAAAAGCAACAACTTGTCGTTGCCTGTATTTCCTGATTCCTACAAACTTCAAGGGTAGAGTAGGTAAATAGTTTTTTTCTAGCTGCTTTTCTAACAAAAACTATATTCTCTAAAAAAAAAGCTCTTTTGCCAAAATTTAAATAACATTCTAGCGTCTGCTTCGCGGTTTCATTCAATGTGGATGTGGATGTAATGTTTTCACGAAATAACATGTATTATTTTTATTATTCCAGCTAATGTGTAATCTATCTATGTACACCTAGTTCATCCAAATCTATTTAACAACTACGGTGTGATGGAGCAATAAACATTCAGAAACTATGAGTAGTATGATATTATCTAAAGTCATATCCACACTAATACAGCCTTAAGTCGAGGCATATAATCTTGCGTACAGTTATTGTTTTTTCCGATGCTAATAAGCGTGCGGTGTCGGCGTGGTCATTGATAGGAAATTATTGATATACGCTGCGCCGGCGCACCGGTGTTGATCGCACTACGTACACATGCGATAATGCCGGGAAATTGGTATTATTTCTGTTGTGAGGTGAAAAACGGATTGAGGTGGTAATTATTTGAAGATGGTCTTCGTTTGTACTTATTGTCTATGGCGCTAAATGTGAGACTTACTTTTTTATACAACTGTACTTTTTTAACGAGATACTATACTGATAATTTTTACCATAATTTATAAGTTTATTATCTACATGTTTTTTTTTATAAACTGTCCCAGTAATGAGGCGAAAAAAAAATCTAATCGGTCGAATGATTTTCGAGTTTTTGCGAGATTAATGCTCGGCAATTTTTATATATCTATAGGTAGAGATAGATAATTCAAAGAAAGTTCAGTCAATTGGAATTTGTCACAATAAAATGTTGTGAAAAAACGAATTTACCTGAAAAACACTTTATTAATTTACTTTTTACTGAAGTATAAAAAACATTCTCCACTTCTTATTCGCGATTTTTAACTGCAGTATAACTATGCAAACATTCTCAAATTACTCTAGAGCATTACTTCTTACTCTAGACCGAGATGTCAGGTATCTTTTAGTTTATCTTTATCTTATCTTTGGCGAGTCCACAAAGATAATTGGCGACTAATTGCCTTTCCTTGTAATTATATACACTGTAACACTTAGCTGCGTTCGAGAGTAACTCCCATAATGAATATCCGTTTGTTTTGTTTCTAATATGTCAGTTTACGTTTCAAAATGGTGTTTGGTTGGTGGAGCGTAGGGACTGTTTGAAGACTTGTTGGTTGTCCATTGTTAGCTGATTTGTTGGGCCCAGAATGAAGGCAGCAATGCCTTCTTGCTTGTTTGAAAACGGATAAATAAATTGACTGTAGGATCTAGGTGGAGTTAAACAAGAGGGGTAGAGCATAGCGATATGTCGCTCAAAGAGCAGTTCATCTGGGGAAGTACCTCCACCTTACAGAATACCGCAGCCAAATAACTTATAGTTGTGTTCCTGCGCGTGAGTAAGGTCGCCAGAGCTCATCGGGGAAGGGGGAAGGGTCGGCATCGCGTGAGTGATACCCCTGGTGTTGCAAGCGTTAATTCATAGGCTATGGTAACCGCTTACTATCAGGCGGGGCGTATGTATAAAAAAAATATATATCCTGGGACATTCTTCACACACGACCATCTGATCTCAAACTAAGCAGAGCTTGTATTATGGAAATCAGATATCTGATATACTTCATATAAGTACTACTTTTTATTTTGCCAATCGACAGCAGCGGGAGCTTTGAGGATAGTTTGTATATATTGTAGTATGTATTATATACAATTATTGTAAAAACTTGTTGTAAATAACTGTATTAAGTAAAAAACTACTTTTTTATAAGTTTAAATTCTATATTTTTTTATGTTTGAGGCATTTCATAAAATATCTGTTTATTTTGATTGCATTTCTGTAAAAAAATAAAGCTAAGGTAGGTCCGGTGTTCGAATCTTACAATAAGCTTGAGTTTTCGGGGACGGGATGTACCGGCAGCTGCTCTTGAGAGCAGGCTTTATGTGCTTACTATTTCGCATCATCACTTACAATAGTGAGATTGTGGTTAAACACAAGCCTGTTCATGGTAAAACCAATTCATGAAACAATTTAAATGAGTAAAATTTAGAGTGATTTCAAACGAATATCCGTAGGAAAACGTTTCCGAAAAAAACTTTTTGTAAAAAAAAACATCTTTGTATAAAATGTTAGGACACCAATATAATTTTTAGTTTCCAAATATATTTTATTTAACCAAGTACATACGTTTTCTTGGTATTTGCAAGTAGGTGTTAAAAATTTATTGATTTACCTACCTGTTATATTTTGTTAGCGACAAATGTCGAAAATACTATAGGTAAAGAGTTAAAATAAGAATGTACACCAAAATTAAAAGATTATACAGGGTGACATTTTAGTCACTGGCAATACTTGCAGGGATGGATGTACTCATCAATATGAACAACTTTTATTATGGGACCAACTCTGAGATTGCGTAAAATAAAATGGTTGCTTCATACATTTTGGTCGAGTAAGTATTGTATGGAACAGCTGATATTTTTTTCGTGATTTCACACTTAGTCTAATAATAAAAGTTGTTCATATTGATGAGTACCTACTTCCACCCCTTCAAGTATTGCCAGTGACTAAAAAGTCACCCAGTATACCTACTTCTAGTTTAAACTGGTAATTTTATTGATATTATTATTATACTTTTTAATTACCTTTTCTTTTCTTTCAATTCATAATCGTAGACATATTAATTATTGATAGCAAGTTATTTACACAAATCATTCTACTTAATATTATAAATTTGAAAGTTTTCATGATGGATGATTAGGACTCAATCACGCATAAACGGCTGAATGGATTTGGATAACACTTAGCACATAAATAGATCATACCCTGGAATAATGTTATTTTTTATCCCGGCAAAATAGAAGATCGAAGAAACCGGGGGCAGAAGCTAGTTTTAAATAAATTACATAATTCAAAGCACTTTTAACACGTTAAATGGTCACAGTAAAACAGAATGTTACATTAATATTAAAAAGCAATTTTATTGTTTTATTAATTTAATGGCATGTCTTCGTAAAACATTACGAATAGTGCCCCCTTATGTGTGGATGTGTGTTATTGTAATTTTATGCAATATCCTTATACAACGCGTGTTGCGAACGCGGGAAACGTGTTCCGAATTTGGAAAATTTAAATTTAGAACTGCGATGACAATGCGTCAAATTGATACAGTTTTGCATTATTTTTTACTATTTTCATTTTTATTTAAAAGAATTTGAATAAATATGTATGATCTATTACATAGGTAATGTGTTTTTTTAAATTTCTGAATAAGCTTGTGTTTCACAACAATATCACTAATAAGCGATGATGTGGCCGAAGGTAGTGAAGCCTAGAAAAAACTGTCTCACAATTTATTTGACATGGTCACTCCGACGCAATTTTAATTAAATTCCATGTCGTTGACTTAATAAAACATCATTATAACTTTTTCCACGACACGGTATGCGCATTTCTTTAATAAAACTAAATGTTAAACATTTTTATTAGATTTCTTTTTAATTTTGCATTATTTCCGTGACAAGATACCAAGCATACTTAGGGAATGTGAAAAAAAACGAACTGAATTCTTTACAAGCCAATTAAATTAAATGACTAAATAGCATTACAATTATATTGGTTGTTACCCGAGTTTGTAGTACAGGGACGTGAAGCGACATGTGTTTTCTATGGCCACAAGTTTGTCGTTTGCCTCAACTTGGCTTGTTTTAGATCGCATGCTGCAGTTCAAGGGTTAATTGCTTATTTGTTTGAAATGCTTATATTATTGTAATTTCCGAATTATATTATGTGTAGTTTTGGTCTGTCTACTGCTAAATAGGACGTGATGAGAGTCCAGTATTAGATATAAAATATATTCACATTTATTCGATTTATACGGTAAGATTTTTTTTATGAAAAAGAGTTTTATCAATTAATTTTACTATTTTTCGCGATTTTAGAAATGGTTCCGTAATCAAATCTGTTCAGCATAACGAACCAAATATAGGTTTAGAAAATATTAAATTTCAATGTATCTACTCTATACGTATAAATTGTTATTTTATTTGATTGTTTCACTATTCCTTTTATATATAGGAACGTCCTCTCCGAAAGCATTCGTTCGCAAGTAAATTCTTTTTCACAGCAATAATAATTCTTATACACTCGGCTTAATGCCCTCACAGCCTGAATATTTGCAGTTGAATGCTATTTATAGGCGAATGCTCCCTGTGAGGATGGTCCTTATGAAAAAGTTTTAAGATAATTATTTTAGATGCAGTTTTATTTCCTCGTAATTATTTACCATATTTGATGACCAGTTTACTTTATTAATTAGATGATAATTTTTTTCATACTTTCCAGTGCCTTACTAAGGTAAAGGTATTGTACCCATTGCACTTTTTACCACAGGTAATATTTAACCACTGCTGTGTCTTAATCACTTTTATGAACACTTGGACACTTTAATGAGCTTTATTAACGACCCGGGTTGATTAACACCACATGGTAAGCCATGCTCGGATCATTCCACGTATAACAAGGATATTAACTTGTATGTGTAAATATTCTGAAAATTGCTAGGGTCGATTCACATTGAGCCTTTTTTAATGAGGAATAGAATTAATTAATTACAGAGGTATATTATTATTAGGTATAAGATTTATGGTAACTTCCTAGTAAAATGAAAAGTTGGGTAGGAGTTATAATGAGCCAAATTTTGTAATTTTTAAATAGGTAGTTTATTTGAGCGCAAGAGTGAGAGCTATCTGGTTTAAATAAATCCAATAGTTATAACAAATTAGCTGAAATGAGCTTTTAAAATCAGTACCAATTCAGCTAAATTGATGCATATTTCGTGTTGAAATTTTGTTGAAGCTGTGTGCGTTGGATGCGTACATGAAATAAAAAAAACTTTCTTTCAAACTTTCTTTCTTTCTTTCTAAAATATTACCAAGCCAAAGTGGCATAAAAAAGTAAAACAATCTTTATTGATACCCAGATGTGATTTTAGCACAATCGACAATTGATTGCGCTCTAAAAATTTATAGCACCTCATTACCAAACGTTTGTAGACGTTTGGAAACGTTAAGCGAGAGTTATAAAATGCAAAATGGGCGGACCCCGGGTGTTGACAATTGCATAGAGTTACCCTGTTGAACAACGTTTCTGAACTGAATTCGATTACGTTTTATGGCGTTCGAGTTTGAAAATAGCATCTTCGAAGTTTAAATGTGTGTTACAGATTCGTAAAGAGCATTTGAACTGTGTTCCAAATTCAATTTACAGGTGATAATTCATTCTACATTCTGTTATTGTGGAATCTAGAATGCATGTTCAAAAAAATGAGTTCTAAATGAACCAATATATTGGAGGGTTAGTTTGGGAAATAGTTTATTTTTCCTTTTTTATTATTTGGTTTATCTATATTGCCTATGTATCTTCAAGCTTAATTTGAAATTAAGTATTTATTTTCCTTTAAATTCCAAATTAAATACGATCAAGTTAATAAGATTAATTTAAAAAAGCGCCACAAAACTTGTCTTAATCTTTGAACAAGTCCCTTTCATATTTAACTTTGTTTTACACAAGAATCCATCTCTTTTAGAAAAAAATGTGCCTGTATTTCTTTCTCTTATAACAAGGTAGGAACATTCACGGCGTTCATAAGAAACGCTATCGTTTTATGATCGACGCATCAAAGCTTCGCGAGATTATTGTTCAACATATTTCACTAGAAAAAACGAACCCGTGTAGGGTTTTATTAAAAAAAATCTACACGTATGTTCATATTGGAGCAAATATGTCTATCTTACTTATGAAATTTTTGTTAAAAGGATTTTGTATCAACAAGATATTACCTCAAAAAATCCTTTGCAATGTTAGTTGTTAAGGAAAAGAAAATTCAAATCATTTTCTTTCATTTTTCTTTCTAGGTGCAAATAGAAAACGACTAACTAACGACTAACTCTTAGTGCAGAGTTCACCCGGGGAAGTACTACCACCATATCTAATTCCGCCGTGAAATATGTATTAGTGCACTTGTATTACTGTGTTTCGGTTAGGAGGGTATGGGAGCCGGTGAAATTACAGGCACAGGAGACTTAACAACTTCATGTCTCAAGGTTGGCAACGCGTGAGTGATACCCCTGACAGGGAAAATATATAATTTTATTTTATTTGCCCATTGTGTTATAGGCTACGGTAACCGCTTACTATCAGGTGGGCCGTAAGGTTGTTTGCCACCTATGTACTATTAAAAAAAATCAATAAAATAATACAACAATAAAAATACTTTCAATAAGTATATTATTAGATCTGAGAAAAAAACTTCCAATACATATATTTCGCACATATATTTTGTCCTAAAACCATACATATAAAACATTTTCCCTTCTTTCGTCATCTAATCACTGTCTTCACCATTCGCCATAAATTTCTAAACGTAAACAGTTGAAAACGTAAAGAGAATCGCACACAAGGCGGCACAGTAGTACACACACAGGGACCGAAGTTCCGCTCTAATATCGGAAGGCGTTCACGCCGCGCATACAGATGTGGTATTACCCGCGTAATTTGTTGGAGTGGGTAGCAGGCGCCGCTTGTGCTATCCAACACCCAAATAAGAAAATAAGAACCCTGTTGAACTGGCTGGCAACAATTTTTTTTATCGAATGATTTTATATTAACTTCTATAAATTTAAAATCGTGAAATTTTTATTTACATATTTACAATTAAAGTAAAAAATACAAACTATGATATATAGAAAACATCCTCAAAGCCCTCGCTGCTGTCGATAGGCAAGGTTCCCAACAGGCTGGCAGCGTTCCCTTTTTGGATGGCCAAGCTTATGCGTTGGCGGAAAAAGCTCCCAGCCCGTCGGTCTCCCGAAGCCTCGATAATAATTTTTGTTTATAATAATGTCTGAAAAATTTCAAATTAATCTGACCGTCAATTATTTTTTAAATTGGAATATGTTAAATTGTGAATCAAAATCTGTCTCATTAAAAAAAGTTTAAAAATGGATCGCTGTCTCTAATATAAAAAGAAAAGTTGTTGCGTAGACTTCCTTCTGCTCTAAATATTTTGTCATACCGTCTCGTACGACATTTGCATAATGAACTTAGACAATCTATTGAGAGCATTATGTTAGTGCTTACATTAGTCGCTTTATTTGCCTTTCTATGCTTGAGGCTCGCTGACCGATTTAGCTGAAACAAACGATTTCTCCCATTATTGCTTTGAATATTGAAGTTAGTTTTAGTTTGTTTGGTAAATGCTTACTTACCAATGATTTTATTTCACGGTAGCCTATTGTTGTTTTTTAAATTCATGGTATGTCATCATTATAATTTAATTAATAAGGCCGTTTATATTGAGTTTCTATAAAAATACCAAATTTCAGATTGCGCTTAAATATTTTTAATATTTTAAAAGTCAATCGTACAAAACCTTGTTAAAATGGCCCAACTATTTTTTTTGCAATGGCAACTTTATAAAACGTCGCCATTCAGGTCCTACCATAGTTCTCGAGTGGTCCAACAAACGCGGGCCTTAATGCGTGAACCAGTGGTTATTAATAATGTAGTCGGTACTTAGTGGGTAGTTGTGAATTATTCATATTGCGCTTGGGAGGTCGCCGATCTTGGAAAATAGTCTATGTTCTAGATATAAATTGAATGGAGGAGATAAGCCGAAAGATAGAGACTCTTCGACTAAGCGCAAACCATAGAGTTTTGGTCTTTTCACTTTTTCTTTGTTTTATTTCCAGGAAATATTTATATTTATTTTAAAGAATGGCGATAATATCTCAGTGGTTGTGGAGCCGTAAGATCGTGATTTCGAATACTATACATAATGAGCTTTTATTTTCAGTAAAGGAAAACATCTTGAGGAAACCATAGTCTAGCTACCACTCTCAAGGTGAAATACAGTGCAGCTGCGCTTGAGAGTCAATTTCATATTTTCTCTATGTGTGTAAGACATGTGTGTTGTCTTATTAGATGAAAGAGAGGTAGAGCATAGCGATATGTCGCTCAAAGAGCAACTCGACTGGGGAAGTACCTCCACCTTATAGAATACCGCCATCATCATCATCAGGGAGGAAGGAAGGGTCGACAACGCGCGAGTGATACCCCTGGTGTTGCAAGCGTTCATAGGCTACGGTAACCGCTTACCATCAGGCGGGCCGAATGCTTGTTTGCCGACAATTTTGTATCAAAAAAAATGGGTCATTGGTAGCCATAATTATTACTAAGTATATCATTTTGTTGTTAATTCTTTTTTAAATTATTGTACATAAGTATATTTTAAGGTTTCAGTCACATCTAGATACAATTACATCGTTATAAACTTGACTAAGTATGAGAGAAACGCATTAGTATTGTCGCAGACTAGATCGTTAGGTTGGTACTTAATGTACTACAAATTATTTACTTTTAACAAATCTTCAAATTTTGGTAGTAGTATTGGTGTTCTAAGGTTGGTATAATTTATTAGAATTAATTTATTTAAATGTCATAAATATACTTAAACAATAAACTTTATGTATAAAATAAATCCAGCGAACGATATCATCTGATTATAAAAAAAATAATCTTTAAAAATGGAATAGTTTTAAAAGTAACCTATTATTTTTTCAGGTATCGAGACGACGCCCTCTGCTGGTCCGACAGGTAAACTTTATCTCGTTTAGGAATGCTTATTTTTGTAAGTAGGTTATATACGTTTAAGCTGCCAGTAGCTACAAGTGCCTCAAGTAAAAAGTATTTGATCTTTACCAATTTACATATTTTTAATCTTTAAAATCTACTATCATTTTTACTCACAACACACAGACAAAACTTGATATATCCGTTAGGAATTTTCACGTGCCTACATTTGTTTTCCCACGACGCAAGTGTTATGTAAATAGAGCTTTCATACAAATCAATTTGTTCTTCTTTTTATTTAACCGATTTGGTAATCGATATTGAGTAATTTGTGACGATGAATGAAATGCAAACTTAAATTTTAAAACTAGCAATTCAGGCAAAAATACATTGATTAGGAGTTTTTGTAACTGACTAACTGACACTTACTGCTAACTGTAAGGCCTAGGAATGAGAATCTTGTGGGGGAGGGATTTCTTTGTAATATAGGGGTGTCCTAAGGCTGATTGTCTACCGGAGTGGAGAGGAGCGGACCTGGGATTTTTTTAAATTGAATAATTTACGTCAGTTCGGCGTGCGGCGGGTCATATTTGTGTAATTAGAAAAATAAATTAAAAAATCTAAAATAAATTAAGTTATATTCTTTTTTTAGATTCACTTGCTCCCGGCCGTGGTTAGGCAGCAAATTCTACTCTAATACAGTTAAAACTGCGGAGAAACACTTACTTATAACATAGACTCTACTGTCATAAACCACGCCCGAACCTCGCCGAAGATCAAACGGAAACACCCGAACGTGTTACAAGTAATTTCTACCTCGCAAAACAATATAAAGCCATAAAAACAATTAAACAACAATCAGAATGCGGCCGCATTCGACACAAATGCGCGTTATTGTGGTGGGCCCAAAAGTACCGACGGGCCCAAATCCTCGGTAATTGCAGGGTTGACCGCGCGATATCCGATACACATAACTTGTTGTGGTAACCCTAACCCTAACTTAAACAGCAGGCCGAGATGACCGTTTTGACCGGAATGTTTTAGGGTTGAACAAAATTTTAATGCGGAAAGTAATTTCAACTAACCATTTGGACGTTCAGTGAAACAATCGATCCGAAGAAAATAATATTTTTGTTTAGTATACAAGTTATTAGTCACTAGCATAAATCAATACACATGGAACAATTAAAAAATTCAAAAGCAATTTTCTCGTGAAGTTAAAAGTGTGTGTATCGTGTCTTCGCAAAGAGTGTACCTACATATTTATGTGACAGTATATATCAGGTATTTCAATTGTAAGATAGTCATGCAATGTCAAATTCTGTATCAATGGCATTAAATAATATTTTATTTAAATTGCTCCTAGACTTCTGCTCCATGACAACCCTAGCCCATATTCCCATTGTTATCTAAGCCGCAACACAAAATAAGCCGTCGCTGACCGCTGTTGAATTAGGGCTGTCGATATCCAATTGAATCTCAATGACCGTAACCCTGCCGTAACTCCAACTTATTGTTTATTTTGTTATAAATTGACGTCATATGTATGTATGATAAGTAGCATGTTGTATTATTGTCTCTGGAATCCATAAGGGTGTCTAATATTCGACAATATAAAATATGATTACT